>OX402072.1:3805865-5005865 GCA_947859365.1 Archips crataeganus | reverse complement strand
CTGTGCACTACTACATACAACAACAGGCTTATTGTCCAACGTTTCTGACGCTTGCCTTCGCAATCACTAATTCTTTTTGTCAAACGGTTCTGATTCCTCGCTAATCTTTTTCGCCTATTATACCTTCTATATTTCTCTTAAGGTCGAAATGACGAATGATAAATACCTATGATTTGAAATTGGAACAAACAGGATATGTGCTCGACTCAATTGGAGGCTAACTCCAAAGCTAACTCCATAAACATAATTACGAGACCCTTTTCACCCGACTATCGAAGGAGGGTTATGATTTTCAAGCGTATGTATTTATGTATGTATAATCAAGGGTGATATAGACTGGATTAGCAATCGCCACAGTACAGATCGGCCGCGGAAAAATAGTTTGAATATTAAATCTAGATGGCGATGGCTAGATTTAATAATCGAAATAATTTTCCGCGACCGATCTGTACTGTGGCGATTGCTAATCCAGTCTATATCACCCTTGGTATAATTCCCTGGCACGCCCTGCAGCCTGAACGGCTGAATGGATTTTGAAGTGTGAAGTGTCATTAGATTCGTCTCAGTTCCGAGAGTGACATACGGTATATATATTTTGCCGGAATTCCCATGGGAACGGGAATGATACTGGCGGGTTTTTTTTCATCTAGTATTAAAATTAAAATTATTGGTATATTTGTAGATTTGTAAATTATGTAGATTATAAGATTATTTTGCGTGCGGCTGATGACAGATCGTAGGGAGAGAGCACGACTTTTTATCGATGTTATCGACAAATCGACAAACTGTTAATTAAGTTGTAACTTTAATACATACTTATAATTGTAAATATATTTTTGCTTGGAATATTATTACAAAATAATTTATATTGGCTATGGTAAGAACTGAAGGAATATAAAATAATATTTTCTCATTTATTTTATAAAAGGGTAAGCAAACAAGCTACCTAACGTTAAGTGGTCTCAGAGGGATCTTTTCTCAAGTTATAAATATAAAGGTATTCGTAATTATAGTGATTTCAATAAAGCAATCTAAACTAAAGTTTTTCTAAAGTTTTTTCATCATTGACCGCTGAAAAAAGTACTTATCATCGGAACGTTAATTATTTAATAAAAACATAAATCAAGAAAAACCTGTCCATTTGTCGATAACATCGATAAAAAGCGGTGCTCTCTCCCTACGATCTGTCATCAGCCGCACGCAAATTTCCGGGCCTTAGTAATCATACTGACCTTGACCCAAAACGCCTTCTCAGACATCTTGGCCGGCACTATGGTCTTCCAGTTGGCCCGTTTCAATGGCCCCTCCACCTCCCACTTCCGTTTGGGCTTCAGGCCGTGAGGCAACACGTCGGGCTGTGGCTGGAAGAAAAATTATTAACAACTTAGCTATGAACTATCTTTTTGTATTTATTTTTTCAACTTCATTTTTTTATTACTTTTACGGACGGTCATCCCGCGAAACCATATATTTCATACTAAATACAAACTGAAATATAGATGCACAGAAAAAACCCCAGAAAAAAGACCAATGCTGGGAATCGAACCCAGGTCCTCAGCATTCCGTGCCGTGTGAAATACCCCTACACCACCACTGGTCTAGTGATTAGACACGAATCTTTCCCATACATAGTACATTCCACTGCATAAGCAGACTGAAATGTACGATGTATGGGAAAGATTATTTTATTATTACCGGTGTTTTGTCAAATATCTTGAAAACGGTGCATCCTACGGCAAAATCAATGAAATTTTCATCCCCCTTTAATTCCCCCCCCCCCCCCCCCCCATTAAAAATTACCCGAGCACTAGTACTAAGATTGTACGGTGGGCTGCAAAAGTGCATGGACATCTCTGGGCGAAAATCGCGCGAGCGCGCGCGCTCGCGCGGTTATGTTAATAACATCAAACGATCAAACACTGCTCACGCGATTATCGCCCCGAGATGTCCATGCACTTTTGCAGCCCATCGTACATCCTGGCGCGCGGTGCTCTCTTGTACATCCTGGCGTTCACTGCTCTCTCTCTTGTACGGGGCATGTACGTACATGTACGTTACATTGCGTCATTCTTTTTCGTGCGTGCAGCCGGCCGGCGTTCATCGATTTATTAGACGTTGTCACGTCAAAAGCTATTAAAATGGGATCCACCCGTACTCGTACTTACCATTCTCGGCGCCATAGGGCCCCCCATCATAGGCGGTGGTCTCGGCCCCCCCATCATAGGCGGCGGCGGAGGGGGCGGGGGCCCCATCCCCGGCATAGGGGGGGGAGGAGGCCCACCCGGCATCGGCGGAGGAGGGGGCGGCGGCGGTCCTCCACCCACTGGGAAAAGGACAAGTTACAAGTTTATGAGGTTATACTACAAGCACTGTCAAACTCTGACATTATACTTAACGACTTTCCCTCTTGTCGCATTTGGTCCCGTTCGCAAATCGTCACGTTCGGCAATTAGTCCCGTTGGGAATTCGTCCCGATGGCAATTAGTCCCGTTGGCAATTAGTCCCTTTGACAATTAGTCCCGTTGGCAATTAGTCCCGCAAACGCACCTCGTCCCGTTCGCGACTGGTCCCGTTCGCAATTCGTCCCGTTATAGTAGTTACTCCAACACCTGATATTGAATGGCCCTTAAAACAATATACTATCTGCAGACGTACAAGTACAGTACTGATCATGATCATCATCGTCATGCCAGCCTATATACGTCCCACTGCAGGGCACAGGCTTCCTCTCAGAATGTGTTCCCACGCGAGCCCAGTGCGGATTGGGAACTTCACACACACCATTGAATTTCTTCACAGGTGTATACAGGTTTCCTCACGATGTTTTCCTTCACCGTAAAGCTCATGGTAAATTTCAAATGTTTTTTCGCACATAAATTCCGAAAAACTCAGAGGTGCGAGCCGGGATTTTAACCCACAACCCTCTGCTTGAGAGGCCATAGGTCAAATCACTAGGCCACCACGGCTATACAGTACTGATATTAAATTTTAAAAAAGGGTTGGTATTTTATTTTTGAAGTTTGAATTGTAGGTTTATAAAAACTTTTTAACAAAAAATTAAACCGCCGAAAAAACTGAAAAGCAAAAAATAATACCTTTTTTGTTTGACCTTAATCTAGGTACCAGTTTGAAGTCGATGCCTCAGCACTAGCCAGGAGGAGTGGACCTATAATCGTCTACCTGATTGGCTTCTATCACTCCTCCTGGCTCGTGCTGAGGTATCGACTTCAAACTGGTACCTAGATTAAGGTCAAACAAAAAAGGTATTATTTTTTGCTTTTCAGTTTTTTCGGCGGTTTCATTTTTTGTTAAAAAGTTTTTATTTTATACTTTTTTTCCATCCTTGGGGTAATTTTTTTTCCAAATTTATAATACCAACTTCAAGGTATACCCTATCTATCCAATAAAAAAGGATTATGAAAATCAGACTACTCTGTAAAAAGTTAGTCAATTATCCCCTGTTTTCCTACCCTCAGGGTAGGAATATTATTTCCAAATTTAAATGGGAGCACCCTTGGGGTATACGCTTTCCAATAAAAAAAGAATCATCAAAATCCGACTACTCTGTAATAAGTTATGCGTGGTCATATAGTACAATCAATAACTGAACAATCAATCATCCCCTGTTTTTCTACCCTTAGGGTAGGAATATTGTTTCCAAATTTAAATGGGACCACCCTCGGGGTATACGCTTTCCAATAAAAAAAGAATCATCAAAATAAAAATAAAAAAAAAATATATATATATATACACGTCGAATTGAGAACCTCCTCCTTTTGTTTTCGTCGGTTGAAAAGTGTATTGTATACAATGGATTTTATTATAACTGTCAGAGTTCTGCCTATAATAACCGAACTATTTATAGCAAATCGTCCAAATTCGAGTTGCGTTTCCGGGACGAATTGCGAACGGGACTAATTGCCGTACGGGACTAATTTTCGAACGGGACTAATTGCCGAGCGGAACTAATTGCCGAACGGGACTAATTTCCGAACGGGACTAATTGCCGAACGGGGCGATTTGCCAACAAAAGGAATTAATGTACGTCTCTGCGTACGGCAGTTAACAAACCTGGTGTGACGGGCATCGGAGGCAGTGGAGGCGGCTCCGTACCACACCCAACACCTGCTAAAGCGAGATAGCCATATTGTACATGCACATGCGCAAGCGAGCAAAGTATACCAAACCACCAAAAAAAACCGGTATTGAAAGCGTTAAAAATTTTAATGCATTAATTAAAATTCTGAAAACTATCCACCGGGATCTTCAGCAACGAACCCTACGACCTGCTGATATATTCAGGGGTAATTTTAAAACACCTTTTAAGCTCCAAACGCAGACAGCGGAGGCGTGGCGGTGCGGTGGCGGTGACAGTTGTAATATTCTAACTTGTATGAACGGTTGTGCGGTACCGTATCGCGAACTCGTTCATACAAGTTAGAATATTACAACTGTCACCGCCACCGCACCGCCACGCCTCCGCTGTCTGTGCGTTTGGGGCTTTATAGTCCAGACCATTGAAAAGTAGCCAATATTTTGTATGGAATCAGACTCTTTTTCAATGCTCTCGAGTATATAGTTATTATATAATTATGCGAGGTATTATATGATTATGGTGATGGATGACTATGATATGATTTGAATGATGATTACGTCAGCTATATTTACTACGCCTTTCAGCCAACTACGGAGAAGTTAAAAGGAAATACTTCATTTTAACTTTATACGTATGTACGTTTACCTTTACATACAGGGTGATTGGAAATTCGACGTATTCCTTCAAGGGGGGTATTCTGCAGCTTATTTGCAATGATTTAAGTCCAGTCAACCAGGGGTCAAAGCTCATTGGTTTTCAAGTTATTCAAGTTTTTAGATTTTCCCGCCTTTCGACCTAAAACTAGTGATTTTGTAAAAACTACGTTATTTTGAAATAAAAAAAAGGATTTGCTAAATAGCCAATGAACCACTGATTACGTAAAATCTAAACAAAAATACAGAATATCCCAAAATTTTGCAAATAAGAGGACTTGAAGTCAGAAGTTTTTGTATTTTTTTCCAAATCTTGTAACATTTTAAGGCATAACTAAAAAAAACAGTACAACACTTCGCGTACAAATTACAGAAATAATTTTCTCAGTTCATAAGCTTTCTAAGAAGGTAGCAGTACCATGTTTGACATTTAATGCTCAATTTTTACAATTAATAATAATAATACCAGAGCAGGTACATGACTTGACTTAGCGTACTTGACCCTTATGGCTTTAAACAAGTTAGCTATGAAGTATCTTTTTTTGTACTTATTTTTTCAACTTCATTTTTATTTTTTTATTTTTTTTTTATTACTTTTACGGTCATCCCGTGAAATCATACATTTCGTACTAAATACAAACTGAAATATAGATGCACAGAAAAAACCCCAGAAAAAAGACCAATGCTGGGAATCGAACCCAGGTCCTCAGCATTCCGTGCCGCGTGCCATACCCCTACACCACCACTGGTCTAGAGATTAGACACGAATCTTTCCTATACATCATACATTTCAATCTGCTAAATCATCACCTTATGCAGTGACAAACGCACATCTATGTTACACCCTCATCGAGAGATTTTAACACTCCTTCGGAACTAACCGCTCACCTGGACAAGAGATGGCGCTACTGTGCAACTTTAAACAAGTTAGCTATGAAGTATCTTTTTTTGTACTTATTTTTTCAACTTCATTTTTTTTTTTTTTTTTTTTTTTTATTACTTTTACGGTCATCCCGTGAAATCATACATTTCGTACTAAATACAAACTGAAATATAGATGCACCTTATGGCTTTGTTCGTGTCGTTTTAGATTCTCCGAGGGCTTACTTTTTCTTCAGTTTCTTAGACTCTAAGTTGCTTTAGGTGATATTTTGATAAGTAATTAAGTAAGGCAATGAGAAAATTTGGACAAAATAACAAACACTTTGATTATCAAATAAAAATTCAATCTTCAAAGTAAAATAAATCATAAATCTTGCTTGAACTGTTTGCCCTGGTTTCGTATGCAAGCACAAAGCCTTCTTCGTACTTCAGTGATTATCACTCGCCTCGAGAGCCCATCTTTCATTGTTTGTGCAGCTGCTAAGATTTTTTGCCGTAACTTTTTTAGTTACGTATCGGTCTGTCGTAGACCAAAGCCTTCATGTGACCCCAGATCAGATCAGATCAGAAATCACATGGAGTCAAATCTAGGCTCCTGGTTGGCCAAGGGGTTGGGCAAGTTGGGCATTTTCTTGGGTAGTTCTAATCCAATCACTGTCGCACACCCCCGTAAAAGTGAGCAGGGCATCCATCGTGCTGATAAATCACATGATTTACGCTACTGGAAGATGTGCTGCTTGCGACAAAGAATGAACATTCATTCTTGTCGCAAGCGGCACATCTTCCAGTAGCGTCGGTAGCCCATCCTTCAAAAACTTAGCAGCTGCACAAACAATGAAAGATGGGCTTTCGAGGCGAGTGACAATCACTGAAGTACGAAGAAGGCTTCGTCATTGCATACGAAACCAGGGCAAACAGTTCAAGCCTTGATTTATTTTACTTTTGAAGATTGAATTTTTATTTGATAATCAAAGTATCACCCAAGGTAACTTAAAGTCTAAGAAGATAAGAAACTAAAGAAAAAGTAAGCCCTCGGAGAATCTAAAACGACACGAACAAAGCCACAAGGGTCAAGTACGCTAAGTCAAGTCATGTACCTGCTCTGGTATTATTATTATTAATTGTAAAAATTGAGCATTAAATGTCAAACATGGTACCTTTTTTAGAAAGCTTATGAACTGAGAAAATTATTTCTGTAATTTGTACGCGAAGTATTGTACTGTTTTTTTTAGTTATGCCTTAAAATGTTACAAGATTTGGAAAAAATACAAAATCTTCTGACTTCAAATCCTCTTATTTGCAAAATTTTGGGATATTCTGTATTTTTTATTTTATTTTACGTAATCAGTGATTCATTGGCTATTCAGCAAATCCTTTTTTTTATTTCAAAATAACGTAGTTTTTACAAAATCACTAGTTTTAGGTCGAAAGGCGGGAAAATCTAAAAACTTGAATAACTTGAAAACCAATGAGTTTTGACCCCTGGTTGACTGGACTTAAATCATTGCAAATAAGCTGTAGAATACCCCCCTTGAAGGAACACGTCGAATTTCCAATCACCCTGTATGTATAATCAAAATGATTGAATTAAATCACGAGCTCCGCGGAACCTTTTCTCAGTAAATAACGACTGTACAAAAACAGAATAGAAATAACAAGAAGGAAATGCTATTTCAACGAGATGCGCAGATTATAGTGTTCATAAAAAAATCAACTGAGCATAGTTTGGTCAATTCCGTTGGCAAATTTGAATTTGATAACTCGAGTAGCATCCGGTAATCCTGTAAACATTTCGTATTCAGCCATATTTAATTTTAACAGTTTCGCATAGAGTTTATTTTACGATGCAATATTTTAGCAACATCTATCGGGTGATGATTACGTTTTTTTATAATCAGCTGTCAATTTTATTTCCGCTACTCCATGCTAGGTGGCAGCATATTGTATGCAATTTTCAATTGACTCTCAACGTTATACCGTTAAAAAAAAAAAAAAAAAATATCATGGGACAATTCACACCAATTGACCTAGTCCCAAAGTAAGCTTAGCAAAGCTTGTGTTATGGGTACTAAGCAACGGATAAACATACTTATATAGATAAATAAATACTTAAATACATAGAAAACATCCATAACTCAGGAACAAATATTCGTGCTCATCACACAAATAAATGCCCTTACCGGGATTTGAACCCAGGACCTCTTGCTTCGTAGGCAGGGTCACTACCAACTAGGCTAAAGCGGTCGTTAAACCGTTGTCGTAAAGTTCTAAGTTTGCTACCGATTTAGAACAATAGAAGCTACGTCCAATAATCGCCAAGATTTCAAAGTGTGTATGAATGTACAGTCAGCAACAAAAATATGAATACACTTAAAATATCAAAAATATGTATAAACGCCTTTATGCCCTGGTAATAGAGACGTGGATGCATATTTTTGGTACTTTAAGTGTATTCATATTTTTGTTGCTGATTGTACATGTGAGCATTTCCGGCGACACTGGCTAGTGTAAAAACCAGGACTTATGACATATCCTATTGTTTTTCTATTCCATATTATAATACTACTGTGCTCGTATGTATAAATATGAATGACAAAATTACAAATACTCGTCAAGAAAGAAATTATGAATTTACTGCGACAAGGTTCCACATAGGCTTAACAAACCTGAAGGCAAAATCATCGGAGGTGGAGGAGGCGGCCCCGCCTCGCTCCCGACACCTGCTAAAGCGAGAAAGCCTTATTGTACCATCGCCCCAGACGCCAGATACCCATTTTCAAAACAAATTTGCTTGCAGCCGTTGATGTTTATTGCTATGGATTGTTATGGACAGATGTCTAGCCACTGCACGCAAACTGGGCCTTTAAGGTGGTTATCTGGCGCTTGGGGCGATAGTACATGCGCATGCGAGAGCGAGCAAAATCCAACCACCATGATACTGTAGAGTACGACATGAAAAAGTAAACGGAAAAGTAAACTAAAGTTTAAAATTAGGAACTTTTGCCATGTTGAAGCATTTTATGTCAAAAATGTTATGGTATTTGTCACGATAAATCAAAAGGGTAGAGGACACCAAAAAAAAAATTGACAAGATTTCATATTTACAAGGCTATTTGATTCGTTCTCTGTAAGATAGATGTGTTTATTCTAAAAGGGCATAACTCCAAAACTACCACACAATAGATCCATTACTTTTGTCTAGTCTCTATTAAAAAAAAAAGTGATGACGTAAATCTGACGTTGAGGTTGTTATCAAATTTAAAATTATTACAGTTCTTTTTTCTGGTGAAAAGGGCAAAGGGAACATATCTATTCTGTGGCAGTATTGGTAAATTCAGATATATTTTTTTTAAATATGGAGTAATTAATAATAATAAATATTTTTCCGTGTTTAGGTGGCAAAACTCTTTCGATTCCTGTAGTAATTTTCAGGTGTTAAAAAAATAAAATCTCGTCAATTTCCAAGATGTGATTCTAATAAAAAAAAACCGGCCAAGAGCAAGTCTACTCTACTCTACTACTAGGTCCTGTCACACGCCATCCTCTTCCTTCTATTCTGTAAATTTATAACCGGAACAAACCTGACGGCATTGGTGGTGGCGGTGGAGGGGGCGGTCCACTCCCGGTCCCTGTCAAAGCGAGACGCCCATATCATACATGCACATGCGCGAGTGAGACAACATGCAACCATATAAATAACATGCATACGAAAATATTTTTGGCACAAATGGTCAATATAATTTCAGTGACTAACTTTTCACAAGCTTTTATGTTACTTGTTATGTTATAGCTAAACCGTTTAAATGAGTCCTCCTTGTCCGCGGGGTATAGAGGCGCGGGGGTGGACGATAAAGGGGGCCGGGAGAGGTGCGGGCGGCAGGCTCTCTCGGCCCCTTTGTCGTCATACCCCCCAGCCCCTGTACCGTGGCGCGCAGGCGAGGACTCCTATAAACGGTCTAGCTATGCTATAGTATAGTATGCATGTTTGTTACGTTTCTAGTAATTGGATTGACTTGGAATTTGGTACGGATACATAGTTTAGATTACAATTAAAGTACAGTTAGCAAAAAAACTTTTATTAAACCTTTAATGCATAGCTTGTCCAAAAGGCAACGCTGTCTTTAAAGTTCACTTTCAAACATTATCATCATTTCAGCCGAAAGACGTCCACTGCTGAACATAAAACAGAAAGCTCGCCAAGCAGATCGGTCCCGTGCCATCCGCATCCAACGCGATCCCGCAACCTTAACCAGGTCGTCGTTCCATCGTGTTGGATGCCTACTTACACTGCGTCTTCCGGTCCGTGGACGCCACTTGAGAACCTTTTTGGCCCATCGGCCAACAGTTCTACGAGCGATATTATATTTTAAGTAAATTCAAAACTTAATAATTTGTGCTGTAAGGTTTGAAGTTTTGTCAATATTCAACATAAAAATGTACTTTAAAGACAGCGTCTCATTTTGGACACGCTGTGCGTTAAAGGGTTAAAAATGGGTTCTTCACAAAAACTTATTTCTATTATGTATATAACGTTATTAATAATGAATTCACCCACCTGAAGGCATAGGCGGTGGCGGGGGCGGAGGCGGTCCGCTCCCTAGAAACACACACCAAGAAATAGTGAGGGAGTGCCGACATGCTGTGTGCGAGTGTGAGTGTGTCCATTGGTGAATCAACTTTTTTGTGTTGTTTACTCTGTCCCCGGTTGTCCAAGTGACACTTCATACTGTTTCATACAAAAATGCTTAGGTTGTCCAAGGGTCAAAATTCGTGTAACCATAGCAACGGGTGGCACTAAAAAGTTCATTCACCCCGATAGTCAGAACTTGGCTTAGGGTACTATAGAGGTACAAGTGGTAATATGGAAACGTACGTGAGAATAAGAGGCGCTTGTAAGGACAAAAAGCACCCTTCAAAGTTATATATTTCTCATCGGTGCTTTTTTTAGAAATATATGAATTTGAGCCGATATAACAAAATGACTGGATAGATCATTTCCCCACAATCGTAATTTCCTTGTAGCAAAATTTCCGTTCGCAAATTTCCCTAAATGCTTTTTTTCTCAGCATAGTTTTTTACTGAAGCTTATTTTCACTGTAGCGTTTTTTCCCAATTCGAATTGACGCAGAAACAGTGTCGACGGAGCTCCGCTCACGCAGAGCTCCTTCTGTGTGCTTTTGGCCCTTTGGGCCGATGAAAACTTAACATAACCTATGTTTCTGTGTCGATTAAAGTTGTGAAAATAAGCTTCAGTAAAAAACCATGGTGAGTAAAAAAGCATTTGGGAAAAATGCGAACGGAAATTTTGCTACAAATAAATAAATAAATAAATAAATAAATATCACGGGACAATTGGCTAAGTAAAGTTTTTTGAAGAGGTGCTAAATATATATTTTTTCGACAGTAGTCGTCTTCTAGACCGAGAAACTGCAGCTGTTTTATTTTTATCTCCTATCGTTTACTGGAAATATTTTTTTAAGTGTTCGAGATGACATTTGTGAGATTTAATGGCTGACAAACGGTTCGTGCTCAGTACTTAGTAGAAATAGAAAAAAAAACGAAGTCAATTGTCAATGTCAAATGAAATCTAACCGTTTGCGTTTCGTTTACTTGGCATTGTCCAAAAAGTAGTTCCAAAATAATGATCGAAAATATTCAATCGTTATTCAATTATCGTGCATAAGTCGTGGAGAAATGCGGTAAAATTGAAAATCCGGATTTTGTGCGGAGGTCGTTAAAAATAGTCCAAAAATCACACCAAAACGCAAAGCCAACGAAACGCAAACGGTTTGACATGGACAAAAGTGACTTATGACTTCGTTTTTTTTCTGTTTCTACTAAGTACTGAGCACGAACGGCTTGTCAGCCATTAAATCTCACAAATGTCAACTCGAACACTTAAAAAAATATTTCCAGTAAACAATAGGAGATAAAAATAAAACAGCTGCAGTTTCTCGATCTTCAGAACGCCGACTGTAGAAAAAAAATATAATTAGCACCTCTTTAAAAAACTTTACATAGGCAATTCACACCAATTGACCCAGTCCCAAAGTAAGCTAGGAAAGCTTGTGTTATGGGTACTAGGCAACGGATAAACATACTTATATAGATAGATACATACTTAAATACATATTGAAACACCCAAGACCCGAGAACAAACATTCGTATTTTTCATACAAATATCTGCCCCGACACGGGAATCGAACCCGGGACCTCAAGCTTCATAGTCAGGTTCTCTAACCACTAGGCCATCAGGTCGTCTAAAGCTACAAGAAAATTACGATTTTGGTAAATTGCTCTAACCAGCCAACAAAATAAGTGTTCATTATTTTACAATACATTTGCTCGAAAAATTCACTTTCAAAGGATGTAAAGGATGTTTGGCTCGTAAGTTCATTTTACCGCACTAGTGCGATTTTTTTACAGTTTTTTTTAATTCTCCATTTTAAGTTTACAAGCAAAGAGTTTTAAGTGACAAAAATAAAAAAATATCGATTTATACGTAGAAAAATGTATAAATATACAAAACTAAGTAATGAATTTGCAAAATTGATTGTTATTATTATAAACTGTAATTTAATTACCGCAGATTTTAATGATTTCCACCTTTTATTTATTCGAAAAGATCACAGTGGCTGAACGCGTCGAACCTTTGCGTGATAATTTTAGTTAACCTAATTAAAAACAAAACTTACGCATGCGCATTACGGACGCGCCATTTTTGTAAAACTTTGCGTTGTTTTGAGTTGTTGATTATAGTGTATGTACAAAAACCAAACAAAATGAGTGATGTTCAAGTGATGAAGTCGACAATAACATGGAATTAATTCCGCCCGATATTTAAAGTAAAGCGCAAACCGCGCAAAATAATCTATTGCTACCAATAAGTATCTCGAGAAATTTGTTTTTATTTTACAATTTTGTGTTATTAATTGCCCATTTTCTCACAAATGTATTGTAAAACGTCGAATGATACACGGTTGGCAAGGTTTTACAAACTCGTGACGATGAAAACCCTCGCCGTGCGGCTCGGGTTTATCACTCGTCAACTCATTTGTAAAACCATACTTACCAACCTTGTATCACAAATAACTATTTTCCTGTTCTCAAACGATTTGTTATATCAATTTAACAGAATCGTTATTTCCTAGTAGCAATAGTTTCATTCGCACTTTCTCCCACAATGGTTTTTTACTGAAGCCTATTTTACCCAATTGGGATGCACCAAAAAATACGCTGGATGACATCACAGTGAGAGAGCCACGTTCCATTGTCTAGAAAAATTCAGGTCGTACATAACATAATCTGTGGCACTACTGGCGGGGGGGGGGGGGGGGGCTACCACGAAATTCCTTGATCGAACTTCGTATCGGACCGTCCCGCTCACTCTCGTATTAAATTCTATGAGTGTATGCTGGACGGCACGAAACGGAGTTCGAATTTTGCACTTCGTGGCCCTAGCCTCTGATTTGTCTTGTCACTGTCAATAATACAAGCACGGCTTAGGGTCCTAAATGAACCATGACAAATAGTTTTATTTATTTCTCTTCTTTTAGCTTCGATTATTCCTGTTTGTTTAATGGTGTGATACTAAATAGTTATTTTTTATTAAATTCTGATATTCAAATTCTTTTCAGTATAATAACTTGTGACGTAGTAATTTAATAATTAAATTTGTAAAAATAAATTGGAAATACTCGTATACATTTCGGACTTTACGATAAATGACAACTGTTTAAAGCCAGGTGCGCATCATGTGATTAAACTTCTATCTTTGTCACTCTTTGCTATTATAAGCAGGACAGCAACATTTTAAACTGTCAATTTGCTTTAGAGTGTAGACCTGCTTTATATCTGCCTTTGTGACGATTCGCTGCAGGGTTCAAATGAAGGTCATTACTTAAATTTTGTTTATTTAATTCAGTTTATCATATTTTTGGAATCTGATTTCTGAAAACGTTTCACAAAGCCTATTTCTCCAAACGGTTTTCGATTTATTATACGTTGTCAAAAATTGGTACATCCCAATTCTAATCGACACAGAAACAGGTAGGTTTAGGTTGAGTGAAGTTCGCATCGGCCCGAAGGGCCAAAAGCACAAGAAGCAGGAGTTCCGCGTGAGCGGAGCTCCGTCGAAACTGTTTCTGTGTCAATCCAAATTGGGAAAAAACGCTACTGTGAAAATATCTAGCAATTTGTTTAATAAAAAAAAAATTGTTCAGAAGCTAGAGGATTTATTGTAAGCCAAATTCTTTTAGTTTTTCTAGTGTTGGAAAAATAATTGCAATAAGAGTGATAGAAATGCTTCTTTTTTTTTTCTTACCTCCGGGCATCGGGGGCGGTGGAGGCGGCGCCGGTCCACCGGGACTCCCGATTGCCTGAAACAAGTTTATTTTTCATGAAACAATCATTCAGTTTCTATTCTAATTCTATAAGTCACGCAGTTCATCTAACTAAACACGATGATTTTAAATCGGTGATCAGGAACCAATTAGTATTCGGTGTACACCACGTTTATTTAATTCGCAGTTACATGAAACAAAACGTCTATTTTTTTTAAATAATGATTATTTAGAAAATCACTTTTTAATTAGAATCATTGACACCCAACAAATGATTTAGTCTATGAGCTTAAAACCTGTTTGACAAGTCAGTTTCTTAAACAAACTTTGACGCGAAACCTGTCAAATTCCCCGCCAAAGCGGTGACACTTGACGAAACTACACTTAACTTCAACAAATGTAGGGTCACCATGCATTCGATGGACGGACGACGTTTTAACAATGAACTTAAACAATTACTTTGCGCACCCGCGACTTTGCACGTGCTTTAGCTTTGCGCGTGGTGGCAGGTGAGCAACTAGTTTAGTTGTTTATTTTTTAGTGCTTTGGAACAGGAGCTCCGCGCGGCGGGGTCCAGTCGACTCATCGCCATTAACGTACAGTCGAAGACATAAGTTGATGAACAGATCCAAATTTTCAATACACCTGCACAATATAAAGTTTCATATGTCGCTGAATAAATTGTTGATCAAATCTCTGTGTACATTGAAGAATGTCAAAAGTTAGTAAACAATATTTTATCAAAAGTTGCTGGATTTCATAAATCTACATAATTTATTATTGATGGCAACAAAAGTCCATAACATATACTTACAAAACACCTGCACACTATAAAGTTCCTATTGTTGCTGAACAGACAGTGCAGAGTTAAGTCATTTTTGAATGTTGAACGAAGACAATCACTGAAAAGAAAGAGTGCCAATGGTTTCGCTCTTTCGTTTTGAGAATGAAGTCATTGTAGTGCCATTTTTTTTCTTATTCGCATAATATTGACAAAAAAAATTGAAAAGAGTTTTAATTTAATTAGGTCGGAATAGCTATGTAAAATATACAATGACCGGTAGGCTGACACCGACTCTTTTTCTACTTGGCTGATGCTCTCCCGTCTGTTTTGATATCATTGTTATCGTTACATCACTTGATCTATCACAATGCCTTTTTAATTAAACTCTAGTTAGTAGGTAGTAGGTAGGTAAATATACAACAAATTACCACCGCAACTAAAAGATTTGCCTTACAATCAATTTTAAAAAATGCTACATAAATGGCTTCTAGAACATAGATTTTATAAATTAAAAGACTACTTAGAAGGCTAATAAGTAATAACCATATAATGCTGGCAAATTTAATTAATTGACATGTAAGTAGAATAAGTGGATTAACATTGACATAAAATAAATAAATAAATAAATAAATATTAGGGGACAATCTTACAAAAATCGACCTAGTCCCAAACTAAGCAAAGCTTGTACTATGGGTACGAGACGACGTTAAACATACTTATATGTATAGATAAATAAATACTTAAATATATAGAAAACATCCATGCCTCAGGAACAAATATTCGTGCTCATCACAAAAATAAATTGCCCTTACCGGGATTCGAACCCAGGACCTCTCGCTTCGTAGGCAGGGCCACTACCAACTAGGCTAAAGCGGTCGTTACATAAGTAGGTACTTAATTATTAATTTACATAAATTACTGATTTATTCCTATTGATATTTAATTTTAATTGTTTGCTTGATCGAATTTTAATAGATGTGATAAGACTGTTAACATTTTGCATGCTGTTTTGATAATAGCTGAATAAGGAGGACATGTATTTTATGACAACAACCTGTAGCCTAGCCTTTTTCTGGCAGAATAAACATTTCATTTCATTTAGGATTAGTACTTGACTAAAGTGTTGATTCTCTACTTGTATATAATTATAATTATATGAGGAGTTAATTGACAACATTTAATATTTCTAAGACTATATAATTTGATTCGTTCTCTGTATTCTGTTTGGAAAGAGAAAGACGCTGATAGTTTTAAATTTTCACTAGGATTATTAATTAATTTGTTACAATTTTTTAAAGATGTGCTTATTCTAAAAGAGCGTAACGATAGAACAGATCCATTACTTTTGTCTAGCCTCAATTAAAAAAAAGTGATGACGTAAATTTGACGTTAAGGTTGTTATCAAATTTAAAATTATGACAGCTCTTTTTTCTAGTGAAAAGGGTAAAGGAAACATATCTATTCTGTGGAAGTATTTGTAAGTACATATATGTTTTTAAATTTGTTGTATTTTTTTAAATATGGAGAAATAAATTTTAATAAATATTTTTCCGTGTTCAGGAGGCGAAACTCTTTCGATTCCTGCAGTAATTTTCAGGTGTTAAAAAAATGAAAGGTTGTCAATTCTATGTCTGTTGCAGGCGTAATCTATACTCCTTGCTTCTTTTCCTCTGCGATAAACGGCCTTTATTTTCTTAAATAATTGATTCTTAATTTAAATTTTACATGTCATAGAATTTGTGACTTTTGGATTATTTCATCGAGTTTAAGTGTGTATCCGGTTACACTGTCTATTTTCTGCGGTTATTTAAGTGAAATGATTGATGATTGCCATCAGCAATATATCACAGATAATTATTGACTATCGGAATCAAAAAAGATGCTTAGTATTTCTGTAATATATGTAATAATGCGTGGTAACAGAGTGGTAGCTCGATACAAATAGTAACAGAGTGTTTTGCCTAAAATTTAAAAATGACCCTACTACCATCATGTTGTGCTGAAATAATCCAGATAAATTTGAAATACATTAGTATATGGGCATTTTCAGTTTAAATGGACCAAAAAAATTTTTTTTTAATTAAGGAAATTTTAGTTTTGTCTTACTCAGAAGCAAGAGCACTATTGATTTTGATAGTAAAAAAAAAGTGTCCCCAATTTTCGATACAATTTGTTTGATCCGTTTCGTAACGAGCCATACAAACTATACATATAAAAAAGTCACAAAACTGATTTAAAAATAAGGACACTTCTTTATAAAAATGTATAGTGCTCCTGATTTTAAGTAAGAAAACACCAAAATGTCCTCATTTAAAAAAACTTTCCTGCGCCGTTTAAAGTGAAAATGGCCATATAAAAACTATGATAAGATTGAGGCATGTATTTCCCTGATCAGCTGCCAGAGAAATTTAGTGCAGTCCATCATTGATAAGTTCACTTAGAGACAACTAGCAGATCAGTCTGATTTAGTGCAATCCGGTGGACACCCTCCGTCACACCGTAGCGTAACGTTATGCTACTCATAACCTGAAACCTGAAAATGCGTGTGCTGTGAGTATGTAATCTTTCATATGCACGTGCTGCTGTTGAAGGTCGGTTGAACAAAATATTTTTCTTTCAACTCGACCAATTTTGGGTTTAAGCAACAATATAGGCTTCGCAGGATCACTGAGAGCAATCGTATTACCATCACATCCACTTCTTGAGAGACTATTGTTGGTAGGTGATGTTTATTTAGAAAGTTCTATGGCTGTTCAACAAAAACCCTTCATATCTTGCAAAATATTGATCCTATAAGTATGGGTAAATAATGGTCTCAATCGATTCAGCGCAAAAAAAATACATAGAAAATGACACATTATTCACCTAGTTTGAAAATTTGCATTTTTTTTAAATATTCAAGATAAAGTTGTAAATAAAGTTTCATTGAGGTTATATATATTTTGCCGCCAAAATGTGCTATTTTCCTGTAGTAATTAAAGTGATTTAATTCAGAAACCTTTAGTTCATGCATGTAAAATGAGATTAATAATAGAAATAAATACCTATCTATATAAAAATAATCAAGTAATTAGTCTGCGACATTTTATGGCTCATGTGTATCTATAGGAATAATAGTTTAAAACTTTTGACTTGTTCGAAAATAATTATTACCCTTTTTTTACTGAAGGTATGCTTAACTTAATATATTATGAACTTAATATTAATAAGTATCTTCCATTCCATGGTTAATCATAATCATAATTATTGTGTATGATTTTTTTTGAGGTTGATTTTCTTCTTATATTTTGACCGTCTTAACTTAAAATATATCACTGTATGGCTGGAGACGTGATTCTGATCACTTTCTGACCAATGCTAATAATAAACTCAGCTAATTAAGATCATCGTTTCGTAGCATTAATTAGCGAGATGTGTTCTGTTGTTTTCAGGGTTCCCGTACCCAAAGGCGCCCAATATTGAAAGCGGCTGCGCGCTTTAAGTGACTGGCAACCACGAGCAACGGTAGTGTAGGCTGCGCCGCTTTGAGTAAACTTAGGCAATATCTGGCCTATGATGGGCGCCGCAGGCGCCCAATATTGTAAGCGGCTGCTGCGCCTCCTTGAGTAATATTAGTCAATAAGCTGTAACTGCTACCATGACCTGACTCGCTCTATTGCGGGCGCCGCAGGCGCCCAATATTGAAAGCGGCTGCGCGCTTTAAGTGACTGGCAACCACGAGCAACGGTAGTGTAGGCTGCGCCGCTTTGAGTAAAGTTAGGCAATATCTGGCCTATGATGGGCGCCGTAGGCGCCCAATATTGTAAGCGGCTGCGGCGCCTCCTTGAGTAATATTAGTCAATAAGCTGTAACTGCTACCATGACCTGACCCGCTCTATTGCGGGCGCCGCAGGCGCCCAATATTGAAAGCGGCTGCGCGCTTTAAGTGACTGGCAACCACGAGCAACGGTAGTGTAGGCTGCGCCGCTTTGAGTAAACTCAGGCAATATCTGGCCTTTGGTGGGCGCCACAGGCGCCCAATATTGAAATTAGCTGCGGCGCCTCTGTGAGTTATCTCAGTCAATAAACTGTACCATCGTGGGCGGCACAGGCGGCCAATATTAAAAGCGGCTGCGCCGCTTTAAGTGACTAGCAACCACGAGCAACGGTAGTGTAGGCGCCGTAGGCGCCCAATAATAAAAGCGGCTGCGCCGCTTTGAGTAAACTCAGTCAATAGCTGGCCTATGGTGGGCGCCGGGCTGCGCCGCTTTGAGTAAACTCAGTCAATAGCTGGCCTATGGTGGGCGCCGGGCTGCGCCGCTTTGAGTAAACTCAGTCAATAGCTGGCCTATGGTGGGCGCCGGGCTGCGCCGCTTTGAGTAAACTCAGACAATAGCTGGCCTATGGTGGGCGCCGGGCTGCGCCGCTTTGAGTAAACTCAGTCAATAGCTGGCCTATGGTGGGCGCCGGGCTGCGCCGCTTTGAGTAAACTCAGTCAATAGCTGGCCTATGGTGGGCGCCGGGCTGCGCCGCTTTGAGTAAACTCAGTCAATAGCTGGCCTATGGTGGGCGCCGGGCTGCGCCGCTTTGAGTAAACTCAGTCAATAGCTGGCCTATGGTGGGCGCCGGGCTGCGCCGCTTTGAGTGAGCTCGGTCAAAAACTGAGCTATTGGTGGGCGCCGCCCAATATAAAAACCGGCTACGCAGCTTTCAGTAAATGGGCCCGCGAGCAGTAATATTGTGGGCGCCGTAGGCGCCCAATAATCAAAAAATGCTTAGGGGTATATATAGTCTCGGATAAAAATTTCGATAGCGCGATGCAGAACTTCGTAATTCAAAATTTTAAAATACGAACCTTAACCAGCAATGATTACTGTCACTGTGTATGACACTGGCCAGTTAGACTGCCGAGCCGACGCCATAAAATTATTAAGTAGAACATTTCTATATATTTTTTTAATTAGTCTGTTTTTGTTTCCCACTGCTGGGCAAAGGCGTCTCTTCCCTTGCTCCTCTACTCTCTATATATTTTTTTACTTATGTAATATTTTTCTAACTGATGTTTTATCTGTTATCTGTAAAACTGTTATAATTAAGTTGTTTTTTTTGGATCCAATATGGCGGACGACATTTGGATGCTTTTGACGCCGGAAATCGATATGGGTATCATTTTCGACCAATTTGACAGCGCTGAGCTCAAATTTGACATTATTTTTTTGATCCAAGATGGCGGACGACATTTTTACGCTTTTTATACCAGAAATGGATATGGCTATCGTTTTCGCCTAAATTGACAGGGCTGAGCTCAAATTTGACATTATTTTTTAGATCCAAGATGGCGGACGACATTCGGACGCTTTTGACGCTGAAAATCGATCTGGTAATCGTTTTCGACTAATTTGACAGCGCTGAGCTCAAATTTTACTTTATTTTTTAGATCCAAGATGGCGGATCACATTTTGATGCTTTTGACAGCGGAAATCGATATGGGTGTCGTTTTTGACTAATTCGGCAGCGCTGAGCTCAAATTTTACTTTATTTTTTAGATCCAAGATGGCGGATCACATTTTGATGCTTTTGACAGCGGAAATCGATATGGGTGTCGTTTTTGACTAATTCGGCAGCGCTGAGCTCAAATTTGACATTACATTTTGATACAAGATGGCGGACGACATTCGGACGCTTATGACGCCGGAAATCGATATGGGTATCGTTTTCGACTAAGTTTACAGCGCTGACCTCAAATTTGACATTAATTTTTAGATCCAAAATGGCGGACGACATTTAACTTAAGGACTACCTTCACGTTCCACAGTTCAAGTGTCCAGCTACTTTAGGACTTCTTCGTGGTATTTTAGCGTACAGTGACTTTTGGATTATTTCATGTTTTAGTGTCCAGCTACTTTTGACGTCAATTAAGTGATGGTAGTGTTTAGCGACTTTTGAAGTTTCATGACGAACAAGGAGTTTTGAACATACTTTTGTATATTATCATATGGAAAGTTCTTGTGTACAGTTAATTTTGTAGCTTTATTTTGTTTTGCGACTTATGTCTTCGACTGTACTTAGCTAGAGGCAGAGGTGTGCACACTTGCACAATCGCTCGCCAATATGCGACTAGCGACCCTCAAAAAAAGTAATATACACCTAATTAATTACCATTGACCTATAATAACAACTAGTCTCCCAATCACGCTCAAAAATTGTCGGAAGCAAAAGCCTGCATACGCGTCTATTGGGCAGGCTTTTGGTTCAGTTGTTTCGACCGCGCGTTGATTACAACGTCACTTCTCGCCCCGTATTCGTATATGTCTCTTTCGCACCGTAATCAAACTCGCGAGAAAAAAGAGACAGACAGTCTAGCTTCCGCTTCGCATGACCACTCCACTGCATTCTTTACTCTTTAGGCGGTTTCCAGCGCGTGACGTCATGTCACCACTTCTAACGATCGTATTCAATTGGCATTAAACATTACTGCTACGAAATAAGGTCTCAATTTGAATGAATGCTGTTAATGTTATCTGTATAAATTGATGTATACGTACACACAACGCCGCTCGGACGTTTTTTGAGGAACTTTTGTTAAGCGATTAGGAGTCTAGTTGTTTTATTGTACGTCAATACTAATTACCTTGGCAATAGCGGCGATGTTCCCGTGCGTGACGCCAGCGGCGGCGTTCGGCGACGCGCTAAGCTTCTGCTCCAAGTGCGCCGCCCTCGCCTCGGCCTCCTGGCGAGCCGCGATCGCCGCTTCCAGCTTTTGCTTCAGCTCTTCCACTTTGCGTTCCTCTTCAGCTCGCGATTTTTCTAGAACAATTTGTAACGTTTTGGCTTAAGACTTGGGAGTTAATATGGCAAGAATAATTATCCAACCAACTAATTTGGCTCAGGGACCCAAAGAGGGTCTTGGCCTCCGAAACGAGAGCACGCCATCTGTCCCGATCGTGCGCAGCCTCTTGCCAGGCGTCGACTTGGAGACGTCGCAGATCCGCCTGGACACTGTCCCCCCAGCGGCACCTGGGTCGCCCGACCGGGCGGCGACCAGTCGGTCGTCCCACGTACGCTCTCTTGGCAGCACGATCCCCTCCCATTCGGAGTAGGTGGCCGAACCAGCGAAGTCTGTGTGATTTTGTTACGCCGATGATGTTGGGTTCGGCCACCAGCTCCTGGATCTCTATGTTTTTACGGATCCTCCACGTACCGTCGTCTCTCTTGACGTCAAGAATATTATGGATATAATTTATTATGACAATTTAATAATATGACAAAACTGTTAATTATAAAAGCCCGTCAGGGTGTCGGTATGAATGGGACGAAAACACAGTACCAAAATCTTTTGCTGCAACCGCTCTGTCGATCAGATATTTATAGAAGAAATGCTTATAATGTAACATGTGGATAATAGTAGATTGTACACCAAGAGGATAAAACACTGTATTATGTCACGGGCGCGATATTGAATCCTGAGCGTAACGAAGGATTCCAGATTTAACTCCCGAGCGTAGCGAGGGTGTATTGAGTCGATTCCCGAGCGAAGCGAAGGAATTAAAATGGAGTCCTGAGAGCAGTGAAGGATTTAAGCGCGCCCAAGGCATAATCAGTTTTATCCCCGAGGAGTATACTCTACTTTTCTCACCTTTTGCGAGACAATAAAAACCAAGGCTAGGCTAAGTTACCAGCGGGTTATAATGAAATTCAGTACAACATTACGCCCCGGCGAAAGCCAAGGGCTATAATGATTTACTTTGAAAAGCTTTGCATGATATATAATTAGGCATTGTCGAGCAGGTGGTATGGTAGATTACGGTCATGTGTATACTAAATTTATTATTACCATATTTCCTTCTGTACCCGTTTTCATCGTGAATTATGATTATGAATTATAGGAAAAGTGTAATGGCTTTTGCCTTTAGGACACACGAAGTTATAGATCACGAACGAAACTCCAACTAACCTATTAATCCTTCTATGAGGGGCTGGACGTCGATGTTGAATCTCTGCGTCGCTCTAAAATCTGGATCGTAACCGTTCTTATGGAGAACTATTTGTGTGACACACTCTTCTATCAGCTTGTAGTACGCTGGCCTGTAATAAATAGAAAATATATTATTTACTAGCTTTTGCCCGCGACTCCGTCCGCGTGGAATTAGTAATTTGGGCAGCTTATTTTTTTATCAAATTAGCTTTTTCATCAGTTACGGTTCACCTTAGTTCCTCGATATAAAAAAAATTACCCGCCCCCGCAACACCCCCCCCCCCCCACGCAAACCCCCCTCACCCCCCTCCCAACCCCACCCCTCAACCGAACCCCCCCGCACACCCGAATTCACATTCACCACCGAACTCCCAAGTCAAGCGTGCCTATAGAAGTTTTACTTCAATAACCCCTGATTTTGAAACATTCTTCCGCTCCGTTCCGCTCCTATTGGTGTTAGCGTGATGAGATGATATATAGCCTATAGCCTTTCTTGATAAATGGGCTATCAAAAACTGAAAGAATTTTTCAAATCGGAGCAGTAGTTCCTGAGATTAGCGCGTGCAAACAACAAACAAACAAACTCTTCAGCTTATTAATTCTTCTAAAAACTGTTCGATAAATTCTTAAAATAGACGTATCTTTCTTATTTGTGAACCGATTGAAATGAAACAAACACTAAATGTTAATCCAAGAAAATACCAACATATCAGTGAAAACCGCATCCTTCTAGGTTAAGCCGTTTCTGAGATTAGCGCGCACAAACACACAGACAAACAGACAATAAGTCTAAAAATGATTGTTTCGGGTTCTATTGCGCTAATAAATAGCCCTAGTGACAGTTTTTCTCAAATATCTTCAATGTACAGACACCGACTTGTTACAGATTTATTATATGTATAGAAGATATAGAATAGATTATTATATGTATAGAAGAATAGATATAGAATAGATAGATAGGGATCCGTTGGTTTCCCATAATTTAATAAGTCAGTACCTGGGCGACCGAGATCCGCTCGGGCTGAAACTCGGTACCGAGCGTTTTCCCAGAGATAAGACCAAGCTAGATCAACTTTTCATCCCCGAAAACCCCCACATACCAAATTTCATCGATATCGTTGGAGCCGTTAAAAAAATTGCTCGTTTAAAGGTATTAGAAATGTATCATTCTTCATATTCAACGTTAGTCATACAGTGATTTAATACGAATATCACATACTGTACACAATATTTCATAGACATTTTCCGCATTAGATAATCATAATCTTAGGTGTACTGTTACGACTCTAATAATCCGTTATGACTGTATTTCTATTACCGTAGAACCAGCTTTACTGCGGCAACATTCCCGGAGCGTTACAACTTAGGGATCTTTAAAAAACGAGCGTACCAATTCCAAAAAGGGTCGGCAACTGTGATTCCCCTAACTATGAACTATGATGATGACGATGTAGTTACCTGATCAGTTCGTCGTCCCTTATGAATAGGAGATGCTGCAGTATCGACAGTAGATAGGGCTCAGCGGGGGTGTCCATAACTAGGTTCTTGACAAGCTCGAAGCATTCGTTGGCGTCGTGGAAGTCAACTCTGTAATGCAACGTAGAAAAAGTTTTACTTTAGAATTATGTCGACGGTTAAAAGGCAAAACGCGTGAAGCGACAATTTTTGAACGTTGCATGAAACCCGGCTCAAACGACGGAGAAAAATTCGCTGATTTCGAATATGGTATATAACTCATTTTGACAAAAAGTGTCGCTTCATGCGTTTTGCCTTTTAACCGTCGATATTTTTAATACAAGCTTCTTTGCTGAGTATACGTTTTGCCCCTGGTTACCAAAGTAATCGTCAAGGCGAATCAAACGAGCCCAAACTCGATGCGGTCGTGTTGAATATTAAAGAGTTCCTATGGCCAGCTTCCAGCTTCATCATCAGATGCATGTCATTTCTCAAGCTCTTTTGTTAGCTGCGGAAGAGATCTTAGACGCATAATGCGCATTTATTTTATGTTCAAACATTACGTGTGACACAATTGCAATTGGGGGTTTTTAATTTTTTTTATTTATTGTTGTGATTCTACTAATGTTAAAATAAACGAAGTATAAGGGGGTGAATCAACTTTATCGTGTCGTTTACTCAGTTCCCAGTTGTCCAAGGGAATTTTTATACTGTTTCATAGAAAAATGCTTAGGTTGTCCAGCATACAAAATTTGTGTAACCATAGCAACGGGTCGCAAGAAAAGGTTGATTCACCCAAATACGAGTAGGTTGAATAAACTTTTTAGTGCCACCCGTTGCTATGGTTACACAAATGCTGTCCCTCGGACAACCTAAGCATTTTTCTATGAAACAGTATGAAGTGTCACTTGGACAACTGGGGACAGAGTAAGCAACACAAACATGTTGAATCACCCAGTAAAGCAAGAAATACCAAAATGGCGTCTATTAACGCATGAAAGCTTACCGTACGTCATCGAACTTCGCTAAGAACTCGTCTTGGTCTGCGCCGGCGTGTTGGTCGAAAACTGTCATCTGTATCTGTCTCGCTCCCTCGGCGCCCGCTCGCAAGTCGTCTGACGGAGACCACGATATTGGGTTAACATCATACACATACTATGCGTTTCAATGGACAGATTGAGCGCTCGTTTATTTGGATATACGCATTTCTTTCGTGAAACTTAAAAATTAAATAAATACAAAAATAAAAAACATACAAATATTCCAGATATGTATGTATGTATGTATGTAAACTCTTTATTGTACAAACATAAGGAAAAAAAAGAAAATCATATTAAATAAATAAAATAAATAAATAAATATTAGGGGGCAATCTTACACAAATCGACCTAGTCCCAAACTAAGCAAAGCTTGTACTATGGGTACTAGACGACGATAAACATACTTATATAGATAAATAAATACTTAAATACATAGAAAACATCCATAACTCAGGAACAAATATTCGTGCTCATCACACAAATAAATGCCCTTACGGGGATTCGAACCCAGGACCTCTTGCTTCGTAGGCAGGGTCACTACCAACTAGGCTAAGGCTAAAAAATATTCCAGATATATATCTACTATATAAAAATCTCGTGTCACGGTGTTTGTTATCGAACTCCTCCGAAACGGCTTGAACGATTTCTATGAAACCTTTTTATCTGTATTCGGTAGGTCTGAGAATAGGTCGTAGGCTATTTTTTATATCCCTAGGTGATATATCGCAAAACAATGTTTGCGGGGTCAGCTAGTATTGTTATACAATTAGTTCCAGTGACATAAGTAATAATATTAATTTAATCTGTTTTAATTTAAATTCATCGCGAGAAAACTGCACACACCCGCGGAGAAATTCAATGGTGTGTGCGAAGTTCCCGATCCGCAGTGGGTCCGCGTGGGAACTACACCCCAAGTCCTCTCAAAGGAGGCCTGTGCCGTGCAGTGCGACGTATATAGGGTGGGATGATGATAAAAAAACTTGTCTTTTAAATAAATCTCCTCACCTATTAAGTCATGCAACCCCGTTCTCATAAACTCGCTCCGTAAATGCATCCTAAACTCCAGCTCCTCTGGCTCCGTGACGATGGCGTTTATGAGCTGCATGCAGCCATTCTGTGGGAAATAAAATAATAACATTGTAGATCTGTTAAAAAACATCCAATAACTCGAGCGTAAAAAAAAACTAACCAACTACAAAATACGGTTCCGGCTTGTAAAGCTCACTTTCGCCTAGGGTGTATAACCCTAGACTTGAAAACGGCCAAATTGTTGTGTTAACTGACAACATTTCATATTTTTAAGACTATAATTTGATTTGTTCTCTGTATTCTGTTTGGAAAGAGAAAGCCGCTGATAGTTTTAAATTTTCACTAGTATTATTAATTAATTTATTACAATTTTTTTAAGATGTGCTAACTACCACACAATAGATCCATTACTTTTGTCTAGTCTCTATTAAAAAAAAAGTGAAGACGTAAATCTGACGTTGAGGTAGTTATCAAATTTAAAATTATTACAGCTCTCTTTTCTGGTGAAAAAGGCAAAGGAAACATATCTATTCTGTGGTAGTATTGGTAAATTCAGATATATTTTTTTTTATTTCCTGTATTTTTTTAAATAAGGAGAAATAAATTATAATAAATATTGTTCCGTGTTCAGGAGGCAAAACTCTTTCGATTCCTGTAGTAATTTTCAGGTAAGTATCAAAAAAATGAAATTTCATCAACTTCTCACCTTCAAGCTCTCTGGCGCCTTCGCCTCGAGTCCTTCCACGATGGGTAGCAGCCGCGGCTTGCGGTTCGACTCGCCGGCCATCGTGATGGCTTCCAGAACTTTCTCGTGCCCGTTCGGTATTAGGCATATCGCTGCTAACACCTGGAAGGGAAAAGATAAACAGTTTAAGCTATAAAGAGCACTTTATATCAGTCTTATATCAGATTCGTAACCTCCTCTGTGAAAAAATGCGTATTACACTATGTGAGTCGTTGATTTTTTCTAGGTTAAATTATGGGGATTTGGTATACGGACCGAGGTTGCAGTCGAGAACTCGTCGGCTAGTTCAGCGGGTCCAAAATGCTTGCTGTCGGTTCTGTTTCGATGTACCACCAAGAATATTATAATTTTACCATAATACATAACCGAGGAATATCCGTCGGGGGCTGCCATTAAACCAGCTAAAGTTTTTCTAGTGACGTGAATACAATCATTGAAGAATTGTAGATGTTTAACGACGACATAAAATACACTTATGAATATGATTAAATTTTTGTTGAAATTTCATATAGGAATGGCAGCCCCCGACGGATATTCCTCGGTTATGTATTATGGTAAAATTATTATCGCTACATCTAAGTACATCTTCGAGAAACAGACACGTTAGGGAAAAACTGTAAACGTCGATATTCATTGTTTAGGTACTTAAGAAAGTATTTTTACGTCTATTATAATATTTCGTTACATAATAATTGGGTTAAGTCGGGGGTTTTGAGTTATTTTATTCTTTTTCGATGAGATTTTTACCGTCGTGGGTTTTTTTTCAAAATTTTTAATTTTGCTTATTTTTTTTTTATAGTACCTATGGAGAAATAAATTATAATAAATATTTTTCCGTGTTTAGGAGGCGAAACTCTTTCGTTGCCCGTAGTAATTTTCAGGTGTCAAAAAATTAAATCTCGTCAATGATGCTTAGCACTGTTTGTTTTGTAGTTTAATCTTTTGTTGTAAAATTATTTGAATTAGTAAGTAATATTTTGTTCTTGATCCTCTGGGCTGTGGCAGAATATCAGTGTTTTGCTAATATGAGCACTGTTGACCACTGAGCCACGGCCCTTTTGCACTACTGCAGCGCATACAGACAGTATAAAATGTTTTACTTTTAAGTTTATACTGATTTCTGGTTTTTTTTTGTTAATCTTGATTGTGTGTGCTTGCAGTACCAAATAAACGTCTTTATCTATCTATCTATCTTATGAATGTCGAAAAATATGCAACCGGATCAGAAAGAACCTCTGTTAAGAAGAATCCAGCAGGAAACTCAACAAGGTGTTTATTAAATAGTAATACGGTAGATACGCTATTTGAAGCGAGAGGCTTCCAAACAACCCCATCCATGATATATTCATTAATTTTATAACGTGCCTTGGATATTAAGGTATTCTATAGCCTATAGGTAACGCCACGAGAGTTGGGGCGAATGATTACACACACAGCTACACAGCTACAGTAGCACAGTACTGATTGCAAAAAAGATAGTGAATTAATGAAATGACTGAGTGAATGGAAATGTGAGTTATAATAATCTTATGATGAAATACTTAGACAATACTATGCATTATTATAATTTTTCTTTTTTCGTATACTTAACATATTTTTGAAATAAAACAATCTGAAACTGATAAGAAATATTCGCAAGAAAAAAATCGGTATTTTACAAATAGCGAAAAATATGCTTATCTGATTTATATAGAATAGATCAAAATATTTTATTTTCTTTTTGTTTAAACTAGATGTATTTTCCTAAATTATAAAGAAATGGGTTGAAGAAATTTATAGTCAATCTTGTAATTCACTGTTGAGTCTGTTGAACTTGCTATCGGTACGAATAAATGTCAAAATCCCGCTGTCATTACATGACGTGTTGTTGTGTGCGTGACCTCAACTCTGATGGCGTTACCTATACAACACTTTTGCTTGAAGAACTGATGGCCGTTGGAGCCGCTGTGATCTTGAGTGACGGCAACGTAACAAAAGACACAGCGTTGTGATCCTTTCTCAAGGAGGATAGACGACATGGTGATGCCCGGAGTTCAATGGATGCAGGCGGCGCGAGACCAGGCAATGTGGCGTTTTCTGAGAGAAAACTATGTCCAGTAGTGGACGTCTTTCGACTGAACGTGGTACAATACGTTTACTTTTAGTTTACCACTGACAGATGGCTTGCCTCCATTTCATTTCCAACTTTAACACCATACAAATAAAGTAGCTATTACAAAATCTGCAAACGTGGGTAACAGTATTCTAAAATTGGCTTTATTTGTAGGTCGTTAAAGTTGAATATGAAATGAAGGCAAACCATCTGTCAGTGGTAAACTTTATGTAATTTTACTGTAACGATAAGCTTATCTAGTTGCTCTTGGGTAATTTCAAGGTTATAACGTATCTTAGGGGGCGTCCATTAATTACGTGAAGCATTTTCGAGGATTTTTTACCCCTCCCCTCCTCTTGATGAGATATCGTGAGATTCGCCTAGATCCCCTCCATTCCCCCCTAATCCCACGAGATTTATCAAAATCGGGGACCACATTTTCGATATACCTTTTTTTAATTTATTGCTCTTCTTCAATTCTTTGTGTTTTTGCATTCTTATTATAGGGAGGCCTATATCCAGCAGTGGACGTCCTACGGCTGAAATGATAATGATGATTTATTTATTTATTTATTAAGTAAAACAAAATTTACACAGTATTACAGCTGTAAGCCAATTCACTGGAAAATTCAATTTAAACATTTGAAATAAGGAAATAAAAGCATAATATTATACATTTAAGAAATAGATAACAATCCACTTCCATCCATCGCCTCAGAGAACCTCAGACATGTGCGACAGACTTCGGCCCATCGACTTGCAAAGAGGTCACATTCGGGTGCTGATGACAGAAGCGAATTGACGCACGTTAATGCCCTAATGACAGGGGAAATACGGTGTGATACAGTACGAGACCTTGGTACCGCCAGCAAACTATTGTTACGCGGTCTGAGAAAATTTTTTGGGGAGAATGGGACTGCTAACCTTACGATCATTGATACTAGATCAGGACAATCTGAATTGCCCTGATTGAATCCGAATGATGATGATTCTTATTATATATAACAAACGTGTGAAACGTGCACAATTAGATTGTCCAAACTTTTAAATTTAACCTAATTCTCTCGCATTTTGGCACTGTTATTTGCTAGAAAACAATATGATACTTGCTGAGACCTCCCCTCTCCCCCAAGCCAATCGAGATTTGGCTTAACCCCCGCCCCCTTTAATACCTCACGTAATTAATGGACGCCCCCTTAGTGGCTTCAAGCGTGCATCGGGGCTACCACGCGTTGAGATCTCTCTCAAGCACGAGCAAAAGCTAAAGGTTCTAATTTCTCGTATGTAACCTAAGGGTGTTAACCCACCTTGGCGGCTTCAAGAGCGCAGTGCGGCTTCCTCGCGTCCAGACTCCTGGCGAGCACGGGCAGGGCCTCGCGGCACTCGAAGACGGTCCGGATGCCGACGGTGTTGTTCAAGATGGCCGACAAACACCGTATGCACTCGTACTGTACACGATCGTAGCGGGAATCGCTGGAGCAGAACAACTTATTAGTTTTCGAGAGAGAACTGAAACAATTACTTTGCCCACCCGCGTTTGCGTGGTCGCGGGTGTGCAAAGTAATTGTTTCAGTTCATTGATATGGACCTCCCCAAAGTAACGACTGATTCAATAAATTTTCTAAAGAGGCCAATTTTTTTTAAACTTTTGAACGCCACACATAAGTTTTTGTTTCGAACAAAATTGATTCTTATACGGGTGCGGGTAGGTTACATTTTGTATTACTGTATTGTCGTCTTTAGTCGACACTGGCGTTCAAAAGGTAAAAAGAAGCGAATGACTGGATAGCCTAGTATCTACGAAGCTTGAGATCTCGCGTTCGATTCTCAGTCAGCACAACACGAATATTGTAAATTAAATAAAAAATAAGTTTTTATTATTTTTTTTTCATTGTGAGAGGGAGACAAACGAGCAAGAGGGTCATCTGATGGGAAATGACCACCACCGCCCATAAATAGCAACAGGTCAAAGAGAGTCACTAATCTAATAGTGAAAATATACCTCTGATATGTATATACTTTTTTCTTCTTGACGATAATCGGAATTGCCGGTAGGATGGACTATGGACGATTACTTTTTTAAAGCTACTTACCGATAAAACCCACTTCCACTGGCGGCATGAAATTTTTCCACATTATTATTAAAAGAAAGGTATCAAACAAACAAATTGTCCAATGCCAGGTTGAAATAACTCGCTTTTGCCCACGACTTTACACACGCAGAAATAAGATTGAAATTTGAACCTCCTTCTCCTTATCTCTGAAACTATTGCGCTAATATTTCACTTTTATTTCACCCATTTAAGGGTTGATTTTCAAAAAAAAGTACTGTCAAATGCAAGTCGGACTTGTGCATGAAGGGTTCCGTACCTCTGTACAATGTTTTAAAAACAATTCAGTGAAAAATCGCCGAAATATAAGCACTAAAATCGCAAACTTATACATAGGTAAACAACCGAACAGCATGGGGTCGCTTGTGTTGCCTAGCAACTGCCAGCTGTCGCCTAGCAACCGTCGCCAGAGTTAAACACTCTGAAAAAACCACGTTTCTTGTATGGTATGACGACCCCTTTAATTTTTAACTTTATTTTTTTTTGTATTTGCTGTTATAGCGGCCACAGTAATACATAATCGGTGAAAATTGCAAGTGTCTTATTACGGTTCAAGAGATGAAGCCCTGTGACAGACGGACAGACAGCGGAGTCTCAGTAATAGGCCCGTTGGCACCTTTTGAATACGGATCCATAACAAACTTAAATTCGAATGTTGCAAGTTAAATAAAAGCTACCGACGACCACATAGCCCAGTAGATAGAGAACCTGACTACGAAGCTTTAGGACCCAGGTTCGAATCCCGGTCGGGGCAGATATTTGTGTGAAAAATACGAAAGTTCGCGCTCGAGTCATGGGTGTTTAATATGTACTGAAGTATGTATCTAATATATAAAAATCTCGTGTTACGGTGTTTGTTATCAAACTCCTCCGAAACGGCTTGACCGATTTTTATGAAACTTTTTCTCCACATTCGGTAGGTCTGAGAATAGGTCGTAGGCTATTTTTTATACCCCTATTCTTCGCAGACGGAATCGTGGGCAACAGCTAGTTTTTCTATATAAGTATGTTTGCCCATTGTCTAGTGCCCATAGTACAAGCTTTGCTTAGTTTGGGACTAGGTCGATTGGTATCAATTGTCCCATGATTTATTATTATTTATTAGTTTATATGATGACTTATGGCTGAGAGGTGGCCACTAACAATAGGCCCCATAAGAAAGCTCAAGGTCACTCAGAGGGCGATGGAGAGGGCTATGCTCGGAGTTTCACTGCGGGATCGCATTAGAAATGATGAAATCCGCGCAAGAACTAAAGTCACCGACATAGCTCGAAGAGTCGCCAGACTCAAGTGGCAGTGGGCAGGGCACATCGCTCGCAGAACTGATGGCCGATGGGGCCAAAAGGTTCTCGAGTGGCGTCCACGGACCGGAAGATGCAGTGTAGCTTGTAAAAACTCACTTGGTGTAACAGAGGTTGAGTGTGGTCAGGATGCTCTCGATACCCTTCGTCCCGAACTCCTCGATCCAGGACAGCGGGTTGTTGGTGAGCGCTATTCTCAGATTCTCCAGGCAGCTGTGCAGTTTGCCAACAGACAGCTCCGGCTGGTTCAAGTAGGCAACATAGTCTGAGGGTTTCTCGAACTTCGAACGGCCTTCCTGAAAAAATGCAAAAGATTCCATTTACATCTAAAAAACTTTTTGTTCATCACCATCATATAGGTAACGCCACCAGAGTTGAAGCCACGCACACAACCACAATTCATGTAATGACAGCGGGATATTGACGTTTAACGTCATAAACGTCAATATCTCGCTGTCATTACATGAAATGTGGTTGTGTGCGTGGCCTCAACTCTGGTGGCGTTACCTATACCAGCCTGCACACGTTCCACTGCAGGGCACAGGCCTGCCCTCAGAATAAGAGAGCTTGGGCCGTAATTCCCACGCGGCCCCTTGCGAATTGGGAACTTCACACACACCATTGAATATTTCCCAGGAGTGTGTTTGCTCGCGATGTTTTCCTTCACCGTAAAGCTCATGGTAAATTGCAAATGAAATTCCGAAAAACTCAGAGGTGCGAGTCCAGTCTCGAACCCACGACCTTCTGCTTGAGAGGCCATAGGTCAAACCACTAGGCCACCACGGCTTTTTAGTACAAGCTTTTTTCCTGACTGTACTTTTTGCCCCTGGTTACCAAAGTACTCGTCAAGACGAATCAAACGAGACCAAACTCGATGGGGTTCTGTCGTTTTATTATGGAGTTCCTATGGCTTTCCAGTTTCATCATTAGGTCAGCTCCATGAGTCCATGACATAATAGTATTGCTTTGTCATCCAATTTATACTGCATGCATGCAATTTAAACCGGGAATTTGCTAGGTTGGACCTGTACATACACCTGTAGATGCATACATTGCAAGAATAAAAAGCTTAAGTATAATAACTTTAATTTCAAATACTAGATGAAAAAAACGCGCCTGTATTATTCCCGTTCCCATGGGGATTCCGGAAAAATATATACCCTATGTCACTCGCGGAACTGAAACGAATCTAATGACACCTCTTACTTAAAAATCCATTGAGCCGTTTGTTATTATTATTATTTTCCCTTAATGGCGGCTTTAAGGCTTGGGCCAATGTCAGTTACGTTACGATGAGAGGTTTGCGGTTGAATCTGCAGAACGCCAACAATTTGACAGCAGCATGAAAATAATTTTGACAAAACAAAAAATTAAGACTTTTTTCCGGCCAATCGCTGTTGTGGGAGTCAGCTATTGAGCCGTTTAGGCTGCAGGGCGTGCCAAAGAATGATACATACATACATAAATACGCTCGAAAAACATAACCCTCCTTCGACAGTCGGGTGAAAATGCTTAGGTTGTCCAAGGGGCAAAATTTGTGTAACCATAGCAACGGGTAGCAAGAAAAAGACGATTCACCCAAATGCGAAGGTTTCTTATACAAAAACCCTTTGTATTAAGTAGACTGTCTACCTGTGCATTAACAAATTTGTAGGCGACCAGCATTTTCTTCTTCTGGTCTCTCGAGTACTTCCTAAGTGGCGCTTTCTTCTCCTCGCTGAGATTCATGTCGGACTGAAAAAAAAAGTAATCCAATCACTTTTAATAAGAAATCATTCTAAGCCGGGCTTGCGCGGACCTGGGTTAGCTACTTGACTCCGAGTTAACTGCTAACCCAGGATTAACAAGTATCAAAATGTATGGAACTGGCATTCTAAACCCAGGGTTACCGATTTAAATTTTTAACCCTGAACTTTGCAAGTAGCCCTAAGACAGCAAGCAGGTGGTAGGGCCTTCAGATACCACCAGCATCTCAGTTCCTAATCCTATCGCCAAGTAGCAATGCTTGTTCTGGTTCGATTCGGCGTTGTAAGACAGCCGGTGATATTACTGGCATCTTATCTTATTTTAGTTCTAGGGGTACAGACACACTTCGATCGGCAAGGATATTTTGTGTAACTACCCACTTCTTCGCACTTAGTCCCTTGCTTTTACCATTTCAATGATCTGGCATGATGCATCCGACTCCGTTCGGCTTTGTTCGGCTCCCCGCTCGGCTTGCCCCGGTCTACTCACCAGCATCTCCTCGAACCGCCGTTGCAGCTGCGTGTCATCCAACGCGTCTATCTTGCTCGTGTACTCGGCCGCGCTCGGCTCTGTTCGGCTCCACTCGGCTTGCCCCGGTCTACTCACCAGCATCTCCTCGAACCGCCGTTGCAGCTGCGTGTCATCCAACGCGTCTATCTTGCTCGTGTACTCGGCCGCGCTCGGCTCTGTTCGGCTCCACTCGGCTTGCCCCGGTCTACTCACCAGCATCTCCTCGAACCGCCGTTGCAGCTGCGTGTCATCCAACGCGTCTATCTTGCTCGTGTACTCGGCCGCGCTCGGCTCTGTTCGGCTCCACTCGGCTTGCCCCGGTCTACTCACCAGCATCTCCTCGAACCGCCGTTGCAGCTGCGTGTCATCCAACGCGTCTATCTTGCTCGTGTACTCGGCCGCGCTCGGCTCTGTTCGGCTCCACTCGGCTTGCCCCGGTCTACTCACCAGCATCTCCTCGAACCGCCGTTGCAGCTGCGTGTCATCCAACGCGTCTATCTTGCTCGTGTACTCGGCCGCGCTCGGCTCTGTTCGGCTCCACTCGGCTTGCCCCGGTCTACTCACCAGCATCTCCTCGAACCGCCGTTGCAGCTGCGTGTCATCCAACGCGTCTATCTTGCTCGTGTACTCGGCCGCGCTCGGCTCTGTTCGGCTCCACTCGGCTTGCCCCGGTCTACTCACCAGCATCTCCTCGAACCGCCGTTGCAGCTGCGTGTCATCCAACGCGTCTATCTTGCTCGTGTACTCGGCGGCCGCGCTCGGCTCGTCGTCTTCGGCCCGGCTCGGCTCGGCACGCGGCACGGTATCGTAGCCGCGCTCGATGCCGCCGCCTTTCTTCGGCCTGCCGAACCATGTGTCCAGCTGGGGGCAAATTAAATGGTCATTATCATTAAAATACCTTGAGGACGCTCGAGAAGCGTTATGGCAGTCCTATACTGTGGCATATGGTAATAAAATAATAATTGTGCTTGTAAGTAAATAATTACTAACTCAACAGTGGACACTAACCAAAATAAAGATGATTGTAAAAATTATCTGAATTAAATATATTATTATTGTTGCTACGGATTGCCGCTATATCGAGCTGATCTGATGACGGAGCCGGAAACTAGTCACAGGAACTCCAAGACAGAACAACGTTACATAAAGCTAAACGGTTTAAACGAGTCTCATTTAAACGGTTTAGCTATACTGGTGTTTGAGCTTGTTGGAATATTAGCGACACAAAGAATGGCATTCAGGATCTGATGATGGAGCAATCAGGCAGGTTTACCGCTAAAGAGTTTATTTAGGTTTAAAACCATAAATCATTGATCAATTTAACCCGATTCTGTGTCGATAGCGAAAGGTGTATGAAAATATACACGTGTCACACGTTCTCTGGGGGATCACGTCAGAAAGAGTCGTCGACATAGCTCGAAGAATGGCCAGACTCAAGTGGCAGTGGGCAGGGCACATCGCTCGTAGAACTGATGGCCGTTGGGGTCAAAAGGTTCTCGAGTGGCGTCCAAAGACGGGAAGACGCTGTCCAACAATATAGAGCGTCGACCTGGTTAAGATTGCGGGAAGGCATTCGATGCGGGTGGCGCAAAACTGGTCTGTTTGGTGACACTTGGGGTAGACCTATGGTCAGCAGTGGAAGTCTTTCAGACGAAATTATGATGCGCAGACGTAGCTGTCTCGCATGCTTGGTCGCGGAGCAGCAAGGTCATTGGACTCACCGAGAACGGAGACTTTTCTCGAACCTTCTCCCCCACAACCTTAATAGTATCCATGTTCACGCACTAACAAAACATAACAGGAAGTCCAACTCCGACCGAACCAGAACAAGCGACAGTGAAAACTGTCCAAAAACAATAGCAGATCAGAATTTAGCCAAAAATAATACGGAAATTCAAAACGGAAGAACAACAAGAACTCGGCTTGCTGTTCGAAATGATGTCATGTTGCATAGCGGGATGACATCATTTTGAACGGCAAGCAAGTGGACTTATGTTCTTGTAGTATAACACATATAACACGTAGAAAAGCAAAATTACATCGCGTTGGCCAAATGTCCTCATGAAGCTATTTTTAAGAGATGTAACGTGTATCTATTTGAAAGAAAGAAAGAAAATAAAATACTTTTTTTAATACAACGCAAGACACATCAGTATTATTTTATTACAAATAGATAACACGAAGGATAAAGATCTATGGTGGCCTATGAATCAAACGTTTGACTGCACAAATGAAAAAAGCTTGTTTTCAATACACCATGTTCCATTCAAAACCGAATTCCCATAATACCAGATAGTGAAAACACCAGGCTCGTCAGGCAGGTCGTGGTCGTCGTGGGGAGGCCAGGGGATCGTGTTTTACGAGCCTGGTGATTTCACTATCTGGTATTATGGGAATTCGGTTTTGAATGGAACATGGTGTATTGAAAACAAGCTTTTTTTGGCAATCCGATATAGAGAAAAACACGGTGACAGGAAAGTCTGGTATTCTGGGAATTTGGTATTTCAGAAATAGGGTAAGTCGGCAATCTAGTATTTTGCAATTTTGATATTTAGGGAACGAGCGCAAATGTGCACCTTGCCGTTTCCGTGAAACTGGTCCTTCTAAAGAACCGCTGAGAAACTGTAAATTTCGGGATTTCGAGTAAGCCATCCTCCTATATACCTCCACTATCCTCCTAATTGCTTATTATTACATCGTTGATTAATCGTTATAGCGAATATTCGGTACATCACTAGTTGTATGCATATACTTAAGCCCATTCGCCCGTGAAGTGCGTATTATGACATAGTTTTAAATAGAAATGAGTACAGAATTACTTTAGCTGCGTACCGTCACACCTACATACGTATAAGACAGTATTGCATTCAGCATGTCATCATCAAAAGTGTGAGTGAAAAATCCCAATAAAAACATGCCGTAAAAAACGTGCCAAGTCGCGATTCACGTGATTCGAGTATATACATGGAGTCCCGTAAATGATACGACAAACTAAAGGGGGAGATAGGTAGGCAGGTCATCTACCAAACACAAAAAAATAATTCAGTAAAAGTCTGTTTTCTTAAATTCCAATTTTCTGATTATTGAAAAAATGTAACCCGCACTAAGATTTTCAGTTGTGATACCTATTGATTATTTGTTTCATTTGTTTTTACTGCCAAATAATCTATGTAGAATAGTTGTGTTATCAGATACAAAAAAAAAACATTTAAAATACCTGTGGTAGTTCTTTTTTCGTTTCAATTTTGACTTTGGCCTGAACTTTGGTCAAGGTTTGATCTATCACAGTGGAAAAAAATCACATGACCACTGTTTAGTTTACTAGCTTAAAACGTGTCCATTTAATGGATATTTAAAAATAATACGTATCTGATCAACATAACATTTACAGGAAAAAAGTGCTGGAGAAACATTAAGCACACTATAGCTAAACCGTTTAAATGAGTCCTCGCCCGCGCGGTACGGGGGCTGGGACTCATTTTAACGGTCTAGCTATAAGTATAAATCGCGTTAAGCCAGTACTACCACCCTATCTAAGTCGAGGTGCGAACTGGATCATACAGAATGCACTCTCATTAAATTCACCAACTATGCAAAACACGCTACTACGCTATGCACGTTTTACTTTAAAAAAAAACTATTAAGTACAGCCTAAATTTCATAGTTTGTAATTTTCAGGCGAATGCGACAAAACTTGGCGCATTTTCTACTAAAAATATTAATTTAATTCTCGTTTCGGCACGAACGATTCGAAGTTGACCGATTTTAGACAATCTTGACACATTTGCAAAATCCTCACAAACAATTAACAAATGCGTACACTACACAAAACCAAATGCTAAACAAATTTGTACTTTATCTCAATGAGACAAGATAATTCTCCACTAACATAATACCTGATTTACATTCTCGCCTCGTCACCTCGCCTCGCGCCTCGCCTCGTCGTCGCTCCGGACGCGAGCCTCAAAATCAAGGCAAATCACGAGACGAGGCGCGAGGCTCTCGTCTCGTGGTTCGTCCCGCAGTTCGTCTCGCCACTCGTACGCGAGTGCAAACCAGGTATCACAGAAAGATTAACCTTGTCAAAGCTGTCACTTTCAAAACAGCTCAAATCTCATACGAGTTCATTGCAAATTAAGTCTAAACGCAAAGAACATAACGTTTAATTATGACTGTTATTTTTTAATTACACCCATACGTTTCTTAAGCCGTATGCAAATTCAATAGCAATTACAACTCATACGCAACGATATTGAGAGTAATTTTGAATGAATAGTTTTGACACTTCGTACTAAATTAAGTGGGTATTAATGATGATGACACAATCAGTGGGTCGATGACATTGTGAAGTAGAATGATAACATTCGATGATTCTGCGCCGCACCCACATGGATCATTGCGCTGCGCTTAGGCAAGCGGGACAAATAAATAAATGTCATGATAATGTTTTTGCCTAACATAACGGCTTTGGCTCGAAAAACTCACTTTCCCGAAATGTGCACTTTTTCTAAGGGTACACATGTTTAGAAGGGTCACTTTCTCGGAAGGCGCACTGTCTCAAAAAGTGCACTTCCCAATTGGTACACTTTCTCAGATAGAGCACATTCTCAGGTGCTCTTTCCCGAAAAGTGCACTTTCTCAAATAGTGGCCAGTAATCTAAGATTAAAATACGTACTATATACCTAGGTATATATAGACTATTCGATAAACGGTAAAAATGCACGAGCACGAAGGATTTATCTAGGTATATAGATAATCTATAATCTATGTCCCGTACATGTACCTACAGAGCAGGCCTTATACTACGAAGTGCAAAATTCGACCTTCGTATCGTGCCATTCCTCTCACGCTAATAGTATTTAATACAAGAGCGAGCAAGACGATGCGATACGAACTTCGAATTTCGAATTTCGGAGTAGCCCCCCAGCGAAGGCCAGTTGCAAGAGAGCGGCGAGGGCCAGTTGCAAGAGAGCGGCGAAGGCCAGTTCATTTCGATACTCGAAGTTCATTGTTCCATTGATTTTGCCGTAGGATGCACCGTTTTCAAGATAAGTATTTAACAAAACACCGGTTCTCGCCCGATCACCGAGACTAAGCAACGTCGAGCGCGGTCAGTACTTGGATGGGTGACTGCCTGGTTTTTGAATGTTTTGTTATGACGTTGTCACGTTAAACTATCGTCCGTAAACCGACTTTACAGACAACCGGTTTTTTTAACAAAAACTTATTGATCTCTAAGGTCCATACCTTGCTCTTGCGCCATGTCTCTTTCCGTTTCAACCTCGGCAGGCTGTTGTAGGACATTATCACAGTACACTTCACACTTCTACATCCCAGTTTAACACATGCACCGCAACTCTTTGGCACAAACACTTATATGGTTCCATTGTATTGAGTGACAGTAGGTACTAATCTATACATATAATAAATCTGTAACAAGTCGGTGTCTGTACATTGAAGATATTTGAGAAAAACTGTCACTAGGGCTATTTATTAGCGCAATAGAACCCAAAACAATGATTTTTAGAATTATTGTCTGTTTGTCTGTTTATCTGTTTGTCTGTTTGTCTGTGCGTTTGTGCGCGCTAATCTCAGAAACGGCTTAAACTAGAAGGATGCGGTTTTCACTGATATGTTGGTATTTTCTTGGATTAACATTTAGTGTTTGTTTCATTTGAATCGGTTCACAAATAAGAAAGATACGTCAATTTTAAGAATTTATCGAACCGTTTTTAGAAGAATTGACTGACAATCGCTCGCCGGACTTCAGGAACTACTGCACCGATTTGAAAAATTCTTTCAGTGTTAGATAGCCCATTTATCGAGGAAGGCTATAGGCTATATATCATCACGCTAACACCAATAGGAGCGGAGCGGAGCGGAAGAATGTTTCAAAATCGGGGGTTTTTGAAGTAAAACTTAGGCACGCTTTTGGTGGTGAATGAATGTGAACGCGGGTGTGCGGGTGGGGTTCGGGGGGGGGTACTTGTTTTATATCGAGGAACTAAGGAGAGCCATAATTGAAGAAAAAGCAAATTGGATAAAAAAATAAGCTGCCCAAATTACTAATTCCACGCGAACGGAGTCGCGGGCAAAAGCTAGTCTTTTAATAAAGCTTGGACTCTTAATCGGGCTATGCAAACGTTTAGGGTTCATTAAAACAAAATTGCATAATGCCTTATTAACTAATTTGACTAAATTTCAGATGGCCATGATACCATAATGCCTAAATAACAAATTGACGCATTACTTATTAAAATGAACGAAACGTCCAATTCCCGAAATGACTAAATATTGATATGTACATTTCCTTCAAACACCGGAAAGGCAAAATGTCACAGTCTCAAAATACCTAAATTTTTTTACAAGCTTTTATCTAGTTTAACTGTCATAATAAATAACTTTTAATATTTAGGTATTTTGGGATTTGGTTGTTTTGCGATGAAGGTGTTGTGATGTTTAGTTATTTTAGTACATGGGCTAAAACTCGGTACCAAGCGTTTTCCCAGAGATAAGACCAAGCTAGATCAATTTTTCATCCCCGAAAACCCCCACATACCAAATTTCATCGAAATCGTTGGAGCCGTTTCCGAGATTCTGATTATATATGTATATATAAATAAATAAATAAATAATACGTATATATATACAAGAATTGCTCGTTTAAAGGTATTAGATAGATAGATTAGATTATGATACAATGACTTTATAAAATTCAGTCGTATTAAAAATCCGGTGTTTTGAGAAAAAAATATAGTAGCTATTTTGGGATTCAGCCATTTTGACACCAAGTTATTTTGAGATCTAGGTATGTTGGTAATAGGGTATTACGAAATCAAGGTAAAATGAGACCTAACCGAACCTAGAGATCTCTCCAGGTGGTATGCCTAAGGACAAGTTCGAAGGAAGAGTCGTTAAACTCATTTTAAGACGTGAGTGATCCGTTTATTTTGACTCTGAGTGAGTCTCACGGTAGTTAGTTTCGTGTTTAATTAAACTTTATGCATCCAAGTTGAGAAACTTCGATAGCTTGATGAAGAATGTTTTAGGTTCTCTATTTGATGACTAGGTGACGCTAGGATCGCTACAGTATCTTTGATGTAGATAAACGATAACCAACTGGAGAAAGCTGTAATGAGCCAAATGAAACTAAATAGGACACTCCGCAATCCTAATCATTGAACGATAAGGATAGTCGTATCAATGCGTTTCGAAATGTACTAGTGCTATAAATAATATTATCTTTAAGACTTCGCTTCCTTTCTTTACTTATTTTACAAATTGGTTTATTAATGGCAGAGTTCCAAAGTAAGTAAAGAACTAAAATTAAATTCTTTGGCCATAATATTTGACATCTTGCTGTTGAAGTTTACGAAATTGATTCGGAACCAGGGTTGGCATGATTAAATCATTTTGATTTAAATCATGATTTAAATCACGATTTAAATCAAATGATTTTTTCAATACAAATCAATGATTTAATCAATTCTCTTTAAAAAAAAATATATATCACGGGACAATTCATACCAATTGACCTAGTCCCAAAGTAAGCTAAGCATAGCTTGTGTTATGGGTTATGGGTACAAGGCAACGGATAAACATACTTATATAGATAGATACATACTTAAATACATATTAAACACCCAAGACCCGAGAACAAATATTCATATTATTCTTACAAATATCTGCCCCGACGCGGGAATCGAACCCGGGACCTCAAGCTTCGTAGTCAGGTTCTCTACCTACAAGGCCATCTGGTCGTCATAAATGTTGGTTAAAAATCAATCAATGTAATTCTCATCATCATTATTTTCCGTAAAATGTTCCCAAATAGCATCTCTTTGGCGAGGCATTTTTTATTTATAATCAATATTATTATTACAATCTTAGTATTAAGTCGTTTAATACACGTAACAGCAATAAAAAGATCAAGTTCAATGAAAACTGAAACTGAACTGAAGGAATGAAAGCTTGTTTGGATGAATGAGATATTTTAGGGGAATTTCCCTTTTTCTCAGAGCGCGTTCCGTTTTACGCAAAACTTTTGTTAAAACTATGACAACTGAAAAAATGAAAAAAATCGGATTTTATTAGGATTTTTTCAATAAATCGCGATTTATACGATTTTTTAAAAAAATCATGATTTTTTTCCAACCCTGTTCGGAACGCAGGGAAAAAGCTCAGCGGGCTACATGTTTGATATAGGGGAATAAAGAGAAAGAAGGCAGTTGAGCGCGGTGTTGCGCGCGCCCACAAGCAATGCAAGCCGTACAACAAATACGGGGCACTGTAACCGGTACGCGCGCGCTGCACAACTGCTCAGACCCTTCCTCCAGAATGGCTTGTACCTATAGGCTACATGCCGGAACGCGACGAAAGTCGCTTGGAGACCTGGCTAAACCTATAGGGTGGTGACCAGCCACGGCCAAAGCCTACCACCGAAGTAAATGATTGGACCGGAGTAAATCTCCTCATTCCTGATTCGATCACGTAGGGAAACTCCCAGCATAACTCGCTCCATCGCTCTTTCACAACACTCCATTATAAATTGGACTACAGTACCACTTATTTAATAATTTAAAAAGGTTAACCGTTCGCAATACAATTTGGCGAAGATTTTTCTACATCGAAAACAAGCTAGGCTCTTTTTAAAGACCAGATAAACTCGTGCTCAGACCAAGTAGCGGCTAACAACCAATTTAAACTGTTATTTTGTAACACATAGTCCACTGCACTTTTTACTATTACACTTTCTCACTACGACCGTACTACGCACCAGTCTAAGCAGAACAACTACAGTTTGCACATTAAAATATTGTTTACAAATAGATGTAAATCATTACGCAATTGTTGTAGTTAGTTTACAAAATAATGACGTAAACATTGCACGGATTACTATTGTTTAGAACTAGAGTATTGTTTGGTTAGCATTGACTAATCGATCATAGTGTATTTAAATTGCACTTGATTCAATGAAGTCTACAAATGCTCTGTCACAGTGGCATAGCTATCTATGTGTTAGGCGGTGCCCCCTTCGTATCGAAACGTCCCAAAAGCAAATAGTCCTATTAGCATAATGACCTAAAAGCAAATTGTCCCATTAGCAAAATGACCCGAAAGCAGAACGTCCCTTTCGCAAAACAACCTAAAAGCAAGTCGTCCTATTATCAGGTTGCCCTTTTAGCAAAACGTCCCGAAAGCGAAACGCCATGAAATCAGAATGACCTAAAAGCAAAATGTCCTATAAGCAGAACGTCCCATGGTGTAGAGACAAGAAATAATAAATTAAAAAATCAAAAAACCACCTCAACTGAACCAACCATTTCAACTGAATTAAAATAATATTTTTTAAACGGGCCCCTGGCCGTTTTTTTTCTTGTCTCTACACCATGGGACGTTCTGCTTATAGGACATTTTGCTTTTAGGTCATTCTGATTTCATGGCGTTTCGCTTTCGGGACGTTTTGCTAAAAGGGCAACTTGATAATAGGACGACTTGCTTTTAGGTTGTTTTGCGAAAGGGACGTTCTGCTTTCGGATCATTTTGCTAATGGGACAATTTGCTTTTAGGTCATTATGCTAATAGGACTATTTGCTTTTGGGACGTTTCGATACGAAGGGGCGGTGCCTGTACCATGGTCCACCCGCTCAGGGGTGTCGGGTCCCAACAACTAATCGATCATAACTCAAAACCTTGGTTCATTTACTTTTGGACTCCGACTTGCATAGTATGCAGGTAAGTAGCATGTCATTAAAATGGTAAAGATCGAGTTAAAAACCCTGAATTATTATAAACTAGCGACCCGCCCCGGCTTCGCACGGGTGTAACTTTGAAAAATAGGTGTGAAAAATAAAGAAAGTCTATAATTTAAGGTGGTAAGTTTATATATTTACCTCTTTTTCCCCAAACTACACCCACACGAAGTCGGGGCGCGTCGCTAGTTTTATGAATAAAATTTCGACCCGTACATTTAATTTAAACGATCGTATTCTGTTAATCACGCCAACTGTCAAACGACTGGCAGTTATGTCAAACGCCATAAGGTTACATTAGAATTTTATTATGGACGGTAATTTTTCTTATATTTTCTAATTTTCCGCGCAATTTTCTTAATTTTTTCTTTCATAAGAACCTTCTCCTGACAATGACGAACACAACAAAAAAAGAATTAGTGAAATCGGTCCAGCCGTTCATGCGTGATGCCGTGACCAAGGGAAATAGGGATTCATTTATATATATATATAGATAAATATGACAAACCCCTTTAATTTGTAACTTTATTTTTAGCATTTGTTGTTATAGTGGCAACAGTAATACATCATCATCATAATTTCAGCCGAAAGACGTCCACTGCTGAACAAGGCTCGCCAAACAGATCGGTCCTGTGCCCTCCGCCTCCAAACTCGTTTTAAAACGTGAGTGATCCGTTTATTTTCACTATTACACACTGTTATCTTTCTTGATTTATATACCTACCTAATTATCGGCTAGTGGGAACCCTGTGCTCTTGGTTTCGGTTCAGCGGTGCCCAACGGAATATGAACGCTCGTATCACACGATAAGTTTCAATTCGCGTGCAAGCAGTCAATTCATTCATCATAGTCATTTTAGTCAATTCGTAAGAGTAGGCAAACTTTTATACCTAAAGTTGACTTTTGTTCGAGATTGATCCTTCTCTACGTTAGTAGGTACTATTAGTTATACTGTGCTGATAGCTTGCATAATTGACAAAACATGACGCGACCTTGCGCTATCGCAGTTTTAACGGATCGCTTGTTTGATTACTAACCATTCAAGGTAGAACGTAGCAACATAAAGGCCAATTAATCCAAACAGATCATACAGTTATATTTAGGGAACGTACCCATACTACGTGACCCATTTTTAGGGTTCCGTAGTCAACTAGGAACCCTTATAGTTTCGCCATGTCTGTCCGTCTGTCTGTCTGTCCGCGGCTAAGCTCAGAGATCGTTAGTACTAGAAAGCTGTAATTTAGCATAAATATACATATCAGTCACGCCAACAAAGTGGTAAAATAAAAAATAAAAAAATAAATTTTTTTTAGGGTACCTCCCATAGACGTAAAGGGGGGGTGATTTTTTTTTTCTCGACTAACCCTATAGTGTGGGGTATCGTTTGATAGGTCTTTTAAAACCATTGCGGGGTTGCTAACATGATTTTTCTATTCAGTGATCTGTTTGCGAAATATTCAACTTTAAAGTGAAAATTTTCATTAAAATCGACCCCCCCCCCTCTAAAATCTAAACTGTTGGGCGGAATAACTTAAAAAAAATCAGAATGGTAGTAAATATATCAAATTTACTAGGAAAATTATAGCGGCTAAGATTGCTGGGAAATTATTTGTAGTTTTAGAGTAAATAGTAGCCTAAGGTATAAAACATACCTAAACTTAGATGATTCCGTACACATACGAAATCCTTAGAAAAATATTACTTGATTTTTTCGTAATGGCTACGGAACCCTACCTTGGGCGTGGCCGACACGCTCTTGGCCGGTTTTATTTGCAATTTTTAACCCCCCTCCCTCCCCTCGGTGACCGCCCGTAGTATTTTCCAAGACCCTCCCCCCTTTAGTTTTCACGTAGTAATTTATAAATATGATTTTAAATCATTTTTTGCAAACAGAAAGTTAAAAAATAATAATTTGGCTCATATTTGTCTTTTATTAATATAGATTTGTGAGATTAGCCTAGACTAAAGACTAGAGTTTGTTGACTACGTGATGAAAACCTAAACCCCCTCCCCCCCGTCCGTGACCAGGCGTGGTATTTTTGGTGACCCCCTCCCCCCCCTAAACGGGTCACGTAGTATGGGTACGTTCCCTTAGTGCTCTGCTCTTCTATGTGTCTTATAATAGTCAACTGAGAATTTTTTACCACCCTTCAATGTCAGTTGTACGGCTGGCATAAAAGCTCCCCGAATTGCCGAAGGAGGGTTATGTATGATTTTCGAGCGCATATTTTTATGTATGTATCATTCTTTGGCACGCCCTGCAGCCTAAACGGCTCGGCGGATTTTAAAGTGTGAGGCGTCATTAGATTTGTTTCAGTTGCTAGAGTGATATTGATATAACATGTGTAAATCGGTGACCGAAAAACCGACGTGCGTCGTAAATAAATTAATTTTAAACATGGAGGCAACTTTTGGGGGTAAATAAGAAAATATTTTTACGCAATCGGCTTTTTTTTCAAAACAGATCTCCAAAGTTATGGCGATATAGTTTTGTGTAACATAATGTTAATTTATTCAAATCAAATAGATTGTGTACAGTTCAGATGGACTAGGAAAAGGTCACATCTATACCTAGAACGGTATTGGATGTATTAAGAGTTGTCATTATCATTATTGTGGTGTTTCCTATATGAGGGCATTTAGCGCATTATTCAGGATAACTACACAAGGGCCAAGCCATACGTGCTTCCGAATGGTTGTGGGCCATTCTACTTTTCGTTGACCAGTCATTTTTTGTACTGTGCTCTTCAAATATTTTTTTTACTAAAACGGTAAAGTCCTCGGTTTAAATCATTAAAGATTTAAATAGGCACATAATTAAGCTTACATTTAAAATTATCACTACGTATAAAAAGTAATCATTATTATCTATAAAGTAGGTAACGCAGTGGACATGCATGTCCCCGCCATTTGTATGGAAATTGATGTATTTTCCGCTGAGTTACCAATTTTTTCCACAAAATTTCTTTGTATTTAAAGTTTTATTGCTTTAAAACATTAAATTTAGGTGTTTCAGTTTGTATATAAGTTATTTACACTTGAAAAAAATCACCAGGTATGCCTTATATTTCACAAAAGATTAATGGTTACTTAAAAGTAGAATGGCCCTTTTATTCAGTTATACGAACTCAACTTTTTGACGACTGAATGGCCTAGTGATTAGAGAACCTGACTACAAAGCTTGAGGTCCCGGGTTCGATTCACGGTCCGGCCGGGTCTAATTTGAATGTTCTTAGGGATCCGTACACAAAGGGTAAAAACGGGACCCTACCCTATTACTGAGACTTCGCTGTGCGTGCGTTCGTCTGTCTGTCACCAGGCTGTAACTCACGAACCGTGATAGCTAGACAGTTGAAGTATTTCGGTTGCCGCTATAACAACAAATACTAAAAAACAGAATAAAATAAATATTGAAGGGGGCTCCCATACAACAAACGTGATTTTTTGCCGTTTTTATAGATAATTGTACGGGACCCTTTCGTGCGCGAGTCCGACTCGCACTTGGCCGGGATTTTTAAATATCATACAATATAGCCTTGCGTGTGACCACAATCACGCCTGATGGAAAGCGAAGATGAGGTCTATTAAGGAGCACGCTTGCCTAGTAAATGCATCACCCTAGACTTGAAAACGGCCAGATTGTAGTCTTCAGGGAACGCAGACGCAGGTAGAGGATTCTGAGGATTCTATTCACTCCTTCGCTGTACGATTGAAGGAAGAGCGAAAACGCTTTGTACGGATTTTGGGAATGCTGACAACGTAAGGGTAGAGACCCCGCCAACTTCAGATAAACGCGCTACCTGAACCCAACACTCAACTGTTTAGTCACTCATCACTCAATATACGCACTATTTCGCACTCAATTCAACTATAGTCCGAACTGCAAGGCTGTCGCCTGAACACTGAAAGAATTTCAACTGATAAGCTATCGTGACGATGGTACTGATAGGGTTAGGCGAAGTTTCAGGTAGGTATAACCGCCCGGCCACGACTTCGCGCGTTTGGCGGCGCGGCAAGCGTTTTATCAGTTCATTGCGTGTGCCGCCAGGTAACCACTGTAAGGCGAGCGTCTCGACCGCGCAATGAACACAGAAAACGCTTGCCGCGCCGCCAAACGCGCGAAGTTGCGGCCGGGCGGTCAGGTTAGGTACTGGCTTCAAAAAAGGCGTCTATCAATTTTTTTTCTTACTTCGGAAACCGGCGGCTTGCTCCGTGTTAAAAAACCGGTCAAGTGCGAGTCAGACTCGTATATGAAGGGTTTCGTACCTCCGTACAATCCATACTTTACTTTAATATTATAAATGCGAAAGTGTGTCTGTCGGTCTGTCGGTCTGTCTGCCTTTTACCTCTTCACACTTAAACCTCTGAACCGATTCAGATGAAATTTGGTTTTGAGATAGTATGAGACCCTAGGAAGGACATGGGATAGTTTTTATCCTGGAAAATTGCATAGTTCCCACGAGATAGCGACAAACGAATTCATTGTTTTGTACAGCTCGTGGGCATTTATTCGAGCGTTTCAACCGCCTCATTCATCTGGTCACATATCTTAAGAAAAGGGTGAAGATTTTGATGGGGCTTTCGGTTATATGTATATTAGAGGTTCTGTACGTCTACCATATAACTGGGAACTGTATCAGAATCTTCTGCCATTTCTTATAAAATTATAAAATGTGACCAGATAAAATGAGGCGGTTGAAACGCTCGAATAAATGCCCTAATTGTTTTATAAATCAGTAAAAATCAGTAAAAAAGGTCGAGTTTAACGCTGAAAAAACACGTTCCTTGTATCCCCCTTAATTTATTTGTTGGCTGTACATACATCATCAGGTATATTAAATATAAGCGACAAACGAATTCATTGTTTTGTACAGCTTGTGGGCATTCATCTGGTCACATTTCTTAAGAAAAGGGTGAAGATTTTGATGGGGCTTTCGGTTATATGTATATTAGAGGTTCTGTACGTCTACCATATAACTGGGAACTGTATCAGAATCTTCTGCCATTTCTTATAAAATGTGACCAGATAAAATGAGGCGGTTGAAACGCTCGAATAAATGCCCTAATTGTTTTATAAATCAGTAAAAATCAGTAAAAAAAGGTCGAGTTAGAATATCCCCCTTAATTTATTTGTTGGCGGTACATACATCATCAGGTATATTAAATATAGTCACGTTGGTTTTATGTTCGCTTATGAGTATGATTCATTAGACAAGGGCACACACCTTGATAATGAATGTTTGAATGTGCTAATGTCACGACCTCATGACAGACAGATGGCCATTAAAACCGGCCAAGTGCGAGTCGGACTCGCTCATGCAGGATTCCGTATCGTGAGACTGAGCAAATAAGAATCAAAATTCATTATTTTAAATCTTCAAAACAAAAAAACTTTTTAACAAAAAAATTAAACCGCCGAAAAAACTGAAAATTAAAAAAATAATACCTTTTTGTTTGACCTTAATCTAGGTACCAGTTTGAAGTCGGTGCCTCAGCACGAGCCAGGAGGAGTGATAGAAGCCAATCAGGTAGACGATTATAGGTCCACTCCTCCTGGCTAGTGCTGAGGCACCGACTTCAAACTGGTACCTAGATTAAGGTCAAACAAAAAAGGTATTATTTTTTACTTTTCAGTTTTTTCCGCGGTTTAATTTTTTTGTTAAAAAGTTTTTATTTTATACTTATTTCCCATCTCCAATAAAAAAGAATTATGAAAATCAGACTACTCTGTAAAAAGTTAGTCAATCATCCCCTGTTTTCCTACCCTTAGGGTTGGAATATTATTTCCAAATTTAAATGGGACCACCCTCGGGGTATACGCTTCCCAATAAAAAAAAAATCATCAAAATTGGACTACACTGTAAAAAGTTATGCGTGATCATACAAAAAAAATACAGGGTTATTTGTAATTCACTAGCATCCTTTTAACCCTAAACTCCTACCACTTAAACAAATGTTTTTTGTTTTACGGCTTTTGTCATAACTTAATATTTTTGGTGTAATTACGTTTTGAAAATTTGAGATTACCTCTTATTTTTACGATACTCTGTGTATTTGTATGGGAAAAAAAGTGCTTCATTTTAAAAAGTCGTAGGACAAAAAACATTTGTTTGAGTGATAGGAATTCAGGGTTAAGAGGATGTCAGTGAATTAAAAATAACGACTTGAGAACCTCCTCCTTTTGTTATCGTCGGCTGAAAATACGGGACACTTGTCTACGATTGGCCTAGTACCAAAGTAAGCAAAGCTTTTGTTATGGGTGCTAAACGGATAAACATACTTTAATAAATATTAACATTCAAGACTCGAGAAAAAACCTTCGTATTTTTCACACAAATATTTGCCCCGACCGGGGATCGAACCCGGGACCTCAAGCTCCGTAGTCAGGTTCTCTAAAAACTAGGCTATCCGGTCGTTTAAAATGGCTAGGTCCACTCCAGCTGGTTCTTGCTGCGAGTTTCTTCTGATCACACCCCAACGCGACGTAATTTTTAAACTCCGACACAAAAAGAGGGGTGTTATAAGTTTGACCGCTATGTGTGAATGTGTGTGTGTGTGTGTGTGTGTGTGTGTGTGTGTGTGTGTGTGTGTGTGTGTGTGTGGGTGTGTGTGTGTGGGTGTGTGTATGTGTGTGTGTATGATTGTGTGCGCGTGCGTGCGTGCGTGCGTGCGTGCGTGTGTGTGTGTCTCTCTCTGTCTATCTGTCTGTGGCATCATAACTCTTAAACGGGTGAACCAATTTGGATGCGGTTTTTAGGGTTCCGTAGTCAACTAGGAACCCTTATAGTTTCGCCATGTCTGTCCGTCTGTCTGTCTGTCTGTCCGCGGCTAAGCTCAGAGACTGTTAGTACTAGAAAGCTGTAATTTGGCATCAATATATATATCAGTCACGCCGACAAAGTGATTGAATAAAAAAAAGTAAAAAAAAAATTTTTATGGTACCTCCCATAGACGTAAAGTGGGGATGATTTTTTTTTCTCGGCTAACCCTATAGTGTGGGGTATCGTTTGATAGGTCTTTTAAAATCATTGCGGGGTTGCTAACATGATTTTTCTATTCAGTGATCTGTTTGCGAAATATTCAACTTTAAAGTGAAAATTTTCATTAAAATCGGCCGTCCCCCCCCCCCCTCTAAAATCTAAACTGTTGGGTGGAAAAATTTGAAAAAATTCAGAAGGGTAGTAAAGATATCAAATTTACTAGGAAAATTATAGCGGCTACGATTGCTTGGAAATTATTTGTAGTTTAAGAGTAAATAGTAGCCTAAGGTATAAAACATACCTAAACTTGGATGATTCCGTACACATACGAAATCCTTAGAAAAATATTACTTGATTTTTTCGTAATGGCTACGGAACCCTACCTTGGGCGTGTTCGACACGCTCTTGGCCGGTTTTTTATTTGAAAGGAGATTTCTTGGCGATGGCTCTTAGACGACGTTTCATCAAAATCGGTTCAGCCGTTTCAAAGTTATAAGCGTTGGGAGTTTTTAATTTTTTTAATTTTGGCAAATGTTTTGCACACTATAAGAGCGCGGAAATTACGCGGCAGAAGTCCGGCGTGATCACGCTTGCAGTGCTGTATTATTACGGCATAAGCCGAAATTACGGCACTATGTGGCGGAACATAGCTTAAGGCCCGACCGAAGTTCGAATTGACGCGAACCCGTAACGTAATTTCGGAAAATGTCTTGCTAGTAATTGGGATGTCCCAATTTTTGACAACGTATAATAAATCGAAAACCGTTTGGAGAAATAGGCTTTGTGAAGCGTTCTCAGAAATCAGATTCCAAAAATATGATAAAATGAATTAAATAAAGAAAATTTAAGTGATGACCTTCATTTGACCCCTGCAGTGAATCGTCACAAAGGAAGATATAAAGCAGGACTACACTCTAAAGCAAATTGACAGTTTGAAATGTTGCTGTCCTGCTTATAACAGCAAAGAGTGACAAAGACAGAACTTTAATCACATGATGCGCACCTGGCTTTAAACAGTTGTCATTTATCGTAAAGTCCGAAATGTATACGAGTATTTCCAATGTATTTTTACAAATTTAATTATTAAATTACTACGTTATAAGTAAATATAAAAAAATTTTAATATCAGATTTTAATAAAAAATATCTATTTACTATCACACCATTTAACAAACAGGAATAATCGAAGCTAAAAGAAGAGAAATAAATAAAACTATATTTTGTCATGGTTCATTTAGGACCCTAAGCCGTACTTGTACTTATTATTGACAGTGACAAGACAAATCAGAGGCCCTACCACGAAGTGCATAATTCGAACTTCGTTTTGTGCAGTCCCGCTCACGCTAATATGATTTGACACGAGAGTGAGAGGGATAATACGATACGAACTTCGATTTTCGAATTTCGTAGTAGCGCGTCAGCAGTGCCACAGATTATGTTATGTACGACTTGAATTTTTCTAGGTAATGGAACGTGGCTCTCTCACTGTGACGTCATCAAACGTATTTCTTAAAAAAATTATAAAAAATTAAATACTCAACCAAATTCAAAATCGATGAAAATGGTATCCTATTCTTTCCAAAAAAAATATAAAAACTATAGATTATTTTTTTTGGTGCATCCCAATTGGAGGCGTAATCTCGCCGAATTTACCCCGCGTAATTGTCACGTCTACGGTGCGTCATAAGTCATAACGAATAGGGAACGTGCACATCGACGGTGCTGCCAACTGGTGCCATCAATTTCACTGTTTTACCCTGATAAGTTTATTTTACTGTCCGCATAGTGTCTCTTCTGTCGCATTAGTGCTGCCGCCTATAGATACTGCACGTTCCCTATACGTCTAAAGTGAAATCAAAATCAATCAGCCAGACCTTCGGTTGCGTAACTAGGCGTAGCATGCTAAGACGATAAAATATTGTATACTGCGACAAGGGTCTATAGCGGATCAAAATAAATGTAAATATATAGAAATAAATAAATAATAAATAATAAATAATAAATAATAAATAATAAATGTAAATGTATGCAGTTTATTTATTTATTTATCTATCTAAACAGCGATCCGGGTGTCACCAACGGTACTGGCTGAAAATCAGCGCTGGGGTGCTTTAAACGCCTCAGCATTATGCTGAGCCAGTGTCCGATTTGCAACCGCAATGACACATTCTATCTTTAGCTTTAGTATTGCCTTTTTGTTTTGTAAAATATTGTGTCTTGTGATGTTGTAAATAAATGTATTTTCTTTCTTTCTTTCTTTCTGTCTTTCTTTCTAAATACTTACAAAGCCGCTCTTCGCTTTCTCATGGCGGGACATTGTGCTGCGTTTCACATTCAGATTAACCATTCTGTAACAATAACATTAGATTATAAAAAAAAAACATTTCAACAAATTAAAGACCTCCTCCATTTTAGGGCTTCGTATCCAAAGGGTCCGTTTATAAACGGGACCCTATTACTGAGACTTCGCTGTCGTCCGTCTGTCCGTCCGTCGGCCACCAGGCTGTATTTCATGAACTGTGATAGCTAGACAATTGAAATTTTCACAGATGATGTATTTTGGTTGCCGCTATAACAACAAATACTAAAAAACAGAATAAAATAAATATTTAGGGGGGCTCCCATAGAACAAACGTGATTTTTTGCCGTTTTTATAGATAATTCGTGCGCAAGTCCAACTCGCACTTGGCCGGTTTTTTTAAGTAAGTTATAAATGCCCTGGTAGCCGCTATGCTAAAGCACTAGCGTTAACCTACGGCCGAGATTATGCAGAGCAGACAGCAGCAGCATTAATTAAAATTAATAACTTTAATTTCAATACTAGATGAAAAAAAACGCCTGTGTAAGTCCCGTTTCCATGGGAATTCCAGGAAAATATATACGCTATGTCACTCGGGGAACTGAGACGAATCTAATGACACCTCACACTTCAAAATCCATTGAGCCGTTTAGGCTGCAGGGCGTGCCAAAGAATGATACCAACAGTCAAGGAATTTAATTCCCTACCCTTTTCGTAAAAATGTCATGTAATATTCGCAATGCATTAAGGTCGAAATGTCAATTGGAACACGTCAAAACAACATCGTTGCTAGCTCGTATGGTGACAGTTTGCCGTACGATATTCAAACTTAGGTGGGTAGGAAATTAAATTCCTTGACTGTACATAAATTACGCTCGAAAAACATAACCCTCCCTCGACAGTCAGGTGAGTAGTGTTTATCTTGGGGAAGGGAACAACATCACACTCAAATTATAGGCACACTCGCTCTGCTCAGATTCCACAACATCTAGAGATATAGGTGCTTTTCCGCCCTCATTAAATAATTACGAAACTAAACGGGGCTTATCATGCAATAAATACTCATTAAATAATCTACTATATCTCTGTGCAACCTTAAACCAGAAAACTTTTTCCTTCTATCGCCAATATCCTTGTTGCTATATCTATTGCGTCTACAGGAAGTGTTAAAGTTTATAGAAAAATAACGTAGAACTAACTACCCAGTTTTCCGGGATTAAAAACAATCCTATGCCCTTTCTAGGGTCTCAAACTATGTCCACAACAAATTTCATCTACATTAGTTCAGTGTTTAAATTTTAAGGTGAGAAGTGGTAACATACAGACATCGCATTTATAATACTACTAGTAAGGATATGGTAGAAAAAAAAATGTGTAAAAATTACATCTGAAATATAGCACTACTTTTATGGTGAAGGAAAAGTGTGAGGAATGTGTATAAATAATAAATACTACAATAACTAGACAGTGGATAAATATACTTATTTAGACAAATACATATTAAACATCCAAGACTTGAGTACAAACGTTTGTATTTTTCAAATATCTGCCCCGACCGAGAATCAAACCTGAGACCTCAAGCTTCATAGTCAGGTCCTCTAATAACTAGGCTATCTGGTTGTTGTATACACCGTGAAATTTTAGTGGTTGTTTTCCCGAAACGAGGTGATTTAGTTTCGATTGTACAATCGATTTATAATTACTATTTTGACTAGAGTCAAAAATTCAATTGTGAAAAACGAAAGTCGAAAATGACCGCAAACCAATAGTAACGCTTCGTTGGTACAAGTAGCGTACGATCGTACGCTACTTGTACCAACGAAGCGTTACTATTGGTTTGCGGTCATTTTCGACTTTCGTTTTTCACAATTGAATTTTTGACTCTAGTCAAAATAGTAATTATAAATCGATTGTACAATCGAAACTAAATCACCTCGTTTCGGGAAAACAACCACTAAAATTTCACGGTGTATACCTGCTGCGTGAAGTTTGCGCACTGTGCCCATGTGAGATCATTAAGTAAAGCCCTCTTGTTTTGAGACAAGGCCTGTGCCCGAGAGTGGGATGTATACAGGAATATGAGGGTGGCACACAAACAAGTGAATTACACATACTGCCAGTTATTTTGCCATGACTTTCACAAGTTTTTTTTTTCAGAATTGTTTTATTTAACTAACATGTAACTTATACAATATTCAGGCATTTCATGTTAAAATGTGGTATTAATAATTCATTAAAAAAATATAATTAAAAGAATGGTGGAGGAAAGGGGAGGTCTTTGCCTAGCAGTGGGACATGGGTCAATCAACTATTTTACCCACACTTTGGGTGTCTCCGGCGTTACCAAAATTGTCTCTGGCGTTACCAAAAAATCGTATTTCCAATAAGATATTTCACAGCTTAGCAGGCTTAACTTATGTAGGATGGCGGGTATAAATGTACACCATCAATTAAATTAGAGAAAAGCCATTTTTACTTACAAATATCAGCAATTGTTTGGAAAAATGTTGCAGAGAGACTAGTGTGGGTAAAAAAGTTGATTGACACATATTATATGCATTGACCCATATTATTGTACGCCCGAAAAGGGTAACTGTTGAAACATGTACTAATTATTTTATTCCAACTTTGTATTTTACACAGTTATACGATTGACAACCAGATGGCCTAGTGGTTAGAGAACGTGACTATGAAGCTTGAGGTCCCGGGTTTGATTCCCGTGTCGGGGCAGATATTTGTATGAAAAATAGGAATGTTTGTTCTCGGGTCTTGGGTGTTTATTATGTATTGAAGTATGTATCTATCTATATAAGTATGTTTATCCGTTGCTTAGTACCCATAACACATGCTTTGCTAAGCTTACTTTGGGACTAGGTCAATTGGTGTGAATTGTCCCATAACATTTATTTATTTATTTATTATTTATTTATACAATAAAAAAAAAATATTGTATTCTATTCTATACACAAGGCCTCTTACATCTTGACAGATGATTTAAGCAGCGTCTGTTTGAGCGAGGCAACACCGTATAGGATATATGAAAAAAAAGTTTTTTTTCTAATTTGTGCTGAGGGCTTTGAACACACCAGATAGTCATGTCAGCCTCATAGGTGTTTACATAGTTCCTTATTCAAGGTTTATGTATGTATGTATGTATGTAAAACTCTTTATTGCACATAAAACATGAAAATTACCAGTTAACAAGAGCGACAGATGTACAAAGGCAAACTTATCCCTAAAAGACATTTAACATTTATAAATGAAGTTTTACTGTACTAGAACATTGATACCGTACAAAGTATATAATACACCATGAAATTTTAGTGGTTGTTTTCCCAATTTCAATCGATTTATAATTACTATTTTGACTAGAGTCAAAAATCCAATTGTGAAAAACGAAAGTCGAAAATGACCACAAACCAATAGTAACGCTTCGTTGGTACCTAACCTATCATATAATCGTATGCTACTTGTACCAACGAAGCATTACTATTGGTTTACGGTCATTTTCGACTTTCGTTTTTCACAATTGGATTTTTGACTCTAGTCAAAATAGTAATTATAAATCAATTGTACAATCAAAACTAAATCACCTTGTTTCGGGAAAACAACCACTAAAATTTCACGGTGTATATAGAACTGCTTCACAGATGTAGTTTGAAAATACTTATTCATAATTTTGTCATTTAACTTGTAGTAACAATATTTTTCAAGCCGGCAAAGAGTTTTAGATGGTATAAACAAAAACTTTGGAAGTCTCATAAAATACAGATTTCGATAATGTGTATTAAAACTTATGAATTGCGTCGGTTGTATCAAAATACCAAATAAAGCATTACTAAAGGTCATCTGCTAACTCAAGGAAAATTAGTTGATAACTAATTTCAATCAGCTACAAAACTTATAAAGTAGCTTTTTAAAGTACAAAAAGTCGCTAAAAAGGGCAAAGAATGAAGCAATCTCAAATAAAAGCACCATAATTTGTCTAAAATAGTAGTTTTCCATGAAATAAACATAAAAACATGATCTCATCAAGGCACGAAATGCATTAACTTATAACCTAGAATAACTCTTATATATAACTTCCTTATCATACAAAGCGTATCAGATAAGATAGCAAAATATCCTTACCACTAAATACAAGTAGAATTAACTTAAGATAACTTCACAAACAACACTTTTTGATAAAAACATGATAACAGTACATAACAAACAAGAACAGAAGGAACACTTAACTGCCACAGATAATACAATAAAATCTATCCGTTAAAATTGTGACACATGCGAATGATGTCACCTCACGCTGCGTTAGTTTAAAAAAAAAGAGAATATTATGGTATGTTGGTATGTTTGATAAAAAAACATACAAATTCGTATTCACCAACATAATAAACTATCTGATCAGGGGGGTTACTACGAAAATCGAAGTTCGAAGTTCGGATCGTGCGGTCCCTCTCACTCTCGTAATAAATACCATTAGCGTGAGCGGAACGGCATGAAACGAAGTTCGAATTTCGCGCTTCGTAGTATAGGGCCAGTCTGTAATATTGAAAGAAACCAATCAAGGTAAGCGTTTAGTTCGGCTAATTAGTTAAATCATTTAATTTTAAAAACCGCCTTCAAAAACACCCAAAAAAAACTTGGAAATAAAAAAAATTTAAATAAAAAATAAAACCTCCTTCAAAAAACCCCCAAAAAAACGTAAAATAATAATTGATTGAACCGACCACAATAAGCATGTAAATATCTTTCTACTAATCTGTTTGAAGTTGGTGCCTCAGCACGAGCCAGCAGGAGTGTAGAAGCCCTATAATAGGTATGTAGGTAAGTTAGATTACTAGGTCCACTCCTGCTGGCTCGTGCTGAGGCACCAACTTCAAACAGATTAGTAGAAAGATATTTACATGCTTATTGTGGTCGGTTCAATCAATTATTATTTTACGTTTTTTTGGGGGTTTTTTGAAGGAGGTTTTATTTTTTATTTAAATTTTTTTTATTTCCAAGTTTTTTTTGGGTGTTTTTGAAGGCGGTTTTATTTTTTATTTAAAATTTTTTATTTTTTTCTTTTTAGTTGTTGCTAATGGCCTGGACTGGCACTCTTTACTGACTGTACTTTTTGCCTCTGGTTACCAAAGTACTTATCAAGACGAATCAAACGAGACCAAACTTGATGGGGTTATGTCGTTTTACTACGGAGTTCTTATGGTCACCATCCAACTTCATTGTCAGACCCTGGTTACCATCTAGGACCAAAGTACTCGTTGAGACGAGTCAAATGAGTCCGTACTCGATGGGGTAAGTGCCGTTACTTTATGGAGTAACTTTGGCCACCTTCCAGCTCCATCATCAGACCCTGGTTACCATCTGGGATCAAAGTGCTCGTCAAGACGTTTCAAATGAACCCAAACTCGACGGGGTTGTGTTGTTTTATTACAGAGTTTCTATGGCCACCTTCCAACTCCATCATCAGATTAGCTCCATGTCACAATAATATTGCATTGTCACCTGATTTACACATGCATGTAAAATATGAAATCAATCAGAAACCGGGAAGTGAGTCAAATTCAACTTGCAAGATTTGACCCGTTGAGGAGTTCCATTGGCCATCTGCGGTCTTCTTCATCAGATCTAGTTTACCAAATGACACTTTATGAATGCAAATGCTCGATTTGTCACTGAAAATACTAAAATCGCTTTACATTTCCCTTGAACTTTTGAAGAGTTCCTTCAATTCCTCATGGATCCCATCATCAGAACTGGATTCCGGTAACAACGGGACCAACCTTGAAGCATATGCTTTCAAACAACGAAAGAATTTTCCAAATCGGTTAAAAAAAAAAAAAAAAGAACATACAACCGAATTGAGAACCTCCTCCTTTTTTTGAAGTCGGTTAAAAATAAAAGCTATGGAATTTAGTTGAAAATGTTTAAATCTTTATAGGGATGCGACATTCTTTATCATAATCGAACTTTTTTGTGCCTAACTGCTAAAAGGCTTGGCACAAAACTTTCGTTCTGCCCCTCTTCTTAATACGAAATTTATACTCAAATATCTGTCAAGACAAGTGTTTCGTCTGTTTCACAAATTTTTCATCCGCCGTCACGTCCAGTTCACCACCATCGTAACTTTCATAATTTAACAAAATTAAATTTAATAATCATAATTATTTCACAATGGATACAAATAAAACCGAAGACTTGCCGAAAAAATGTTTTTGCGCAAGATGCTTCCTCCCAATAGATGAACAGCAAAAAGTTGAAATCGAAGGTCAACAGTTTCACAGAATGTGCAGCACATGCTGTAAGTTTTTCTATTTTATTTAGTACCCATGACGGAACGGAGAATATAATGTGTTTGGGGTAAGACGTGTGTTTGGTAAGCGGGTACCCCTTTTTCTCGAAAACTATTGAACCAATTTTGATGGCCAGTAAGTAAGCCACCAGGGGCCACAAATCTCGGAGTGTTTATATAAAAATTCTTTATCAGTTCTGTAAATAAAATATTGGGCTTTAGCTGTCAAGTGACGTCACACTGTGGGGACTCATCGATAGGCCCTGTCAATGTCAAGTCTTTGTTGTCGGCTGTCATTTTGCAGTAGCGCGGGGTTCCCCTTTGGTACTCCGATAGTTCGAAAACCGTAGAAGCAAGCGAACGTTACATCCAAATCTTTACTCAAATAGTTACAGCAGTGCAAATATAGATGGCGTCAGGGCGTCACTGTAGATGGTACTAAGTTTAGCTGCCAGCTCATAGATGGCACCACTCAATTATTGCACGACTACAACTACATACAATACTATTAATCTGGGGGCACGGTAGTGCCCCCGCCAAGACGAGCCGAGCGAAGCGCAAGGGCACTACCTACCTTTTCTCGAAACGTTTCGTCGTTTTTTTGAACTAACTTAACTTAATAACTTTGCTTTGGATGATGATGATGATGATGTTTTTTTGTATAATGACACTAGTACAAACATGAAACATACAAAGTTTGAATGTCGTAGCTATTATACTTTAGATTTTATCAATGTCTAAAAACCCCCGATTTCGTCACTGATCACTGATCATCAAAATTCTTAAGGTACTTCCTGAAGTCCTAGAAAGGGGAAATTTGGTATGTAAGCTAGTAATAGTATACAAACACGAAAAAATCTTAAAACTTGAAACTTTTACCCCCCCCCCCCCCCCCCAACCCCTTAAACTAGGGGTGAAAGCTTGTATGAGACTTCCACCAATTTTGATGCTAGAGGTCTGAAAATTGATATAGAGGGTCCTTGTTATCCTTGTTATAAATAATAAGATATGTATTTCAGGATTTTTAGTAAATCATCCCCTACCAAAAAGAAATGAAATCCCACAAAAACATTTCATGTTAAATGTTGCCAAGACGAGACCATGTAGCTCGCACTGTCAAAAAATAATCAGATCTCTTGTAGAGCCAAGTTTCTAACCCTACGTGCCCAGCTCTAAATCTATAAGCCCTAATTTTATACTAATTATTAATCTCGTAGGCGTGCAAACCGTGGACTAAACTGGCGAGTCGGCCGCACGAACCTTTTGCAATTCGGCATATGGGCTTGAACTTAAAAATCTATTCAATCTTTTAAACTCTTTCCGTGCGGCCGACTCGCCAGTTTAGTCCACGGTTTGCACGCCTACGAGATTAATTAGTGTAAAATTAGGGCTTATAGATTTAGAGCTGGGCACGTAGGGTTAGAAACTTGGCTCTACAAGAGATCTGATTACTTTTTGACAGTGCGAGCTACATGGTCTCGTCTTGGCAACGTTTTAACATGAAATGATTTTGTGGGTAGATACTACCGATAATATTGATATTTTATAAACGATAGTATCGTTACCTTTGACGGTCTTACTTCAAAAAACAATTTATACGATCGCTATTATCGATAGTATCGATAGACCTATCGATATTGTGACTATTTTTCGAGGAGGATATTACATACTACTCACAATACCATCGATAATTCAATGTATTGTTGGCAACGCTACTATAGGCGCAAGCCTCACAGAAGAGATGGGGGTGCCCCTTGAATCAGTTTTCATAGTAAATGCATAGAAGCGTCGCGATCCAAAGCAGACAGAAGAGACGGGGTGGAGACGCGGACTGCGACGCGCCCCCGTCCCACGTCAATTCTGTGTGGCTTGCGCCCACAGAAATAATAATAAAGAAGATAGAAGTGCCTTAGACGCGTGACCTTGGCGCCGCGCTTGTGACTCGTAGGTCACAAGCGCGCGACTTGTGCCTCAGTGCTATTTGAAACGTGGGTATGACAACAAGTGCTTTAAAATGGTGTTTTGCAGCATTAGCAATTGCGGAAACTCGTCCACACTGTGTAATTACACTAATAAGGGGATTACATTTCATTGGTATGTATTAATTTAATGTAATAATGCGGTTTATATCAAAATACAACTTGAGAAAATATTTCATTATGAAATATTGGTTTACACGTTATTAACACGGAACTTCATATACCATTGCTACTCATGCCCATAAAAACGCAGATCGTTTTGAATTATACGCAGCAATGTAAAGTAATTTTTGATAACCCTTCCGTCTTGCAGAAAAGTTCGTGGTACGGACAAAAAAACAGGTTACGACTAGTACAGACATAATGCCGACGCGGCCAATAAATGGCGCCGTTGTGTAAATGTGGGTATGACTTACGTTGAGTGTTATTCAACGCTATCTCTAAGGTGTAAGGTTCATAATTGTTTGTAAGCAAAAATATTAGTAATTGTGTGCGTGATTGCGTAGTACGGTTCCGGTCTTTTGCATGTGTGCATTAACACAGTAAGTAGAGGGGATGAAGTAGCGACACGAGTTCCGGAAGAAAATAGGAACTAAGGCATTTCTATCCTCTTTATTATTATTTCTGTGCTTGCGCCGTACATCGCTTCGACGAGGTCTGGTGTTTGATAAGCTTTGGCTTTCAGGTATTTGCCAGAAGGTCCCGACGCAGCTGAAGATGTTCTACGGCCACGTTTTCTGCCACGAGTGCTTCAAGAGCCACGTGCTGTCTCGGTTCCGTGACAACCCTCGTTTTGATTGGTGGATGCAGTTCGCACCAGGGGTCCAGGCACAAGGTAAATGCTGATAGATCGTATCGTTTTAACACCTTCCCTGTCCGGGTGCCCCCAATATGGGGTCATGAAGCTTTTTTTCAGGAGTCAGTGCTTCTACTATGGGTTCACAACTTTAAAGAGGAAGCACTCTTGGACGTGTTGTGTGTAGCAATGTTGTTGCAATAGCGATAATTTCACTGTCGATAGTTTGGCCTTGAGAAATAGTCGATAGTGCGATAGTACTATCGAAAATATCGACATCCTGCAATATTATCGATAGTATCGACAGTGATAATTAGGCGATACTATCGAACTTGGTCGATACTATCGATACTATCGCGTCAAAAAAGTCGATACTATCGATACTATTGATCTTTAGCAATAGTATTACTTACTTTCATCAATCGATAGTATCAATAGTATCGACTGTTTTGACGCGATACTATCGATAGTATTGTTAAAGTTCGCCTAATTTTTAAGGTGTCAAGGATCGATAGTTTCGATAGGACAATCGATAGTACGAGTGATTTTCAAAGCTACGATAGTATATACTATCGCAACAACACTAGTGTGTAGTCCAATCTACTGTTACAACGCCACTGCATACTTGTAACTCCTTTTACGTGGTCACAGAATCGAAGCCCGCGTCAGACGCGTCTGCGGCATCGGACACGAAGCGCTGTATTTGCACGCGCTGCCTCCAGTCGGTATGCGACTCTGAGAAGATCGAGATAGGCGGACAGGCCTTTCATGTGCACTGTGCGAAATGCTGTGAGTTTATTCATTTGAACGCCACTATAGTTTACAATAGTCATCACCTCACCTACACCAGGGGTGGCCAACTTGATTATACCCAAGATCTACTGCTTACTGACGAAACCCTGGCCGATCTACTAATGACAGCAGCAGCAGTTGGTGATTGAATACGTTGTGCAGTCTGTTCTATGTATAAATTTATATTTTTTGCTTTGCCACGATCGAGTGGACTAAACATCGCGATCGACCGGTTCGCTACCCTACCCCTGACCTACACTGTCATTATAATACCAAAAGCGAATTAGAATTTTGAGTACACACACGTAGGTCACTATTTCTCTTTGTAGACTATAAGTATAGGTACTTTTCCATCACACACACACACACGCTGTGCTGTGTGCTGTGCTACGCTGCTATAGATGGGTTCGATATCCACCAATCATTGGTCCACCCACATAGCACAGCACTGGTGGAAGCTCATTTAACTAAGCTATGTTTTTTATATGGAAAGTATGGAAAGATATGTGCGTGCTGTGGATGCATGCTCTGGATCTTCCTTGAGCGGCTACATAGCTTGGCATGAGTTTAACCGGTCTCATAGTTTCGTAACGTAGCTTTCATATTCTGGTGTCAAGGCACCCTATGGTTCGATAGCGTTGAAGGTACGACAGCTTTTGACAACTTTAGACGTCAGTGGCGTTGAAAAGTTATCCTACTATCCTACTGAACATTGTACTGAACGTGGTAGCATAGTACTTTGACCTATGACCTCTTAACACGTTGGCTGTCGTGAGCATCAATCACCAGTGGGATCACGTAATCTTGTGTGTGGCCAAGAGCATCACCGCTGGGATCAATAAATAGCTCATTGTTCAGAGTATTGTTTTGAAGATTATTTTGGGGGCCAGAGTTAAACTGTGAATGCTATTTTGTAGAAGATACTCTAAAAAGTTATTTACAAAAACTTATTTTTAGTTGCCAGCAAATACTAGGTAGCACCTCCGAAAGGTATCATATTTGTCGTTTAATTTTTATTTCGTCTCATTCTTTATTCGCTATCCATCACTATCTTTTTTGGTCAAATTCTGCAACTTGTCTATCTCTTAATAAGTCTTATTCGTTTTTCGTCACGATCTTCCTTGGACTTATTCGTCGTTCTTCCCTTTCGTTTTTTGTCTCATTTACTTATTCGCCAAAATTATTTCGATACGTTCGGTGCTCGTAAATAACTAAATGAGACAAAAAACGAAAGGGAAGAACGATGAATGAGACCAAGGAAGACCGTGACGAAAAACTAATAAGACTTATTAAGAGAGAGACAAGTTACAGGATTTGACCAAATAAGATAAGGACGGATAGCGAACAAGACGAATAAAGAATGAGTGACGAATACAGATTCAGACGAAGTAAGAATTAAACGAAAAACGAATGAGGCGAGATAATAGGATACCCTCAGTATTAATTAGGCGATGCTGTGAGCATCACCGGTGGGATCACTAAATTTGTATGGAGCGTGGGAGCCCGGGCTCGCATCTTTTAAGTTATTCAGAATTTATGTACGAAATTACATTAAAAAAAACCGACCAAGAGCGTGTCGGACACGCCCAAGATAGGGTTCCGTAGCCATTACGAAAAAATCAAGTAATATTTTTTTTAAGGATTTCGTACGTGTACGGAATCTTCCAAGTTTAGGTATGTTTTATACCTTAGGCTACTATTTACTCTTAAACTACAAATAATTCCCAAGCAATCTTAGCCGCTATAATTTTCCTTGTAAATTTAATATATTTACTACCATTCTGAATTTTTTCAAATTTTTCCACCCAACAATTTTCAATTTAAGGTTGAATATTTCGCAAACAGATCACTGAATAGAAAAATCATGTTAGCAACCCCCTGATGGTTTTAAAAGACCTATCCAACGATACCCCGCACTATAGGGTTAGACGAGAAAAAAAAATCACCCCCACTTTAAGTCTATGGGAGGTACCCTAAAAAAAAATATTTTTTATTTTTTTATTTTACCACTTTGTTGGCGTAACTGATATGTATATTCATGCCAAATTACAGCTTTTTAGTACTAACAGTCTCTGAGCTTAGCCGCGGACAGACAGACAGACAGACGGACAGACATGGCGAAACTATAAGGGTTCCTAGTTGACTACGGAACCCTAATGATCTTTATTAGTGTACTTTTCCACTATTTCCACTAGAGATGAGCTATGAGTATGTGGAAGCTACGCTACGGAACTGTTTCAAGATTCCTCGCTTCCTTTAGAACCAAGTGGAAACACATTTGGACTTGTGACTTTGTCAAAATCATTATGAATGGGGGCAGTGAAGGTGTAATGCGAGTGAAGCTGCGGATAAAGGCTAAGTAGTTACACATAAAACTTTTCTTTCAGGTGCCTGCCACATGGTGCCAAAAGAGAACATCAAAATCTACTTCGGCCAGGTGTTTTGTGAGGATTGCTTCAATCGGCTAATCCTCAATCGGAACAAGGATAACCCTGCGGAATTCTTCAAGAATTGCTTCGAGCAGATGCAGGTTAGCTTTATTTCAATTTTCACAAACTTAACACGTTGGCTGCTATGACTATCATCGTTGGGATCACGAAATCCCTAAATAAACTCTTGTTTTTAGGGTTCCGTACCTCAAAAGGAAAAAACGGAACCCTTATAGGATCACTTTGTTGTCCGTCCGTCTGTCTGTCAAGACCCTTTTTCTCAGGAACGCGTGGAGGTATCAAGCTGAAATTTATATCAAATACTCAGGTCTACGGTCCCTTAGAGCTGTAAAAAAATCGAACTTCTAAGCCAACGCAATCAAAAGATACAGCTGTTTATGCCGCAAATTCCGCAAATTTTCGAAACTCGCAAGGGAATCAAAACCTACAGGGTACTTCCCGTGAACTCAGAATCTTGAAATTTGGTACGAAGCACCGTATTATAGCATAGATAAAGGAAAAATTGCGAAAAGCATAAATTTTTAACGCAATCAAAAGATATAGCCTTTTATGCCGCAATTTTCCGCAAATTGTCGACACTCGCAAGGGAATCAAAACCTACAGGGTACTTCCCGTGAACTTAGAATCTTGAAATTTGGTACGAAGCAACGTATTATAGCACAGATAAAGGAAAAATTGCGAAAAGCATATTTTTTTTTGTCTGTCTATATCAGTACCCAATCTTCCGATCTCAGTCTTCCGGTTTGTACCAATCTAGGTTTTGTTGCGAACTTCACTTTGCGCTGGCGTTTGTCATCACAATGTGTTGTTTTTTTTTTTGTGTTTAGTTTTTAAATGGGTCCCACTGAAAAACAGCGTTGTGGTTTGCCGCAACATTATGCTGAGTGGGGCCCAATTTATACTATTCCATGATTTTTTTTTGTATCTTTTGCTGTCAACCTGTATTTCCTGTGTATCGAATATGTGTAAATAAACATTCTCTCTCTCTCTCTCTCAATCTACAATGATCCCACACTGCGCACATTTTGCTTAGGAGCAGGGGTCTGCTAAGACTGGATGTTCATAGATACATATAAATTTGTACGGAACCCTCGGTGCGCGAGTCCGACTCGCACTTGGCCGGTTGTTATATTATGTACTTACCTAAATATGTCTATTTTTTTAAATTTTACAGCGCATTGGTATACTGTAATGCTGTAATTTTATATTATTAGTAAGTACCTGGGCGACCGAGCTCTGCTCGGGCAGAAACTCGGTACCAAGCGTTTTCCCAGAGATAAGACCAAGCTAGATCAATTTTTCATCCCCGAAAACCCCCACATACCAAATTTCATCGAAATCGTTGGAGCTGTTTCCGAGATCCTGATTATATATTTGCGGGGGAGGGAGCGTGGGGGTATCAAAAGGGGGATAAAAATTTCATTGATTTTGCCGTAGGATGCACCGTTTTCAAGATATTTGACAAAAAAACCGGAGGGGGTGGGGGGGTGAGCCACGTTAAACTATCGTCCGTAAACCGACTTTACAGACAACCGGTTTTTCTTGTTCTTTGCTCCCAATAGGGAACGTGCACATAGACGGTGCTGCCAACTGGTGTCATAAGGGTGCCATCAATTTGAATGCTTTACCACAGATTACTTAATAGTTACTTCGTAACAGATACTGCTTGGTACTTACCGCGATTGTAGCCACAGATTATACTACTCCGTCGCCTTAAGAATGTGTGCGTGCCGACAGTGACAAGGGCTGGCAGTTTGGATTAAAAAAATTTTCTCTACATGTTGTTTTACCATTTTGTCGGGATAATTGCTATATATTATATCCATGCAAACTTTCTAGCACTAATATTCCCTAAGCTAAGCCACGGACGGACAAAGGGACAGACGGTCATGGCGAAACTATAAAGGTTCCGTTTTTGCCATTTTAGCTCTGGAATCCTAACAAAAAAGGATATTTATTGTAATGCGCAGAACACATTGCCATGCTCACAGTACCCTAACTAATATACTAGATACGACGGTCAACTTTTGAACTTCGCATCGTGCCATCCCGCTCACGCTTATAGCTTTTTATAGAAGAGTAAGAGGGACAGCACGATACGAACTTCCAAATTGTTATATTAGCTATTAATTCTAGCATAGTCATATTAAAGTTTGCCCCTGTTTCACCATTTTCACTTATAAAAGTCCAGGCGGCATATTTTTCCGTGGAACACGAATGAACGTGCGTCGGCGCGCGCTTGTGACAACCTACTGAAATTTCGATCGTAGCAGATGGTCCCCGCGGTAGGTAAATATCGCGCGTAAGTACATGGCATGCATGAGGACTGGCTTTACCTTGATAAGTTTGTTTTACTGTCCGCATAGTGTCTCTTTTGTCGCATTAGTGCTGCCGCCTATAGTTACTGCACGTTCCCTATAATACTTTTTCTCACAAAAAAGTAACTTTTTCTCACAAAAAAGTAACTTTTTCTCACAAAAGAAGAAACTTCGTTTTCTCATGAAAAATAAACTTAAAAAAAAAAACTAAAATCCTTAAAAAAAACGTGGAATTGAACCGAGGTCGGCTGTATCCGCGGCCACCCGATTTCTACTGTGCTATTATGATCTGCTCGAAGCCGGCGAAATTTAGCTTTGTATTCTAATGCAAACAAAAATAGCCGGAAAACACGAGTAAAAGCGGTTTTCTGAAAATGAAACATAGCTAGATCAGTTTTTCATCCCCGAAAACCGCCACTTACCAAATTTCATCGAAATCGTTGGAGCCGTTTCCGAGATCCTGATTATATATATACAAGAATTGCTCGTTTAAAGGTATTAGATAGATAGATAGATAGATAGATTAGATAGATTAGATAATAATAATTTATTTCCCAAAAATATCTTTTTACACTGTTCACTTAACTACAACTCTACTTCCTAAAATGGGTACAACCTGTGCTTTAGGATAAGCAGCGAAAAATAAATGAATAAATAATAAATAAAGATTGAAATAGAAAAGAGAAAGTTTCGAGAAAGTGCCTCAATTGGACAAGTGTATATTTACATTATGCGGAAAGTGCACTTTTAGAGAAAGTGTACATTTCAGGGAAAGTAAGCTTTACAAGCCTAACCCATATTATGTAACGTAATGTAGCTGGAACTATGTAGCCTTTCCTCCGTTTTGCCTTGCCACTGAACCATCACTTTTCCATCAGAGCCCTCAGTTCGCGGAGAACATGAATGGCTTCATGTCCGGCAGCACCAGTAACGCGGGCAACCCCCTCATCTTCATGATGCACGGGCAACAGTCCCACTGCCGCTGCGGGGACCGGGCTGGTGACCAGGGACCTGACTGGACGAGCCAAGGACCCAAGAAATGTGAGTGGCGTTAAATGGCAGTCGCCTTCTGTCAACTCCTGGTCCTGTATGCGTAGAAACTCGTGGAAGAATTTTGACGCATTCGTTGCTGGATTTTAACGACCGCTTTAGCCTAGTTGGTAGTGACGCTGCCTACGAAGTTCAAACCTCCAGGCCACCACGGGTTTTTTTTACACCGGAACTTTGTTCAGTGCCTCGAAACGCATATAAGCGTTTGACTTTCACCGAATGTCTTTCTTAACACCTTCCCTGTTTGAATGCCCCCAATATGGGGTCTTAAAGCTTTTTTCAAGAGTACGTGCTTCCACTATGGGTTCACAACTTCAAAGTGGGAGCACACTTGAACGTCAAATCATTTTGTATGGGGACAGTGAACGTGTTAACCCTTAAAACATTTGCCAACCTTGTCAAGACATTCGATTTTGCACCGTAAATGCTCCGGGTTTGAATCTGCTTCGATTTCTATTTGACGGCAAATACGTATTTGCTGGTATCGATTTAAGGGTTAAGGGTCAACGGCGTTCAAGAGGTTGGAAAACTTGGCCTATTCCACAAAATACAACCAGTTGAACTTTGTGTTATTACCGACAAACTCGTAGTTTGATTTTTGTATAACATCGTCAAATACAACAATGAAATTTGTCCATAGGTGCGTGAGTTAAAGTCGAAATTTTACAGCCGCGACGCCAGCGACATCTGTGGACGAGTCGCTCAGCACTTGGGAGCTCTCGTTCGAGAACCGGACCGAAGCGTCTGCGCCCGAGTCGTTTACCGCCCGCGACACCGTGCTGGCGGCCGCGGAAAAAATAGAAAAGCTTACAAAATACCTACGCGAAAGAGACACTAATACGGAAAATAAAAAATGGAAAAAGTTTGACGAGGCTTCCGCTGCCGCGGAGCCACTGTCGCATTGGATCGACTTGCAAGAAGCTAAATTGTCTACGTTGAAGTGTCCTAAGTGCCTGTGGCAGTGTGGTACTATTTATGTCAATCGTGATTGAGATACGGAAGCTTTGTCTTGGAGCTTCTGTTAAATAAATGTGCCGTTTTAGAACTTGTTTTTCTGGTCACCTTAACCTTGAACTGGTGCCGTAGTTTAATTTGCCCCATTACGATACATAGCAGTACGTACCGTAATGGTGCTAGTCAATGGTGCGGGTTGGGTCCTGAACGCCTTATTTGCATTTGGCCTTAGAGAGCAGAGCACCTTAGTTGTATTTTTGTCCGGGTAGCAAAATGCCTTGGTCTGTAAAACGCCCTCATTGCTATGAGTCATAGTAGACGGAATGACTTGGCTGTAAAACGACTTAATGTCATAATGTTTTAGTAGGTAAATGGTCTGGTCTGGTCTTAAAAATCGTGTGCGTGTGGACTGAGGGACCACTCGGTTTTTAATGGTTTTAGACAGTTTTAGTAAGTGTAAAATTTAGTAGTAGTAGCGAATTAATTTGTAATAAAATCCTGGAATTCGTAAAGAATTCACTAAAAAGTTATTCAGCCAAATGTGTGGTCCCTCAGTTCACACACTGAACCTTCCACTTCTGGGCAAGTGTTTAATTTGCTGGCTTATTTTGATGTTACAGATTTAGTAAAAACATGTCTAAACGCATTCGTAATGACCGAAACGTAATTTGGCAATGATTATACACTAAAGCAGTCTTCCTTCTTTGGTCCCTGAGAGACCACATAAAATAACTAATAAATCGGTACATTTGTACAAAAAAAATGTATTTTTCTTTGCAAACATTAGTAAAAATCGCAAGGAAGATTATAAAAGTTAAACAAAAGCACAACTATTAATAAATTTCGTCAAATTTATATTTGTTTGTGGTCCCTCAGTTCACACTATGAATTAATAAAATAATTAAAATATCCTAAAATATAAACATTATGGAAAGGTTTGTCGTACTGAGGTTTAGTTAAAAGGTTTGACTACATTTATATATTTTTTTAACGTGGATTGATGGCGTATAATATAAGATAAATTGTTTTTTAATATTTCCTTAGTAGTGTTTATTAGGGTGTCCACACAATGAAAAGCATTTACTAACGTGAATCATTTTTAAATTCAACTTTTTATATTTGCTTACTAACATTAAATGGACCAAGGAAAAACTGCATACAGCCAAAACTACATTTTAGATTCTGTAAGCAAAATTACGAAATTAAAAACAAACTAAGTATATGGTATCAGATTTGGTGCGGTAAAACATGTAGCTCGAATATACTTGCCCTGCGTATTATGTTTAAAGAATAAAAAGGCGGCAAATTAACTTGAATTGATGTGTTTGGTTTGTTATTGCTGTGTAATAGGCAAATTAGTATTGTGTTGCAATGGATTTGTTATTTATACTCCTGTTTTCCGTGTTGTTTATCTGGTAAGTTCCTCCTTTAAGCAGCATTATATTCTATTAGTATGGTTTGTCATTCATCAGTTGATGGTAGAGCTTGTCCAATTTAAAATGACGCGCGCCCAAGAATCGCATTCACGCACATCTGCCAAGAGAAATATTTCTCTATTGTAGCTTAAATTGAGTTTCAAATCCTGTGCGTAAATGCGGTGATTGGGCGCGTCATTTTAAATTAGACAAGCTATAGTAAATCACTACAAGGCATTTTTTATATCTATACTAATATTATAAAGAGGAAAGATTTGATTGTTTGTTTGTTTGTTTGCATTGACTAGGCTCCGAAACTGCCGGATCGATTTCAAAAATTCTTTTGTCGTTAGAAAGCTACATTACCACAGAGTGACAGAGGCTACTTTTTACAGCGGGAAAATACCTTTTCCTACGGGAAAATTAATTTTATCGCGGGCGAAGCTGCGGACGGAAGGCTAGTAATATTATAAAGAGGAAAGATTTGTATTTTTGTAGGGTCAACAGAATAAATAAGTGGTAATTTCTGTACCTTGTTGTTACCAATCGTTTGACAATTTTGTATGACATTTCAAACATGACGTTAAAATGACACCCTAATAAACACTCTGCTAAGGAAATATTAAAAAGCAATTCATCTTATATTATACGCCATATTATATATTACGTACGTACGTATAGTACGCCAATATAAAAACGCGAAAAGGCGACCTGGCAGACCCAGACGGCGATGGCGAGATGAACTGGACTTCTTCACGGAGGACTGGCCCTCGTATGCAGCGGACAGAGAACAGTGGAAATGTTGGGGGGAGGCGTTTGCTCAGCAGTGGGACAGAATAGGCTAGTAATAATAGTAATAATAATATACACCATCAATCCACGTTAAAAAAATATATAAATGTAGTCAAACTTTTTAACTAAACCTCATTACGACAAACCTTTCCATAATGTTTATATTTTAGGATATTTTAATTATTTTATTAATTCATAGTGTGTGAACTGAGGGACCACAAACAAATATAAATTTACCTATAACACATGAATAACAAACCAAACACATCAATTCAAGTTAATTTGCCGCCTTTTTATTCTTTAAACATTATACGCAGGGCAACTATATTCGAGCTACATGTTTTACCGCACCAAATCTGATACCATATACTTAGTTTGTTTTTAATTTCGTAATTTTGCTTACAGAATCTAAAATGTAGTTTTGGCTGTATGCAGTTTTTCCTTGGTCCATTTAATATTAGTAAGCAAATATAAAAAGTTGAATTTAAATATGATTCACGTTAGTAAATGCTTTTCATTGTGTGGACACCCTAATAAACACTGCTAAGGAAATATTAAAAAGCAATTTATCTTATATTATACGCCATCAATCCACGTTAAAAAAATATATAAATGTAGTCAAACCTTTTAACTAAACCTCAGTACGACAAACCTTTCCATAATGTTTATATTTTAGGATATTTTAATTATTTTATTAATTCATAGTGTGAACTGAGGGACCACAAACAAATATAAATTTGACGAAATTTATTAATAGTTGTGCTTTTGTTTAACTTTTATAATCTTCCTTGCGATTTTTACTAATGTTTGCAAAGAAAAATACATTTTTTTTGTACAAATGTACCGATTTATTAGTTATTTTATGTGGTCTCTCAGGGACCAAAGAAGGAAGACTGCTTTAGTGTATAATCATTGCCAAATTACGTTTCGGTCATTACGAATGCGTTTAGACATGTTTTTACTAAATCTGTAACATCAAAATAAGCCAGCAAATTAAACACTTGCCCAGAAGTGGATGGTTCAGTGTGTGAACTGAGGGACCACACATTTGGCTGAATAACTTTTTAGTGAATTCTTTACGAATTCCAGGATTTTATTACAAATTAATTCGCTACTACTACTAAATTTTACACTTACTAAAACTGTCTAAAACCATTAAAAACCGAGTGGTCCCTCAGTCCACACGCACACTAAAAATCTATTTAATACAATCAAGACCTTACACAATTGAGACATTCTGCCTGCTTGTGCATTTCACGACCTAGGCGTTTTGCTCCCTAAGTCTTCTTGAAACTTGGACCATTTTGTAATCATGGGATTAGATAAACAAGTCATTTTGCATACTTGACCAGTGACAACTGAGACGTTTGGAATACCAAGGCTAAATGCAAGTAAGGCGACCAGGACCCAACCCAATGGTGCAAATGAAACAACGGCGATGCATTACTATAGGCACCGGTCCCACCGCCGGCGAGTGAGATATACACTATCGACTTTTTTCTAGCCCAAGAAACGAACAAAAGATAATCGCTTCCGTGTAAATAAAAGCAAATATTAGTATTAGTAAGCTTTTGCCACAATATGTCATAATTAACCAGGTCGAACGCCTTCGACAGGTCGAGAAAACAAGCATAGACAGTACCTCTACCATGAGTTTACACTAGTTTACGTGACCGTACTTGCTAGCGACGGCGTAAATTATTTGCATGGAGAATTGTACAGCGCCTCTAGCAGTCACTTACGAAAGTACAATTCTCCATACAAATCATTTACGCCGTCGCTAGCGAGTACGGTCACTGTAAACTAATGTAAGCTCATGGTAGAGGTACAGCTGTCCGGCGGTCCTGTAGTAGGTACTTGACCGTCTGCTTGAGTGACAAAATAGCCATTTCAGTCGAAAGTCCTGGCCTAAACCCGAACTGCTTTTGGTGAATATGCAGATACTTATCAAGTTGTGACCCAAGCAGACTATCAAACACCTTAGCGACCACAATCGCCAGCGAGATTGGTCTAGATAATTGTTTGTCTCCCGCATCGCCACTTCTGTTTTTAGGGTTCCGTAGTCAACTAGGAACCCTTATAGTTTCGCCATGTCTGTCCGTCTGTCTGTCTGTCTGTCTGTCTGTCCGCGGCTAAGCTCAGAGATCGTTAGTACTAGAAAGCTGTAATTTGGCATGAATATACATATCAGTCACGCCAACAAAGTCGTAAAATAAAAATAAAAAAATAATTTTTTTTAGGGTACCTCCCATAGGCGTAAAGGGGGGTGATTTTTTTTTTTTCGACTAATCCTATAGTGTGGGGTATCGTTGGATAGGTCTTTTAAAACCATTGCGGGGTTGCTAACATGATTTTTCTATTCAGTGATCTTTTTGCGAAATATTCAACTTTAAAGTGGAAATTTTCATTAAAATCGAGCGTCCCCCCCCCTCTAAAATCTAAACTGTTAGGCGGAAAAATTTGAAAAAATTCAGAATGGTAGTAAATATATCAAATTTACTAGGAAAATTATAGCGGCTAAGATTGCTTGGAAATTATTTGTAGTTTAAGAGTAAATAGTAGCCTAAGGTATAAAACATACCTAAACTTGGATGATTCCGTACACATACGAAATCCTAAGAAAAATATTACTTTATTTTTTTGCAATGGCTACGGAACCCTACCTTGTGCGTGTCCGACACGCTCTTGGCCGGTTTTTGACTATTGGCACCACTACAGTCTTCATTAGCGCGTTTTTTTTTTATGTTAGAAAGGCCAGACAAACAAACTAGTGGGTCACCTGATGTTAAATGATCACCACTGTCCATAGACACCCGCAGCGCTTTACGCGATGCCAGTGCGTTGTCGGCCCTAAAGGAAAGGGAACAGGGGAAGGGGGTGAGGGAGGGGAAGAGGGAAGGGGTGAGGTATTGGGCCCCCGGCACTCTCACTGACCGTACGAAACGCAAGCAGGATTACTGCTGCTTCACGCCGGTGTTCTGTGAGAGGGTGGTACTGCCCCGGACGAGCCGGCCCATTCGTGATGCAGCGGCTAGCTACAACATGGCTCTACCACTACTAAAATCCGGCAAATATGAGTGACTTATACCAATTTATACACAAATTGAACAACGCTAGAACTAGGCAAATGTGGGCCAGCGCACCTGAGATGTTCCACACACGTTCCACACTAAGGCCGTCATGACCACAGGAGACTTTCCCCGTGACATAGATTTAACAACTTTATCCACATCTTCAGCGGTAAATCCAGCTATAATCTCCTGTCCACACGACTCCTCACCAACATCAGCTGCGATGGCCCGAGTGGTGACACCACACTGAACTGTTTCTTGAACATACCAGCAATACAGTAATGCTTACTAATTCCATCAATACTTGCCGGCAACACATGAATAAATACGGAGCAGAAGAATAGCTTCCGAACAGTGCTCGAAATTCTTACCTATTATCATAGGGTTGTCGCTCGGTAAAAACAAAAAAAAATTAAAATATTTTATTCAAACAAGTACCTAAGTACATCTTTAAAAACAACCGAATACCCGAACTATGTAGCTAAACGCTAAACGGTCGCTGAATGTATAACATCAATCAAAATATTAAATAATTTATATTTTACCTCGTTAATAATTAATTGATTTATAAAAATTAAAAATAGCCAATGTGGTTATTTTTACAAAAAGCTGGCCACACTAACTGATAATAATATTATTATAAACTTCACGTATTTTTACTATTAATCAACAATAATTACTTTACGAAATACTTTTAGATGAAAAGTTACGTTGTCTTTTTGTAGACTCGACGTGTCAGACATTTTTTCACGCCTGAATTCTTTGCATTTTGGTCATTTTGTGGGAGCTCATTCACTGACGCGTGCCGTTTTGAAATGTCACGAGAGGCGAGCGAAACAGTTTTGTATAACGGTAATACCCGGCGGGTTCATACCTTTGGCAGAGGGGAAATGCGCTTCAAGGCGCCTCCCTTCAGTCTAAATACTCAAAGATAGACACAGATTACTTAATAGTTACTTCGTAATGTGCTGTTACTATGATAGTATTTACATATAGGTAGGGCCAAGGTAGGGCCACATGGCGCAAAAATTGTACTGTACGTACGAGTGTGCATGAAGCACCCATTCGTTTAAAATTGTTAAATAAATAAAATATTTGAAGTTTTAACTTTTATTCAAAAATCTTGACTTTGAAACGGATTTAGCAATACTTGTCACAGACTCGTGGTGATTAAGCCAATTTTGATAGTCCCTTGTGGTGCATACTGATTGAGTGGAAGACCAAATATACTTATGGAAGCATTTTACACAGAACAGGTAGCCATAGTAAGTCCTCTGTTGTACAGGAACCTGGTGGCAGATATCTATAAAGAATGAGAAAAAGAATAGTGTTGAATAATTAATTATAAAACGAAATAGGTACTGAAAAAGCTTCATGTCCCAACATTGGGGGCACCCGGACAAGGAAGCTGTTAAAAATCAGAATCGATCGATTTTAGTATTGTTTCTAATTTACATTGCCTTCACTATGCTGTAGCGCTAAATGCAAAATATACTTGTTATTATTTGATTAGGCATAGAATTAGAAACCAAAAACTTACAACACACTGTTTTTCCGAATCTATACGCCGATTTCGTTTTTAATAAACGATGCGACGATTTTGTCCGGTGTTCAATTCCTGCCATTAGTAACCACCTATTTATGTGAGTTTTTTTGAAGATTTTTTGCAATTTTGTATATTTTTTTGGAATTTTTAGTTGAAAAGTCACGTTTGATTTAATTTTGAATTTTTTGTCATTAAAAACCACAGTGTACATCCAAATACTTTGTGCTTCTTTCTGTATGGCTAATTAGTTGTATAGGCTATACCCCTTTGTCTTTTCCGAAATGAGCATGCTGCAAAAAACAACAACCAACTGACAACAACAAGCTTTGATTGAAGTCGAATGGCTGGAGGTGTGGCTTTTTGATAGAATTTGTTAGTAATAATTAAATATTTCCTTTATTTTATATGCTACGTAAATTCTGCGCAGTTAATCATTTAATTTTTCGATTTCAGTTGGCACCTTTATGTGATATAGAGTGTAAGAAAAATTGTGACGACTGGGCGTCGACCTTTTTAATTCAAGCTAAAGCAGAATAATCAAATATGTACGGGCGCAAAACTCCGTCAACTTACCGCTCTACGCCTTCGGTGTACTCGCATTACACTACCAAGTAAGTTTCCTGTGATAATATAGTTTAACATTTAGTACAGTATGTCAACTAGTTCAATGTTTATGTTGACAGCCAGTGTTGTGTTAAATTCTATTAATATAATAAATTAGCTAATGAACTAAAACAATTACTTTGCTCACCCGCGACCTTAAGATAGCTACGTTTATGTAAAAAATGGGTGTTCATGCAGTTCCTCCACCTCCACACTGTAAAAACACACACAAATCACACAAACCCAACTATCACCACCACAAAACTACACTGACGTGTTTCGAACTCAACCAGAGGCCCAGAGCTGCTCAGGCAGAGTACCGCAACTGTTCACTGTGCTACCAAATGTAATAACTAGAGTCCGACCGAAGTTTCGGTTTCGGCCAATTTCGGCCAAAAAAGTGATTTCGGCCGAAGTTTCGGTTTCGGCCAGAATCCGGCCGAAACCTTCGGCCGGGCCAAAATTACTTCGCGGCCTCTCGCGGCTCTCGCATCAGGATCGCTCAGCTTAATTCGGGCACGCTCGGCCGGGTAGGTATTGGTAATGCATCGGTGGCCGGCCCAGCTGGGACCAGCGATAGTACCTAGTATGCATGCAGTTTGTGACGTTTGTTTGTGAACCACAATCATGGCGCGCGACAAAATATGGTGAATGTTGTTTATTTATTAAATTATTATTTACTTTTTAGAATCTGTTACTCCATTTTATGCTGTGATTAATGAACAATACGTTTGATATTAGGATTGTGAATTTAGTTTAGACGTGATAAGAATAGGTTGTTTGTTTTGAATAATATAATACCTATGCTAAGTCATTTTTCATTAAAAATAAACGTTTTTTATTTTGTTTAACAAAAAAAGTATCTGTTCTCATATAAGAAATCCTTGCAATAACCTTTTCCTTACGATTTGTACAGTAATTTTGAATATTTTGTTTGATATGATACGTCTTCAAAATTTTCGGTTTCGGTCTCGGTATCGGCCGAAATCAGAAAAAAACCGAATATTCGGTTTCGGTTTCGGTTTCGGCTAAAAATCATGCTTCGGTCGGACACTAGTAATAACCCATGATAAAGGGGCCATCCATAAATTATGTCACACCAATTTCAATCAATTCGGACTCCCCCCCCTTTGTCACACTTATTACTATGAAAATCGCCATTATTTTGTTCTAGTGTTACAGATCGCTTGACCCCCCCCCTCCCCCCCCCCCTAAATGTGTGACGTACTTTATGGACGGCCCCTAAGCTTTATTTATTTATTCTGCAGGTCATCATCTAATCTTCGTTCAGCAAAATCAGTTCGGTCGTTGCGGGTACCGTGGTACCAGAAACCTATCCTCCATGACGCATATGTCTTGGACCTCCAGAGGGGCTCTCTCTTGACAGCTTGCTTGTCTGTGGTAAGTCGGTGTTTCTTGTATTTCCAGAAAAAGTCAAAATATCTTTAATTCAATTTTAGTCTACAAATAATAAAAGAAATTGGAGAATCAGCCACCGGTTTGGAAACCCTGTTGAGAAAAGCCGGCAAGAAACTGAACAATATTGCCTCTTTTGCCTGCCACCCGCACCTCTCCTTCCATCCGGGCCTTGTATGGCTGCCTTGTACGTGATTTTTGTGTGATTTTTGTTTTAATTGTAATAAAAATTGTGACGCATGAACTCATGTATTTTATTTGTATGTATGTTTAAATTAACAAGAAGCAATACTTGCTGGCAGTGAAAATAAACAGATCACTCACGTCTTAAAACGAGTTTAACTCGACATGTTTTGGGCTAATCCATAGCCCTTCGTCTCGGAGTCGCACGTCACGGCGGCTGCCAAACGTGCACTGCGTGCTAACGCCCTGGTCGCGCGGCTACTCGACGCAACTGACAGCGACACACAACTACCCCCGTTTTCATCATCACTTTTATTGTCATTGTCAAATGTAGGGTAGCACGCAACACTAACCACATCACTTTGTAAAGGTTCGCTCACACTCACCGTTGACGCAATACGAACATTCAACACTGTTTTCCAACTCGGGGGCACTGACCAACCACTACCAGTGTTGAATGTTCGTACTGCGTCAACGGTGAGTGTGAGCGAACCTTTACAAAGTGATGTGGTTAGTGTTGTGTGCTACCCTACATTTGACAATGACAATGAAAGTGATGATGAAAACGTGGGTAGTTGTGTGTCGCTGTCAGTTGCGTCAAGTAGCCGCGCGACCAGGGCGTTAGCACGCAGTGCACGTTTGGCAGCCGCCGTGACGTGCGACTCCGAGAGGAAGGGCTACGGATTAGCCCGAAACATGTCCAGTTAAACTCATTTTAAGACGTGAGTGATCCGTTTATTTTCACTATGAGTGAGTCTCACGGTAGTTTCATGTTTAAAATACTTGCTGACCTCAAAAAATAGCTATTTTCGAGCAATAATGAATAATGATATGAAGTGATTATTATTGAAATTAGCAGGCCTTATTACCCTCCGGTACCCTGGATGACGCTGGAGTTCAAAAGGTTAAAACGTTCACTTGTCTTTGTTGCAGTTGATTGCTCTGTTCACGTTTGCACAGAGCATATTTGACCTGTACTGCCTGGGAATGGCGGCCCCGGGCTCTGTGCATTACGGGTTCTACGCTTTCAGTTTCCAGTTCGTCTATGTTGGCAGCGCGCCTGGTATGTACTATTGTACAAATATTGTATTATTGTTGTTGTTGTATTGTAAATAGGGGACAATTAATTTATTATGTTATGTAAGGCGATGTATGTATTGGCCTTTTGCGTTTTTGGCAGTATGCGTCGGAAGGGATTTTTGCTACTTTGTGACCCTCCCCATACATTTAACCCTGGAATTGCCCTGGGAATACAGGCGTGGTTTTATGTTTGCACCAATTTTAATGAAACATGTCTAAGATACCCAAGAAACCTGCTTTCAAACCACATCCAAATCGGTTTAGTCGTTTAAGAGATATGATGCCACAAACATACACACAAACAGGCAGACACACACACAAATAGTGGTCAAATTTATAACACCCCTCTTTTTTTGTCGGGGGTTAAAAAGTAAGAATTGGCCGACCACCTCCACCCCTGTTTAATATTTATTAATGAACTAAAACAATTACTTTGCTCACCCGCGACCTTAATATTTATTACGTAAGAATCTAAAGGAAAAACATGAATACACGTTTGGTTTGTTTTAATTTTTCAACCGACGAAAACATTAGGAGGAGGTTCTCAAGTCGACCAACTTTTTTGTATGTAGGTAAAAAAAATATTTATTTCTTGTTAATAACAAAGTTTAGTTTTATTTTAAAATTTTTCTTCATTATTATTATTAATATTTACTTTGTATACTATTTTTGTGATCTTACGGTAGAACTATCAAGCTGCCCTCATACGAAAAAAAGCCGCTAAGCAGCTTAGCGGCTTTTTCACATTTATTTAAGCATAAAAATGTACGGACGATTTCCTTTCGACCCAACTGAGACCCATATTTTTATCTCTATTAGTTTCCGAGATACTTTAAGCATTTTAGCCGCTAAATGCAGCTTTTTTGATCTTTTCATAAGAAATAAGGCAGTTTTCTGATGGCAATACGCTTTAAAAACGTTAAAGTACTTTGACGGCGGTTTTACTTATTGATTCCCCGAAAAAATAATTTTTAATACTATACAACAACGTCGTTAACTACCGTTACTTACCTAAAAGGCGGTTAAGCGACTATAATTGCCTTATTGTTTAGTATAGTTTTAAAAAAAAAGTATTGGATAAATAAGCTAAAAAGCCGCTATCATATTTCCATACGCTAAGATGCCGCAAGTACCTTTAACGGCTATGATGTGTAGTAAAGCTGACCATTTTATAAACAAAATACGAAACTAAAAATGTTCAACGGCTTTTTTATGTATGAAAGTAATAAAAATATATGATCAAAAATTCTTACTAAACGCCGTTAATCTACACTACTACTTTAAAACGCAGCTAAATGACTATTTATCGATATATGGCTGGATCGAATAAAGAAGCGCGGGGTGCGGGGCACTTCCCGTTGGTACCGAGAATGGAGCGACCCGGCAGTTAGTTGCAGTTAGTGCGTCCTTTGACACTGTATATGCGATACCTACTCGTGTATGTATATCCTGGAAAAAAGATCCGGATCTATATTAATATATCATATGTGTGTACGATAATTTAGAGACCACATTTTTTACGCTTCTCCGACATTTTCCATATTGTCTTAATACGTCCAAGAGTTTATTGAGCACAAAGCAACCGGCATCATTATATTTCCAACCTGGCCATCATAGTCGTGGTACCCACTTATTCATAGAAATCATAATCGATTCCGAAATAATATATAATTTAAAACCTAGTAAAGATTTGTTATATTTTCCTTTCAGGAGTCATAACTCTTCAAAATCCTTACCCTGGATGCCGCGAGGTGCTGCGGATTGCGTTTTCATAACAGGGCACTGAGGGCACCCCAGCACCCGCGGTTGACTTGATGATATTATATATGGTTCATAGCTAAAGCTTAGGGTGGATTTTTGTTATCGAGTAATATATAATATAATATTTATTTTGGTTGTTCTACTGAATCGATTATATCTCTTTTGTCTGCGCAGTTTTACTCATATAAGGGGGTTCCTTATAGTAATTACTATAAATTTTTATTGTTCCGCTTTGTCGCATAAAAAATGCAACTTTAAATCGGTTCCTTATCAGAATACGTCGATCTAAAACTGAACTAAAAGGTCAGTAAAGTAACTCTTTAATTAATATACTTAGCCTGAAAATATCAATTTTGATAGCAACGGGGCAAAGATTTTCATCCTTAGCATGATAAAAAGACCAGACCCAAATGGTGAGTAGCCAGCGTTAATATAACCTTGCTTCACGGAAGGTTCAAAATATCTGTCTTGTCACAACTTCGCAAGATTATTTGGTCATGACTAAAGATATCAGATCAATAGATCTGATATGAATAGTATTTGTAATCTATTCATGAACACTAAGCGACCTTACCGACCACCACCACGTCAGCAGCGAGCGCGATCGCGTCGGTCAGGAGGCGATCCGCTAAATCGTAGGCTGTTCGAGCTCGTTGCATACTCTTGCCAAGTTCTAATAACAAGGCTGTTATAGATGACAGTAAATTTGCTTGGTATGTTTATTTCGCAAATAATACAAAATAGTAGAACTAATTTTGGGTTTTATACTTACATATTTTATTTTTTTGGTTTAAACTATTTTACCATAATACTTAAGTGTCAATTAGTTGAGCTGAAGATTCTTTCTCTCAAGTAAAATGAAAAGAAACGTTGAGAATGATTAAATACTCAGTGTTATTATATGTACTTATTATTCAATCCAAAACCTACCACTCTGAACATCTACTTGGTATATATTTATATTGAGAATGAAATGACGAATTATAATATAAGATCAAACGAACTTCTTGAAGCGAAGTTCGATCGATATTATAAGAGTCATTTCATTCGAAGATATAAGATCCCTCCCACCCAGTAACCCCATGGAAAGTTTTGGTATTGAATACACTCTAAAAAGAATGACAAATAATATGGCGGCATACCGAGGCGCGGCGGTTGCCGGAAGTGGTTTAAATAGGAAATAGTCAAAAATAAATCTTTTTTAAAATGTGCGAATGCTACCTAGTATGTTAAAGGACTACTTGATAAATATTTATATCTTCGAATGAAATGACTCTTTTAATATCGATCGAACTTCGCTTCAAGAAGTTCGTTTGATCTTAGGTATATTACATATTGTTTAATAGTTTATTACTTGGTAGGTATAACATTAAGTAAAAATGTTGAAAATAATTGTTGATTAATGTACCTCGTAGAGGTATTTTTTGGGGTTCCGTGCAGTATTAATAGGTTTATTTTGCTACACAACATGTTAGCATAGTGCGGAACTCTCGGTGTCGGTACTCGTATTTGGCCTGTTTTTTATAGTATTACTATTTGATATTTTGAAAAGAAGTTAACCTTATTTGTTAGTCGTTTAGTTAATTAATATATTCTCCGGAAAATCTAAACGCCCTCCTTCCTTACGAGCAAGTATGTATAGTGGGCGGTTAGATTTGCCGGTAAGTATATTTATGTTGATTTTATCACAAAGCGTCATTTTATGATACTTAATAACTGTATCTCAAATAGAACTTTGACTGATTCTATTTCGTACTATTTTTCATTAATAAAAGTTTAATTAACGTCTTATTTCTTCAGACTTCTTTTTCTTAATTTTCAAGACCGACTGAGAACTTTGCCATAACGGCTTTTTATATAAAATAAAATTCATAAGTTAACAAAACGTGCTAAGCAAAGAGGTCGTTACATAACGTAGGTGTGCCTTTAACTGCGTTTTAATTTAGTATTAACCATAAATTTAGTAATAGATTCAGAGTAAAACTAAGTTAAAAAGCAGTTATTTTGCTTAGCGGTGTTATTAGTTCGTTACGCTTAAAAAATCAAATACTTTAACAGACGTTAAAAAGCCGCTAAGTTTTCTTGCGGCTTTTTTTCTTATGATCGCTGAACAGTTGATAAGAAACATAAATATGTTAAGGATATAATAAGTAATAAAGCCGTTAAGGTATATTTAACGGCCTTTTAGTCTAGGAATTTAATAAAATGTAGAGATAGTATACTGAAATAAAACACAAATTGATTGTTTTTAAATACTTTACAAAGCACTAAACCCCTAATTTGTATGTAAATAGATACATCATACGGTCTTCTACCAAACTCAATTCACAGACTTGCAGAAATGCTTATAGAATTCTAGAAAAATATATTCCCACCTTTTTTCCATTTTTCTCAAAACTACCTTTTGTCACTTAGCGGCCTTCTCTTGTATGAGGGCAGAAGACCCTACCACCTTGTAAGAAAAAATAAGACACGACGCCCCTCCGCCCCCCCTAAATCGTCCTACTTAATAAATGAATGGCACCAAACAGCCAAGCCAGGTATTTTACCTAAGGTGTAGAGTTAGAAGCTTGGCTCGCCTTGGCAACATTTTACATGAAAATGTTTTGGTGGGATATATTATTGACATGAAACAGTATATGTAAATCTAACATCTTTTTTTTTTCAGTTCGCAACGTGTTGATAATATTCTCGCTCTTCTCATGGCTGGGTTCCGTGGCCGTGCTCGTCACAGGCATCATCCTAATCATCGCTCTGAGAAAGGTAAACGAAAATAATTATATGGCTTTTTAGCCTTGTAGGCGCCTCACGCGGTCATTCTTCTTATTAGACCCGGAATGAAAACAATTTATGATCTGATCATTCAAATCTAAATCCTCGTTTTACTGTCATAAGGGCCCCATTTATATTGGAGCATACTACCACAGAATCAAAAGCAGCTATTGAATACATATCTGACAAAGGATATTTTTAAAGCTAGCATGTAGTATTTTTAATAATTACAATGGATATTGTGACTTATTACTAAACCCAGAAGGTTGAATTTCGCAGTCAATGCACGTGGTTGCTAAATCGCCTCTACCTTATAGGGGACTTATAAGGGTCAAGTTAATTATGAGCACTCGCTCATAGTAGAAACGCGTTACGCGCCCACTAGGCATTTCCGACCTTTTTCTTCTATTTCACGCTACTCATACACATTGTTTAATCCATACACGTATCATTAATTCATGCCGCCCTGTAGCTAATAGTAAAGGATAAAAACCAGGTAAATCATCTCACCTCATTTAGCTATTTACACGTTTGAGCATGTTAATGTAATACATTTAGGGTTGTTTTCAAAAAATTTGTACATAGTTAACGGCTTAATCAAAACAAAAATCACGATCGCTATTTTTGTGTAACGAAAGTTAGTCATACAAAGTATATGGGTAACTCCGTTACACAAAAATTATTAATTAAATTTTGTTTTTAATTAATCCCTTAATTGTGTACAAATTTTTTGAAAACTACTCTTTAGGGGCTGTTTCACAACTTTTTTTAAAGTTCGGATTAGCTTAATCATAACCTTATTTGACAGATGCAATTAAAATTTATGTTTCACAAGTCTTGATTAGCGTTAAGTGACGGATAAACTGTTCCTTAATTTCACCATCAGATCAGATCAGATCAGATTTTTACCATCAGATCAGGTAGCTTTTAGCATTTTTATCCGTCACATAACTTTTTAATTTTTACCCGACTGCGAAGAAGGAAGGGTTATGTGTTTGACCCGTATGTATGTATGTATGTCCATTCCTATGTCCTCTCGTAACTACACAACAGCTGAACCGATTTTGATAAATGATACGTCATTGGATTCGTCTTGATAACGCGAGTAACACTGGATACATTAAATTCATGAAAAATCAAAATGGCGGATTTTTGGCGCCAAATTGTGAGTCTTCAAAAAATTGTTTTTATTCAAACCTATCGAGTAGGGTATCAAAAATAATGGGATTTTAAAAGAGATTACAAAAATATATACAAGTCATGTGTTTAAATTTAATTTGGAATAGTAAATTGGCAATCAATGCATTAAAACGACAACGTACCTATTTACTCAGATATTTAACGACCGCTTTAGCCTACTTGGTAGTGACCCTGCCTACGAAGCAAGAGGTCCTGGGTTCAAATCCCGGTAAGGGCATTTATTTGTGTGATGAGCACGAATATTTGTTCCTGAGTTATGGATGTTTTCTATGTATTTAAGTATTTATTTATCTATATAAGTATGTTTATCGTCGTCTAGTACCCATAGTACAAGCTTTGCTTAGTTTGGGACTAGGTCGATTTGTGTAAGATTGTCCCCTAATATTTATTTATTTTATTTATTTATCTTTGAGCAATAATTTCTCTATGAAACCCATGTGGAAAATTAAGCACCTACATATTTCAAAATTGATTTTGAACTTAAACTAAATAGCAACGGATTCCTAATTCAAATACTCAATAATTTATCTGGGTCTCAGGAGGTTTGCACATTTCTTGCATAAACGTAACTATTGTAAGGTCGCGGGTGAGCAAAGTAATTGTTTTAGTTCATTTAGTTCAGGAGGTTACACCAAAAAGTAAGAAATAAAAAAAGTAATTAAAAAAACTAAAAACCCGCCTGCGGTTAAAATAAAATAATAAATTAAAAAATCAAAAAACCTGCCTGCAGAAATACTGAAAAGGTGGAAACAAGATAAAATGTTCAATAACAATAATAAAAAAAATTGTAATCTCTTTTAAAATCCCTTTATTTTGATACCCTACTCGATAGGTTTGAATAAAAAAAATTTTTTGAAGACTCACAATTTGGCGCCAAAAATCCGCCATTTTGATTTTTCAGTAATTTCATGTATCCAGTGTTACTCGCGTTATCAAGACGAATCTAATGACGTATCATTTATCAAAATCGGTTCAACCGTTGTGTAGTTACGAGAGGACATAGGAATGGACATACATACATACATACGGGTCAAACACATAACCCTTCCTTCTTCGCAGTCGGGTAAAAAGCTAACTGAACTCAACGAAAGAAATCGAAAAAAAAACTAAACATTGAAACGAATTTAAAACATGTTGATGGCAGTCTTTCAAAATTTAACGCAACGATAAAATTAAGTCGGAGGCATGCATGAAGTGACTATAAATCCCATGCAGCCACTGACTCCCATGCCTCCGACTGCATTTTATCGTTGCGTTAAATTTTGAAAGACTTCCATCGACGTGTTTTAAATTTGTTTCAATGTTTAGTTTTTTTTTCGATTTCTTTCGTTGAGTTCAGTTAGCTTTTTATTGTTATTGAACATTTTATCTTGTTTCCACCTTTTCAGTATTTCTGCAGGCAGGTTTTTTGATTTTTTAATTTATTATTTTATTTTCACCGCAGGCGGGTTTTTAGTTTTTTTAATTACTTTTTTTAGTTTCTTTTTTGTGGCCATGGCTGCGGAGCCCCATCCGGTTTCAGAAAAATATATCAAAGTACTGTTATTTTTTTTAAAGAAAGAAGTTATACTAAATTACAAACAAGAATTTAAATATCAAGATTTGAATTTAAAAATATAGGTACGCTTTTAGTACGTAAAAATAAATCCAAAATTCTGTAATATTTTTTAATTACAGACTTTTATTTCAGTGGCACAATCGTTCGGTCTATCCGAACTTTTACATCGCCATTAAAAAAGTTAACCTGTCAAATGGTTTGGCGCTACTTGTACGTGGTATTCTTCTTTATTATTCTTCTATATAACGTTTTCGTGCGGCGTAATAAGATCGGTAATTTCACTCCCATGGCCATGAACGTGAATGCGGTGGCCTAGCTGTATAAGCGTTGGACTTGCAATTGGGTTCGAGTCACTGTCAGACAACAAAGTACCTTTGTTTCTTTTATTTTGTATTTATTTCGTTTGTTTCATAAAAAATGAAACCCGGACAAGAGCGAGCCAAACTCGCGTAGAGAGGGTTCCATACTATAAATATTTTGATATATTTTTTTTTTATTGTGCTTGCCCCATATTAAGACATTTATTTGCATTACACGTCTGTCTTGGGTCACCGACTTACATACATATCGTCGCTACTTTGAAAAAAGCTCGTATCACAAAATCGATAATCTGGCTAATTGAACTTTACTGAGTGTGCAATAAAGTTCAGTTTGGTTTACATATTGATTTGAGATACGAGATTTTTTCAAAGTAGTGTCGATATGTATGTCGGAGTATAGCCAGATAGGCCATGGCTCTACTTAACGCAAGTAACACATGACAGCCAAAAGTGTTGCTTCGTTAGTATCTCGGTACAGGCAGTGAAGCACTGAAGCGAGCTTGAGACAGACGCATACCGAGGAACTGTCTTACGTTTAGTAGTGTCCATTAGCATAATTAATTTACAGTAGATAATTAAGACATTTAAAATTAGCTTATAGTGTAATTAATAAAAAGCCATAGTGAAAGATAATTAAAACTGTTATTTAAGATTACTGTGTTTGACAATATGAGTGATATCCAGCAAGAGAGACCTTCTCCGTCATGTATACCAAATTTCAACTCGATCGTTTCAGAAATTTCTGAGCAAACCGCCTTTGATTTTTTCACAAAAACTGATTTTAACAAGCAAACTTGTTTTTTCAGGAACACGAAAAACGCATCGCCCCCTGGCTATACACATTCGGGGTGTTTATACTGTTCCGCTTGGTAGCGTTCATATTCGCGGCGATAGTGAACGATATGATATTCGCATACAACATATTGATGTGCCTCTGTTGGGTCGTCTTTTGCGTGGCCGGCGTGTACGGGTGGATACTGGTGTACAGCTTGTATCTGGAGCTATGCGATCTGACCAAGCTGGAGGACCTTGCTCATTTGAGGGTGAGTTTCGTTTAATCTTACTAATATTTATTTGTAGCATTTCATTTTCTGTGTAATATTTCACCCTGGACTCATTTCGCCGTGATCGATGTTTGTTTGAGACTTCATTTAATTTGACGCGTTAACATAAGTTTGCAATAAAATTCTGAAAACTTTTTTTAATGGGTTTTGTGGCTATAGTTTCATGTCTTAAGTTCTATCAAACTCATTGAAATATTATCTTGGTGGCTAATAGGAAATGAACTAAAGGAAAAATTTAATATACGATCGAGGTGAAACGCGGCTAAAACTAATAGCGACTAGAAAACCGGCCAAGTGCGAGTCGGACTCGCGCACGAAGGGTTCTATAAAAACGGCAAAAAATCACGTTTTTTGTATGGGAGCCCCCCTTAAATATTTATTTTATTTTAATTTAATTATTTATTTTTAAAGTGAATATATAACTAAATATTCTGTGAATATTTCAAGCGTCTAGCTGTTGCCGTTATGAATATCGAGCAAAAACGAGCAAAAAAATGTTGTATGGTTGCCCCCTTAAATATTTATTTTATTCTGGTTTTTAGCATTTATTGTTATAGTGGCAACCGAAATACAACATCTGTGAAAGTTTCAACTGTCTAGCTATCACGGTTCATGAGATACAGCCTGGTGACAGACGGACAGACGGACGGTACGGTACCTTTGGGTACGGAACCCTAAAAATGGACGATTTACACATAACGCGACAGTTAAATTCACGGTCGAGATGAAATGCTACTAAAACTGACGGCGGCAAAGAAAATTGACGATTGAGTTGCAAAGCGATAGTTAAATACATGATCGAGGTTAAATGCGATTCGGTGAAACGCTACAAGGAATTTATGCTTTTAAAATAAAGTGCTAACAAACGAAAATATTGTTCATTACAGATGGGTACAATGGCATCGTTGAACGCGTCGCTCGCCGGGTCCCGACCAACCACACCCCACAGTGCGGTGTCCACCATGCCCGCGTCGCACATATGATGCCAGACGGAGACGGACAAGGGCAAGAGCGAGGTAGATGACACAGATAACGAGACCACGCCCCTGCCGGTAGAGAGGTTCGAGACGCCTGTCTAGTAGTTAGGATCACAGAACTGACAATAGAGTAATGAATGCCTATGTACCTACATATAGCTATTCGTACTCAGTTGCTTTTTGCATTTACTGTCATTTATTGACAAGTGATTTCAAACACTGTCATTATTGTCTTAAGGATAAAATTGGATTGAAATAAATAAATTGGCAACCGTAATTACTCAAAGCAAGTGAGTATACAGGGTGGAAACGATAAGTGATCTCACTCGATTATTTCTTAACAATAGGGATGTTTCCTAGGTAAAAAAAAAATAATTCTTATTAGTCCGTATTTTACATTATCAAAAAATATTAGACACGTAATTTTTCTTTTGACAATTAAACAAAACATGACGAAGATATGGCGCGTTGAAGTTCCGCGTGACGAGGCGTGACGTCACTTGTTCCTAAAACGCTCATACAAAGTGTAGGAACAAGTGACGTCACGCGAAACTTCAACGCGCCATATCTTCGTAATTTTTTGTTTAATTGACAAAATAAAAAATACGTGTCCAATATTTTTTGATAATCTAAAAGACTGACTAGTTAGGAAAGTAGCCTATTGGCTGTGTGCGAAGCGGATGGTGGAGTACAGAAAACGATCGCAGCGCACAACATGGCAAAAATTGGAAGTAAATGAGGAGAAAATGTTGTTAACGCTACGCGGCGCCGTCTACGGTCCCAATACAAGATATCGCAAAACTGGTTACTGATCCGAAAGTGCTTCACGAGCTCTATCAAACGGTATCAATAATAGGTTACAGAATAAACTGGATCTATCCGAAACTTCAATGTTTCCAGCTTCCATACTAGTACAGCCACTTCAAACAATATTACATCTATACTAATATATAAAGCTGAAGAGTTTGTTTGTTTGTTTGTTTGTTTGTTTGTTTGTTTGAACGCGCTAATCTCAGGAACTACTGCTCCGATTTGAAAAATTCTTTCAGTGTTAGATAGCCCATTTATCGAGGAAGGCTATAGGCTATATATCATCACGCTAACTCCAATAGGAGCGGAGCGGAGCGGAAGAATGTTTCAAAATCGGGGGTTTTTCAAGTAAAACTTCTATAGGCGCTAATCTCAGGAACTACTGCTCCGATTTGAAAAATTATTTCAGTGTTGGATAGCCCATTTATCGAGGAAGGCTATAGGTTATATATCATCACGCTAACACCAATAGGAGCGGAGCGGAGCGGAAGAATGTTTCAAAATCGGGGGTTTTGAAGTAAAACTTCTATATAGGCGCTAATCTCAGGAACTACTACTCCGATTTGAGAAATTCTTTCAGTGTTAACACCAGGAGGGGGGGGGGTTAAGGGGGGATTAACATAAGGGGGATATTTGGCAAAAACACCAAGGGGGTGGGGGGGAGGTGAGGGTGCGGGGGCTTCGGAGGGGGGATTCAAATTTCATTGATTTGCACCGTTTTCGAGATATTTGACAAAAACACCAAGGGGATGGGGGGCGGGGTGCGGGGTAGAGGGTGTGGGGTATTAAAGGGGGGATGAAAATTTCATTGATTTTGTCGTAGGATGCACCGTTTTCAAGATATTTGACAAAAACACCAAGGGGGCGGGGCGTGGGGGGGGGGGGTTGAGGGGAGGGTGCGGGGGAGGGTGTGGGGTGCGGGGGAGTGGGCGTGGGGGCATTAAAGGGGGGATGAAAATTTAATTGATTTTGTCGTAGGATGCACTGTTTTCAAGATATTTGACAAAAAAAAGCTTGAAGTAAAACTTCTATAGGGCACGCTTGACTTGGGATGGGACGAACGCGGGTGTGCGGGGGGTGCTGTGTGGGAGGGCGTGCAGGGGGTGCGGAGGGGTGCGAGGGGGGTTCGGGGTTGCTGTGCGAGGGGAGTGCGGGAGGTTGCGGGGGGGGGGTAATTTTTTTACTATCGAGGAACTAAGGAGAGCCATAATTGATGAAAAAGCAAATTGAATAAAAAAAATAAGCTGCCCAAATTACTAATTCCACGCAGACGGAGTCGCGGGCAAAAGCTAGTGTGTTATAAAATTTAATTTAATTAAATAATAAAATCGTAAATTGCATTCTTATATTATATTATACATATATGGAAAACATTGGTTTTAGGCTTTACTTGCTATGGTATGGTGACTATACTAAGTGTATGGGAGCTGGAAACATTGAATTTTCGGATAGATCCAGCTTATTCTGTAACCTATTATTGATACCTTTTGATAGAGCTCGTGAAGCACTTTCAGGATCAGTAACCAGTTTTTCGATGTCTTGTATAGTTTAGAAATAATCGAGTGAGATCACTTATCGTTTCCACCCTGTATAGGTATATAATACCTACACGGTGATTTTTAATCGGTGGTCAGGAGTTGAAATATTAATCCCTAGCCAAAATGAAATTTAATAAATGAGGTTTCAAGCAATCAAGTCTGTTTAGCTAAAACAAAAAAAAATTGAAAAAATTTCCTCCATCCACCGAATGCATGGTCATGTCATCTTGCATTTGGTGGAGTAGTTTTGTCAAGTGTCATAATTTGACTGGTCTCACGTCAAAGTTTGTTTAAGAAACCGAATTGGGAATGTCTAAAAAAATTACCAGTGGTTTTTATATTTTTTTTGTATAGAAAAGTCAATTATAAGAAACTAATTTCAATATTTTGTCATTTAGTTCTCTACTTTTTTCAAAATTAATTATTGAAACTATTTTAGTTGATGACGTCAGATTATATTGAGGGCTCCCAAAATGACAAATTTCTAAATCTATCTAAATGCGTACGATAAGGCAACCCCTTTAATTGTTTTTTGCGTAGTGGTACACTATACACTGTGTCACTTTACTGGCACTGACAAAGTGCTAGATGTCAGACAGCGGGTCCAAATCAAACTCCGTAGTATAATTCACGCGTAAATTGTGAAGAATTCTAACCACACAGAATAAAGTACGGACTTGAACCGGTCACGCAATTTACACCAATGTCAAATGAAGGTCATTGCTTATTTATTATATAATAAATTCATTGCATAATATTAAAATGAAATAACTACAGAAAACGATTAAAAAAGCATTTATCTCGAAATGGTTTTCGATTTTCTATACATTGCAAAAAAATAGACATCCCCAATTGTCAAGGAGGTTTTAAGCTCATAGACTAAAACCATGTGTAGGGGAGGGTGTAGATTTTCCAAATAATCATTAATGAAGGAAATAGAAGTTTGATTTTGTGTAACTGCGACTTAAACGTGTTCGCCACCGAAGACTGATCCAGCAAGATCGGTTTCCGATCACCGAATAAACATCGTTTTTATATATTTTACGTAAAAAATCTCAATACTTTTTCTTTTAATTTTAAATATCTCATAAGTTTGCGGATTTTCCGTGACAAGAAATAGGGCACTTCTGCACTACAAGGAATTTTACTGTCCTTCATCCGATTTTTTACGGTCCGGTGTGGCATGAAAAAAACGGATGATTGGTTTGTGCACTTGTCTGACTTTTCTCGGAGGTGCGGCGCAGTTAAAGGTTAGCTCTCTTTAAAAACTACACGCCACGCCCGCGTAATTACGCTAGGAACGATGAGCTTCCTGGAACGTCGGCAGTTGCTTGCTTCATTACTCTACGTGCGAAGATCATTGACGTACAATAGAACAACTATACTCCCAATCGCTTAACAAAAGTTCCTCAAAAAACGTCCGAGCGGCGTTGTGTGTACGTATACATCAATTTATACAGATAACATTAACAGCATTAATTCAAATTAACACCTTATTTCGTAGCAGTAATGTTTAATGTCAATTGAATACGATCGTTAGAAGTAGTGACATGACGTCACGCGCTGGAAACCGCCTAAAGAGTAAAGAATGCAGTGGAGTGGTCATGCGAAGCGGAAGCTAGACTGTCTGTCTCTTTTTTTCTCGTGAGTTTGATTACGGTGCGAAAGAGACATATACGAATACGGGGCGAGAAGTGACGTTGTAATCAACGCGCGGTCGAAACACAACTGAACCAAAACTCTGCACAATAGACGCGTGTGCAGACTTTTGCTTCGGACAATTTTTGAGCGTGATTGGGAGTCTAGTTGTTTTATTGTACGTCAATGGCGAAGATGTAGAAGACAAAAAGAATTTTGGGTTTATCCCCTTATAAGTGAATCGTACCTGACAGGGTGGGTCATTTTACATAAACCACAATAAATTGAGGCAGGACGAAAGTTTATTTTCTAACTAAGTATCTACTACCGGATGTCTACATCTACTTATTTATTTATTTATAATTTTTTGCTATACCCCTAAGTTTTCATTGTTGTCAACTCGAAGCGCAAATAACAGAAAAACCAGCCAAGAGCGTGTCGGACACGCCCAAGGTAGGGTTCCGTAGCCATTACGAAAAAATCAAGTAATATTTTTCTAAGGATTTCGTATGTGTACGGAATCATCTAAGTTCAGGTATGTTTTATACCTAAGGCTACTATTTACTCTTAAACTACAAATAATTTCCAAGCAATCTTAGCCGCTATAATTTTCCTAGTAAATTTGATATATTTACTACCTTTCTGAATTTTTTAAAATTTTTCCACCCAACAGTTTAGATTTTAGAGGGGGGGGGGGGCCGATTTTAATGAAAATTTTCACTTTAAAGTTGAATATTTCGCAAACAGATCACTGAATAGAAAAATCATGTTAGCAACCCTACAATGATTTTAAAAGACCTATTCAACGATACCCCACACTATAGGGTTAGCCGAGAAAAAAAATCACCCCCTCTTTACGTCTATGGGAGGTACCCTAAAAAAACTTTTTTACTTTTTTTTATTAAATCACTTTGTCGGCGTGACTGATATATATATATATATATATATTCATGCCAAATTACAGCTTTCTAGTACTAACAGTCTCTGAGCTTAGCCGCGGACAGACAGACAGACAGACAGACAGACGGACAGACATGGCGAAACTATAAGGGTTCCTAGTTGACTACGGAACCCTAAAAAACGGTTCGGAATGCGGAAAAGTAATTTCTGACGGTAAAATTACGTGTAGTGCACAAGCTAGTATTTAAATTTAAGAGCGTTTATACCTGCTGAGCTGGCAACGTTGCATTTATGTTAGTTTTTCTCGATTATTCCATAAAAACTGAATGTAAATTAAAAATGTGGTGTATACGAATTGTTCTAATAAATAAGTTAATGTGTCTACTGCAATAATTATTCGTGATGGACTTTTATTTTCTTTAAAAACGAACAAATAGTTACTTAACTGTTTTTAAAGAAAATAAAAGTCTTATCACTAGAAGAACTAACAAAAATGCAACGTTGCCAGCTCAGCAGGTATAAACGCTCTTAAGGCGTGCCAAATCGGACCGTAAAAAATCGGATGCCGGACAGTAATAGTACATTACTGCAGCGGCCGCGAAATTGGGGATTGCCGGCCGAGTAGTAATAGATGGCCGAGTGTTAACGAGGCCATCTAGAGATACGAGGCCGGCAATCCCTGTTCGTGGCCAAGGCTTGTATAGTGCTTTTCTCAAATAAATCCAAGGAAATGATACGAATGTTCAACTTATATATTCATATTTAATTCAAATTGTTTTTTTTTTGATTCCCGCCAAAATATTTATTTTCCAGCAATTTATTTGTAAGCTGTTCCAGTTAATGTTTTTGACGCAAAATCTTGAGATGATTTATATTTATTCAAAAATTACGACCTTATTAATAATAAATTGTTAACAATAAACGCCAATCCTTATTTATTTTATTGAATACCTGACTAAATCTAGCCAAGTAAGATATTAAAAAGTAAATTCACAAACTAAATTTTTCTTAATTGGCAGTATGTCATTGATAGTCAATAAAAGAAAATACGACCCACTAAAACAAAAGACAATCTGTTTGCTGGCCTTGGCCAGCAATGTTTGTATGAAATTCCATTATTATCGTCTAATTTGAAATTGGAACGAATCTTCCTCAACTGCTATACAATGACATACTTCGTGTTCTATTGTCACGACTATAAGGACCACATTTCCTTGGATGTTTGAGAAAAATCCCTTGTAGTGCAGAAGCGCCCATAGTTGATTGTATGTACCAGAAACGGCATCTCACACATCTGTTAGATATGATATCAGAAACTTATAATATAAGAGAGTTGTGACACTTTGGTTTAGAGTAAGGCAAAGTCTATAGCATCCCACTATCTGGCAGATAACATTTGAATCTATTAGATATTATATCAGGAGCTTAATTAGTATAAGTAATGCCCTTATTTGTTATAAGAAATCCGTCCAATGGTTCTAAATGGCCATTAAGTAATTGGTAAATAGATTTAAGTTTAATTTTAAATGTACCATTATTTATAAGAATAAGTATCTATGGCATTTATATTTTACAAATTCTACACAATGTCACGATGGAAATCGGTCAAGAGTGAGTCGGTCTTAGGGGCAGAGTTAACAGGTTCCCTGTCTCAAAGCAATATGCAGCGTTCTTTTAACACGTCCCCTTAGTAATAATTACATTAAACGCTCTTAGAGTCATGAAACACATGTGCCCCACGTACGTACGGTCAACCAATTTGATTCCTAGGCCACCACAGAACCTTGTTATTGTGACATTTTATGTCATTCTATGAGGTTGTTATAGACAAATAAAATTATTTACTACGATAGGGTTCTATGGTGGCCTAGGCCTCATGGTTTAGGGAACGTGTTAAAATTAAAGATTGTGTCATCTTCTATATACATTTTTGCCCTGGACTGTGAAGTGCGTCAGACTCGTTCATTTGAACATTCTAAAGACAACTATTTCAACAATTGTGGTGTAACTGTTATTTTCATAGAATTAAAGAATGAATCTCGTTATTTTTTATATTTTTTACTAAAAATGTCATAAATTGCAAATGTTTATGTAGTTGTAATAAAATAGCTGAATTTGCGAAAGGTGTGTGTTTGTTACACTTTCTGGCTAAATTCAACAACGTAAATGAAAATCATGATGTAACTTTAAAATTCTGGAATTTTAGTGCAACTGTCAAACTTAAGGCGCAAGCCACACAGAAGAGGCGTGAGATGGGGCCGCGTCTACGCCCCGTCTCTTCTGTCTGCTTTGGATCGCGACGCTTCTATACATTTAGTATGAAAGCTGATACAAGGGGCGCCGCCACTGCGACCCGCCCCCGTCCCACGTCTCGAGCGCCACTCGTGCCTAAAATACCAGGTTTTTCAAAATACTACATTACCTATTTATCACATTGATCAAAAGTGCCTTTGGATATTTTTTCACCCCTAGACAGTTTTGAACATTTCAATATAAGCATATGAAAGGCCTTCTACACGGTCGGGACCAACCGCCGACCGTCGTGTCGCTCGCGTCGGCCGACAGCGTTCCATACGGTTGGGGCCGACCGCGGACAATGCGCTCGCGACCAAGGCCGTTGACATCAACCAAATATCGGTCGGGTCAACCGATTTCTACACTGTCCATTTTTAAATCAACCCGACCAAGGACACGATGGTTGGCGGTTGGTCCCGACCGTGTAGAAGGCCTTTTACTACACTAAGTCAAAACATCAAATTTGGAAGGGATAATGAGTATCCTAAGACTTTTTAGGGTTCCGGAGCCAAAATGGCAAAAACGGAACCCTTATTAGAATACTGGCCGGATATCCGTTGCATCTCTAGTTTAACCCTTAATAAGGTAGAGGCGATTTAGCGACCACATGCATTGAGTTTGAAATTAAACCTTATTGGTTTCAATATACGTTACAATATCCATTGTAATTATTGAAAATACGACTAGCTTTAAAAATATCCTTTGTCAGGTGTGTCAATTGCTGCTTTTGATTCTGTGGTAGTATGCTCTAATAAATGGGGCCTTATTAACACATTGAATGCCAACTACGTAATATTGCGTAGTAGTCGATAATGTCTGAGGCCAGCTACGCAATATTACGTATACGTAGCATTGCGTAAACTGGCATTCATGGGTAATTTTTCTAATGCCAGCTATGCATTAATGCGTACAATACCATTTATGTGGTGGCCACCAATTTAATTTAGACTCCAACATTCGTCACTCAATGGGTTAAGCGTTAAATATGACAGCGGCACTAGGAGAAAGTCACGAAAACGCATATATGCGTTCCTGGCAGTGAATGTGTTGGTCTGCCTGTAAAAGATGTGTAGTATTGTATTAGAACTGCATATGTTGCTGTAAAGAAATGATTGTGCCTTGACGACTGCCTTAATGTATGTAGCGCACATTTTTATAATAAACTTTTTGAAACAGGATTTGTTTTCGTTTTAATAAGTATTTAGTAATTTTAGTAGTTGTTGATATTTATGGGCGGTGGTGACCATATTCCATCAGATGACCCTCTTGCTCGTTTGCCTCCCTCTCATGATAAAAAAAAATCTTTTTAACCTCCGAAAAAAAGAGGGGTTACAAGTTTGACCGCTGTTTGAACCGATTTACATGCGGTTTTTTTTTAAATTTGAAATCGGGTTTCTTGGCGATAGTTCTTAGACATGTTTCATCAAAATTATTCAGCCGTTTCAAAGTTATTTATCAGCTCTTTTGTTAGCTGCGGAAGGAATCGCATAATGACGCATAATGAGCATTTACTTTATTTTCAAACATATGTGTAACCGGTTTTTTAGGGTTCCGTAGTCAACTAGGAACCCTTATAGTTTCGCCATGTCTGTCCGTCTGTCTGTCTGTCTGTCTGTCCGCGGCTAAGCTCAGACACTGTTAGTACTAGAAAGCTGTAATTTGGCATGAATATATATATATATATCAGTCACGCCGACAAAGTGATTACATAAAAAAAACTAAAACAATTTTTTTTAGGGTACCTCCCATAGACAGTGGGGGTGATTTTTTTTTTCTCGACTAACCCTATGGTGTGGGGTATCTTTGGATAGGTCTTTGAAAACCATTGTGGGGTTGCTAACATGATTTTTCTATTCAGTTATCTGTTTGCGAAATATTCAACTTTAAAGTGAAAAATTTCATTAAAATCGACGGTCCCCGGCCGTCTAAAATCTAAACTGTTGGGCAGAAAAATTTGAAAAAAAAAAACAGAATGGTAGTAAATATATCAAATTTACTAGGAAAATTATAGCGGCTAAGATTGCTTGGAAATTATTTGTAGTTTTAGAGTAAATTGTAGCCTGAGGTATAAAACATACCTAAACTTAGATGATTCCGTACACATACGAAATCCTTAGAAACATATTACTTGATTTTTTTCGTAATGGCTACGGAACCCTACCTTGGGCGTGTCCGACACGCTCTTGGCCGGTTTTTTTTTGTGTTGGGGTTAAAAATAAGAAAACACATGAAAATTTAAAGAAATATATTTCTTCACATTCAACAGTTAACACGGACAGTAATTTCCAGTAAATATTAAAAATTACATTGATATACGATTTTCAAATCCCAGCAGCATAATTGTTTAAAAATTACTTTTTAATATACAGGATGTTCTGAAACACATTAATAACCTGGTACCGGGCAGTTCTGGAAAAAAAATAGAAAATCCAATGTCACTTAAGCGACAATAGAGTCACATAACATATCACATTCAGAGTTAGATCTTTTCGAAAAAAATATGTCTATTATTTAAAACCGAAAAAGTTTTTCGGGTGCGCCGGCGGGATTCGAACCCACGTCTCCCGGGTATGCGCCCCAACCTGGGTGTTCTACCAATTGAACCAACGTCGCTCCCAACCGACTTCCCCGAAATTCTTAATCGCTTACATACGCCAACAGTGGTTTTAGTGGTTTTTTCGCTTTTAAATAATCTTAGATTCGGTGAGCAGCCGTATTGCTAATAAAAATAAATAATATGTCTATTATCGCTTAACTAAGTGACAGGATTGTTTTCCTAATTTTTTCTAGAACTTGGCCCCTCAAATGGTTGTTTTTTTTTTTTGGGACAACCTGAATATGACAAGAAAACATCCATTTTAATCAACAAGTATAAAGTATACCATAAGCAAAAAAAATCAATCTTAAAAAAACATTATAGGTAGACATTTTTTTAATGCGGTAATGGTATGGCCAACTACCATTATAAAATATAAACTCTAATTTAAATATTTCTGGTTATTTATGATCCCAAAGCATAGCCTTAACTATTAAGGTATTTATGCAAAGCAAGCCTCATTACCCTGCTACACATAAAATTTTTACTTTTCTCTTTGTTTATGGTATTTTTTTTATGCTGTATAGAAAAATCCCCTTAACCTTTTAACCGCCGTAGTGTATAAACAAATATCCCAGCTCATTTTGCCGCAGTCTGATATTATAATACCAAGTTTTGATTAGTATTTTAAAGGATGTTCTTGAATTGAAATCGTCTGGTTTTCAGGGCTATGGCTTGTTTTTTTTTGGAGTCTTGGAATTATTCGTTTATGGCATCAAATACCCAATTTAAACGGTTATTCTATACATAATTATTAGAACTATCTAATTAGCTTCATACTCCATTAAATTTTACATACAATTTATAAAATACATGATTTATCAATGAAATACAGACTTAGGAATTTCTTTTCTTTTTATGGTATTACGGAATTAAAAAACTAATAATATCTGCTTACATCGCACATTAAATATATCCCTGAAAAATAAAAATATACAGACGAATTTGTCATTAGTCAAACCCAAATCATAGTGCCCTGACGTGTAACCATTACACCAAAGTGCGCCCTACTAATTCGTTCGAAAAACCCCAACAAATTTAGAAAAGAACTTTTTATTTTAACAAACGTATCATACTACTAAAAATATAAAAAAAATGATTATGATTCATCTGTATAATTTAAGACCTAAAATAATATCATAGTACCACATCGATAGCCCCTTTATACATGCTTATATTTACGTAAAAGTATTAATAAAAAACACGATCGCTAAACTCACTGGAAATGATACCAAGATCAAAAACTTACAAGTAAAGAAAATAAAATACCATAAAAATAAACATCTATACAACATACACTAGAATTGATTTTTATCTACAGAGTGTCCCGAAACTCAACGATGACCTGATACGAGGTCAGGGTCAAGTTATACCAGTTCTGGAAAAAATAGAGAAAAAAATCCATGCCACAGTTAAGCGATAGTAGACACAACATATCACTTTTAGTATCAGATATTTTCGAAAAAAAATGTGACATGGATTTCTTATTAACCGACTTCAAAAAAAGGAGGAGGTTCTGGGTTCGACTGTCTGTATGTATTTTTTTTTACTTTTTTTATGTATGCTCATCGATATCTCCGCCAATTGTGGACCGATTTTCAAAATTATTTTTTTTTATTGAGAGAGTATAGTACTGTGGTGGTCCCATTGGCACCAAGTCAAGATCTGATGATGGAATCCTGTGGAAATTGAGGGAAACCCTCAAATTTTATAGGCACACCTATGACGATTTTGGCATTTTTAGCAAAATTTATTTTCAAAACTGTTATAACTAGGCCTCACGCCTGGTACCAGGTTATGGTTAAGTTTTGGGACACCCTGTGTGTAATGAAAACTACAGTACGTTTCAAAACGTACGATACATCCACAAATTACTTAAGACTATTGACGTCTTTGTTCCTCTTTGAAATATATTTCGTCTGTGACTTCCCGGGGGGCAAGGTTATAAAAAACATGTCTATACTTAGGACATTATTAAATTTGTTACCCTTCTATCCGTATTCCTACCAAACATGGCTTAGTACAAACCCTTTCACGAAGTTTTAACCTTTTGACCGCCACAAAATAAACGAAGTGACGTGCTCTGTACGCCACGGAACAAACCGTGTAGTCGATAAATAGGGATTATTTCCATTGTAGAAGGATTTATTTCGAGTTGAATGTTGGTCATGTATTGATGACGTTGGATGACTGAATCACTGTGGCGGTCAAGAGGTTAAAAGGTGCATTTCCTTTAAAATCTATACTTGCCCAATAAGAAGATATCCCAAATACATTCAAAAACGTATTTATATTTTCCCAAAATGTATCTATTCAATCTAAAATTGCAAGCTTTCCGAAATTAGTCTTTCTCAAAACACAATGGGAGATATTCAACGCGGAATTTTGAAAACAAAAGAATGCAATAAAATGGGAAATTACCCTGCATTAAAAATAAGAAAAGAAAACTTTCTAGGCAACGTGAAATGTAACAAATAAAGAAATTTAAAAAGTGCACCTATTGAGAAGTGAACTTTTCGCGAGGAATTTCTATTTTTTCAAGTGCTAGAAATTTTACAAATTTCCTGTGACAAATGTGGGCATTGACAGTTTTTTTTTAACAGAAGATTAAGCCCAATACCATTTTCTTTTAAGTGCTTTGTGGATACACCAAATGCCCTAAAAATAAAACATACAGACATACAAAAAAGAGTAAAAACACGGGAGAAAGTAATTAATTTAATTTTTTATACAGATTTTTTGCCATAATCATTGAAATTGGTCAGGGTCATGCGATTTCTACTTTTTTTGTATGACTTTAGAGACAATCAGCTTTATAACAATAGAGATTGTGACTGGTAACACCAACAATTAAAAATAAAAACATACAAAAATATTCTATAACGCAAAATACATGATAATACTTCAGCACTAGGCACGATTCATTACTTATTTAACATTATTTATATTTTCAAATGATCCCTCTACACTTCGCCATATTCTTCGATATAATCGCGAGCGTGAAAGATATCTATATCGTTTATCACGCGAGCAACAGAGATGCTATGACTGAAACGCAATACCAGTAGTTCCAATTTTCCGGAATGGATTTTTATAAATATTAACCCCAACAGATCGGTTTCTAGACCAAAAAATCCCTAACCCTAGATTTTCGTCGTAAATGTATCTTCATTTAGTAAGTTTTTCAAAAAATATGGCTCTGTCCAGTGGACAATTTTGTCAGTGTCTAGTTTATTTTGCCGCTGTTCGGTAAAAAATCTAGAAAATAAAAAATTAGAGATAATGGTGGATGAACGATGATCGACTTTCCGAATAAGTCTATATTTGAATACAAGAGCTCGTTATATGATGCCATAGACAAACTCCGACTGCTTCAACAAAGGTTATCTGTCAAAACTTAGGAACTGCACTGCATTGTTGTAATAGCGAAGTGTAGTGCCAGCAGAATGAGTACAATAAAAACACTGTAGATTCTTTCATACAAAACAAAAGGCACATAACTATGGTCCAACATAAGGTAAATACCCTAGTGTTCGACACTTTTATTCCAATAATCGACACCCTGCTTGTCGCCTTTATTGCTGCGAATTAGGATTGAAAGTGTCAGCTATTGGGGCAGCATCGGGCACTGGGGTATTTTACCTTACCATATGGACAGCGGAATTGCAATCTCACCGACGATGTATAAAAATTCAGATGATTATGATTATGAAAAACCTATAAAGGGATATTCAGACAAGCTGAAGGAGCCATATGCCGAAATATCCTGGACTAATATTAAGACAAACAATAAACGACATATCTAAATTCATTGGTATTATAAATGCTGGTGTGGTATACAAGTGATTAGCTCTCCAAACCGTGTTGCTTGCGCTTTATGCGGGCGTATGGTCCTATGTCGGGGTCCATTACGAAGTCGTAGAGTACTGCCGTCCAGCTCGTGTGCTGGGGGAGGTCGTCGTAAAACTCTGGTGCGATGCGCTTTACCTGAAATAAAAGTAAGTAATGATATAAAAGTAAGTAAGTCGTTGCACAGAATGAAAATGTACGGCCTGTGGAACGATTCCGCTCCGAGGACGAAGCACACTAAAATGGAACAAAACAAATAGATATAATAATGATAGAATAATGGCGATGGGATGCGACAAAATGCAACAAAAGTACATATTCTGAAGGAATTTCAAGGTACATGTTCCTACAAGGGCTGAATGGACCGAAGGACTGACACTGCCGAAGACAGTGGAATTTTATGGTACACGGATGGATCTAAAATGAAATCCGGTACAGGAGCCGGCATTCATGCCAAGGACTTCAACAGTACTGTAAGCATGGGAAATTATGCAACTGTCTTTCAAGCAGAGACATATGCAATTATCTCCTGTGCACAAGAGAATATAGATAGGAAGGTAAAGGAAAAAACCATCTATATACTCAGTGACAGTCAAGCAGCTCTCAAGGCACTCACATCGCCACGGGTTGACTCAAGACTGATCTATAATGGAGTACAAGCATTAAACAAGCTTGGCAGACGGAACAAAGTGAGACTGGTATGGATCCCAGGACACAAAGGCTTCAACGGAAATGAGAAAGCAGATGAGCTAGCAAGGGAAGGGTCGATGAACAAAAACATAGGACCCGAACCGTATGTGGGACTCTCACAGGGAACCATAAAGAATGCCATAAACGACCACACCAGACTCAAACACCAACAAGAGTGGAAAACACTGGTGGGTCTAAAGCATTCAAAACGATTCATTGAAATGTCAACACTAGCTGGACTAAAAAACTCTGGACACTCAGTAGGAAACAACTCCGACACATTGTCGGGGCATTTACAGGTCACTTCGATACTAAACACATATTAGTAAAGATGGGACTACAGGACAATGAAGATTGTAGGATATGTGGTGAGGAAGACGAAACAATGGAACACATTATGTGTGTATGTGACGCCCTCGCCAGATTAAGAATGAGACTCTTTGGAGACGGATACCCCGCACCAGGAGACTTTATGGCACTACCGCTACGTCCAATCATCCAATTTATGGATGAGGTGATAAAAGCAATGGAGTAAGTGCGAAGGAGGGGTAATTACACAAAAGATCCTTACGGGTCGAAGTGTATCCGCTAGGACCCCTATTAGTAAGATAAGATAAGATAAGATAAGATAAGTAATGATACTACTAATAAGTCAACACTTTTGGATACCAGCATAAACGTTGCACTAATAAGTAAACACTTTCGGATACCAGCATAAATGTAATAATAAGTCAACACTTTTGGATACCGCGTAAATATTACAAAGCGTAAATTTTATAAAGTCCACACTTTTAGATACCAGCATAAATGTGCCCACCAATAAGTCAACACTTTTAGACACCAGCCTTGCACCAGCCTAAGTGTTACTACTGATAAGTCAACAGTTTTAGATACCAGAATAAATGTTACTACTGATAGTGATAAGTCAACACTGGGATACCAGCCTTGGTGTTGCTACTGATAAGTCAACAGTTTTGGATACCAGCATAAGCAAATGTAAGTCAATACTTTTTTTGGATACTAACATAAAATATTTCGATAACGGGAATAACAACAAGAATAACATCCCACTAGATCGGGAGATAAAATCTAAAACTTAGCAAGACTGACTCAAAAATTAGTTTTTTTTTTCATTTTGATAATGTATAAGTAATCGGTAAGAAAACAGTCAACATTCATTCATTCATTCGATCGTCGGTCGGTTGAATAAGAAAACCTCAATTTCTCACTCATTTAAAAAAAAAAGTAATTCGTAATCTTTCAATTAAGTAGGTAATTGAAAATGCTTTCAATTGAAAGATACCCTTTTAGCTCTAGATCTGCAAAGCAGGAGAGGTGCAGGTTAAGAGCAGAGGCTTTTGCCCAGTGGGACACAAATATAGGGTGAGTAATTATGTGTTCTTACCTCTGGCAGCCTACTTCCTGGGACAGCAGGGAAGTCATGATGCTCCATATGGTACCCCACGTTGAATGTGATGAAATTCAGAGCACCGTAGTATGAATACGTCTCGTATCCTTTCTTGAACATGTAGTGTTCTGATATGAAGTGGCCTGAAAAGACATTTTTTATATTATACGGAAACAACACTTTCAAATGTATATTTGAAGTTTACTATGAATTTTACGGTGAAGGCAAACATATTGAGGACCCCTGTAAACACCTGTGAACAAATTCAATGGTGTGTCTGAAGTTCCCAATCCAATCCGCTCTGGGCCCGCGTCGGAACTACCGCCCAAGCCCTCTCACTCTGAGAGAAAACCTGTGCCATGCAGTGGAACATATTTTTTACTAGCTTTTGCCCGCGACTCCGTCCGCGTGGAATTAGTAATTTGGGCAGCTTATTTTTTTTATCAAATTTGTTTTTTCATCAATTATGGCTCTCCTTAGTTCCTCGATATAAAAAAAATTACCCGCCCCCGCAAACCCCCCTCCCAACCCCACCCCCCCACCGAACCCCCCCGCACACCCGCGTTCACATTCACCACCGTATTCCCAAGTCAAGCGTGCCTATAGAAGTTTTGACTTCAAAAACCCCTGATTTTGAAACATTCTTTCGCTCCGCTCCGCTCCTATTGGTGATAGCGTGATGATATATAGCCTATAGCCTTCCTCGATAAATGGGCTATCTAACACTGAAAGAATTTTACAAATCGGAGCAGAAGTTCCTGAGATTAGCGCGTTCAAACAACAAACAAACAAACTCTTCAGCTTATTAATTCTTCTAATAACTGTTCGATAAATTCTTAAAATAGACGTATCTTTCTTATTTGTGAACCGATTGAAATGAAACAAACATTAAATGTTAATCCAAGAAAATACCAACCTATCAGTGAAAACCGCATCCTTCTAGGTTAAGACGTTTTTGAGATTAGCGCGCACAAACGCACAGACAAACAGACAAACAGACAATAATTCTAAAAATCATTGTTTCGGGTTCTATTGCGGTAATAAATAGTGACAGTTTTTCTCAAATATCTTCAATGTACAGACACCGACTTGTTACAGATTTATTATATGTATATATATTTATAGGCTGAGATGATATAACCAGAAAAGTGTTGGCTTCTGTAATACGTGCTTTAGCATACGCCATCACGAGCAGTTCGCATACGCGGCGAAATTTTTCAGTGTCCTCTAGGAATTTAGTTTCTTTTAGGGTGAAGCCAGAAGAGCGTAATTTTGTGAGTCGTGAGCGGCAGAATTTCGGTTGCGCCATACATTGTCACGTGATGACCTGCATATTGTATAGCGCGACCGAAATTATGCCGCTCACTTCTCACAAAATTACGCTCGTCTGGCTTCACCCTTAGGATTTTTTTTCACTACCTCTGTTGTTTTGTAATTTGTAAAACTACATGAAGTGCAGATAGGCGGTATTCACGTATGGGTGATACGGGCATTTGCAACATTACCAACGAAAGATCGTTACTGAAACTTACTATACGGAAAGTGCGAAAAACAGTTAATAGGTGAAAAACTTAAGTATGTAGTGGTGCACAGAATTGATGGAACTTAAGTCACTTTTCTAATTGGAAACGTTAATTTGTTTATACGGACACGTTTCTACTATCATTCAGCAGGCCCTTTACTTAAGTTCTTCACCTATATACTGGAATAATTAGATAATTTGATACCTGCAACAGGATGAACTCCCATGGCCAATAGAGATCCAATAATGAGATAAAACAACGTCCTCCAACCTGAAATAAAAAGATAAACGATTAAATAGTAGTTAGAGAAGTCCAATGTTAAACATGAGTATTAATAGACACCTCTATGTTGGTTTACTTTGATACCGTCAGTATCTCCAGATAGAAACAACCTAGGGCAGTGGCGGCGTAAAGTAAATTGGCACCCCGGGCGGTTTTGTATTGAACACCCCTACTTAAACTACAACAGCAAATACTAAACATGCTTACGAGACTTTATTCTACTAAAACATTCGATCACATTCAAGTGTTCATTCAACTGTCTCTTTCAAATGATAAAATCTACAGATTGGTTAGAACGCTTGGCTCATTAAGGACCTTAAGTAAGATTTTATTAATTTTAACTTAGAAAAAGTTTCTTTTACATGAATTATTATTGTCACATTTATTGGTATGTCATTAAAGAGAGAGATTTTGTGCACCTTCTTTAGATGTAAATGTGAGTGGTTGTTGCCATCTCTTGGTGCGTGGCATCCGGGGCGGACCGCCCCCTTCGCCCCCCACCCCTTTACGCCGCCACTGACCTAGGGATCTTCAAGGCTAGAGTGAGGCTGTTACTGAACCAGTGAGATACACCTTTGGCCTTATCTGCAATTTTCATCAGACAGAGGTCAATAACGGGCAGTGGCGTAGCGTAGTGGGGGCAAAGGGGGCGGGCCGCCCCGCACGGCATTTTTAGGGGGCGGCCAAATTTCACAATAAATAATCTTGAATTTTTTTGAAAATTTTCATTATACATAGCCTTTTAAATTTAAATACGTAAATAAAAGGGCGGCAAAACTTTCTTCCGTCCCGAGCGGCTGACACCCACGTTATGCAGCTATGCCGCTAGTCACGGGTCAGTTCAAATTCAAATTCAAATTCAAAATTATTTATTTAACATAACGTTTACACAGGTGGTGTCGAATCCTCCTTTTAAGTAAAGCACTTGTATTAGGAGGAAGTTGTATGTAAAATATCTGTTAACTTCAACAAATGGCTTAGTACGATAGAAACTACCTGGTAATTAACTTGTCAGCCAAATGCCTTAGCAATCGTAAGTTTGATAAATGATAAAGAATGTCTTGAAAGTTGACTGGCCAAATGGCCGCTGTACGCGTAAGTCTAGCGGTGATAAGTACGAAAACGATAAAATCAGCCAAACAGAAAGGTATTATCAAACAACAAGAGATTATTTACGTCACTTGACTGTATGTACACTACACGAGCTGGTTCAGCCATATTCAAATTTTCAAAATATCGCAAATAATATAAGTATACCTCTATGCTAAACTCGCGAATCTGGGTGCGCAACGATCGCTATAAAAACTTTTGATATAACTTCAGTCGCTATAACGCTCATTTGATATAATTATTGAATCTTATAACAACACTTAATATATTATCATTTGATATAATCAAGTTTTCATATAACGTTCATAAGATATAATGATGGTTATATAATAATGGTTGTATTTAATGCCAGAAAAGTAGGTTAGGTTAGGTTAGAACTGCAACCCCCTACACAAAACAAATGGTTGCGTCTCACGAGGTGTAACAACAAAATATATAATAACGTTATACCATATAAAATTATATATTTTAAAATTATACCAAACGTTATTTATATCAAATGAGTGATTATACCATTTGAAAATATGTCAAATGTTGTTATATGAAAATAAGACAGATAGAGAGAGATAGATAGGTTAGATATATCTATTTAAGTATGTTTATCGTCGCCTAGTACCCATAGTACAAGCTTTCCTTAGTTTGGGACTAGATCGATTTGTGTAATTTTCCCCTAATATTTATTTTATTTTATTTATTTTAAGATTATATCAAATGTTGTTATATCGATCATTACACACTCCGCGAATCTGCTATTTTGACAAAAATTAGATTTTGATGCCAAGGTGTTCTATTCTAAGTGTAGAAATGCACATTCTATACGTATCAAATTTTTATATCTGTATCATTAACCTTACAAACTTACAGTACCAATTTACTGACAAATGTTTATGACTAAAATAAAATAAAAAAATTAGACTTTTAAAACGCTACTCTAATAACTATAAATTAAAAATTTTAAAAACCCCTAACGCAATCAATTCTAGGATCTCTTCCGCAGCATACAGAAGAGCTGATAACTTTGAAATGGCTGCACCAATTTTGACGAAACATGTATAAGAACCATCGCCAAGAATTTCAAATAAAAAAAACCGGCCAAGAACGTGTCCGACACGCCCAAGATAGGGTTCCGTAGCAGGTACGAAAAAAGCTTTGCATACTTTATTAACCTTTCGTATGCCGAAAGTAAAAAAAAAAAGTCGTGCATTCTAGCCTCAACAGTTTCATATAAATCCAATGATACAGATTTAAAAAAAAATACAAAAAGAAAGCCTTAAATTGGGTACGGATCCGGTACAAGGCATCCGAAGGGTTAATGTGGTTGTTTTGGTCCCAACTCCCACCACGCACAGAATTTCAACGTCGGCGGTACAGAGCCATCTATCGGCGAATTGGGTAACTAATCTAATCTGTGCAGTCTTACTAGAACTAGTATGTATGTTGATGGTTTTTCAGATGTAATTCTTTATTTTATGAAACGATTTCAATTTTATTTTTTTTATTTGAAAGAAGATACTGTTAGCGTGATCTTATAGGTACTTAAAGAAAAAAAATGCTTGCAATGGCGGTTAAATTACAATCTTAGCTTAGAATTTTTTTTTTCAAAAACTTAAAAACTGCTCAACTGATTAAGTTGAAAATAATTTTCCTAGAAAGTTTTTATTAAGTTTACTTACGTGATTTTTTTCATATTTTTTAGACTTGCTGTTCAAAAGTTAGAGGGGGGGACACTTTATTTTGAACTTTCGGAGTGAATATCTCCGAAAATATTAACTTTATCAAAAAATGGTTTTAGCAAACCCTTATTTATTTTCAAATACCTTTCCAATGATACCCCACACTATAGGGTTAGTCGACAATAAAAAATCACCCCCACTTTAAGTCTATGGGAGGTACCCTAAAAAAATTTTTTTTAGTTTTTTTTTTATTTAATCACTTTGTCGGCGTGACTGGTATATATATTCATGCCAAATTACAGCTTTCTAGTACTAACAGTCTCTGAGCTTAGCCGCGGACAGACAGACAGACAGACAGACGGACAGACATGGCGAAACTATAAGGGTTCCTAGTTGACTACGGAACCCTAAAAAACCCATCCAAATCGGTTAACCCGTTTAAGAGTTATGATGCCTCAGACAGACACCCACACACACACACACACACAAATAGCGGACAAACTTATAACACCCTTTTTTTTGTGTCGGGGGTTAAAAAATGCGATTTTTGCGGATAGCTTATTAGCTTATTGTCTTTGGAAAAAGACTCGGCAATGTCGGCTGCGTAGACCGTTGTCGCACGCTACTTACAGGTAATGTGTGACAACGCTCTACGAAGCCGACATTTTGCCGTGTCTTGTTCCAAAGACCGATGTGCAATCTTTATGGCCGGGTACTGTAATTAGTTTGGCACGGAGGTGACGATATTCGGTCTGTGCCCCACCAATTTTAACGTGCTAGCTCCATACTCGTTGTTGTTTATCTACTAGACAATAGATGGCGCTGGTACTCAAAGTCAACTCACCGAACAACTGGACGACAACGGCGTCAAAGAACAGCTGTATGACCAGATTGACGGCTTCTAGGGGCTCTGGCGGCTTCGGGCGCACCATGAGTGGTCGGATGGTGTAGAACAGAGGCTGTAGAACCAGCCACACCAGCTTTCCAAATGTCGTGTTGAAGAGTTTCGCTTCCATGAGGGTCGGGAGGTCGGTGTCGATCACTTCGTTGCCTTGGTACTGGAAGGAAAAGTTTCAAAACATACAGTACTTTCTAAGGTTTCCATAGATTTTTTTTCGCTGTATAAAACTGATTGACTGACTCACTGAACCCGTTCTCACCAGATGAAAAGTACGGAACTGCAGATGGTTTTAACTGACCGGTTCAGAAAGGTAATTATTTGAGCGTTTGTTCCGAATAATTTCGTGACACATTTTTATAGAAATGGCTGAAGATTCTGATACGGTTTCCATTTATCTGGTAGAAGTACAGGACTTCTGAATAAATAACGATAACGCGATTAAAATCTATAGACAATTGGGAATGTCTAAAAAAAATTACCAGTGGTTTTTATATTTTTTTTTGTATAGAAAAGTCAATTATAATAAACTAATTTCAATATTTTGTCATTTACTTCACTACTTTTTTCAAAATTAATTATTGAAACTATTTTGGTTGATGACGTCAGATTATAATTGAGGGCTCCCACACTGTCAAATTTCTAAATCTATCTAAATGCGTACGATAAGGCAACCCCTTTAATATTATTTTTTGCGTAGTGGTACACTGTAACTAATATCACTTTACTGGCGCTGTCAAAGTGCTAGATGTCAGACAGCGGGTCCAAATCAAACTCCGTAGTATAATCCACGCGTAAATTGTGAGTAATTATAACCACACAGAATAAAGTACGACTTGGCTATACATTGCAAACAAACAGACATCCCCAATTCGTAAAAAATGTGAATAGGAAAGTGAGGCGGTTGAAACGCTCGAATAGTTGATTCTAGCCTTTCAGGAGACCTAAGTTATATCTTTCCGGCAATACAGACGATGGAACCAAATTCCATTCCCTAGCAGTTTGCATTAGGAAGGATGAAGCGAACCGCTACCCTGTTGAACGATGTAACATGACCATTGCGATTGATGAATGAGATATGTGGTGAAGATGAAGATTGACTTACTCTATGGTGTTCCAAATGGTATTTCTTGAAGCTGATCGACGTCGGTATCCCGATGGGCAGATTTGCGAAAAAGCCAAACCACCGGTTAGCCGTCGGGCGAGCGTGGCCGAAAGCGAGGTTGTGCGATATCTCATGAATAGCTGGAACAAAAATAACATTATATTAAGATACAAGTCCTTAGTCGCGACTTAGCTCGCGTAAACCATCAAATCTGGTAGTCGAAATGAAGCTCCGGAATTTTACTAAATGCCCATGGAAAATGATTTTGGATTAACACACGTGCAAAATTTTACGGGTAAGATTTTGAGATTTTACATGAATAATTAATGAACTAAAACAATTACTTTGCTCACCCGCGACCTTACAATAGTTACGTTTATGCAAGAAATGTGCGTTCATGCAAGAAATGTGTGGAGGTGGAGGAACTGCATGAACGCACATTTCTTGCATAAACGTAACTATTGTAAGGTCGCGGGTGAGCAAAGTAATTGTTTTAGTTCATTAATATGGACCCCCGCAAAGTAACGCCTGATTCAATAAATGAATAATTAAATAAATATCACGGCACAATTCACACCAAATGACCTAGTCACACTTATAATAGATAGATGCATACTTAAATAAGTATGAAACACCCAAGACTCGTTAGCAAACATTCGCATTTTTGATACAGTCGAGTTCTCCAATATCTGTACAGCCAACCGTTCATAAATATATAAACATGAACCTTATGTTACGGTAATAAGGTCTATGTACAGATATTTATGAACGGTTGGCTGTACAGATATTGGAGAACTCGACTGTACAAATATCTGCTCCGATACGGGAATCGAACCCGGGACCTCAAGCTTTGTAGTCAGGTTCTCTAACCACTAGGCCATTTGGTCACCATATTCCGTGAGCATATCGAAATAAAAATAGCCTTTGTGTTTTTCAATAAGGAGGACTAATGCTATAATTTCTATTCTACAATACAGTGGAATTAATTAATTCACTAACAATTCGAACGCAAAAGGCACATCATAGATAAGAACGTAACTATTTGACTACCACCAGTTTTAATAGATATGATGACGAATAGGTAAATACACTTCATTTCATTTTAAAGTTGACCAGCTGAGAACTACCCTTACAAGGTATGAAATTTAGGATTAAGTAGATACATTAAATTGACGATTTAGAGTGCGACGGGTACGAAAAGAATCAGAAGTCTATAATATTCGAATAAAGGTTGCAGGCTTATCAGTGATTAACCCAAAATTATGCGAACACTGACAGTTATACAATTAGAAGATTGTTTATATCTAATACTTATCGGGCACAGTCTAGAAGCAATGATTAGTCAATTCTTATCTTTATTACTCATGACAATTCTATGAAAAAGCCACAATCGTTAATGACCAAATAAACAAAATACTCGCAAATAACACAATAAGATAAGTATTTACAGGTAAATGAATGAAGCATTACATATGAGGTGTTTTAAAAACCCTTAAAACGAGGTACAGTCGGCCTCAGAAGTCGCTGAACACAATACTTACTTATATTATATATTTTTATTAGCAATACGGCAGCGGCGTATGTAAGCGATCAAGAATTTCGGGGACGTCGGTTGGGAGCGACGTGGTTCAATTGGTAGAACACCCGTTGGGGCGCATACCCAGGAGACGTGGGTTCGAATCCCGCCGGCGCACCCGAAAAACTTTTTCGCTGTTAAATAATCTTACAATACTTACTTGTCGCAATAACCAGTTACGTTACGTTATTGAAAGTGACAATAGTACATTATTGTCGTGGCCTGGAAGTAGGCAATTGCTGGCTGAGTATGAGTATTAAACGGACGAGCTTGCGAGTCCGTTTAACTAATACGAAGCCAGCAATTGCTATTCCAGCCGAGACTAATATAAAGCTTTTCTCAAAAATGGTGAAGGAAAAAAATAGAATAAACTTTTATTACCTTAAATAGGTACAAAGAATTGCAAATCACTTAAAATTAAATGTCATTAAACCCTTTCCCGCCTTTTTTCATTAAAAAAAAACTTCTGCAGGTGTATTTTTCTACCGAAAACACCACAAGCTGTTTCAAACACAATAAAAAAAGTCAGGAGTTCCAACAAAACAACTGATACCGGTCATTCGAGATGGCTGTATACGAATAGTGCCAACTTATTGCCATGGCCGTTTTAACTTTTTAAAAAGTTTGAGACTCGACAATAATGGAATTTGTATACGACATTGTTGTCGAGTTTATCGAGCCTGCAATGTTTTTAACTTTTTAATTTTTTTACTGACCATAAAATATGCACTTCACGTTCTGATATGTAAAGAATAATGTCAACTATTACGGATATTTTTGAGAAAAGTACTGTGTTAGGCGACTTCTTTCCTTCCAGTGGATGGTAAATTTGGCCCTTGTGAAAATCATATATGTACATATAAAAGGTCTATTAAAAACATAATTGAACCAACTCCAAAAAAAACTACAATAATCTTGTTCTGATCTTTTTGGAGTCGGTGCGTCAGCACGAGCCAGCAGGGGTAGTAGAAACCCAATAGATATTATGTAGATAAGTAGATGACTAGGTCCACTCCTGCTGGCTCGTGCTGAGGCTCCGACTTCAAACAGATTAGAAGAAAATTATTTTACTGTTTTTAGGGTTCCGTAGTCAACTAGGAACCCTTATAGTTTCGCCATGTCTGTCCGTCTGTCTGTCCGCGGCTAAGCTCAGAGACTGTTAGTACTAGAAAGCTATAATTTGGTACGAATATATATATCAGTCACGCCAACAAAGTAGTTAAATAAAAAAAACTAAAAAAAAATATTTTAGGGTACCTCCCATAGTGGAGGTGATTATTTTATTCTCGACTAACCCTATAGTGTGGGGTATCATTGGATGGGTATTTGAAAATAAATAGGGGTTTGCTACACCCATTTTTTGATAAAGTGAATATTTTCGGAGATATTCACTCCAAAAGTTCAAAATAATGTGTCCCCCCCCTCTAACTTTTGAACCGCACGTTTAAAAAAATATGAAAAAAAAATACGTAAGTTACACTTCATAAAAACTTTCTAGGAAAATTATTTTCAACTTAATCAGTTGAGCAGTTTTTAAGTTTTTGTAAAAAAATATTTCTACACTAAGATTGTAATTTAACCGCCACTGCAAGCATTTTTTTTCTTTAAGGATCTAAAAGATCACGCTAACAGTATATTCTTTCAAATAAAAAAAAATTGAAATCGGTTCATATAATAAAGAATTACATCTGAAAAAACATCAACATACTAGTAGTTAGATTAGTTACCCAATTCACCGATAGATGGCGCTGTACCGCCGACCGCGGGAGTTGGGACCAAAACAACCACATTAATAAAGTATGCAAAGATTTTTTCGTACCTGCTACGGAACCTATCTTGGGCGTGTCTGACATGCTCTTGGCCGGTTTTTTTGAAGTTGGTTCATTTTTAATTTTATATTTTCTTTACAAAATAAATTCATTGAATATCTCTTGACAAATTTAGTTTAAATTCACGTGTCTGCTCGCACGTGCAAAATGTCAAGTGGATTGCATAATTATATTAATACCTTAAAACAATAAAGCGATTAGATTACCAGGGAAAGCTTGTATCTAATCATAATCACCAACATACGTGATGTATCGAACATAATCGTTATTTAAATATCGTATGTGAATCATTTCCGTAGACTTGACCATTTTTTCTACTCCTGTAGTCTTCAATCTTTCAATTATATGGTCAAAAACTATGCAATAATAACTAACGTTATAAGTCTGTTCCAAGTTATATACTCTATGGTGCAAATTCAGTAACATAATAACCCATAGTAATTTCATTATGTTACGGGACTGAGTAATATAATAACATTCAAAATAAATAATAGTTTAAAAAAAACTAAAAAACACGCTTTAAAAAAGAAAAAATAAATTTTAATAAATTTCAATTCACTATTCTTATAGTGCAGTAAAAAATCTTAATAAGCAATTATTATATTGTTATATCCAGATCAAAATTTGTAAACAATTCTAAATATTGATAAAAAAATAATAATAGTTTAAAATATTTTATTGTAAAAAAAGCGTGGGGTGCATGGTGTCAATTGTCAAGGATTATCATTTTGATAACATCTTAAAAAGCACCCCACGCTTTTTTTACAATAAAATACTTTAAACTGTTATTATTTTTTTATCAAACATTTTTAATAACTAGTTAAACAATTAAACTTTATAAATATACCTTGGCTTTTGACTTGGCTTTAGCTTTTTTTGGCTATAAACCGCGGGTGGTGTGAATGATTTTGCGAAAAAAGTCCATTCGATGGACGTCTTTTTGGTGGAACTTTTCCATATAAATCGTGTTTTTAAATTATTGATCTCAGACTGATATACAGTTTTGTTGTAACGTAAAGTAAGAGTCGTGATATACCTTTGATTTTTATAAATCACGTGTTTCATTTTTTGGCGCAAAAATTTCCAAGCCTTGACAATAACCCATCTATACTAATATTATAAAGAGGAAAGATTTGATTGTTTGTTTGTTTGCATTGAATAGGCTTCGAAACTATTGGACCGATTTCAAAAATTCTTTTGCCGTTAGAAAGCTACATTATCACTGAGTGACATATATGTACCTATGTTTAAAAATAAAGTAAATGCCCACTATGCGTCTAAGATCCCTTCCGCAGCTAACAAAAGAGCTGATAACTTTGAAACGGCTGAACCAATTTTAATAAAACATGTCTAAGAACCATCGCCAAGCAATCTGCTTTCAAATAATAAAACCGCATCTAAATCAGTTCACCCTTTTAAGAGCTATGATGCCACAGACTGACACACACGCACGCACGCACATAGCGGTCAAACTTATAAAACCCTTATCTTTTTGTATCGGTGGTTGAAGATAAATTCGAAGTGGCTTGGCTTGACACGCTGCCGCGTATCTAGATGGTTCCGTATTTACAAACTTTTAATTAACTTCCAATGAATGTATGTACTTAAGTATGTATGTATGTACGGGTCAAATCTTGGAAGTTGAATTTGACTCACTTCCAGTCCAGTGGTTGGATTTACTTGAAATTTGGTATACTATATAAGTTGGATGACAATGTAAGTACAGTCAACAAAAAGTACAGTCAGCGAAAAATCTATATTGAAAATGAAATTTTTAACAAAAAAAACCGGCCAAGTGCGAGCCGGACTCGCGCACCGAGGGTTCCGTACAAATCTATATGTATCTATGACATCCAGTCTTAGCAGACCCCTGCTCCTAAGCAAAATGTGCGCAGTGTGGGATCATTGTAGATTGGTTACTGATATAGACAGACAGACAAAAAAATTTATACTTTTCGCAATTTTTCTTTTATCTGTGCTATAAGTCTTTGCTTCGTACCAAATTTCAAGATTCTGAGTTCACGGGAAGTACCCTGTAGGTTTTGATTCCCTTGCGAGTTTCGAAAATTTGCAGAAATTAGCGGCATAAACGTCTGCATCTTTTGATTGCGTTGGCTTAGAAGTTTGATTTTTTTCACAGCTCCAAGGGACCGTAGACCTGAGTATTTGATATAAATTTCAGCTTGATACCTCCACGCGTTCCTGAGAAAAAGGGTCTTGACAGACAGACGGACGGACGGACAACAAAGTGATCCTATAAGGGTTCCGCTTTTTCCTTTCGAGTTGCGGAACCCTAAAAATATTTTTTTATTTGCAATATACGTTTGTTCGGGTGGAATCTTGCAACTGAATTTGAAAGGAGTTATCCTCAACCGATTGAGATGAAATTTAGCACACATATGTAAGTCAGGTGACAATACATTATAGCACCATGGTACTGATCTGGAGATGAAGACGGAAGGTGCCGATAGGAACTCCTCGACAATTCAACATGATCCCATCGTGTTTGGACTTGTCTGATCTGTCTTGATGAGTAGTTTGAGACTGTGCAAAGAAAAGTATACACAGCAAAAAAAAGCTTGTCACAAAAATTAAATAAATAAAATAAATGTTAGGGGACAATCTTACACAAATCGACCTAGTCCCAAGCTAAGCAAAGCTTGTATTATGGGTACGTTAGACAACGATAAACATTTTTATATAGATAAATAAATACTTAAATACATAGAAAACATCCATAACTCAGGAACAAACATTCGTGCTCATCACACAAATAAATGCCCTTACCGGGATTCGAACCCAGGACCTCTTGCTTCGTAGGCAGGGTCACCACCAACTAGGCTAAATAAAAAAAAACAACGGGTTGCACTCCGGGAGTGCCGGCAGAAGTGAAAACTTGAACATTAACGTTGTGCCGTCTTACGAACCCCCCTCACCCCCCTCCCGTCTTACGAATTTTCGACCAGGGTCACATGTCCTGACGCGAGTTTATCATTTTTTACCCATCCCAAAAAGTGCACAACACCGCTAAAGAAGTTTGTCACTTCAAAAAAAGCTTATTATCATTCTGACTTCAAAACCCTGTAGCTACTCCTAGCGCCAATAAAGAAACTACTTACTACATTCCGCATCGCACTATAGAAGTTTCTCAACTCAGCTAAGGTAAACGTCTGGACACTGACCCCCATACATGCCACCTTCAATCTTATGTCACAGTAAGAGAGCTGACAGATGAGTGTCATCAACTGGGCGTTGAGGTGTCGAACATTGGTACGTTTACCTTACATAAATACAATTTCCCACTTCCTTCCCTCGGACTTCGGTCCCCAGGAATAATATCTGCCTCGAAGCCCTCTATTGTGGCACCCCACAACCCTAAAAACACGGATAAAAAAAAATACGATGCCAATTTGCATAGATTTAGTCTACTTTGATACGCGTCGACAAAAACATCGATAACTTAAAAACCGTCATCTCTGCATGTGTCACCCACTCGATTCTTATCGTAGCAGACGCCTCTCAAACAGGTGTTTATAGGCGATATTTACAAGTGGCCTTATCGGGTGATTCCGATGCAGTTAAATGATAACCAAACACAAACAGGTGTGCAATTCGAGGAGACATATTGGACCTTGTCTGACTCAGTGCAGCAATTCTCTAAATCGATACCTCCTACGTATACTGGTTTAACGATACGGTCTTTACTGTAAAATCACCATTATGCAGTTATACCAGTATACGTAGGAGGTATCGAAATATCGATCATGTTTCATGTAATACTAGGGGTTTTGTGTCCGACACATTGTCGGGGCATTTACTTAATACAGGTCACTTCGATACTAAATACATACTAGTAAAGATGGGACTACAGGAATTATAGAATATGTGGTGAGGAAGACGAAACAATGGAACACAGTATGTGTGAATGTGACTTTTGGCGACGGATACCCCGCACCAGGAGACTTTATGGCACTACCGCTACGTCAAATCATCCAATTTATGGACGAGGTGATAAAAGCAATGGAGTAAGTGCGAAGGAGGGGTAATTACACATAAGATCTCTACGGGTCGAAGTGTCCGCAAGGACCCCTAATACTAATGAACTAAAACAATTACTTTGCTCACCCGCGACCTTACAATAGTTACGTTTATGCAAGAAATGTGCGTTCATGCAGTTCCTCCACCTCCACACTGTACGAACACACACAAATCACATAAACCCAACCATCACCACCACCAAGCTACACTGACACGTTTCGAACTCAACCAGAGCTCATCTTCAGAGTTACCACAACCGTATGCTAATACTAAGATAAGATAAGGGGTTTTGTGAGAAGAAAGACCTAGCGAAACGACTCTGCCATTTGGTTTCCAACTGAACTACATGAACACACATTTCTTGCATAAACGTAGCTATCATAAGGTCGCGGGTGAGCAAAGTAATTGTTTCAGATCATTATCATTCCAAAATCATAATCAACTAAAAGTCAATATTCCAAAATTTTACGAGCATTGACTGAGAAATGCGTCCTTTATACTGTAGGTAGGCGTTTGGCGTTCATGTTTTGGTAGTGGATTTCTTATATATTTCCTTCTTGAGCAGACTTACCAAGCGTCAGGAAGTGGTTGACACCGCCGAAACAGTAAGTCATCGGCCAGCTGAGGTACGGTATGAGCGGCAGTGTCAACAGTTAAGAGGCCACCATATCAGTGACTACCCATTCGCTATCCTACATTGGCGTTACCTATACGTGGCATACCTATATTCACAGATTAGTCTGTTGGCGTTCGGTTTTCGAGCGTATGTATTTATGTATGTAAGTATGTATGTATATATCATTCTTTGGCACGCCCTGCAGCCTGAACGGCTCAATGGATTTTCAAGTGTGAGGTGTCATTAGATTCGTCTCAGTTTCACAAGTGACATAAGGTATATATTTTTCTGGAATTTCCATGGGATAGGAAATTATACGGGAGGGTTTTTTCATACAGTTTTGAAATTAAAGTTATAAATACAAAGTCAGTCTTCTTAACTTCTTATTGGTAATGGATTTCTACTTTTTGTGACTGATTAAATAAGTTTGACGTTCAGCTTATTGTTACAGATTTCTACGCTCCTGGCGTTCAACGTATGGCGCAGCAGACTCACCAAGCATCAGCGAGTGGTTGATGACACCGCCGAAGCAGTAAGCCATCAGCATCATCATCGGCCAGCTGAGGTGTGGTATGAGAGGCAGCGTCAAAAACTGAGTGAACACCATACCCATGACCACCCATTTGAAGTTGGGGTCGTAGCCGAAGAGTTTCTTGATTTGTGGGTATTTTTCTGTAAAAAAAAATATTGGAATTAGGATGTTACAGTAAAATTACATAAAGTTTACCACTGACAGATGGTTTGCCTTCATTTCATATTCAACTTTAACAGTGTACAAATAAAGCCAATTTTAGAATACTGTTACCCACGTTTGCAGATTTTGTAATAACTACTTTATTTGTATGGTGTTAAAGTTGGAAATGAAATGAAGGCAATCAATCTGTCAGTGGTAAACTAAAAGTAAACGTATTGTACTAGTGTAATAGCTCGTCATCACGATGGGCCATTAAATGGTCGGTGCGATGGCCCAGTGATGGCTGCAACGCATCTATACGATGGAGACGTTCAGTTGTGATCTTTTTAACCAGACACAAAAAGAGGGGTGTTATAAGTGTGTCTGTCTGTCTGTCTGTGGCATCATAGCTCTTAAACGGGTGAACCGATTTGGATGCGGTTCTTTTTTTTATTAGAAAGCAGGTTTCTTGGCGATGGTTCTTAGATATGTTTCATAAAAACGGTTCAGCCGTTTCAAAGTGATCAGCTCTTTTGTTGGCTGCGGAAGGGATCTTAGACGCATAATGGGTATTTACTTTATGCTCAAACATACGTGTGACATAATTGCGTTGGGGGTTTTTAAAATTTTTAATTTATGATTCTTTTGATGTGTGGTCAAAAACCGACACCGACGCCATCCCACGACCATCGCACGCGCCATGAGCCATCCGACACCACTACGCTCTGCCTCCACAATAGTTTAGCTCGAAGTAACGCAAGCATGCATGTGCACAAACTTTAACATTTACAATATTTGTGAGGCGAACGAGCTTTTAAAGACATTGTTCTATCGATCGGAAATTAAGTTAAAAATTTCTAGAAGCCTCCAAGTAAAATTGAGCGGCATCAAGACGTTAAAACCGCATCAATTATGGTTCAGTAAATTACGACACACAGACGCCGCCGGGCCCATTGGTACTTCTAATGATTTTAAATTGAGCACTTAGTAGGAGCATGTTGAGGCGGCTCGCAGTCAAATTTTACACAGTAGTATAACTGAACGTGTCACGGTGTTTGTTATCGAACTCATACGAAACGGCTCGACCGATTTTTTGTGAAAGTTTTTTTCTGTATTCTATAGGTCTGAGAATAAGTCGTAGGCTATTTTTTATACCGCTGTTCTTCGCGGACGGAGTCGCGGGCAACAGCTAACAGTCTACTATTTATACTAATATTATAAAGCTGAAGAGTTTGTTTGTTTGTTTGTTTGTTTGTTTGAACGCGCTAATCTCAGGAACTACTGCTCCGATTTGAAAAATTCTTTCAGTGTTAGATAGCCCATTTATTGAGGAAGGCTATAGGCTATATATCATCACGCTAACTCCAATAGGAGCGGCGCGGAGCGGAAGAATGTTTCAAAATCGGGGGTTTTTGAATTAAAACTTCTATAGGCGCTAATCTCAGGAACTACTGCTCCGATTTGAAAAATTCTTTCAGTGTTAACACCGGGCGGTGGGGGGTTGAGGGGGGGTGGGGGGTTGAGAGGGGGTGGTGCGGGGGGGTTGGGGGGCTGGGTGTGCGGGGCAGAGGGTCTGGGGGTATTAAAGGGGGGATGAAAATTTCATTAATTTTGCCGTAGGATGCACCGTTTTCAAGATATTTGACAAAAAAAACTTGAACTAAAACTTAAAGTAAAAATGCTATAGGCACGCCTGACTTGGGACGAACGCGGGCATGCGGGGGGTGCTGTGTGGGACGGCGTGCGGGGGGTGCGGAGGGGTGCGGGGTGCGGGGGGGTTCGGGGTTGCTGTGCGGGCGGGGGAGTGCGGGGGGAGCGGGTTGGAGGGTGCGGGGGGGTTGCGGGGGGTATTTTTTTTAATATCGAGGACCTAAAGAGAGCCATAATTGATAAAAAGCAAATTGGATAAAAAAATAAACCGGCCAAGAGCGTGTCGGACACGCCCAAGGTAGGATTCCGTAGCCATTACGAAAAAATCAAGTAATATTTTTCTAAGGATTTCGTATGTGTACGGAATCATCCAAGTTTAGGTATGTTTTATACCTTAGGCTACTATTTACTCTTAAACTACAAATAATTTCCAAGCAATCTTAGCCGCTATAATTTTCCTAGTAAATTTGATATATTTACTACCATTCTGAATTTTTTCAAATTTTTCCACCCAACAGTTTAGATTTTAGAGGGGGGGACGGCCGATTTTAATGAAAATTTTCACTTTAAAGTTGAATATTTCGCAAACAGATCACTGAATAGAAAAATCATGTTAGGAACCCCGCAATGGTTTTAAAAAACCTATCCAACGATACCCCACACTATAGGGTTAGCCGAGAAAAAAAAAATCACCCCCACTTTACATCTATGGGAGATACCCTAAAAAAATTGTTTTTACTTTTTTTTATTCAATCACTTTGTCGGCGTGACTGATATATATATTCATGCCAAATTACAGCTTTCTAGTACTAACAGTCTCTGAGCTTAGCCGCGGACAGACAGACAGACAGACAGACAGACGGACAGACATGGCGAAACTATAAGGGTTCCTAGTTGACTACGGAACCCTAACAAGCTGCCCAAATTACTAATTCCAAGCGGACGGAGTCGCGGGCAAAAGCTAGTATAAAATAAAATAAAATAAAATAAATATTAGGGGACAATCTTACACAAATCGACCTAGTCCCAAACTAAGCAAAGCTTGTACTATGGGTGGGACGACGATAAACATACTTATACATATAGATAGATAAATACTTAAATACATAGAAAACATCCATAACTCAGGAACAAATATTCGTGCTCATCACACAAATCAATGCCCTGACCGGGATTCGAACCCAGGACCTCTTGCTTCGTAGGCAGGGTCACAACCAAATAGGCTAAAGCGGTCGTTCTAAAATTAAAAAAACTAAAAAACACGCTTTAAAAAATAAAAAATAAATTTTAATAAATTTCAATTCACTATTCTTATAGTGCAGTAAAAAATCTTAATAAGCCATTATTATATTGTTATATCCAGATCAAAATTTGTAAACAATTCTAAATATTGATAAAATAAATAGTAATAGTTTAAAATATTTTATTGTAAAAAAAGCGTGGGGTGCTTTTTAAGATGTTATCAAAATGACAATCCTTGACAATTGACACCATGCACCCCACGCTTTTTTTACAATAAAATATTTGAAACTATTATTATTTATTTTATCAATATTTAGAATTGTTTACAAATTTTGATCTGGATATAACAATATAATAATTGCTTATTAAGATCTTTTACTGCACTATAAGAATAGTGAATTGAAATTTATTAAAATTTATTTTTTCTTTTTTAAAGCGTGTTTTTTAGTTTTTTTTTAACTATTATTTATTTTGAATGTTATTATATTACTCAGTCCCGGTATACCTTGAAGTTGGTATTATAAATTTGGAAAAAAAATTACCCCAAGGATGGAAAAAAGTATAAAATAAAAACTTTTTAACAAAAAATTAAACCGCCGAAAAAACTGAAAAGCAAAAAATAATACCTTTTTTGTTTGACCTTAATCTAGGTACCAGTTTGAAGTCGGTGCCTCAGCACGAGCCAGGAGGAGTGATAGAAGCCAATCAGGTAGACGATTATAGGTCCACTCCTCCTGGCCAAGTGCTGAGGCACCGACTTCAAACTGGTACCTAGATTAAGGTCGAACAAAAAAGGTATTATTTTTTGCTTTTCAGTTTTTTCGGCGGTTTAATTTTTTGTTATGCATACTAAAAACTTAAAAAAAAATCTCAGTAATTTAGCATGGCTTCTTTCTTTAAAAAAAATTAAATTACTTTCTTACATTTTTCTGAAACCGGCTGAGGGCTCTGCGAACATGGCCACAAAAAAGAAACTAACAAATTAAAAAGTTATGTGACAGATAAAAATGCTAAAAGCCACCTGATCTGGTAGTTAAATTAAAAAAACTGTTTATCCGTCACTTAGCGCTAGTCAAGACTTGTGAAACAGAAATTTTAATTCCATCTGTCAAATAAGGTTATGATTAAGCTATCCGAACTTTAAAAAAAGTGGTGAAACAGCAATTAGTCACATTTTAAACCAAGACTCGTAAATAAATCGTGTATCGTGATTCGTATCGAAATAACTCATCCTGTCATACTGCTGTTAGTACGACTAAACTAAACTAGCCGGGAAAATGGAGAGACGCTAATTACTTCGAAACGGTGTAAACTGCCACTTATATGGCAACGTAAGACTTCATTAGAATTACGCAGTTCGTTAGCCGTCTGTCTGGTAGGATTTTTTTAGGGTTCCGTACCCGAAGGTGACAAGCGGAACCCTATTACAGTCGCTACGCTTTCCGTCTGTCTGTCTGTCACAGGGTTGTATCTCAAGTACCGTAATACATAGAATAATAATAATTGATAGACAGCTGAAACTTATGCATAATGTGTCGCTACAACAAGTCATAAAAATAAATGAAAATTTTCGAGGGGTCCCTTGGACGAAAAAGATTTTTTTTTAATTTAATGTCTGTCAGCGGCTGTATTTCATGAACTTACATGACAGGTAGCCAGTTTTTTGACATTTTGTGGTGTATCCCACTAATATTCTAAACGCCAAAGTTGTATGAGAATGGACGGAGGATGGATGTGTGGGATGATTCTGATCAAAATTTGTCATTCAAACAGTTTTTAATATGGATTAACATATTGAATACTTTTTATCCCGGATATTTGCATAGTTACCGCGGGATAAATGATAAAACAATTCTTCGCAGACAGAGTCAGATTCAACAGGTAGTATAATATATTTTTTGCACAGACAAGTATGCACACGTTTTGGTTCGAAAAAACTAGCTGTGCTCGATTTAACAGCACCGGCCGGCACTCGATACTTTCCCACTTGCATGGTAAATAAATATTAGAGTTAGACGCCCGACAACAGCAGCGAAGGCCAAACGGAGTCATCTCGGCGTTATCAGTGCACGGAAGGCTTCTAATCTCTAGCGACGAAATATTTTCAGATTTTTACGACATGCTGATAAGCTAGTTATAGCACTTTACAGCGCAATTAGTATGAATTAGCGAGAGAACGCCAACAAGCTGTCGAACAGGCAAAGGTGGAGACCAAAAAGGCGGACGTTAACTCGTAGTTAGCCATACAAATGACTGATGGGTCATACACATAATCTGAAATAGAAGTTGTCTACCCTGTGGACATAAAATTAGCGACTCCGAGTCCGCAAACTTAAGATTTATTTAAATACTAGCTGTTGCCCGCGACTCCTTCTGGAAAGATAGTTTATCGCTATTCCGCGGGAACTATCTGGGGGCACGGTAGTGCCCCCGCCAAGAAGAGCCAAGCTGAGCGCAAGGGCACTACCTACCTTTTCTCGAAACGTTTCGTCGTTTTTAGGGTTCCGTAGTCAACTAGGAACCCTTATAGTTTCGCCATGTCTGTCCGTCTGTCTGTCTGTCTGTCCGCGGCTAAGCTCAGAGACTGTTAGTACTAGAAAGCTGTAATTTGGCATGAATATATATATCAGTCACGCCGAAAAGTGATTGAATAAAAAAAAGTAAAAAAAATTTTTTTAGGGTACCTCCCATACACGTAAAGTGGGGGTGATTTTTTTTCTTCTCGGCTAACCCTATAGTGTGGGGTATCGTTGGATAGGTCTTTTACTAGGGGCGTTCAATAAAAAGTGAGAATGAGTATGTTATAAACAACTTTTACTAAATGTCATTTTATTTTTCGACATAGTCACCTTTTAGCATAATACACTTAGTATATCTATTTCTAAACTTAAAATTCCATTTTTAAAAAAGGTCTCATCTTGAGTACTTAAAAAATCTTGTACTGCAGCGACTACCGCGTCGTCGTCTTCAAATTTCTGGCCTCTCAGGTATTGTTTCAATCTCGGAAATAGGTAGAAATCACTGGGAGCGAGATCTGGTGAATACGGAGGATGCTTAAGGATATCGAACCCAGCATCACGAATTGCAGCCATTGCAACGGCGGACTTGTGTGCCGGGGCATTGTCCTGGTGGAACAGCACAACTTTCGAGAGTTTACCTCGCCGTTTTTCGCGGATCTCATTGCGCAATGTTGCTATTTGTTTGGCGTATAAAGTGCCCGTAATAGTGGCTCCATGCTCGAGATACTCAATCATTAACACCCCTTTACCATCCCAAGAAACAGAGCCCATGACCTTACCGGCAGATGGGCTCACCTTGAATTTCTTCGGAGTTGGAGATGATGGCCTTTTCCATGTCATAGACTGCAGTTTCGTTTCAGGGTCGTAATGATGGAGCCATGTTTCGTCCATTGTTATAAATCGCGCCAAAAAAGTTCCCGGTCTTGCTGCATCAGGTTCAAAGCTTCTTGACAAATCTCTAGTCTAGTTTGTTTTTGCGTGTCAGTAAGCATTCTTGGTAACCAACGCGCAGATACCTTTTTCATACCCAAGCGTTCATGTAAAATATTATGCACGCTCCCCGTTGAAATCTTTACATTTTCAGCAATAAAACGAACTGTGACACGACGATCCGCCAAAACTGAGTTTTAGACTTTTTTCACAATTTCTTCAGTTACTGCTGTAGTAGGGCGTCCGGAGCGGGGGTCGTCCATTGTCGATGTTCTTCCACGTCTAAATTCGGCGCACCAACGTGCGACTGTCGAATACGGAGGAGCATTAGACCCTAAAGTGTCCCGCAAATCCAAATTGACTTGGTCCGTAGAAAAATTTTTCAAATACAAGTATTTGATAACGGCGCGCAGTTCAATTTTCTCCATTTTCGCTAACGTACTCAATAGCATTGCAAAGAAATTACCGTATATTTTTTTAAACAAAAGACAGTTAGTTTTTTTTTGCAAAGCAATCAGCTAGATAGATTAGCTTTACCGGCCAGTATTTAATTTCGTAATATTAAAAGAGTTTGCATCTCATTCTCACTTTATATTGAACGCCCCTCGTACAATCATTGCGGAGTTGCTAACATGATTTTTCTATTCAGTAATCTGTTTGCGAAATATTCAACTTTAAAGTGAAAATTTTCATTAAAATCGGCCGTCCCCCCCCCCTCTAAAATCTAAACTATTGGGTGGAAAAATTTGAAAAAAATCAGAAGGGTAGTAAATATATCAAATTTACTAGGAAAATTATAGCGGCTAAGATTGCTTGGAAATTATTTGTAGTTTAAGAGTAAATAGTAGCCTAAGGTATAAAACATACCTAAACTTGGATGATTCCGTACACATACGAAATCCTTGGAAAAATATTACTTGATTTTTTCGTAATGGCTACGGAACCCTACCTTGGGCGTGTCCGACGCGCTCTTGGCCGGTTTTTTTTTTGAACTCTTATAACTTTGCTTTGGATAATGTTAAATAGTTGAAAATTTCAAGATATAATGACACTAGTACAAACATGAAACATACAAAGTTTGAATGTCGTTGCTATTATACTTTAGATTTTATCAATGTCTAAAAACCCCCGATTACGTCACTGATTCACTCACTGATCATCAAAATTCTTAAGGTACTTCCTGAAGTCCTAGAAAACTGAAATTTGGTATGTAAGCTAGTGATAGTATACAAACAACGAAAAAATCTGAAAACTTGAAACTTTTACCCCCCCCCAACCCCTTAAACTAGGGGTTGAAAGCTTGTATAAGACTTCCGCAAATTTTGATGCTAGAGGTCTGAAAATTGATACACTCCCGTGTCCCCAGATAGATCCTTGTTATCCTTGTTATAAATAATAAGATACGTATTTCAGGATTTTTAGTAAATCATCCCCTACCAAAAAGAAATGAAATCCCACAAAAACATTTCATGTTAAATGTTGCCAAGACGAGACCATGTAGCTCGCACTGTCAAAAAGTAATCAGATCTCTTGTAGAGCCAAGTTTCTAACCCTACGTGCCCAGCTCTAAATCTATAAGCCCTAATTTTAAACTAATTAATCTCGTAGGCGTGCAAACCGTGGACTAAACTGGCGAGTCGGCCGCACGGAAAGAGTTTAAAAGATTGAACAGATTTTTAAGTTTAAGCCCAAATGCCGAATTGCAAAAGGTTCGTGCGCCCGACTCGCCAGTTTAGTCCACGGTTTGCACGCCTACGAGATTAAGTAGTGTAAAATTAGGGCTTATAGATTTAGAGCTGGGCACGTAGGGTTAGAAACTTGGCTCTACAAGAGATCTGATTACTTTTTGACAGTGCGAGCTACATGGTCTCGTCTTGGCAACATTTAACATGAAATGTTTTTGTGGGATGCAATTTTCCGGTATAAAAACTATCCTATGTATGTTAGATGCAAGCGTTCATCTTGCAATCGACAATTGACGAAAGCGTGCTCACGACGTGCGGTTTACGTGGACAATAGGCCTTGTCACCAGTGTCAACTCGTCCACATTCCTTTATCGACCACAGTGCTGTTTGGTAGAAATAGGAATGTTGACAAGTTAGCACTGTAGTCGAAATAAGACTTTTGAGTTGGCACTGTGGTCGAAATACAAATGTTGACGAATTACTGTGGCCCACGTATGAAAGCGGACAAGATAGGAAAGTGTCGATACAGGAATGTTGGCGAATCAAAACAGTAGACTTGACAATGAGAACGATTTAAGAAGGTGACGAAATAGGACTGTAGACGCAGTTGTGCGGCAGTTCAAAGCTTAACTTAATTGAACTTCGTGTAACTAAATGAATGGACAGCAAACAAAAGAAACGTGATATTTCTCTCTTGGCTTCTAATCAATGTTATCTAGAATTTATGATTCATGAATTAAAATCATTCCGTAAGAGCATGACTAACATTTTCTGGTAACGTAAAAGTAAGGAATACCTACAGCGTACTTCCCTGTCGAAAAATATTGCTAGAAAAAGTTGCCGCCATTATTGTCGGAAGTCGAATTTTACCCACTTCCAATGGACAAATTAAACCGGCCAAGAGCGAGTCGGATTCGCGCATGAAGGGTTCCGTAACATTGTCTATAAAAATGGCAAAAAAAAAACGTTTTTTGTATGGGAGCCCCCCTAAATATTTATTTTATTCTGTTTTTTAGTATTTGTTGTTATAGCGGCAACCGAAATACATCATCTGTGAAAATTTCAACTGTCTAGCTTTCACGGTTCATGAGATACAGCCTGGTGACAGACGGATCCCGTTTTAACCCTTTGGGTACGCAGCCCTAAAAAATTATGAAATCCGCGCAAGAACTAAAGTCACCGACATAGCTCGAATAGAAGAATCGCCAGACTCAAGTGTCAGTGGGCAGGGCACATCGCTCGTAGAACTGATGGCCGATGGGGCATAAAGGTTCTCGAGTGGCGTCCACGGACCGGAAGACGCAGTGTAGGTAGGTCTCTAACAAGTTGGAGCGACGACCTGGTTAAGGTTGCGGGATCGCGTTGGATGCGGATGGCGCAGGGCTGGTCTGTTTGGCGTACCTTAGGGGAGGCCTATGTTCAGCAGTGGACGTCTATCAGCTGAAATGATGATGGACTGATGGTTTATGGTTTCCAACACACACATCTTTATCCACTTCGCCGTCTAACCGTCGCAATCGTAAATAAACACAATTAATAGGAAATAGAATGAGTGACCGCATTCAGCGGTGCGGTATCAGTGCGATAACGCACCTGGACAGACACGGGACCGATGGAATCATGGCAATGTGTCATCGAGCAACACAAACACTCGAGTTAGTGTCGCTAGTCGTTCAATTTAAATTCGCGCGCGAGTCATTCTTTTTCAAGCGACTTCATAATAACTTTTTGCTAAAAATTCTGTTTTAATTGAAGATCTTTTTGCCGAGTGTACTTTTTGCCCCAGTGGAGCTACTACGAAATTCGAAGTTCGTATCGTGCCGTCCCTTTCACTTTTCTAGTTCATTCTATTAGCGTGTACACTGTACGGAGCGCGAAGAAGTTCGAAAATCGAATTTCGTAGTATAAAGGATATTTTTTTATCCAATTTGCTTTTTCATTAATTATGGCTCTCCTTAGTTCCTCGATATAAAAAAAATTACCCGCCCCCGCACCCCCCCATCCGCACCCCCTTCCCCCACCGAACCCCCACACACCCGCGTTCACATTCACCACCGAACTCCCAAGTCAAGCGTGCCTATAGAAGTTTTACTTCAAAAACCCCCGATTTTGAAACATTGTTCCGCTCCGCTCCGCTCCTATTGGTGTTAGCGTGATGATATATAGCCTATGTCCTTTCTCAGGCTCTAGACTATCTGTGTACCAAATTTCATTTAGACCCGTTCAGTAGTTTTAGCGTGAAAGCGAGACAGACAGACAGAGTTACTTTCGCATTTATAATATTATTTAGGATTTAGGATTGTATTGTCATCCAACTGTACATTTACATTGAAAATTAGATGACAATGCAGTAAACTTTACACAGGCATGCAAAATTTCAGCGCAATCAGTTGATGATATCTAATTCAAATTGAGTTGAAAGATTCCACCCAAACAAACAGTTGCACACATACATTGCAAGTTAGTTAAATACAAGCTCAAAAAAATTAAATAATGAGGAAGAATTAATCTATTATTATTATTAATCTAATTAATTGGATATAATATTGCACGTCTCTCAGAGACAGGACATGATATAATACTACTATATACCTAATAAACATCTATGTAAAACCTCATGACCATGCAATAAATAATTTAAATAAATAAAATAGATATTAGGGGACAATCCTACACAAATCAACCTAGTCCCAAACTAAGCAAAGCTTGTACTATGGGTACTAGACGACGATAAACATACTTATATAGATAAATAAATACTTAAATACATAGAAACATCCATAACTCAGGAACAAATATTTGTGCTCATCACACAAATAAATGCCCTTACCGGGATTCAAACCCAGGACCTCTTGCTTCGTAGGCAGGGTCACTACCAAAAGGCTAAAAGCGGTTGTTAAAATTTCGGTTGTTTGAATTTGAAGACCAGTTAGCTATTGGAACTACTAAAAAACAAGTAATATGCGGGCTGCTATTCAATTACTTTAACACGGTATGTATGCTGGTCTCATTTCAATTGATATAGTGAAGTACAACTGCTGGTGAAGTATCAGGAGGACTCCTCAACAATTAAAGTCTCCGAATCCAGAAAAGTAATATTTCAAAAAATGTAGATGACAAGCAGATATTAGCGACCCTAACTTTTAAACTAGAGGTACCGGATTCGAGTTCTGGAAGGCAGGCACTTGTTTATGTTTATGAATACAATGTTATCTACCTAATTAATGGATGTTCTATGTATTTTTCTTTTTTTTTCCTAGGCTTAAGTGAACCTGTGTAACTAATGCCAGCCTCATTGGAAGACTCCATGTAAATCTATGTATTTAAATGTGTATTTATCAACATCAATATCTTTAAGCAATGCCTAGTACTTATAGTACTAGCAATTTATTACAAGCAAACATTCAATTTCACAATAAACAATAAAATGTTACATTGTATGTGTCATAAAATGCTACAACTTGTTTTATGTATATTACTTAGAGCAGTACAGTCGAGGGCATGAATGTACCAGTTACAGCATCAAAGACATGTAAACATCAACCTTATGACTAGTGACATAAAGGTGAAACCTGCATACGCCAGAGAAGAAATTCAATGGTGTATGTGAAGTTTCCAATCCGCACTGGGCCCGTGTGGAAACTACGGCCCAAGCCCTCTCGTTCTGAGAAGAGGCCTGTGCCCTGCAGTGGGACGTATATAGGCTGGGATGATGATGATTCATATCAGCGCCGAAAGACATCTACTGCTAGTATATTTTTTTTCTATTGATACAGATAGTTGTGTAATAGAAGAAAAACGGTTCATATTATTAGACCCCGGTATAAAGATATACACCACAAACCAATAGTAACGCTTCGTTGGTACCTAACCTATCGTACGATCGTACGCTACTTGTACCAACGAAGCGTTACTATTGGTTTGCGGTCATTTTCGACTTTCGTTTTCCACAATTGGATTTTTGACTCTAGTCAAAATAGTAATTATAAATCGATTGTACAATCGAAACTAAATCACCTCGTTTTGAGAAAACAACCACTAAAATTTCACGGTGTATTTCTGAAACTATTCTGATTGCAACAGATTTTTGTTTTGCCGTGAAAATTCTGGCGTCTGCCAATGACACAGTAAGGTCACTTTAAATGTGCATATTAAGTAGTTGTTTACATGTGAATTAATATGTATAATTTTCATTTTTTTTTGGGTATGGTTTTCATTTTATCACAATGTAATTTTAACTGTTTGCCTATTGTAAGTTTTTAAGTTTGTCTTTGTTTTTTTTTCTGTTCATCTGTACTTTTATTTTTTAATTTTTATGTGCAATAAAGGTTTACATACCTACATTATGATGACAAATAGTCCACTTCATTAAGATACCTGATACCTAGCTTATGTCTCACTTCTAAATAGTTGGAATGTCTGGAAAAAAATCCAAGCTAAATAATAAAAAAAAGAATACTTTGCATTTTTACCCCCAAGACTCACAAAGCCGACATAATTAAAAAAAAACCGTGCAATTTTTTTAAACTTTAAAGCCATGGTTGTGTTGTATACGCCCAAAAAAATCGTGTAAACAGCCAAGGCCGCATTTATTTTTTTCATTTTTTAAACATGCAAGTTTCGATTTCAGTTTTGGATTTGGATTTGGGGTGCACCCAACCGCATCTGACGTCAACTCTCGTTATATCTACAAGTATATTTGTTTTGTGCACAAATTAATAATAAATAATAACACTCACCTAAAATTATTTTCCTACGACTAGCATGCGGCTCCTCCGTATAAACCCACTCAAAATCCGTTCTGGACACTTTTGCACCCATTTTTACGAAGAAAAATATTATAATTAATACATTAAAAATTCGCGAAAGTTACTGTGCGCGTATAGCCGGAAAGAACGCTAGGCCGCTTTGATACTTGACCGTGAACTATAAAGATAAAGCAAGGTGAAAATCGGGCTTGAAATTCAGTTTCATAATCTAATCACGATAGAATCGGGCTTCGCCCCACAGCAAAGTACGAATAGCAAGGTAGGTAGAGCGGCGATCTGTCTATGCGTAGCCGGTCGGTTCACAACTCAGTGTGCCCAGCTTCTGGCATTTGCTAAAAACTCACGCAAATTATGTTATACTTGCAAGTCTTGAATCGACCACCTTTGGCACACTGGTTTTAAGGTTTCGTGCTTCCAAAATGAAATAAAGGAATCAGCGATAACTTTATTCAGTCGACATTTTGCATATAAATAAAGAAATACAGTCTTATGGTCAATGGAATTCAAGCATGTGAAAGTGTAGGAATATTTCGTGGTTGTGGTAAATAAATAAACTTTGTTATTTAGAAATATTAAGACTTTTATTACTCTACGATTAAAAGCGCGGCAACAACTTGACAGATGAGAGAAGAGACCAAGTGGCGAACACAGCGCCACAGGTGCATAAAAATAGAATTAAAATGGTTGCGTTCCTATTTACTAACAGAAAGAGGCAATAGGGCAAACCGCAAGGCCGCCACGGCTTTTCTGCTGCTTTAGACCGGTGATCGTTTTTTAGGGTTCCGTATCAAATTTTCCGTACCCGTTTGTCTGTCCGTCTGTCACCAGGCTGTATTTCATGAACCGTGATAGCTAGACAGTTGAAATTTTCACAGATGATGTATTTCGGCTGCCATTATAACTACAACTACTAAAAAAAGAATAAATTAATATTTAAGGGGGGTCCCGTACCACAAACGTGATTTTTTGGCTCGGTTTTTCTCTATATTGGTAACGGCAACAGATAGACGCTTGAAATATTCACAGAATATTTAGTTATATATTCACTTTAAAAAGAAATACTTAAATTAAAATAAAAAAAATATTTAAGGGGGCTCCCATACAACAGGCGTGATTTTTTTGCCGTTTTTATAGTTAAATGGTACGGAACCCTTCGTGCGGGAGTCCGACTCGCACTGGCCGGTTTTTAAATTTTGATATAACACACAATTTGCTATCTAAAACATTAAATTAATATTTATAAAGACATTTTACAGAGACGTACAGGAAAACGCGACAAATTCAAACGCTTCCTCTTCTTGTGCATTATTTCCAAAATTGTATTTTTTGAAAACTACTTGACTTAAGTAGTTATCAAAACATTTTTCTACGCTTATTTTCATTTTCCATAAAGCACAGGAAAGCTTTAAATCTAAACAAATTAACATTTTCCTTTACATTTGATAGAAATAATGTAGTGGGTACTAATTATAAAAATGTTGACTATCTATGGATTCGATAAATAAGTTATTTACTGATTATTTTATGCTGTAAGTAGGGTGATGTGCCTTTCTTTCATCTTGAGAATTGCATTATCTTATCGTTAGCAATTGATTCAATTCTGCTGCCCGCAACTTAGTCCACGTCCCGTGAGAACTTTGGTCTTATACTACGAAATTAGATTTTCTAAATTCATATCGTGTATCTTAAATTAAATTCAGAGGGACTTTGGCACCAAACTATATTTATCTATATGGCACAAGACGTAATATAAAACTTTTAAAATACAATAAACACATCAGCTTAGTAAAATTGTTTTGAGGACAGACTTGAAAAACTAGGAGCAGACTTGACATAACGAGTCCAAATAATGGCAAACACGCACACATCTCTATCACACAAACGCTTACCGGTGAAAGGTTAATCCTGGTATATTTTCATATGTAACACTTTCACAAAGGTAGGCACTACATTTCACCATCTTTAAATCTAAATCAGTTTTAATTTTGATGAGAAAAACAGTAAAAAATCTCAGTTTACCAAAAAATTCGCTTGCAGCTTCGGCAGCTTATTCTATATAGAATAGAATAATTTTTATTTCGGGCTGCATAGGCCCATATAAAAAATACCTTAAAGACTAACATACATATTTATATTATAACTTAATTACTAACACGAAAAGTCTGTGACGTGGGCACTTTCGCGGTGTCAGTTAACCGGCCACGAAACCGCCGGTATGCGACACCTTTCGGCCAAAACTCTTCTTTTGTGAAGGTCGACAGTTGATCAATCGGAACCCTCACCACAAATGAATTAAAATTCACGTCATGGCGGGACTCCAACCGCTCGACCCTCAGAGTGAGCTTGGTCTTAACACGCACATATTCCACGATGTCCGCTACCTTCGTGGAGTGATGCAGGCGGGACACGTACAGCTGTGTCGTCGGTGTCGCGGGACGCAGCAGGTTCTGACGTTCAAAACATAGCATGTGTCATTTTTTTTAAGGTTTCTTGGACAGTGTTGCGACACATGAGAAAACGGGATGACAATATTCCTGATCATTGTAACGTGAGGGAATAGGAAATATGTACGCACACACACGTAGTTATGTCAAGTCTGCTATTATATTTGACGTCTGTGGTTTTGAGATCGGCAGCTGACAGCAGAGTCAGCTCAAAATAAACACAACAGATCAAACTGTCATATTCAAACTGGGTTTGAATTTAGAAAAACCATAAGTAGATATTCAAGTCGATTGCCAACCTCATTTCACACTGTGTCGTTCCATTCACGCTTATAGTATTAAACAGAAGAGTGAAAGAGACAGCAGTATACGAATTTCGAATTTAATTGAAGCCCCCTGCGCTTTCTTAGAATAAGAAAAAGCATAATATGTTCTTTTGAAATTGTGTATCTTTCTATTGGCAAAAGAAAAAAAAAATGGTTTATAGGTCCAAAAATTACAACCAAACCAAACCAAAACTACACTCAAAGTACCAAAAATATGCACCCAAGACTCTATTACCAGGGCATAAAGGCGTGTATACATATTTTTGGTACTTTAAGTGTATTCATATTTTTGTTGCTGACTGTACAAACAAATAACAAAATTTACTTCCTTATAATATAAGTTTATATTGTTATTTCAGTTGTTGATATAGACGTCGATAGACTGAATCTGAGTTATATAAAACAATTGTGAAAAGTAAAAACGATCGAAAGATTTTTTTTTCTAAAAGATAGGTTTACGAGTTAGTTTTTTAAGCAAAAGTGTGTAAGTAACTACATAATTATGTAGGTTAATTGGTAAAAAACACACTACTTAATAATAATAATATTTATTTATTTATTTTGCTTTAAAGTCATTATTAATATTACTGTACAAATATCCTAAACTAAAAGTAGGTACATTAAGAAATGAAAATAAAACTAATAATAATTTTAAATTTAGAATATATTATTTTTCCCTCGGATCAAGGACATATAACGTGGTAACACCAAATCACTCAGGTTGACAGCAGTCAGGTGATTATTTGGACATTTTGACATTGACATTTGATGATGTTCCGAGATTTTACAGACACTTTTAAAAACGGCATAGATCGAGTAATTCATGATGACGCGTGCCGTGGTTCTTATTCGAGTGAAGTTAATGTCTAATAATTTTGACAAATTCACGCATCTTCTTGAATGGCACTATAAAGGCCACCACAAGCCGCAGCGTGGCGCGTGCGCGCGACGCCGACGGAGCGTGCCCAGCGCGCGTTACTGAATCGTATGTATATACGGTGTCGGTGAGTGACACACACCGGCAGAGCGGCACGGCGTATTATGATTCAGTGTTATGCAACGCGCTGAGCAGGCTCCGTTGCCGTCGCTCGCAAGCCTCGTACTGCGGTCTGTGGAGTGCTTAATTCGGACAAAAACTGTCATTTCCTTGTCTCAAAGGCTCATAGGGCTACAGCGATTTTGCCACAACTGGGTACGGTAATTAAGCATAATGCAGTTTTACAACGATTTTTTTTTCTAATAATGGGAAAACGTGACGAGCTTATATCATAGAACAGAATTATCTACTTGATAATGTGCACTGTGCACTATGTAAAATAAATAGAAAAACAAAACTGACCACAAAGAACAGGTTAGCCAACTTATCAAAGAATTTGACATTTGGTGTCAGCCATAAACAACTCAAACTCTTTCCTAAGTTTGATTGTGATCATGGCGGTCGGTAAAAATAAAGGCCTATCGAAGGGCGGCAAAAAGGGTGTTAAGAAGAAGATGTAAGTTTATAATAAACCTGCGAAATTGCTATAGAAATATTGAAGAATATGATTCAAGCTAAGGATTCGAAGTGTTAATAGTGATTGTATTGATATTCTTGGATATAACTTAGTGGCTCGTGTCAACCGTGTCTTCTACTTGCAGTATGCCTTTATTCCTAATTTTATCACGTTTTTACCTTAAACATCCTACAAAGCGCTTCCCTGCAAGTTAAAAAGTGTTAAATTTCAAGTTTTGTGGTATTCACGCGGTAAGTTAACGTTTAGAGGTTATGTTAAACATTTTCTTATTTTACTTTCAGTGTTGATCCTTTCACCCGTAAAGACTGGTACGATGTCAAGGCACCGTCCATGTTCACCAAAAGGCAAGTGGGGACCACCCTTGTCAACCGTACTCAGGTCAGTAATCCACTTTACTAAGTCAAGACTTAGGTTAGAGTTTTAAGTATAGAATTACAAGTTACTACCATACTGTTTTGAGTAATATTGCTCATTTTGCACGTGGCAGTTAGTTAATTGATGCACTTTATATATTTTTTTGTTATTTGAGAAGTCGCGTGTCGCGTGGGAGTTTTTTTAAGTTTGATGGTCAACTAGGTTCATAGCTCAATGTGTGTGCAAGCTTTGTAACCACGAAATTTGATATTTGAACTTCGTATCATTCCGTTCTGCTCACACTAGTAGTATTTAAACTAAAGAGTGAAAGGGATGGCAGGATACGAACTTCGAATTCCTTTGTAACCCAGGTTTCTCACGTTGTCCTTCACCGTAAAGCTCATGGTAAATTTCAAACGTGATTTCGCACGTAAATTCAGAAAAACTTCTGAGGTGCAATCCCAGACTCGAACCCACGATCCTCTGCTTGAGAGGCCTTAGGTCAGACCACTAGGATTTTAAAGATTATAGAAAAACTTAGAAATTACCAAATGATGATCCACCTAGCTCGCAATGACACAGAACTGATGAAAACATTTGTTCCCTTTTGATTTACTACTGATTCTAGCTCTCTTCGAAAACATAACCGTAAAGTGGAACTGCAATTGGCTATACTGTGATTTTATTTTTAGGGTACCAAAATCGCGTCCGAAGGACTGAAGGGTCGCGTCTTCGAAGTATCGCTGGCCGATCTTCAAGCTGATACTGATGCTGAGAGGTAAGTCATCTTTGAATATGTAGATATCAAACTGGTAGTACTTGAACTGCATCAAAAGTCTACACATTAATTCCTGTTTTAGGCGATTTGCAGAGGGAACAAATCAACTTTTTTACCCACACTAGTTTGTCTGTGACATTTTTCCAAACAATTGCAGATGTTTGTAAGTAAAAATGGTTTTTCTCTAATTTAATTGATGGTGTATATTTATACCCGCCATCCTACATAAGTTAAGCCTATTAAAAGCCGTGAAATATCTTATTGGAAATACCATTTTTTGGCAATGCCGGAGACACCCAAAGTGTGGGTAAAATAGTTGATTGACCCAACTACCTATCAACTTTTTAAGTTACCAGTTGACAACATTTCATTTTTTTTAGCCTCTTATTTTATTGGTTTGGAAAGACTAATACAATGATAGTGTATTTTTTCACCAGGGTTTGTATTTAATTTATTACTATTCACTTATTCTAAAATGGCGTAACTCCAGTTCTACTGTAGAATAGACCCTTTACTTTAGTCTTCTCATTAAAAAAAAAGTTTTAAGTAATCCGGTTTTATACCTCTAAATTCGATTTCTGAACTTTGCATCATGCTGTAAACATAAAAGTGAAAGGAATGGCATGATACAAAGTTCCAAAATCTAATTTCGTAGTAGCCCCCAAATTATGTACTTAATAAATTGACAGTGTCAATGTTAAATACTAAATTATTGAAAAGCTTATTTTTTCTTTGGCAAAAGGCAGTGGCATTTTATCCATTGTATCATAGACCTGGTAAAATTAGGGACATACTTTTTATTCTTTTGTATTTTTTATATTAAGCAATATAACATTTTTATAAATATAGTGTAGTGCTCAAGCAAAATGCTTTTGAATCGTATATACATTTTGAAGTGTTTTAAAATGAAATGTTGTCAATTGCTGCAATAGTTGCTCCATTTGCCAAATCTCCTTAATGTGCACTAAATGATGATCCACCTAGCTCGCAATGACACAGAACTGATGAAAACATTTGTTCCCTTTTGATTTACTACTGAATACCAACACATTATCCATCCATGGTACAATTTGGGACCGTTCTTGACACTATTGTTTGTTCTAGGTCCTTCCGCAAGTTCCGTCTCATCGCTGAGGACGTTCAGGGCCGCAATGTGCTCTGCAACTTCCACGGCATGGACCTGACCACTGATAAGCTCAGGTATTTGTACTAATGTGTATGTGTTGACCTTAAACAGGTATAGTCTAAGATTCATATTAGAGGCAACCATCATTGATCTGTTTAAGAATTTAAATATCAAACTAGCTGTTGCCTGCGACTTCGTCCGCGAAGAAAGGGGTATAAAAAATAGCCTACAACCTATTCTCAGACCTACCAAATACAGAAAAAAAAATTTCGTAAAAATCAGTCAAGCTGTCTCTGAGGAGTTCGATAACAAACACCGTGACACGAGATTTTTATATATTATAAAAATCCGTCAAACCGTTTTGGAGGAGTTCAATTACAAACATGAGATTTTTATATAAGGTGCAAATAAATAAAAAAAAAGCCAACTTCATACATATCCATCCAAGCAGAGTACTGCTTTAGTAATAGAAAATCGAGTTTTTTTCTTACAAATTTAAAAAAGTTGTTAGAATAAAAGCGACTTATTTTGATGAGTAGATTAAGCCATAGAAATATTGGTACCTAACTTGTTAGCACCCTGTGTATTAGATTTAATACATTCCAAACATATCTCCAGTCGGTTGGCTGAAAGTCGCAGTCCAGCTATACGAAGTTATACCTTATGGTCTTTGTATCGTTTTATGCTGCATACAGTAAATGCTGCCACACAATGTAGAGTCTTTACCTGTGTACAAGGATCACTTTGTGTTGTTGCTACATTTTAACCTTTTTCCAGGCCTCTGTATTCAGGTATGCTACTACAAAAATACTCTTTGTGCTATATTGTTTACGTATGCAACATTAATTAAAAGCAGAGCATATTCTGAAGAAATTCATTTGTCCAAGGTGGAATCTTTATGTAGATTTACATGGTTGCTACATGCATTATGCTTGGAAAAGAGTTAATAAGTATTAAGTACTAACTTAGTAACTATTCAGACAGGAGGTGCCTTAAGCTTATTTCATAGGTGCAAAATAGGTGCATAGGTTTGGGTCCTAAAAACTTTACTAAAAGTACTACCTTCCCCCAGATGGATGGTCAAGAAATGGCAGACTCTGGTGGAAGCCAACATTGATGTGAAGACCACCGATGGCTACCTCCTTCGAGTGTTCTGCATCGGATTCACCAACAAGGACACGTTGAGTCAGAGGAAGACTTGCTACGCTCAGCATACTCAAGTAAGACGCACTCAAGAAACCCCATGTCCTGTATACAAGGCACCACAAGTTTCCTCAAAACTGTCCTAAACCAGGATATCCCAGAATGTGTCAGGGCGTCGGGGAACTGTACACTCTAGGAACTATACTATAGTAGTGGCCATAATTCGAGAGACAACTTTGACAATACATTTTGCTCAATAAGGGTACATGTGCACCTAATCCGTTGTCGGCCGAAGTATGTTCGGGCGTCATCGTCCGAACTCGGCCGATAGAATCAAACGTATTTAAAGGAACGAGAGCGCCTACACTGTTACGGTACGCAGTACCAACGTCAATAAATAAATAAAAAAATGTAGATAGAAGGATCCCTATCTCATGGTTGCATGTCTGTTAAATTTCAAACCTCTAGCTCTGTTTGCATTGTTTTTTTTGTCAGTCGCGTTAGTCTTTTCGCAGTCCAGCTATACAAAGTGTGCCTTTGTGGTCTTTGTATCGTTTTATGCTGCGTAAATTATATGCTGCCACACAATATTGAGCTTATTTACAACTGTAAAAGGTTTACTTTGTGTCGTTGCTACATAAACACCAAAATAGTTACTATGGATAACGCCACAAGAGTTGAGATCACGCACACAACAACACGTCATGTAATGACAGCGGGATTTTGACATTTATTCGTGCCAATCGCAAGTTTAACAGACTCAACAGTGAGTTACAATACAAGATTGACTAAAAATTTCTTTACATCTAGTTCAAACAAAACAGAAAATAAAATAGTTTGATCCATTTTATCTAATTTCTTTTTCGCTATTTATCAATACAGATTATTTTGTTGCGAATATTTCTTATCAGTTTCAAAATGTTTTATTTCAAAATGAAAAAAGAAAAATTATAATAATGCATAGTATTGCGTAGGTATTTCATCATAGGATAAGTCACATTTTCATTCACTACTTTTTTGTATTCATTACTTTATGTAGCTGTGTGTGTAATCATCCGCCTCAACTCTCGTGGCGTTAGCTATTCTGTAAGCGAGACATGCTTGCAGGCGGGGCACCTTGGGTACTCAGTCATCATAAACTTGACTTGATAAATGTGCTATGGCTGTCGCTAAAGCTTTATATTGCCCCCAGGTCCGCGCCATCCGCAAGAAGATGTGCGAGATCATCACCCGTGACGTGACCAACTCTGAACTCCGCGAGGTGGTCAACAAACTGCTGCCAGACTCCATCGCCAAGGACATAGAAAAGGCTTGCCACGGCATCTACCCCCTCCGTGACGTTTGTATCAGGAAGGTACGTAGTACACTACAACTTACTAGCTGATTACCTAGTTTTCTGATGTTTAGGTCAAAAGCCCAATTGTAAGAGCGCGCGCAAACAGAGCGTGGTCTGGAGTTCTGAGTTCCGCGTTCAGAGTTCTGCGTTCTTTCTAATGTACCGAGTCTCTTACGATAACGCACACAGCAGGCGACTGGAACTCTCGAGCGGTCAAAACACACAACTCTGCACGCCGAACTCGGAACTCCAGACCGCTCTCTGTCTGCGCGCGCTCTAAACAGCTTGGACGCATAATGTAACTCGCAAAACGTCCCTCCACCAAAATTCCCATTCGCAAAACGTCATCTTTGCAAACGGGGGCTCTTTGTGCGAAATACCTTATGCGCATTAAGTCCCTATTTCAAAAGGTCCCGCCCATTTCGCAAAATGCCCCTTCTGTGAAAGCCCCTTTCGCTGAACATTTCCCCTCTATAATGGTCCTTTCGTAAAACATCACGTTTGCGGAATGTCACATTGTCACATACGCAAATAAAAGTGGTAAATGGGTAAATCAACTTTTTAGTGCCACCCATTGCTATAGTTAAACAACACAGAAAAGTTGATTCACCCAAATATTAAATTTTTAAAATAAATTTTGCGAACGGGACATTTTGCGAAGGGAATGCATTGTGAACGAGATCTTCTGCAAAAGGATCGTAATTTATGCAAAGGGACATTTTGAGAACAGGATGTTTTGCAGAGGGTCGGTTTTGGCAATGGGACATTTCTAAAAGAGACCTATTGCGAAAGGGACGTTATGCGGCCAAACCCTATAAATATTTTTCAGGGCTCCTTACCTCTGTAGGAAAAACGAAATAGGAAATAGGGCCTTAGAAGCTTAATTTTTTTACAGCTTCAAGGGAAGACAATTATTAAAAAGACAGTGATCCTATAAGGATTCCGTTTTTCCTACAGAGGTACGGAACCCTACAAATTAAAATTGAATTTCACCATAAGCTTTTTGATGAAACCAATATTTAGGTAAAAGTTTTACTTGACCATAATGATGATCCACCTAGCTCGCAATGACACAGAACTGATGAAAACATTTGTTCCCTTTTGATTTACCACTGACAACATACCCATTCACTCAAACATCCACTACTTTCTCCGAGCATTTCCTAACGTCTTTTGCTTTTCAGGTTAAGGTGTTGAAGCGGCCGCGCTTTGAGATCTCCAAGCTGATGGAGCTGCACGGTGAGGGAGGCAGCGGCAAGAGGACCGAGGGTGGGGACAAGTCGGAGAGGCCGGAGGGCTACGAACCCCCAGTCCAAGCCAGCGTCTAACTAATATACACAAGAAAATAATCAAGTGTTTTATTTTACTACCAGCCCTGATTACGGTTGAGGACACGTCCCTCAAATTCCACTTTCGTCAGGTGTAGTTTTTTTTTATAATTTCAGTGCTGTTTCGTCAGGAATGATGGATGCGGATAACCTAAAAAAAAAAAAAAAAAATTAAAATTTAAAATTTAAACTGTTTATTTCAGTAAAATTACAAAATTGCATGCATAATCTTAACTAATAATCTTAATTTAAAAAGATTTTATAAGTTAAGAAGTCTTTTTTTGTGTGTATGCAGTCAAGGTCACAAACACACGCACGTCAGAAGTCAAAAATATCTGTACACCTCTTTATCACTAAATAAGGTTGGTGTTTACATTATATCCGACTCCGAGCCGTCCATATGTTAGTGCCCTCGACTGTACGTTTTAATTATACAAAGTAATCTATTTCTACAGAGTAATAGCAATTATAATTGATATTGCTAGGCAGAGTTGTGTAGGTATACAATTATTAAGTAAATTATTTGTCGGTAGTTTGCCCTCTTATTTTAAACATGTATCTTTTAATAATATTTCTAGCTTGTCTACTCGTTCGACCTTCAATTAAGTTTAATAATTCACTTGAAAATCTATTCAAAATACGCGGTAAGATGCATCTCCATACTCTTTGACCGTATTCATTGTTGGTTTTTGCAATTTCAAAGGTTGGGAGGTTGGCTAAGTTACGTAAGTGTGTTGGACGACCTATGATGACCCTTTCGTCAGATTATTCCTAGAGTTAATTCACCCAGCCATAATTCAATGCAGAAAATACGTAGGTTAGGTTAGTTGTGTTTCTTCTGCCCGAAGGGCAAATCGCCCAGAAACAGGAGCCCCGGCGAATGTGTAGGTTTTTAACTGAATTATGAGTGAATTGTCTGATCTGACGAAAGTGGAATCTGATAGACGTTTTCTAAATCCTGAGGCCCTACCACGAAGTGCATAATTCGAACTTCGTTCCGTGCCGTCCCGCTCACGCTAATATGATTTGACACGAGAGTGAGAGGGGTAAAACGATACGAACTTCGATTTTCGAATTTCGTAGTAGTGCCTCAGATTACGTGCGTGGAAATTGGCATGTCATGCTCCCTGGCAAACCCACTGTCTGTTTAGCGATTTTTTTAAGACATGACTGATGTACCCAGGATGTAGGCATTTATAAAAAGTCAGTACATTTAATTTTGGACTCCGAATTGCGTAGAAATTTACAGGTAAGTAGCGTGAATGCAACAGCCTAACTAAAACAGCCTCCCAAAATGTCCATTCATTTGTAAACAGTATGTGGTACCGGTAAACTGGGGTTACTTTAGGAAATTTTGGGGCTACTTTGATAGATTTATATAAACGCAAATATTCATAGCTCGATTGAGCAAATGACGTAAAAAGTTAGGTAATTTATCAAGGTAGATTTCACTGCCACAGATGGTCTAAAAAAATAAGGACACTGCGTAAAAACTGTTTTCCAAAGTAACCCGTTTTACGGTAATGGTAACAAAAAAGGAAATTTCTATATAAATGAATCAGAACAAAAAACGAGACCTTTTTGAGGCGAGAGGTTCCTCAGACCGCGAGGGCGCTTCGCCCACCCTTAACTTCGTTTATTTTAGCATTAGAAAGAAGGTAAGCGATCCTAAATGTGTCGTTATTGAAAAATACGTGAAAAATAAGTCACAGCAAATATATAAAAAATTGGCTAGGATTTATAGTAATTTACATTCTTTTGGTTTCATAAATAATAGCTACTATTTTATATAAAAAAGCGTTATTCAATAAGAAATCTAATCTGAAAATTAGTACCATCAACTTTGTGCTAATATATATGATGGAGCTATAATCAGTTTCGACCATTTTTTCAACGCGCATTTCTATTGGTAGCTTTCTGAAAAAAACTTCTGAAATCATCAATGGTAGGTGTTATTTAATTTAAATATATTTCATTTACATTTATATTTACACTACTTACAAAATAATTCAGATCTTATATTATTTAGTATCCGACCAATATCCGACCGAAAATTTGGTTTTGAAGTCAAATTGGAGTTTGGGTTTTGGTAGAAAAATTAAAAGTAGAACCGAAATCAATACTTAATTCGTGGTCTTTCGTAGGTCTATATTAGTGACAGCCATCTTGATTTAATTGTACAATTCGAACAAAAAATAGAAAAACTAGTAAACTTAACGACTAACTGATAAGTACCGAAGACAGATGTTTGTTTTATTCAATGGAAGAGATAAAGAAGTTTTGGTACAAAGAATTTACAAATACACTATTATAAATTCTATTTATAGTCGGATACTAATATTATTATCTATTCGTAAATTATTCGTACTAAGTACAAAGTATTGCCTTGGTATTACTATCTATAGTTTTAGCTTAACCCTATTCCCTATTTAATAGTCACCATTAAAATTTTGTACTTTTGCAAATTGCAATTCAAAATATGGTATAACTCCGCTTGAAGCATTCCTATGTGGATATAATTATTTACAAATAAATAAGTTCGCTGCTTATCTAAAACAACGGCCTAATTCGGCATGATACGTTGTGTAATTATACACCTTATTTGCAATAATTAAAGCATTAAGTTGCACACCGTAGTATTTTGGAATAGAGCGTTGTTTTAGATAAGCAACGAGTTATATCGTAATCTGACAGAGTAGCGACATCTATTGTCAAAAAGCTAAACTACTGGCGCTCGTTTTTGCATTATGGCGTGCAAATATTTTCACAAAATGACGCTCTGACAGAGTAAGTTAATGTAAATTGCGTGTATCTGAACTAATGACATCATTCAACTGATATTTTCAGTGGCATAATAAATATTTAGCTTATTTTTGTTAAAACACCTAGCGCCATCTGTAATTGAATAGCATAACTAATGTAAAGCAATCCCTAACTTATTTAATTAATGTCATTTTTGGTTTTACATATTAAATTAGCCTTATAAAGTAAACTAAACTAAACAAGACTTAAATATTACAGTATCCTGGCACTTAGGGAGCAACAAAGTATTAAAAATAAACCAATATTTGCCAATATATTTTGTAGTTCAGTTTTCGTACAGATGGCGCTAGTGATCATAATCTCCAAACTATAAAAGCACAGATTTTATTATTAAATTTAAAGAATTTAGACTTCTAACGCCATCTGTTGATAACGAGCTTTTAAGGCTCATACAGACCGCAGCGCAGGGCGCCGACGGAGCGTGCCCAGCGCGGTCAATAAAACTGAATCATACATACGGTGACATACACCGGCGGCGCGGCACAGTGCATTTGATTCAGTGCTATTTGTGGGGGAGCTTTAGTGTAAGTCGAATAATGACAGCATTTTTAGGGTTTGTTTTATTACTCTTCTTAATGTTACTGTTATTTTTAAGTGGCAGATATAATGTTTTACATGTTTTTTATAAATCGAAAAAAATAAATAAACAGACAGGCCCTATACTACGAAGCGCGAAATTCGAACTTCGTTTCATGCCGTTCCACTCACGCTAATGGTATTTATAACGAGAGTAAGAGGGATCGCACGATCCGAACTTCGAACTTCGAATTTCGTAGTAACCCCCCAGCACCGTAGTTATCTGTCACATAAGATAAGTTTACTGATACCATAAACAATAAAATTGTGTTTTTAGGGTTCCGTACCCAAAGGGTAAAAACGGGACCCTATTACTGAGGCTCCGCTGTCCGTCCGTCCGTCCGTCTGTCACCAGGCTGTATCTCGGGAACCGTGATAGCTAGAGAGTTGAAGTTTTCACAGATGATGTATTTCGGTTGCGGCTATAACAACAAATACTAAAAAATGGAATAAAATAAATATTTAAGGGGGCTCCCATACAACAAATGTGATTTTTTTGCTCGTTTTTGCTCGATATTGATAACGGCAACAGGTAGACGCTTGAAATATTCACAGAATATTTAATTATATATTGACTTTAAAAATAAATCATTAAATTAAAATAAAAAAAATATTTAAGGGGCTCCCATACAACAAATGTGATTTTTATAGATAATTGTACGGAACCCTTCGTGCGCGAGTCCGACTCGCACTTGGCCGGTTTTTTAAATGTCGGAAAAAATGCCTTTCTGCCAAATTTACTGTGGCGCATTATTCTTGGCGATGATGGGCTTTCCAAAACTGCTGATAGCGTTAAAAAATACACGTATAAGATTCCTTTGCGGCCTAAGTACTTATAGAATAAACGTTTGCTAAAAGTTAAATTCAAATAGGTACCTATGATATAACAGATAAAGTACCTACGTACAGTCACATCAAAAGTAGCTCACTTTTGCATTGCAACTAAGTACAATCAGCAGAAATGCAGCTTAAAATGTACATACCTACTCTCTTATTACTTTAGCAGTAGAGCTGAATATAGAACCGTTCAATTCTGACGTTTCCTATACACATCACCATAAAAGATAGACAAATATATTAGAATGTTATAGTATAAAAGAGATCTATTTTTGATGCTTACTATACAAATATAAAATTATATCTCTTAGAAGAAAAACACAAGGTTGGGTTACTGTGACCTAGAAGGACATTTTTGGCCTCTGGGATTAAGGGCCTACCCGGCCCAATTCGTTGTTTACGTCGCTTAATACGACGACAACGATACGACGGGATAATTACTACATACATCCATGCAAAATTACAGCTTTCTAGCACTAATAGTCTCTATGCTAAGCTGCGTACGGACGGACGGACAGACAGACATGACGAAACTATTGGCATTTTGGCTCCGGAACCCTGAAAAGGTCACAAAACTGACCCAAAAAATAAGGACACTTTTCTTTATGAAAATGAATAGTGTACTCGTGATTTTTAATAAGTAAATCCCAAAATTTAAAAAAAAAAAGTAAATGGTACACTTTAAACTGAAAATGTCCGGTTGGTTTTAGGTGACCGCCCACATCTTTACTTTTTTAATTAAGCCTTTTTTAGGGTTCCGTACCCAAAGGGTAAAAACGGGACCCTATTACTGAGACTTTGCTGTCCGTCCGTCCGTCTGTCACCAGGCTGTATATCATGAACCGTGATAGCTAGACACTTGAAATTTTCACAGATGATGTATTTTTTATGTAGTTTTCAAATAGGCCAATGATACCCTCCATATTGGGCCAAAGTATCCCGCTCTTACGATAGGGTTTTCATATTTTTCATTACATTCATTAAAATCATAGTAATAATTTATAGTTAAGTCGTTTCATACAAACATTCAAACATTAAATGCTGATATTCACTTATATTAATTTTGGGGCAAGTACGACCACGGGGCAAGTGTAGCAACGGGGCAAAAATAAACTGGGGCACTTATGGTTAAGACAAACTCAGATATATTAGATCGCTTGGTTTAACCAAGGACGATTGAGATTATGAGGACTGTCAATATCTATATTGCATTCATCCATACTTGTCATATTTATATAGTAAACAACATTCTTACCTCAAAAGGCATCATTTTTAGCTAAAATGGCTAAGGCAAATTGAGGCCATACGTCTAGCACGCAGAACAGATGGCCGCTGGGGCCGAAAAGTTTCAAGCGCAGCGTAGGACGTCCACCAACGAGATGGACGGATGGTAGAGGCCGCAGTTCACAGTGGAAGCGAGCCGCTTCCAACCGTAATAATTGGGTATCAATGGCTATGTCCAGCAGTGGACGTCGAAATGATGATAGTTTATAAACTCAGTCCGCATTGCCATTGCCACACTTGCCCCAAATGCAACAAATGTAACCTAACCTATATTGCTGTGTTCATGAAGCTGTGCTCTTTAACTCACTGTCTAAAACTACTTTCTTTATGGTGACACAGGGCCTTTGCCGCCTCTGTATCAGGAGGACGACTAGACAGATGGTGGATATGGTTAGTGCTGCTATGCAGAATATGATCAGTGTTAGTTGAGCAGCTGCTGTCGAGAATGTACCATGGTACACTAGCGACCGAAGGTCTTCTGGTAGCTCGTCTAGAGTCTGTAAGAAGAAATACAATATCACATTATTATATAAAAGTCAATCAATCAGTCAATTGCTAAGACAAAGTTCTAGATTAAGTAGACCCAACCCTAAAGACCACACTAAAAGAAGGAATGTCTGCTCGACTTTCCATAATTAAGTACCTACCTACTTATTTGTTTCTTTTCTGAAGCTGTTAAATACATAGTTTATTTTATAGGATAAGTTTAATAGGTTAATTATATAAAAATTGAGCGCGTCTCGCCCTCAAACGTAGCAGCTAGTTTGGCGAGAATATTTATGTAGTACCTAGTACCTAAGTTGTAATTATAGTATTTTATGCAACTGTGTCGTAATAGGGGTCCTTAAAACACGTGTGTGGTTTCATGAAACGAGGCGTAGCCGAGTTTCATAAAGGGTCACATGAGTGTTTTAAGGCTTAATTACGTACAGTTGCATACAATATTTTATCTACATCCATATATTAAATCCTCTATCATGCGCATGCGTTCAAGAACCATTGTTCATGACCTGCATTAACTGCATGACCTATAGGTATGTCTGCCCCAGGACCTGCGCCCGGTGCGCGCCCGAGGACCTGCACCGGTACTGTAATATATAATGATGTATGAAATCTCATTATGTTACAGTTTTCTGTATCGTAATGACCATTATGATACTGCCGTGTTCATAATAGAATCCAATGTCGTAATGCTGATCATTATCTATGGTTTTTGAACGCATAATGGAGGATTTACTATTATGGGTGTAGATAAAATTAATAAATAAATTAAAAAAAGTCACGTAATTTATTATATGGCTATGAATCATACACTGCGTAAAAAACAAAAGTTGTCCCTCCCGTGGGCGAAATTAGCGATTCCAAGTCAGCAAACTTCAGATTTGAAATGGGCCGAAAGTTGGCCAGGCGCCCCACACGCTATTAAATATTAGCTACCTATATCCTTAACTTTTACAATGTCCAAAAAAATTAGTTTAACATAATAATATAAATTAACATACCATATCAATCCAACAAATTGGCAGGATGAGTCCTTGCTTGAGATACGTCAGTGCACTGAACATCGGAGTTTTCTTTATTTCAACATTAATCTGAAGACTGCAAACAAGAAAATACTCAAGTTAATGCGTAAAGGCTGATTTACATCAGACGAACAATGGCATTATTTCTTGATCTTTTACTGTAAAAGCTCGTCTTTAGCGTTTACAACAAAACATCAAGAAATAATACAACACAATACAATACAATGACTCTTTATTGTCCACCACAAAGTAAACAATACAGAAAAACAAGTACATGGAAAAAATATATAGGTACGGTAAGCAATAGGTGGCCTTATCGCTTCAGAGCGATCTCTTCCAGGCAACCTTTTTGTTAGAGTAAATTGTATAAACCAAACAGTTTAAGATGTCATTTGATGTCTATCAGTTGTTGTTAGATGGCGACACTGTCTTCACTCTCCTTCTTAGTTGGTTATTACTTGTCAATGTTGTTATTATTATACCTCGCATCTTTACAAATAAATTCCTATTTATTTATTCAATCCTGGTTTATTTTGCCCTTTATCCATCACTTTTTACAAAATAATGACAGCAAGGAATATATTACAGCAGGTGGTGCAAATATAAAAAAATAAATAGTAATGTAAAAAAACTTTATACAAAAACAATCTAATATACAACATCAAACACACATAGATAAAAACAATATACTTTTAAATACATATATAAACAGGCTATAATTTTTATATACAACACAGTAAATAGTGCTCCTTAAGCAAGGATCTGAAGATAGGTAAGGATTTGGCACGCCTTAGGTTTATTGGTAGGGAGTTCCACAGCCGAATAGCCTGGACAGTAAAAGAGTACATAGAATGCTCTTGTTCTAGCTTTTGCTCTTTGTTCTTCTGGGTGTAAATCGGGAGTGAGCATGTTCGAACACGCAAGAACGTTCCAGTTCGCAGGTTTTAAAGCCGTTTACATCAAGCGAGCAGGCATTCTTCGAATATTCTGTAGAATCTGGGCGAACGCAGACAGAACAACAACGAAAGAATGTTAGGGTTGGGAAGATACATTTTGCGATACAGTGATTTGTTCGCGAAATATTCAACTTTAAAGTGCAATTTCTCTAAAAACTCTAAAAGCTAAACTGTTGGTCTGAAAATTTTGAAAAAATTCGTGGTGAGAGTGAATATATCAAATTAACAAGGAGAACTATAACGGCTAAGTTTGCTTGAGAATTATTCGTAGTTTGAGAGTAAATAGCAGCCTGACATAAAATATTACTTGTTTAATACGGACAGTATAATTAATAGTAAAATTAATGAGATATGCAAGGACTTTTCGTAACGGCTGCGGAACCCTATCCTGGGCGTGTACGACACGCTCTTGGTCGGTTTTTTTCTTTAATACCAAAATCTTAAAATTCTCTGAGATGGACTTATCGGAGTTTGAATTAAAAAAAATATATATATATTTCAGGCAGAACCCATATTACAAAATATAAAATTAAAAAATAGTGAAAAATTCAAGCAAGTCAAAAGAAACAAATTAAATGAAATTAAAATAATAACAATTAAAATTAAGAAATGGAAAATTATAAATTAAGCTGCACAATTAACCTCTTCAACTTGCAACTTTGTAAAGTAGCTCACTCTAGTTAGTGATTTATAAAAATGGGAGATTACCTGGATTTCCCGCTGAGCGATATGCCCAACGTTGGGTGTATGTCGATGTAGGAATCGTGTAGCACGGGGTCCGGGTTCAAACCAGTGATTTGTTCTCTGAGTCGGGGATCCCCCCTTAAAAAGTGGGGGTGGGATGCTAAGGCTGGTGCACCTGAAAGAGAAACCATGGCTATAATATATATTCTATATATATCTATAATATAAAAATGAATCGCTGAATGTGTTGCTAAGCGCAAATCTCGAGAGCATCTGAACCGATTTCGCTAATTCTTTTTTTAGAATATTCTTTGAAGTACGAGGATGGTTCTTACGGAGAGAAAAAAATAAAAAATTACCTGAAAAAGTCTAATAACAACACTTTTCTATACTCCCATACAAACGATTCGTAATCACTACATATCATCTATGTATCGTGTTAGTTACACTATTTATAACTCAAGAACGGTGAACCGATTTCGCTGCTGAAAATTGGTGGAGAGGTAGCTTAGAACCGGGAGACGGACATAGGATACTTTTTATCCCGTTCCCGTGGGATGTTGCGAAATTCCCATGGGATAGAAATAAATGAATTCAATTTAGAGGCTGATTTTTAAAATTCTTACATATTATGTGATGAATATCCCTGATTGACATAGGCTACTTTTTTTTCGGGAAAATACAAAATTCCCACGGGATAGACAAAAACTGAACTCAACTTCGGAGCTGATTTAAAAAATTCTTTCACCAATAGAAAGCTACACTATTCTTTATTGGTAAAGACTACTCTTCTTTGGGAAAATGCAAAATTCCCGCGGGAATCCTTGTTGGAGGGTGTAGGCTAGTTAGTTTCTGACGTGGTGACTAGATGGCGCTAGGAGTCGCAATATCAGCCCCCTTTTAGACTGGAGGTCGGTATTGCGGTACAGTCTGTGCGTCTGTGGGCGCTTGCAAGGGCCAGTCACTCAAAGCCTCGTCGGTTAGCGTTGTTGTTCCTCTGTTATATTATGTTACATTATTTTATTTAAGAGCTGTATTGAAGCATGATAATAATAGATAGAAATACTGATACACACAAAAAACAACACACACGCACACACACACACACACACACACACACACACACACACACACACGCGCGCACTCACACACCTACTACGCTTTGCTTGACTCGCTAGATCCCATGCACTATGTTGGGCATGACTATATACATAAGTTTTATGTAAAAATAGGATAAGTTCGCCTTTGTACATCTGTTTCTCTTGTTAACTGTTAATTTCATGTTTTTTATGTACAATAAAGAGTTTTATATACTTACTTATATACATAAATAAGTTTGTTAGGTTTTATCATCGTGAGGCCCAGTGTCAGATATGTATAAAATAAGTTTATAGGAATTGTGAACTCTAGAGATTGGTTTTATGTTTAAAATTCTGATAAACAAAATTACTCGGGTCTCAGGAGATTAAGCATATATATATAGCGTAGTGGTAGGTGGTTAAGTAATAGGTAATAGACACAAAATATAGATGTCGAGAAGCGGACAGCGAGCGGAGGAGCGGTGCCTCCTGAACTCCTGACACAGGCTTTTTCAAGCTTAAAAGGAGGCTTCGGCCATTTTTATGTACAGTCCTATTACCTAACAAATAAAACATTTTTTTTCTTTGTTTTTGCTAGTTCTGGATCCTTGTTGGAGCGCGCAGAATAAAGTCAGTTCCTTATGTGATGACTAGATGGTGCTAAGAGTCGCTACATCAGCCCTCCTTTTAGACCGGAGGACGGTATTGCAGTGCTGTCTGTGTGTCAGTGGGCGCTTGCAAGAGCCAGTCGCTCAGAGCCTCGTCAGCGAGTGCTGCTGTATATCTGCGACTTCTCGATCCTTGTTGGAGCGGGTGCAGACTTTTGTTAGTTCGTTATTTGATGACTAGATGGCGCTAGTAGTCGCTACGCCAGACCCCCTTTTAGACTGGCGGTTGGTATTGCAGTGCAATCTGTGCGTCATGTGGAAGCTTGCAAGAGCCAGTCGCTCAGAACCTCGTCAGCGAGTGCTGCTGTATATCTGCGACTTCTCGATCCTTGTTGGAGCGGGTGCAGACTTTTGTTAGTTCCTTATTTGATGACTAGATGGCGCTAGTAGTCGCTACGCCAGGCCCCCTTTTAGACTGGAGGTTGGTATTGCAGTGCAGTCTGTGCGTCATGTGGAAGCTTGCAAGAGCCAGTCGCTCAGAGCCTCGTCAGCGAGTGCTGCTGTATATCTGCGACTTCTCGATCCTTGTTGGAGCGGGTGCAGACTTTTGTTAGTTCCTTATTTGATGACTAGATGGCGCTAGTAGTCGCTATGCCAGACCCCTTTTAGACTGGAGGTTGGTATTGCAGTGCAATCTGTGCGTCATGTGGAAGCTTGCAAGAGCCAGTCGCTCAGAGTCTCATCGATTACCGTTGTTGTTCCTCTGCGACTTCTCGATCCTTGTTGGAGCGGGTGCAGACTTTAGTTAGTTCCTTACGTGATGACAAGAAGGCGGTAAAAGTCGCTACGTCAGCCCTCCTTTTAGACCGGAGGTCGGTATTGCAATGCAGTCTGTGCGACTGTGGGCGCTTGCAAGGGCCAGTGCTTAGAGCCTCTTTGGCGAGCGTTGCTGTTCCTCTGCTACTTTTAAATCCTTGTTTGAATGGGTGACTGTAGTTAGTTTCTCATGTGATAACTAGATGGCGCTAGTAGTCGCTACGCCAGACCCCCTTTTAGACTGGATGTTGTTGCAGTGCAATCTGTGCGTCATGTGGAAGCTTGCAAGAGCCAGTCGCTCAGAGCCTCGTCAGCGACTGCTGTTGTATCTCTGCAACTTCTCGATTTTTTTTGGAGCGGGTGCAGACTTTAGTTAGTTCCTTATGTGATGACTAGATGGCGCTAAGAGTCACTACTTCAGCCCCCTTTTAGACTGGAAGTCGGTATTGCAGTGCAGTCTGTGCGTAATCTGGGCGCTTGCAAGGGCCAGTCGCTCAGAGCCTCGTCGGCGAGCGTTGTTGTTCCTCGGCTACTTCTGGATCCTTGTTGGAGGGTGCACTGTAGTTAGTTTCTCATGTAGTGACTAGATGGCGGTAGGAGTCGCTACAGGGCTGTTCTGCACTTACCCATAGCACAAGCAGTGACGTTGATGACGCCCCGCGGCGGGCAGGTGCCAGAGTCTATTTCGCAGTAGCACTGGTTCGCTGGGTTGTGTGCAGGGTCATCGAACACGTCCATCGGCATACGGTAGCGAAGCAGCTGGATGCCATCTGCAGTCTGTAATAAGTTCATAAGTTCATCAAGTAATTCAAGAAAGCTACCCAAAAACAATTTCCAAGCTAGCCAGCTTAACGTCCTTAATTAAATAGATTTAAAACATCCAAGACTCGAGCACAATCATTTGTATTTTTGACACAAATATCTGCCGCGGCCGGGAATCGAACCCAGGACCTCAAGCTTCGTAGTCAGGTTCTCTAACCATCATTTAGGCCATCCGGTTGTCGAATTCTTGGTGGAGTTCTATCGCGCTCCCCGCTCCGCTGATTCCACTCCAGTCCAGTGGAGTGGAGCTCAGCTAGGGTTTCCAACTTGTTTTACAAGAAATAAAGTATGTTTAGGTCTCAGAAGAAAAACACACAGTACCTATTTTAGGAAAATTAATACTGCTTTAATTTTTTTTTAATGTTTTGATGTGCTTCTCGAAAAACATATTAATTTAGTATAATTTTGAAAAGCATCATAGGCCTCCCCACTATTAAAATAAATGAGGTAATCATTTTTTATTATGTTTCTTGAAGCCCTTTTTCTGTCTTCCCGCCACTTTGCTTTCATTAAGTACCGAAAAAAACTCTTTCTGTAAATGCTGAGTTAGCAGGAACAGATAGTGAGACAATTTAGTGTGTGCTTAGTGTTAGGCATTTTGAAAACAGTATTTTGTATACGTTATTTTAGTTCAACAGTAAAAAGTATGATGTAGAGAAAAACAGTATAATACTGTTTTTAACTGTATAGTTGGGAACCCTAAGCTCTACTCCAGTGGACAGGCAGCCTGAGGGTGCTGTGCACTACAATGAATTGTACTGTCCGGCAGTCCGATTTATTACGGTCTGATATGGAATGAAAATAACGGATGATTGGCTCGTGCACTTGTCCGTTTTTTTTACTTTATTATTTTTACTCGACGTGTAAAAATGTAGAAGACAAAAAGAATTTTGGGTTCATCCCTTCGATCAACAATACAATAAGGTGCGGAATGAAAAGGTTCGTCACTTTTCGGCCTTAACTCGTTGACATAGAGTCGAAAAATGACAAACCTTTTCATTCGTTAAATTAAAATGAAATCCCCTATTTTTGAAGAATCTATTTCGCATTATTTTGAAAATTCAATATCAAAATTCAAAAATCATTGTCATCGCCTTTTGGAAATTAGCCCGCATTATGCTCTTTCTGTAATAAAATTTTGCCTTTTTGTCCCAAAATTCACTTATGTGCTTCGCTGCTGCCCTCTTTGGAAACATCAAAATCTTTTAACACAAATAGACATTTTAATCAAAATTAATTTAGAAAGCATTCTTAATATACAGCTAAACGAGCAGTCCTGGACCCAAGGATCCCTTCCCATTCGATACGGTGGCCTAGGGATTCGCAAAATTTCTAGTGTTGCTTTACCGGCTTTTTTGTCGTCAGCCCATAGCTCGTCTAGTCTCATAGGTAAGATCCTACCTACATACTATGAGACTTCGGGCTTGGTGGACGCAAAAAGTGCTTGGTGAATTACGTGCCCTGACCAAAATTTTCCCGATAATCCAAATTTTCAAAGGTGCTGGGACGACATAACTTGCAAATTAACCGCTGACTCCCTTCTTGACCAGTGTTGTACCGCAGAACGAGCCAGACTTCTAGCAGTAAGAACAAAAGAGGCTGGTTTCTGGCTCCACGCACACCCATCTGCAACCACTGGCACTTTTCTTGACCCCAATACTCTCCGTTTCGCAGTTTGTTTACGTCTTGGGGTCCCGGTCTGCGCTCCACATCGTTGCCCCTGCGGAAGCGATGTAGACCGGCTTGGGCACCACGGACTCTCCTGCCAGAAGAGCGCGGGCCGCTTCGCGAGACATGCTGCCCTTAACGACATTATTCGTCGGTCTCTTGCATCGGCTAACGTGCCGGCTCTCCTGGAGCCATCAGGTATTTCAAGAGCCGACGGCAAGAGACCAGACGGTATGTCGTTGATTCCGTGGAGTATGGGAAGGGTTCTGGTGTGGGATGCAACCTGTGTAGACACACTAGCCCCTTCTCATATCCACCGGACCTCCACAAGGGCAGCAGCCGCAGCAGAGGCGGCTGAAACCGCTAAAATTGGCAAATATAGTGGTCTCGGCGCCGAATATAATTTCATCCCTTTCGGTGTCGAGACCCTTGGTCCGTGGGGCCCAGGAGCACTATGCCTCTTCAAAGAGATTTCGAAGAGGCTTATAGATGCTACCGGTGACCGAAGAGCTGGCAGCTACCTCGCTCAAAGAATTAGCCTAGCGATTCAACGAGGTAATGCTGCCAGCATCTTCGGCACAATGCCGCAGGGGCCTTTTTTAGATCTAGTTTAGTTTTAAATTTAGTTTGTAATAATATTATTTTTGTTTGTTTAGATCTAGTTTAGTTTTTAATTTAGTTTGTAATATTTAGTTTATAATTAAGTTTTATTCTTTGTTATTTTTTCATAAATAAATATTTCAAATGAAATGAAATTAAAACATTATTTTTCACATTTCAGAATTAAATAAACAACAAATAAATTGAGGCAGGACGTAAGTTTATTTTTTAACTACTATCGGATGTCTCCAGCTACTTATGTTTTTTTCTATACCGTTTAAGCGCGTGGATGAAGATACAAAATTCAGGCTGTGTGTACCACCAAATGAAATGCTTGCTGTAACATTAAGATCATGAATAATACTGATCGCGGCAGCAGTGCGCAAGCATTTAAACACGTTTTTCATTGCTGTTATCTCGGACCAATCTCGGACCGATAAAAACGGCCCGGAATGTGGAAAAGTAAAATTTCGGACGGTAAAATTACGCAGAGTGCACAAGCTAGCATATAAATTTATGGCGTGCCATATCGGACCGTAATAAGTACCAGTGGCGTAGCGTGCCTTGGAGCGGCCCTGTATCAATATTAGTTGGGGGGGGGGGGGCTTTCCCGAGAAGCACGAGATTAAGTGACATTGTGGATAACTTTTATGAGTTAAAATCAGGTTTTGTTTAGCGTACCTTGATTTTGAAGAAGCCCGATATTTCGAAGAGGGTAAGATCGATTACGTCCGATTTTTATTTTTCTTGACTGACAGTTATACCAGCATACCCGCAATTCTCCAGTCGTCTCGTGATCATGGCGCATGCAACTGTGCCGAAATATCGGGCTTCTTCAAAATCAAGGTACGCGGAACAAAACCCGATTTTAAGTCATAAAATTAGTAATGACAGCGATAGTCTAAAATATTGTATTGTGGATAACATTTTACTAATTTTGCCTCTGTATCATCATTGATACGGCTGATACGGCGGTAGCTACATCCCTTATATGTCCATCAGACTGCTGGACAGAAAATTCCTTGTAGTGCACAAGCACCATGAGAGTGTCTTCCGACTTCTGATGACTTTAAGCAACTCCTAGTATTTACCTCAACATCCTTCTCGTATTTGAAAGGCAGTCTTCTGCAGAGATTTGGGAAGAACACGTGGAGAGTCGTCTCTCGGTCCAGAAGAGATGGAGGAAAGATGGATCCGTCTGATGCTTCGATGCTGTGAATAAAAAAAATAAAGTTACGTCAAATGGTGGAAATTTTACAAATAGTTTTTTGAAATCTCGCCTCAGCGAGATTAGCGTTCTGAAACGATAAATTATTATTTTGTTTTATTTAATTAAATATAGGGAACGTGCACATAGACGGTGCTGCCAACTGGTGCCATCAATTCGACTGTTTTACCCTGATAAGTTTCTTTTACTGTCCGCATAGTGTCTCTTCTGTCGCATTAGTGCTGCCGCTTATAGTTTCTGCATGTTTCATATCAGGGAACGTGCACATTGACGGTGCTGCCAACTGGTGCCATCAATTTGAATGTTTTACCCTGATAAAAACGGGTAAAACAGTCAAATTGATGGCACCAGTTCGCAGCACCGTCAATGTGCACGTTCCCTATAGCTTCGCTCGCGTGAACCGTCAGAAATTCCGGGATTTTCCAAAAATTCTCGTGGGAATTTCCAAAAAATACATCGTGCTCTTTAACAGGGAATGTTAAATAAAATATATATGAATCACGTCATGCACGCACGCATACACTGATAAATTTCGCATTGAAATATGAACTAGCTGTTGCCCGCGACTCCGTTTGCGAAGAATCCGTTTATCGCTATCCCGCGGGAACTATGCAATTATCCGGGATAAAAGCGTGTCCTACATGTTAATCCAGGTCATAAACTATCTGTGTGCCAAATTTCATCGGAACCCGTCAAACCATTTTAGCATGAAAGAGTAACAAACATCCACACAATATCCATCCATACAAACTTTCACGTTTATGATATTAGTGAGATAGGAACAATACTATGTAAGTACATAGCAGTGCAGTGCAGTGCCATAGCACAATAATACAAGTTTTGTGAAAATTCCATGTGTCTAGATATAATAAAGACATACCCACGGTGGCAGACGAACAGGCCGACGTAGGCTTAGCAATACGTGTATCCCATTGGTCTCTTTTTGGCAACGGAACCCTAACATCCGATGCCTACTGATTGAAAAACTGCAGTAAACTCGAGCATATCTCGAATCATACTTTATCTCTCTTACGCAACCTTCATATTATGTCTACATTTATACAAAATAGTATATTTTTTATACGTTCTTCAATCGACACACGGACAGATAAACTTTGAACTGTGATAAGATAAAGATAGACTAACAATGTGCCTTGGTTTTGCTCTGATAATAGCTGTTTACTATTTGAAATTTGATTGCGAAATGCCCTTATCCATTCATAGGATACTGTTGCATAGATACATAGTTGTGTAGATGCTACTATTTTGGTAATATTATAAACGCAAAAGTTTGTATGGATATATGGATAGATGTGTGGATGTTTGTTATTCTTTCACGTTAAAACAGTTTGACGGATTCTGATGAAATTTGGCACACAGTTATAACCTGGATTTTTGGATGGACGAATGATCGAATGTGTTAAAATATCGAAAAGTTTTCTTTCTGAAACGTTGAATATTAAATTATCTTTATCTTTGAAACCATATTTTTTATAAGATTGTTATAAAATTAAACTAACATAATGGGTTCTATACGTGCCGTTTTAATAAACTCTGAGGAGTTTACGGTTATTTTAACCATTCGACATATTAATAAATTCGATGCAATATGTATATTAACCTCCAATATTATGCTTACAATCAACGTCCAAAAAAAAATCACGCGGTTTTATCATCCTTACTATTTTTACTGTTCACTAATGTCGTTCTTTTGTTATCAAACACATTTCCTGGTCCATTAATCAGCTGTTTAAGTATTTAAATAAAAACTACTTACGGTTTTTTACGCCTACAGAAAATATGTGCACTTAGTCACTTAGGTAAACACCCTACCTACCCCTAGCTACCTTTGGTAGGTTGGTTTTTATGTACCTACCTAGTTGTTGTTCTGTATTGTATTATATTGTATAACCAACCAAATAGATGCAATATCCAAATCCATCGCCAAGAAAAAATAATGTCTAAGGTGTACCTAGTACTATAAACTTGTATAATCATGGACAGGGATGTTTGGAAATAATTCCGATCCGCATTGGCGATCCCTAGTCTCAAATAGCGTACTTCAGTCTAAAAAAAGTTTTTGTGCTAAAGATGGCTCATAGACATTTTTTTGTTCACGTCTCTCTTGGACATGGAAAAAAATAAGGATCTAAATCCAATATCCTTTCCACCTAGCCAACTTTCGGCCCATTTAAATAAATCTTAAGTTTGCTAACTCGGAGTCCCTAATTTTATGTCCAGGATTAGACGCAGATTGTCCTGAAGTCGTTAAATATCCTAAACGCAAAATGTCCCAAACTCAAAATAACCTAAACTTAAAACGAACTACACGCATAATGTCCTAAGCGCAAAATACCCTAAACGTATATTGTAGCGAGGGTAATCTGTGGGTGGATATTACTTCATAGGATAGGATTAGGATCCATAGTCTACGATTGGAATAGTTACTCTCAAAATATAAATTCTCAAAATCCATACTAATATTATGCCTGGCACACACGTTACGAGAAATCGTTACGATCGCATTGTACCGTTTAAACTGCACCGATAATCGAAACGTGTGTGTGAAAAAAATCGTAAAAATTGTACAGTTTTTATCACACACACGTTTCGATTATCGGTGCAGTACCACTACCATGACTTTACAGTACCTCTACCATGAGTTACACTAGTTTACAGTGACCGTACTCGCTAGCGACGGCGTAAATGATTTGTATGGAGAATTGTGTACAGCGCCTCTAGCGGTCACTTACGGAAGTACAATTCTCCATACAAATCATTTACGCCGCCGCTAGCGAGTACGGTCACTGTAAACTAGTGTAACTCATGGTAGAGGTATAGTGACGGTACTCGATAGCGCCTGCGTAAATGATTTGTTTGGAGTCTCCATACAAATCATTTACGCAGTCGCTAACGAGTACGGTCACTGTGAACTCATGGTAGTGGTACAGTTTAAACGGTACAGTGCAATCGTAACGATTTCTCGTAACGTGTGTGCCAGGCATTAGGTACAAATGCTAAAGTGCGTCTGTCTGTTATCTCTTCATACTTAAATCACTGAGTCGACTTACATGAAATTTGGTATGGAGATAGTACTTATATGATATAATATAATAATAATAATATAATCTATACATATAAAATCCTTTGTCCTGACTGACGGATCAACGCACAGCCTAAACCGCTGATCGTAGAGACCTGAAACTTGGAGGGTGTGTTCTTTGTATGACGTAGGCATCCGATAAGAAAGGATTTTTTGTAGTTCTACTCCTAAGGGGGTAAAAAAGGGGGGCAAAGTTTGTATGGGACAACGTGATTCCTTGGTCCAATCTACTTCAAATTTTGCATAAACATTCTATAACAGAATTGATGGAAAACGTGTTTCGTATTTTATTGAAATTCATCCCTTGACGGGGTTAAAAAGGAGTAGAAAGTTATTTTGGGGGTAATTTGCTTCGAAGTTGATATCAATACTCCTTAGTGCTTTTGATTTAAATTACTTTTTATTTTGACACAATGTAAACGAAACGAAAGTTCAAATTTTGCAAACCATTTGTCTACGTTTGTCAACCACTTCCTGATCTGATCTCTGATAATAACTAATTATAATAAGTAGTATTTGCATTTCACCAAGCTTTTGCTTTTACAATCGCAGCGTGGGACGTCCACCAACGAGATGGCCGGACGTTTTGGTGAAGGCCGCAGGTTCAGGGTGGATGCAAGTCGCTTCCAACCGTAATGATTGGCCGTCAATGAGGGAGGCCTATGTCCAGCAGTGGACGTCCTACAGCTGCTGAAATGATGATGATGATGATGCAGCTTTTATATGAGTTCAACCTTTTTCGAATAAAATTGAATTGAGTATTCAAACATCATTGTTGAACTCGCATAAAAGATTGGTGCAATGCAAATACATATAAAATTATTTGTCCTGAAGTCATAAATGACTGACTGGCGGATTAACGCACAGCCTAAACCGCTGTATGTAGAGACCTGAAACTTGGAGGATGTGTTCTTTGTATGACGTAGGCATCCGATAAGAAAGAATTTTACAGAAATCCCTCGGGATAAGGAATATACGGGATGTATATATTTCATCAATCAAGAGTGACCCTATCCCCATAAAGAAGATTACTAAACTGTTCAAATTGGGCATGCAAGTAGACTATTAGCATAGGTATAAAGCTAATTTCAATAATTTTGAAAATTCCCACGGGATAAGGATTAATCAGGATTTATATACTCAAATCAACTGGATCCTATCTCCGTAACTACAATTACTAAACTTTTCAAATTCAGTATATAAACGTAAAGGTCATACATAACAGCAAAAAAACTTATTGCAGGATTTTTGGAAATTCCTGTGGTATAGATAATCTCTGAAACTTCCGAGCCGATTTAAAAAAATCTTTTACCAGTAAAAAGTTACACTAGCCTTTATTGACATAGGCTACTTTTTTCCGGAAAAATGCAAAATTCCCAAGGGATAGAAATAAAAATTCAACTTCGGAGCTCATTTTAAAATGTCTTTCACCAATAGAAAAGATACACTGTCCTTGATTAACATAGGATGCTATTTTCCGGATAAATGCAAAATTCCCGCGTTATAGAAAATAGTAAATTTAACTTCGGGGGCTGAGTTTAAAAAAAAATGACCAATAGAAAGCTACACTATCCTTTGTTGGTATAGGCTACCTACCATTTATTCGGTAAAATACAAAATTCCCGTGGAATAGAAAGAAGTAACATCACTTGAGGGCTGATTTGAAAATTTCTTTCACCAATAGGAAGTTACACCAACCATTATTTACATAGACTACTTTTCTCCGTGAAAAAGCAAAATTCACACGGGAAAAAAATAAGTGAATTCAACTACGGGGCTGGTTTTAAAACTTCTTTTACCGGTAGAAAGCTACACCTTTAAGGAAAAAGACTACTTTTTCTCGGGGAAAATGCTAAATTCCCGCGGGATAAATATAAGCGAAAATTTGCATAGAATAAGGACAAATTTGTTGAAATTCCCACGGGATGGTGAATAAACGGGATTTATAATATTCACTTACTGATACTGATGATGATGATGAAATGATAATAATAATGGATGTTGCCGTTGCCGGTTTTTGTTTTATACAATGAAAGAGATGAAGAAGCTTTACCACAAATTGGAATTCTACGCGGACGAAGTCGCGGGCAAAAGCTAGTAATAATATATAAGGGGACAATCTTACACAAATCGACCTAGTCCCAAACAAAGCAAAGCTTGTACTATGGGTACTAGACGACGATAAACATATTTATACAGATAAATAAATACTTAAATACATAGAAAACATCCATAACTCAGACTCATAAGTTAAGAGTACTTAATACCGTGTTTGAAATGCTTAGGGCATTTTGCGTTTAGGTCAATTTGCGTTTAGGTCATTTTGCGTTCGTGAAATAGGTCATTGTGCGAGGGGGAGGGGGGGGGGGGCACAAGACAGACAACTTTTGCTGCAGTGTATGACCCAAAAGTACAACACAAGTGTATTTTTGTAAACAAATACGTTATTTCCACATCGTTTCGTATGCTGGCCATTGATGAATGATTATGAATGACCCCTTTCGCTCGAGCCTTTCTTTCCACGCGCTTATCAAGGTACTCGCTTATCGTAAAACATTTTATGTTTGTGAACTAGTTACAGAACACTAGCGTGATCCCCCGGTTTCGCACGCTTAAGAGCCCGTTCAGACGGAGACATGCCAGATCTGATTTTTACACGACTACGGCACAGCCAAAAGGAAGTGTAATGATTTTAACAGTCTATGTTTGTGTGTATGGATGTTCCGTCGTAGCGTCGAGACTACTCATCCGATTTTAATAAATAGGGTATCAATCGATTCGTTATTATGCTCCGGGTGACGTAGGATACCTTTTTATTAAAAAAATATTGGTTGGATTTTACATGAAATAAAAAAATAGTTTAAAAAACTGAAACCCGACTACGGAAAAAAACGCGCTCTGAAAAGTATGAAATAAGAAAAATTTCAAGAACTATCCACAATTAATATGGTCCTCCTTGACCACAAATATGAACCTCCGCAAATTAACGCCTGATTCAATCAAGCAAGAAAATATTCTTGTCCGAAATTCTTATACAGACTTCAGAGGAGAGCCTGGTTTCATGCCACCTTGCCTTAAGGGTTGTTTAGGTACTTAACAGTTCATTTTATGGGGCATGCGACCACGGCTCTCCTCTGAAGTCTGTATAAGAATTTCGGACAAGAATATTTTCTTGCTTGATTGAATCAGGCGTTAATTTGCGGTGGTTCATATTTGTGGTCAAGGAGGACCATATTAATTGTGGATAGTTCTTGAAATTTTTCTTATTTCATACTTTTCAGAGCGCGTTTTTTTTTGTAGGTTACGGTTTTAGGATTTTCGGAAAATCGCACGGAATAAGGAAAAAACCGGCCAAGTGCGAGTCGGACTCACGCACGCGCACGAAAGGTTCCGTACCATTGTCTATAAAAACGGCAAAAAATCACGCTTCTTGTATGGGAGCCCCCTCAAATATTAGTTTTATTTTAATTTAATTATTTATTTTTAAAGTGTATATATAACTAAATATTCTGTGAATATTTCAAGCGTCTACCTATTGCCGTTATGAATATCGAGCAAAAACGAGCAAAAAAATCACGTTTTTTGTATGGGAGCCCCCTTTATACTGTTCGATGATTTTTATTTGTATCTTTTCCTGTCAAATGTATTTCCTGTGTATCGAATATGTGTAAATAAACATCTCTCTCTCTCTCTCTCTCTTAAATATTTATTTTATTCTTGTTTTTAGTATTTGTTGTTACAGCGGCAATCGAAACACATCATCTGTGAAAATTTCAACTGTCTAGCTATCACGGTTCATGAGATACAGCTTGGTGACAGACGGACAGACGGACGAACAGCGGAGCCTCAGTAACCTATTACCCCTAGCCCCGTTTTTAGGGTTCCGTAGTCAACTAGGAACCCTTATAGTTTCGCCATGTCTGTCCGTCTGTCTGTCTGTCCGCGGCTAAGCTCAGAGATCGTTAGTACTAGAAAGCTGTAATTTGGCATGAATATACATATCAGTCACGCCAACAAAGTGGTAAGATAAAAAATAAAAAAATATTTTTTTTTAGGGTACCTCCCATAGACGTAAAGGGTGGGTGATTTTTTTTTCTCGACTAATCCTATAGTGTGGGGTATCGTTGGATAGGTCTTTTAAAACCATTGCGGGGTTGCCAACATGATTTTTCTATTCAGTGATCTGTTTGCGAAATATTCAACTTTAAAGTGAAAATTTTCATTAAAATCGAGCGTCCCCCCCCCTCTAAAATCTAAACTGATAGGTGGAAAAATTTGAAAAAATTCAGAATGGTAGTAAATATATCAAATTTACTAGGAAAATTATAGCGGCTAAGATTGCTTGGAAATTATTTGTAGTTTAAGAGTAAATAGTAGCCTAAGGTATAAAACATACCTAAACTTGGATGATTCCGTACACATACGAAATCCTTAGAAAAATATTACTTGATTTTTTTGTAATGGCTACGGAACCCTACCTTGTGCGTGTCCGACACGCTCTTGGCCGGTTTTTACCCTTTGGGTACGGAACCCTAAAAATGGGATTCATGTATGTATTTAATTCCATGTAACCTTTGTATTTGATATGCCAACCTGTTGTTTTACAGGGTTATGTTTTCGCAGTTTACTTTTTCTTTATTGTATTTATTTATTTACATATTATGCTACGCAATAATAAATCTAAATTGTTTGTTAATTCATTATCTTTTTATTAAGTAGTTTATATAGTATATTTGTGTATCGTTCCGTGTGTCACAGACGGTTCTGGCAGAAAATCAGCGCTGCAGGCGTCTAACGCCTCAGCATAATGCTGAGTCAGCGACCGTTTCACTTTTGCATGGACACACATGCAGATCTGTGTATTTATTACTTCGTTGTTTTGTGAACCTTGTTTATTTGTATGAATTTGTGTGTACTTTCTTGTATTTGTGTGTCTTGTAAAAGTGAATAAATGTCTTCTTTCTTTCTTTCTTTCTTTCTTTATTAGCATTATAGAGGTGGTGTAAAAAGGGATTTTTGGAATTTCCCTGTAAACAGAGATCGGGAGAGATTTAAGTAATGTGTGCGGACGAATTCGCGAGAAATGCAAGTTAATTTTAATTATGTTACCTGTTGCACTCAGGGTTGCCCCAGAAGGAAAGATACTCCTTGCCGTCGAGCTTCTCAATAATGTTCATTTTCCTTTTGTCGTGTTCGCCGGTGTTGATGGTGTAGTGCTCGTCGACTGTACCATTTTTCTGCAAACGAACAAATAAGAATGTTAGCCTCATCTCCAGCCTACACACCGCCCACTGCTGGGCTCCTCAGGGTTCTCCTATTGTAGCCCGAATCATCATTTCAGCCGAAAGACGTCCACTGCTGAACATAGGCCTCCCCCAAGGCTCGCCAAACAGATCGGTCCCGCGCCATGCCATCCAACGCGTTCCCGCAACCTTAACCAGGTCGTGGCTCCATCTGACGACCAGATGGCCTAGTGGTTAGAGAACCTGACTACGAAGCTTGAGGTCCCGGGTTCGATTCCCGTGTCGGGGCAGATATTTGTATAAAAAATACGAATGTTTGTTCTCGGGTCTTAGGTGTTTAATATGTATTTAACTATGTATCTATCTATGTAAGTATGTTTATCCGTTGCTTAGTACCCATAACACAAGCCTTGAAGTGGAACGTGATTGACACAAACGAACTCAAACACCGTGTAATCCATTTAATCAAGAATGACTATACAAATATTCCTATAAAAATCATTCTTTTAATAATTTGAAAACGTGACATGAATGAAAGTCAAGAAAGTTATTTTTAGTTCGTGAAATCACGTTTTGTCCTCTAGCTCAAGTAGCAGCGCGGAGCACCGACAGCGGCTGGATGCAAGTAAGAGGGGTGGAATCGACTGTCATATGACTGTAGCGAAGAGGTGTTTCGACTATTGGATAAAACTACAGAGCCTTTGCTACTTTCGACCCGCTGTTACTTTTGTACCCGGTCCCCCTTACTGTTTTGGTGATCAATAATAGTACATTGTTGTAGAGGCTAGAAAGTACGAGTCCATCTATTGCACTTTCGGCCGAAGCTTAACACAGTGCTTTTCACGACTACTGCGAGGAAATAAAGTGAATTATACAACAAATTAACGTGTAAGCATATTAAGAATTCAAGTAAAAACGCGTATTCCCTTTGTTTGTTTACCCCCTAGTATGGTAACGCCACCAGAGTTCAGGCCACGCACACAACCACATCTCATGTAATGACATGACGTTGTATTGATGTTTAACGACAACACAACGTCAAAATCCCGCTGTCATTACATGAGATGTGGTTGTGTGCGTGGCCTCAACTCTGGTGGCGTTACCTTATAGCCGCTGGCCGCTCGTCGTAGCTCGCTGTAAAACACACTAAGTATATCGCTTTACAGAAGGCATGAGGAGCTGACAGGACATACTGACGACTCTTACCGTGATAGAACTATATTTCAGATAATTAAAAACAGACATGGCTGTATGGAATCTGATTCCTTTGCCTATCCGCGAAGGGATGAATATTATTAAAAAATAAAACAACTTCTTAATGGCCAATTTAATTTCATATGCAGTAGGTACAAGTCGTGTTCTGATTGATTGAATCATGATCAGCGGACCGATGTGATTGGTCGACTTGCTCAAACTGGAACAGGCCAACAATGTTATTGTTGTCCAGTTTAAATTCATAGAAGGCCTGCTACTATTGATTGCTTTGGGGACCAAGAACCACATTTCCGAGCAGTGGCGTGAAAATAATATTTGTATTGTATTGTAAACTACTTACGGTCACCAGCAGCCCGAACTTTTCGAACTTTAGCTGACCTTGGAGACTGAGGATTGGCTTGGCACTGTTGATTATACTGTCTTCGTATCCCCACAGGAACCTAAGGAACAGGACGGAAACAAAAAAATATTATTTTTTTTAGTAAAAAATAAAATAAAACCAAGCTTTGCCAACCGACTTAAAAAAGGCTGAGGTTATAAATCAATTCGGTTGCATGATCTTATTTGAATTTTGTAAAATTTGTCATTTCCAAACTCAGTCATTTATAAACCGATTAGAAAAAAAATATTTTGGTTGGACAGAGTGAGAATAGTTCCAATTAAGTAGGTCCCATTGTCACAGTGCATCCTGGGGAAATTGAGGAAACTCGTCGAATATACATACATTTTATTGAAAGTAGGGCTCGGCTAACACTGAATAGAAACGACTAACACTAACACTGGATACGGCTGTTTAGTGTTTACGGCGTATATTTTGAAATACTTACAAATTTGTACGAAACCCTAAGTGCGCGAGTCTGACTCGCACTTGGCCTGTATTTTATAGTTTTTTAGGGTTCCGTAGTCAACTAGGAACCCTTATAGTTTCGCCATGTCTGTCCGTCTGTCTGTCTGTCTGTCTGTCTGTCTGTCCGCGGCTAAGCTCAGAGACTGTTAGTACTAGAAAGCTGTAATTTGGCATCAATATATATATCAGTCACGCCGACAAAGTGATTGAATAAAAAGAAGTAAAAAAAATTTTTTTAGGGTACCTCCCATAGACGTAAAGTGGGGGTGATTTTTTTTTTCTCGGCTAACCCTATAGTGTGGGGTATCGTTGGATAGTTCTTTTAAAATCATTGTGGGGTTGCTAACATGATTTTTCTATTCAGTGATCTGTTTCCGAAATATTCAACTTTAAAGTGAAAATTTTCATTAAAATCGGCCGTCCCCCCCCCCCTCTAAAATCTAAACTGTTGGGTGGAAAAATTTGAAAAAATTCAGAAGGGTAGTAAATATATCAAATTTACTAGGAAAATTATAGCGGCTAAGATTGCTTGGAAATTATTTGTAGTTTAAGAGTAAATAGTAGCCTAAGGTATAAAACATACCTAAACTTGGATGATTCCGTACACATACGAAATCCTTAAAAAATATTACTTGATCTTTTCGTAATGGCTACGGAACCCTACCTTGGGCGTGTCCGACACGCTCTTGGCCGGTTTTTTTATTAACTTACCTATCTATGTATATTCGGGTCAAATCTTGGAGTCGAATTTGACCCACTTCCAGTGGTCGGATTCACTTGAAATTTGGTATACTTATGTAAGGTACAGCTCGCGCGATAAGAGTTTGGCTTTGACCTTTGGGTGGAGGGGATTACTGCGCATGGGCTGCGCATACCCCGCACCCCCGTTGATACCCAAATTTCTGATTTCTGCGCAATAACGGTCAAAGCCAAACTCTTATCGCGCGAGCTGTAAGTTGGATGTCAATGCAAGTACAGTGAACCAAAAGCTAAAAAGCTTACATTGAAAATTAAATTTTTAACAAAACTTATTTATTGTTAACTGCACTTTTTGTTACATACTTTATGAAAATAAATACCTGTGGACTGGGAGTTCAAGGAACGCGTTGGGGTGATTCGTCGCCCAGTTGAGAGCTTGGCTCAGAGAGAACTGGCTTAAGGTGTTAAGGTTCATGTCGATCGCCTTTGCAACTACCCCCTGTGAAACAAACATATTGATAAGGTCGCGGTCCACGTCCAAGAGCAGGGGGTTAAAAAGTGGATATCACAAACGGGACATCTTTCTTTCATTTTCCTGTTTCATTTTGCATCTTTCACTCAAAGTGACACGACTGAACGCAAAGTGAAACAAAAATGCCGAATGATTTCATTAGAATTTCATTTATTCATAGAATACAAATATTAAGAAACAATAACAACAATTAAAACTTAACTACAGGGCTATTTTTAATTCACTGACACCCTCTTAACCCTGAATTCCTATCACTCAAACAAATGTTTTTTGTTCTATGACTTTTTAAAATGAAACACTTTTTTTCCCATACAAATACACAGAGTATCGTAAAAATAATAGGTAAACTCAAATTTTCAAAGCGTTATTACACCAAAAATATTAAGTTATGACAAAAGCCGTAAAACAAAAAACATTTGTTTAAGTGGTAGGAGTTTAGGGTTAAAAGGATGCTAGTGAATTACAAATAACCCTGTATAAACTAAATATCTAACTTAAAAACTACTAGACTATTAAACGATGTTGGATATTTTGATTCGGCATCTTTCGTTTCACTACGAATAAATGAATAACTATAAATTAAAAATTTTAAAAACCCCCAACGGCATTATGTCACTCGTATGACGTTTGAACATTAAGACAATGCCCATTATGCGTCAAGATCCCTTCCGCAGCTAACAAAAGAGCTGATAACTTTGAAACGGCTGAACCGATTATGATGAAACATATCTAAGAACCATTGCCAAGAAACCTGCTTTCTTTTAAAATAAACCGCATCCAAATCGGTTCATCCGTTTAAGAGCTATGATGCCACAGACACACACATAGCGGTCAAACTTATATCACCCCTCTTTTTGTGTCGGGGGTTAAAAATTAACAGTCTGAACACAGAGAGAACGTTCAATCACTACACACAACACCTAGTCCATGAAGTATACTTAATAATAACTTTCTTTCTTCTTTCTTACGGTGGAGATATCTTGTACTTCGTGTACTGCCTTTTCGCCGAATTATTTTTCGTAAACTGATTCATTCGGCAAATGTTTAATTTCCCAAATGTTAATTTTTGCTGAAACTGTAAACTATTCAGGATATATTTCAGGACTATCCTGTAGGTTAGGTTAGGTTAGGTTAGGTGTGTTTTATAAAAATCTTGAAAAGTTTACAGTTTCAGAAAAAATAAACATTTGGGAAATGAAACATTTGCCAAATGAACCATTTTGCGAAAAGTATTTCGCCGAAACATTAGTAAACCCTTGTACTTACTATGAGTGGCAAGTTGGGTACGAATATTTTCTCGAATTGTACGGCCTCGGTCTTGTCCGGCCGGTACCGGAAAGTGTTCCGCTCCTGGTATGAGAGCTGGTCACCCTCGAACTTGACGTTGACTCGCTCGACTTGCTGTCTGTGGACAAATCATTTAAAAGTTACTGGATTTAACCCGCCTGATCCGTTACATCAATTCTAGTAGGTACATTGTGCATCAAGGGCCGTAAGTAGGGGATTACTAACGAGAGCCTATTAGAAGCCCGACGCCGGAGGCGGAGGGCTTTTAATGACTCGAGTTTGTAATCCCCTTACTGCCCGTGATACACACAATGATTTTCATCACGCTGCGAGGAAAAAAAATCCAAAAATGAAATTATTTGTCTCTAAACACTTAAGAGGGTTTATACCTTCTGAGCTGGCAACGTTGCATTTTTGTTAGTTTTTCTCGATTATTCCATAAAAGTTGAATGAAAATTAAAAATGTTTTGTACACAAATTGTTCTAATATATAAGTTAATGTGTCTACTGCAATAATAATTCGTGATAAGACTTTTATTTTCTTTAAAAACCGTTAGGTAATAATTAGTTCGTTTTTAAAGAAAATAAAAGTCTATCACGAATTATTATTGCAGTAGACACATTAACTTATATATTAGAACAATTTGTATACAAAACATTTTTAATTTTCATTCAAATTTTATGGAATAATGATAATCGAGAAAAACTAACAAAAATGCAACGTTGCCAGCTCAGCAGGTATAAACCCTCTTAAATTAAATAAATAATGGCTACCCGCCAATATAGATTGTCACTTTTTAACCGACTTCAAAAAAAGGAGGAGGTTCTCAATTCGGTTGTATGTTCTTTTTTTTTTTTTTTTTTTTTTAACGTGTGTTACCTCAGAACTCCGTCATTTATGAACCGATTTGGAAAATTCTTTCGTTGTTTGAAAGCATATGCTTCAAGATTGGTCCCGTTGTTACCGGAATCCAGTTCTGATGATGGGATCCATGAGGAATTGAAGGAACTCTTCAAAAGTTCAAGGGAAATGTAAAGCGATTTTAGTATTTTCAGTGACAAATCGAGCATTTGCATTCATAAAGTGTCATTTGGTAAACTAGATCTGATGAAGAAGACCGCAGATGGCCAACGGAACTCCTCAACGGGTCAAATCTTGCAAGTTGAATTTGACTCACTTCCCGGTTTCTGATTGATTTCATATTTTACATGCATGTGTAAATCAGGTGACAATGCAATATTATTGTGACATGGAGCTAATCTGATGATGGAGTTGGAAGGTGGCCATAGAAACTCTGTAATAAAACAACACAACCCCGTCGAGTTTGGGTTCATTTGAAACGTCTTGACGAGCACTTTGATCCCAGATGGTAACCAGGGTCTGATGATGGAGCTGGAAGGTGGCCAAAGTTACTCCATAAAGTAACGGCACTTACCCCATCGAGTACGGACTCATTTGACTCGTCTCAACGAGTACTTTGGTCCTAGATGGTAACCAGGGTCTGACAATGAAGTTGGATGGTGACCATAAGAACTCCGTAGTAAAACGACATAACCCCATCAAGTTTGGTCTCGTTTGATTCGTCTTGATAAGTACTTTGGTAACCAGAGGCAAAAAATACAGTCAGTAAAGAGTGCCAGTCCAGGCCATTAGCAACAACTAAAAAGAAAAAAATAAAAAAAATTTAAATAAAAAATAAAACCGCCTTCAAAAAACACCCAAAAAAAACTTGGAAATAAAAAAAAATTAAATAAAAAATAAAACCTCCTTCAAAAAACCCCCAAAAAAACATAAAATAATAATTGATTGAACCGACCACAATAAGCATGAAAATATCTTTCTACTAATCTGTTTGAAGTTGGTGCCTCAGCACGAGCCAGCAGGAGTGGACCTAGTAATCTAACTTACCTACATACCTATTATAGGGCTTCTACACTCCTGCTGGCTCGTGCTGAGGCACCAACTTCAAACAGATTAGTAGAAAGATATTTTCATGCTTATTGTGGTCGGTTCAATCAATTATTATTTTATGTTTTTTTGGGGGTTTTTTGAAGGAGGTTTTATTTTTTATTTAAATTTTTTTTATTTCCAGTCATCTACCATAGATAATGTAAACTGTGTTTAGAATTCGAATGGCCATACGGCCACATTCTGCCAACATGTTACAAAAATACTTACTAAAATTATTACAAAACTATTTGATATAAATTTTTAAATATAAAAATAACGAAGTTTCATGAAGCTTAGACAAGTTTTGTGTAGTAAAATTGGGTTATAGCTAAGTTTTAAACATATAAATAAAACGTTGGCTGACTTGAAACCTCCTTAGTCTGTTTGATAATTTTAAAACTAAAGTTAGAACTCCCTTGGGAAGAAAAACTGTACGTAAATCCATAACTCCCTTAAGAACAAATTAGGCCTTTAACATTTAGTATACAGGCATGAAAATCGCACTTAGAGTATAGGATCCATCATCATCCCAGCCTATATACGTCCCACTGCAGGGCACAGGCCTCCTCTCAGAATGAAAACTGAACTAAGGCATCAAAGTGGCCTCGTTTGTATGAAAGGTGGACTGTGGGCCGAATTATTTTGACGTTGAGTGACGTTTACAAATAAATCTTGCTAGGAATTAGCGTATGACATCTCCGATGGCTTCTAACTCTAAAGTGACGTGTATGTTTGAATACAGCACAATGAACGAGATAAGTGAGGTCAAAATAATTAGATCGTGGAACAATATACAAATACATCTTGACACGAATGTGTCTTGTTAAAAAGCCGCTAGATATTAGATAAAAAAACAGACTTTGATTGAACCGACTTATAAAAGCGGCCTAGAGCGTGTCGGATAAGCCCAGGATAGGGTTCCGCAGCCGTTACGAAAGAATCCTTGCATATCTTATTAATTTTACTATTAATTATACTATCCGTATTAAAAAAGTAATATTTTTCTGAGTATTTTGTACGGAATTTCCAAAGTAGATATATTTTATAGAATAGTCTGCTATTTACTCCAAAATTAAACTACTAATAATTCTGAAGCCTACTTCGCTGCAATAGTTTATAGGGTTCCGTACCCAAAGGGTAAAAACGGAAACCTTATTACTGAGGCTCCGCTGTCCGTCCGTCTGTCTGTCTGTCTGTATGTCACCAACCGTGAATAAAGAAAGGAACCGTGATAGCTAGAGAGTTGAAATTTGCACAGATGATTGATGTATTTCGGTTGCCGCTATAACAACAAATACTAAAAAATGGAATAAAATAAATATTTAAGGGGGCTCCCATACAACAAACGTGATTTTTTTGCTCGTTTTTGCTCGATATTGATAACAGCAACAGGTAGACGCTTGGAATATTCACAGAATATTTAATTATATATTGTCTTTAAAAATAAATCATTAAATTAAAATAAAAAATATTTAAGGGGGCTCCCATACAACAAACGTGATTTTGATAGATAATTGTACGGAACCCTTCGTGCGCGAGTCCGACTCGCACTTGGCCGGTTTTTCTTATTAATTTATATTTACACCCGTCTTAAATTTTTTCAAAATTTTTAAACCAACAGTTTAGTTTTTAGAGAGGAGGGTGGAGGGCAGCTCGATTTTAACAAAAAATTGCACTTTAAAGTTGTATATTTCGCAAACGAATCGCTCTATCGAAAAAAGGGGGATGAAAATTTCATTGATTTTGCCGTAGGATGCACCATTTCAAGATAATATTTGACAAAAACACCGGTTCTTGTCCGATCAGCGAAGTTAAGCAACGTCAGGCGCAGTCAGTACTTGGATGGGTGACCGCCTGGTTTTTTGTAGTAAAACTTCTTTAGGCATGCTTGACTTGGGGAGTAGAATACGTTACGTAAGTCAAGCGTGCCTAGAGAAGTTTTACTTCAAAAACACAAAATGAATCCAGGCGGTCACCCATCCAAGTACGAACCGCGCCCGACGTTGCGTGATTAATTTCTTTACAAAAAGTAATGATATCCCACCAAAAACATAAATGTAAAAAATATTAGCCAAGTTCAATACTAAAAATAAACTTGATTATGGACTTCACCGACAAAAGGAATGAGATCTAAATGGGTGCCAAGTTCTGCAGGTAATACTGAAATCTATTTGTAAGAACAAATAACATCCTAAACAAGTATAACACTCTATTTCTTTGGTTTTTCTACTCCAACAGTGTTTTATATTTATAAATATAAATTCCTAAATTTAACTATCTAATAATTTACACAAAGTACATAACTTATGTTAAATTGAAGCTTAATATTTGACTTGGCTAGTTTTTACCAGCAAATTGAATGTAGAAGATAAGTTGATTAGCCAAATATAAGATGATTTGTATGTGAAAAGTAGCCAACACACCCAACGTGAGGGGTATTTATGGATAGGTCTTCAAAAATGATATTGAGGTTTCTAATATAATTTTTTTCTAAACTGAATAGTTTGCGCGAGTGACACTTCCAAAGTGGTGGTGGGGGGCCCCTGTAAAGAACTTCTAAAATAAGAGAATAATAAAAGTAAAAAAAATATATGTTGTATAGTCGGGGTAAGAAAAGGTACGTCACTTTTCGACCTTAACTCGTTGACATAGAGTCGAAAAGTGACGAACCTTTTCTTACCCCGACTATACATTACCATGTAAACTTCCACCGAAAATTGGTTTGAACGAGATCTAGTAAGTAGTTTTTTTTAATATTTTTAATTTTTATTTTTAAAGTGAATATATGACTAAATATTCTGTGAATATTTCAAGAGTTGCCTGTTGTCATTATCGATATCGAGCAAAAAAGAGCAAAAAATCACGTTTGTTGTATGGGAGGCCCCTTAAATATTTATTTTATTCTGCTTTTTAGTATTTGTTGTTATAGCGGCAACCCAAATACATCATCTATCTATACATATAATAAATCTGTAACAAGTCGGTGTCTGTACATTGAAGATATTTGAGAAAAACTGTCACTAGGGCTATTTATTAGCGCAATAGAACCCAAAACAATGATTTTTAGAATTATTGTCTGTTTGTCTGTGCGTTTGTGCGCGCTAATCTCAGAAACGGCTTAACCTAGAAGGATGCGGTTTTCACTGATATGTTGGTATTTTCTTGGATTAACATTTAGTGTTTGTTTCATTTGAATCGGTTCACAAATAAGAAAGATCCGTCTATTTTAAAAATTTATCGAACAAGTTTTTTGTTTGAACGCGCTAATCTCAGGAACTACTGCTCCGATTTGAATAATTCTTTCAGTGTTAGATAGCACATTTATCGAGGAAGGCTATATATCATCACGCTAACACCAATAGGAGCGGAGCGGAGCGGAAGAATGTTTCCAAATCGGGGGTTTTGGAAGTAAAACGTCTATATCTCGGGAACTACTGCTCCGATTTGGAAAATTCTTTAAGTTTTAGATAGCCCAGTTAGATAGGGCGGGTTGGGAGCGGTTATGGGGGCGGGTTGAGAGCGGGTTAGGGGCGGTTTGAGAGCGGGTTGGGGGCGGGTTGGGAGCGGGTGGGGGGGCGAGTAGGGAGCGGGTTTGGGGCGGGTTGGTAGCGGGTTGGGGCCGGGTTGGGGGCGGGTTGGGAGTGGGTTGGGGCGGGTTAGGAGCGGGTTGGGAGCGGGTTGGGGGCGAGTTGGGAGCGGGTTGGGGGCGGGTTAGGAGCGGGTTGGGGGCGGGTTGAGAGCGAGTTGGGAGCGGGTTGAGAGCGGGTTGGGGGCGGGTGGGGGGCGAGTTGAGAGCGGGTTGGGAGCGGGTTGGGGGCGGGTTGACGGCGGGTTGGGGCGGATTGGGAGCGGGTTGGTTTATTATGAAGTTTTACTTCTTCCGGAAGGATCTAAGGAGAGCCATAATTGATGAAAAAGCAAATTGGATAAAAAAATAAGCTGCCCAAATTACTAATTCCACGCGGACGGAGTCGCGGGCAAAAGCTAGTCTGTAAATATTTCAACTATCTGGCTATCAAGGTTCGTGAGATACAGCCTGGTGACAGACGGACAGACGGACGGACAGCGGAGTCTTAGTAATAGGGTCCCGTTTTTAACCGACTTAAAAAACAAGAGGAGGTTCTCAATTCGTCTGTATGTTTTTTTTTTGTATGTTTGTTACGCGATTACTCCCTCAATTGTGAACCGATTTTCAAAATTCTTTGTTTGTTTGAAAAAGTATACTCCTGAGGTGGTCCCATTGGCACGAAGTCAAGATCTGATCATGGAATCCTAGAGAAATTGAGGGCAACCTTCAAATTTTACAGGCAAACCTATGGTGATTTTAGCATTTTTAGCATCAAGTGAAGTATTTGCATACAGAATGTATCATTTGGTAAACTGGACCTGATGAAGAAGACCGTAGATGGCCAACGGAACTCCTCAACGGGTCAAATCTTGCAAGTTAAATTTGACCCACTTCCCGGTTTCCAATTGATCTGAAATTTTGCAAGCATGTGTAAATTGGATGACGATGCAATATTATTATGACATGGAGCTGATCTGATGATGGAGCTGAAGGATGGCCATAGAAACTCTGTAATAAAACGATACGACCGCATTGAGTTTGGGCTCATTTGATTTGTCTTGACGAGTACTTTGATCCTAGATGGTAACTAGGGTCTGAAGATGGAGTTGGAAGGTGACCATAAGAACTCCGTAATAAAACGACATAACCCCATCGAGTTTGGGCTCATTTGATTCCTCTTGACGAGTACTTTGGTAACCAGGGTCAAAAAGTACAGTCAGCAAAGAGTGCCTGTTGTATCACATAATGTTGATTGTTCTAAAATTTTCTGGCCAAGAATGTTTGGCATACTGTTGAAAGTCCTAAAGCATATTTGTTCGTCCTTATATTGATAACAAGAACATCGGATTACCTAAAACGTATTATTACTAATATTAATTGGCCAAAGTAGTCCTAAGAATTGTGTAAGTAATTCACCTAAACTACCTATAAATAATAAATATAAATAAATAATAAATATTAGGGGACAATCTTACACAAATCGATCTAGTCCCAAACTAAGCAAAGCTTGTACTATGGGTACTAGACGACGATAAACATACTTATATAGATAAATAAATACTTAAATATATAGAAAACATCCATAACTCAGGAACAAATATTCGTGCTCATCACACAAATAAATGCCCTTACCGGGATTTGAACCCAGGACCTCTTGCTTCGTAGGCATTGTCACTACCAACTAGGCTAAAGCGGTCGTTAAATATATATAGTAGGCGGTATATAGTAGGTATGGCACCTACAAAGAAAAGGGGGCAATAAAAAATACCTACAAACCACCTCCCGTTTAACCTTGTTAGGTTCGTAAGTTATCTTGCGAACCTTAGAGTGGGAATGGAAGCCTAGCCACCGGAGGGGAGTTCGGGGGGCTAAGCCCCCCGCTATAAAAAATACTTTCAAACCATCCACCCAGTTTAACCTGGTTAGGTTCGTTAGTTACCTGCGCTCCTCAAAGTGGAATAGAGGGGGGGGGCTCGGGGGGCAGAGCCCCCCGCAATAAAAAATACTGTCAAACCGCCTCCCGTTTAACCTAACCAGATTCGTTAGTTATATTGCGTCCCTCAGAGTAGAAATTGAAGCCTTGGTACAGGAAGGGGGGCTCGGGGGGCGGAGTCCCCCGTAATAAAAAACATCTTCAAACCACCCCCTGTTTAACCTGATTAGGTTCATTAGTTATCTTACGTCCCTCAGAATGGAAATAGAAGCCCCGCTTTTGGAGGGGGGGCCCGGGGGCGGAGCCCCCCGCAATAAAAAATATTCTTACACCACGTCTCGTTTAATCTGGTTAGATTCGTCAGTTATCTTGCGTCCCTCAGAATGGAAATAGAAGTATCGCTACTGGAAAGGGGGCTCGGGGGGCGGAGCCCCCCGCAATAAAAAATACCTTCAAACCATCCCCCGATTAATCTGGTTAGGTTAGTTAGCTACCTTGCATCCCTCAAAGCGGAAATAGAAGTCCCATTCTTGGAGGGGGGGGGCGGCTCGGGGGGCGGAGCCCCCGCAATAAAAAATACTGACAAACCACCTCCCGCTTAACCTGGTTAGATTCGTCAGTTATCTTGCGTCCCTCAGAGTGGAATTAGAAGCCTCGCTCTTGGAGGGGGGCTCGGGGGGCGGAGCCTTCCGCTATAAAAAATACTGATAAACCACCTCCCATTTAACCTGGTTAGATTCGTCGTGGAAATAGAAGCCTTGGTACCGGTAGAGGAGCTTAGGGGGCGGAGCCGCCGTCATAAAAAAAATCCTTTAAAAAAAAAAATTAAAAAATTTAAACTGTTTATTGCAATTAATGTTACAAAAAAAAATTTTTTTTCTTATACTTAGGTAAAATCTTTGAATATTTAAAATTATTATAACATACACCCCCCTATGTTTGTAAATGAACGAGGAGCAAGGCAATCACCTGATCAGTGACTAAGCTGAACGCGTCGGAATGTCACAACCCCCCGTCAGCCCTTAGCACCCCCACTCCCGCCTAGATAGCTCTTAAAAGGGTGAACCGATTTGAATGCAGTTTTTTTATTTGAAAGCAGGTTTCTTGGCGATGGTTCTTAGATATGTTTTATCAAAATCGGTTCAGCCAATTCAAAGTTGTAAGCTCTTTTGTTAGCAGCGGAAGGGATCTTAGACGCATAATGGGCATTTACTTTATTTCAAACTAAATACAAACTGAAATATAGATGCACAGAAAAAACCCCAGAAAAAAGACCAATGCTGGGAATCGAACCCAGGTCCTCAGCGTTCCGTGCTGCGTGCTTACCCCTACACCATCACTGGTCTAGAAGTTAGCGACGAATCTTTCCCATACATCGTACACTTCAGTCTGTTATAATCACATTAGGCAGTGATAAAGCGCATCTATGTTAATGCCCTCTACCGAGAGACTTCAACACTCCTTCGGAGCTACCCGCTCACCTGGACCAAGAGATGGCGCTACTAGGCCAACTTTTACAAGTTAAGTATATTAAGTTCGATTCCCAGCATTGGTCTTTTTTCTGGGGTTTTTTCTGTGCATCTATATTTCAGTTTGTATTTAGTTTGAAATATATGGTTTCACAGGATGACCGTAAAAGTAATAAAAAAAATGAAGTTGAAGAAAATAAAATAAGTAAAAAGAAAGTATGTATCTTCATATATATAAAATTCTCGTGTCGCGGTGTTTGTTACCAAACTCCTCCGAAATGGCTCGACCGATTCTCATGAAATTTTGTGTGCATATCGGGTAGGTCTGAGAATCGGCCAACATCTATTTTTCATACCCCTAAATGTTAAGGGTACCCCTTAATTTTTGACGTGACAACGTCTAATAAATCGATGAATACACGTACATACACGAAAAAGGATGACGCAATGTAAGTACATGAGCCGCGAGGGCCAGTGGCAAGAGAGCGGCGAACGCCAGGATGTACAATGCGGGGTGCAGGGGGGGGGTACTCTAAGGCGGAACAAAGTTCGCCGGGTCAGCTAGTGTATCTATATAAGTATGTTTATCCGTTGACTAGTGCACAAGCTTTGATTAGTTTGGGTCAAAATTGGTGTGAATTGTCCCACGGTATTTATTCGGTACTTATTTATAAAATGAATAAATAAATAAATTGATACGTACCCTCAAGGACCACCTACAGGGCTCCTAATAACGTGATATTGCTTATATTGATACCCGATAGCATCTAATTTCGGCTAGTATCATATCATTAAACGTTTCATGTGTTATCAATGAGCATTTTTACGACCCCAACCGGTACTGCAGTGAAATAGGATGCGCGAAAATATACATAAGTAGGTATAGTGATAACATAACATGGTGTAGAGTGGCCATAGAGACAAGAGGATGAAGTAGGTTGGATGAGGTGTTTGCCAACTGGCAAACGGACTTATATACAGAAAGCAATGAAGCACCATCATTTTAACCGAAAGACGTCCACTGCTGAACATAGGCCTCCCCCAAGGCTCGCCAAACAGATCATCCAATGCGATCCCGCCACCTTAACTAGGTCGTCGTTCCATCTTTTTGGAGGCCTACCTACACTGCGTCTTCCGGTCCGCGGACGCCACTCCAGAACCTTTCGGCCCCATCGGCCGTCAATTCTACGAGCGAGCCATGTCCACTGCCACTTAAGTCTAGCGATACTTCGAGCTGTCCGTAACTTTGGTTCTTGCACGGATTTCATCATTTCTAATGCGATCCCGCAGAGAAACTTCTGAGCATAGCCCTCTCCATTGCCATTTGAGTGACTTTGAGCTTTCTTATGAGGCCCATCGTTAGCGGCCACGTCTCAGTGCCATACATCATCACTCATTTCAGTGTAAACTGACCTTAATAGGTCCTTCATAAAATCTCGGAAATGATCAATTCCCTAAATATGTTTACAATAATAATTCTGCTAATACTATGAGGTTATCAATAGTTATCTTGTCAGATAATAGCCATATTGAAGTGGAGGGAAAACAAAATACATGAAGTGGACATACAAAACAAATCACCTGTCAGTTTAACGCAAAGTCAGTCAGGCCTCCTGCATGCCATGTACTTACGCGCGATATTTACCTACCGCGGGGACGTCGGCTACAGATCTCCTGCGATCGAAATTATAGGTTGTCACAAACGCGCGCCGACGCACGTTCATTCGTGTTCCACGGAAAAAATATGCCGCCTGGACTTTTATAAGTGAATGGTGAAACAGGCGGTAAATGTTAATATGACTATACCAGAATTAATCTATACTAATACTAATAATATTATAAAGAGGAAAGATTTGATTGTTTGTTTGCATTGAATAGGCTCCGAAACTACTGGACCGATTTCAAAAATTATTCTGCCGTTAGAAAGCTACATTATCACTAAGTGACATAGGCTACTTTTTACCGCGGGAAAATACCTTTTCCTACGGGAAAATTAATTTATCGCGGGCGAAGCTGCGGACGGAAGGCTATAGTAGCTAATATAACAATTTGGAGTCCGTATCGTGCTGTCCCTCTTGCGCTATAAGCGAGGGCGAGATGGCACAATGTGAAGTTCGAAAGTTGACTTTCGTATCTAATATAAGGCTAGGGTTTGGTGAGCGTGGCAATGGGTTCTGCGCATTACAATAAATATCCTTTACTTGTTAGGATTCCAGAGGTAAAATGGCAAAAACGCAACCCTTATAGTTTCGCCATGACCGTGACTTTCTGTCCCTTTGTCCGTCCGTGGCTTAGCTTAGGGATTATTTATTAGTGCTAGAAAGTTTGCATGGATATAATATATAGCAATTATCCCGACAAAGTGGTATAAAAGCATGTAGAAAAAACCGGCCAAGAGCGTGTCGGACACGCACAAGGTAGGGTTCCGTAGCCATTACAAAAAAATCAAGTAATATTTTTCTAAGGATTTCGTATGTGTACGGAATCATCCAAGTTTAGGTATGTTTTATACCTTAGGCTACTATTTACTCTTAAACTACACATAATTTCCAAGCAATCTTAGCCGCTATAATTTTCCTAGTAAATTTGATATATTTACTACCATTCTGAATTTCTTCAAATTTTTCCACCTAACAGTTTAGATTTTGGAGGGGGGGGGGGGACGCTCGATTTTAATGAAAATTTTCACTTTAAAGTTGAATATTTCGCAAACAGATCACTGAATAGAAAAATCATGTTAGCAACCCCGCAATGGTTTTAAAAGACCTATCCAACGATACCCCACACTATAGGATTAGTCGAGACAAAAAAATCACCCCCCCTTTACGTCTATGGGAGGTACCCTAAAAAAAATTATTTTTTTATTTTTTATTTTACCACTTTGTTGGCGTGACTGATATGTATATTCATGCCAAATTACAGCTTTCTAGTACTAACTATCTCTGAGCTTAGCCGCGGACAGACAGACAGACGGACAGACATGGCGAAACTATAAGGGTTCCTAGTTGACTACGGAACCCTAAAAACCGGTTGTCTTTAAAGTCGGTTTATGGACGGTAGTTTAACGTGACAACGTCATAAGTAACAAAAATTTTAAAAAACAAAAATGAAACCAGGCGGTCGCCCATCCAAGTACTTACCGCGCCTGACGTTGCTTAACCTCGGTGATCGGACGAGAACCGGTGTTTTGTCAAATATCTTGAAAACGGTGCATCCTACGGCAAAATCAATGAAATTTTCATCCTCCCTTTAAAACCTTCGCACCCCCTCCCCCGCACCCCCCTTAACTCCCCCCGCACCCTCCCATTAAATACATGCTGGCGTTCGCTGCTCTCTTGTACATACTGGCCTTCGCTGCTCTGTAGGTACATGTACGTTACATTGCGTCATCTTTTTTCGTGCGTGCAGCCAGCGTTCATCGATTTATTAGACGTTGCCACGTCAAAACAAATGTATTTTCGCACATAAATTGCGAAAAACTCAGAGGTGTGATCCCAGGCTCGAACCCACGGCCCTTTGCTTGAGAAGCTATAGGTCAAGCCAACGCTCTACCACGGCTATCATCTGTGTGAATTGTGTGATAGTGACAATGTTTATTGTTTCTCCATTTAATATTATCACCTGTTTAATAATTTATTCACACGCCTAAATTCAAGGAGACGATAAATAAATTGATTGATTATTTTAATTAACAACAATGGGTCATTATTGAAAATAATTTGAGATAGCATGTTGCTACCTAGACTATAAGTTCATACAGAACGAAATAAAGGTTTTTTATTGGGCACGTTACATGCAACATAAACAATACATAATGGTTAAAAACATTGCTCTAAAATGTCTTTTTTGACTACTATTATTTCACAGTAAATATTAATTGAACGTAATAATATATTGCACTAATAATTTCAGTTATATTCGTTAATATTTACATAGCATTCATTATTTACTTCAATCGGAAATGTGGTCTATAAAAGACATAAGGAAGCAGGGGTTACAAACATCGATATATATGTACTAATATATGTCAATGGTTACAAACAATGATGAAACGTTTTATTTTGCGTGATAAGTCCCGTTAAGTATAATAATTATGAATCATGAAACGTCTAAGCATATTACTCGACTAAATCAAATAGGTACTATCTTGTCACCTGTCAAATATGTCGAACCTAGATAAGATAATATAAGATAAGATAAGATAAGATAAGATAAGATAAGATAAGATAAGATAAGATAAGATAAGATAATTTATTTATTTGTAAAAACATAACAAATAAATTGAAATAGCCTAGTGAATTTTAAATTGATCACTAATAACGCCACCATTTTTATTTTTTGACAGATTAAACGTCACAACGCCCTTATGTCATTTACATTTCTCCCGAGTTCGAGAGTGTGTGCGTTGACAATATTCCACAGCGGTTTTTGTTATTTGTTGTTAATTTGTTTTCTTTTTTTTCTCATCCTAAAATAAATGAACTATAGAGTCTACAAGGTCTACACCCCTTAGTTATGTCTTGAACTTTCGTGATTTTCGCTCCTCTAGACACGCGGCATTGTGCCAAGCCAAGTTCAAGTAAAAGGAGCTGGCGAAGCAGCGCCGTGTGTAATATTACACGAACCATTTGCAGCCACTTTTGACCCCTACATAACCCAAAAATTAATTAACACAAACGCACTAAATTTCATTTATTTATTGATACCAGTAAGATCAACCAGCAGGGTAATTGTGCAACTTTTTTGACACTTGGCATCGGGTTGAAATAACAGTTTTTGTATGGCTGTGACAGCTGGCTGTTTACGATACCAATTGTCAGCCTATACAAGAACTGTCAAAATGAACGCGATGGCGATTGCGAGGGAGTTAGACAATTAGCCTGCGGGATCCCCGTAGTCTTTCAACGTTATAGAACAGCACCCTCTATTGTTTAAATTAAATTATTATCCCACGGGATTGCATTACTAGGATATTATGTGTCCTATGTTTCAATCCAGATTTTTGTCCATCTGTACGCCAAGTTTCATTTAAATCGGTTCAGCCGTTATCTATACTAATATATAAAGCTGAAGAGTTTGTTTTTTTGTTTGTTTGTTTGTTTGTTTGTTTGTTTGAACGCGCTAATCTCAGGAACTACTGCTCCGATTTGAAAAATTCTTTCAGTGTTAGATAGCCCATTTATCGAGGAAGGCTGTAGGCTATATATCATCACGCTAACTCCAATAGGAGCGGAGCGGAGCGGAAGAATGTTTCAAAATCGAGTGTTTTTCAAGTAAAACTTCTATAGGCGCTAATCTCAGGAACTACTGCTCCGATTTGAAAAATTCTTTCAGTGTTAGATAGCCCATTTATCGAGGAAGGCTATAGGCTATATATCGCCGCCCCCCGCAGAATAAAGCCGCAAATGAAAAATGACAATTTTACAGGAATAAATAAAAACCGAAATTGATCCACAACTTTTTAATAATAAGCAGTTGGAGTTAAGTTTTAGTGGCATTCAAAAGCTAATTTTTTTCCCCACTTTTTTCAATAGCTGTTTTGGATTAAGCTTTCATTATTTAAAAGTTATTGATGAAAAAACGACTTACAAAACTATTTGCGTTTTCTAGTATTTGTAAAATTACTTTACGGTTTTGTTCGTCTATTTTTTGCCTTTTTTTAGTTTTGTAATGAACAGTAACTTTTATGTTCTTTGTATTTTTTGCAATACAGTTGTAATGGCAACACATTATTACTGTTTTATTCTGGTCCATTTATAAAGTTACTGATAAAGTAACAGATCATTAATGTTTTCTTCAGTATTTTACAGGATCTTTTTTATATTTGTAACATCATTTTACAAAATATCAGACGAAGAACGAGTTAAAATGATAAAGTAATAAATTTTTCTTAGTAGGAAAAACGTAATTTTAATAGTTTTAAGAGGCAATAAAATGTAATCTTTCATTAAAACTAGCCATTAGGATAAGTAGCCATCGTAAAACTTAAAAATACTCCCAAGAGTTTTATCATAAACAAGTATTTGCGATTGGTTTCTTTGATCTCCCTAATTCTTAATAAACTTAGTTAGTCTTGTGTATTTATTTGTAATCAAGAACTTAATAATCACAAAAATAGTCAATTTACTCTGAACTTAATAATAAAATGACACTTTGGTTCGTTATGGGCACATTAATGTCAAGAGATCAATAATTTAAGTAGAGCCTTTAAGACCTAGTTGTACAGTTGCAATCTAAGTATTTAGCATTTAAACTTTACTTAACATTTATACTACTTTTAACTCTTTAAAAGCACCAAAACAATCAGACTTAAATTGAAAATAATTACGTAAAAACGTTTCAATTTCTGCAGTAAATGGAAGTGATAAGGAGATTCTTCACGTTCGACAATAGACGCATTTAAATCATGAGCGAGAATGGATTTAAAATGTATCTTGAATCTTTGCTATTGTTTCTCATGAATCTAGATCAAGCAACGTTTTCGGAGACTCCTGAATCTCACTATTTACATTTTTTATCTGGTTTGGCGTACCATTGCATACCCATGTAATGCAAGAAGAGAATCCATTCTATCGAAAATGTTAAGAACATCTGAACTAACTGAAGGAGTTTTTATGTTCACATTAACCCAACCCATTCACCCAACAATGACTCTGAAGTCTTTCAAGACTAAGCAGGTATTCAGATACGTCTAGGGAAAAATCGGCCGTCAATTTTATTCTACGAGTGATGTGCCCTGCCCACTGCCACTTAAGTCTGGCGATTCTTCGAGATATATCGGTAACTTTAGTTTTTGCGCGGATTTCATCATTTCTAATGCTATCCCGCAGACAAACTCCAAACATAGCCCTCTCCATCGCCCTCTGAGTGACTTTGAGCTTTCTTATGAGGCCCATCGTTAGCGGCCACGTCTCAGTGCCATAAGTCATCACTGGCACCACACACAAGCCCAAAGACTTTTGACTTGAGACACTGCGGTATATTGGATGACAAGAAGCTTTCCGAACGCTGCCCAGCCGAGTCTATTTCGTCGATTGACCTCTTTCTCGAAGTTGAACCTACCTAATTGGATTGTATGTCCCAGTTAGATACAGACGTCAACAACTTCGAGCAAAGTGTCTCTGATTACGACGGGAGTTGGTACAACTTGGGCGTTCGACATAACCTTCGTCTTGTCCATGTTAAGTTTAGGTCCAACTATCTCGGAGACTCTTCCGAGGTCAGCGAGCATCGCGCACTGAGGTCCTCCATGAAGGTTCAGCCATAAGCACCACGTCGTCGGCAAATTGAAAGTGAGTGATGTATATTTGCCAATTACATTGATGCTGCGCTCTTCCCAGTCCAGAGTCCTGAACGCATCCTCTAGTGCAGCAGTGAACAGTTTAGGAGAAATAACATCTCCTTGACTGACTCCCCGCTGTAATAGAATAGACATCTGGTCCTGAAGTCGGACGGCGATTGTGGCGTTATTATACAGGCACTTCAACACTTCGATGTTCCGGTAGTCTACTTGGCACCATTGGAGAGACTGCAGTACAGCCCAAGTCTGGATCGAATCGATGGCTTTCTCGTAGTCTACAAATGCCAGGCAAAGGGGGCGGTTATACTCTCGGTTTTCTGTATATCAGCTTGTAAACATGGCTCAGAAGTGAAATGGGTCTATAATTCTTCAGTAAGGTATTATCGACTTTTTTGAAGAACAGCACCACTACACTTCTGTTCAATGTTTTCGGTTTTTCCCTTCATGAATGGTGGAATCGACTAGTTTGTGAAGGGCTTTGCGGACTGGTTTTCCTCCCGCCTTCAGAAGTTCAGCCGTTATTCCGTCATCACCAGGGGCTTTGCCATTCCTGAGTTGCTTGAGAGCCATACTAATCTCGTACTAAGCTGACGTCCGGGATAAATTCGGTATAGTGCCGGGTTAATCTAGCTCTCGGGTCTAGAGCTAGATCCATGTCGGGTTTTCTCGTTGATGTGTATAGCTGTCCACAGAACTTCTCGACTTCTAACAATAGCTCCGGTTCACAATCCTACCTTTATTGGTCTGTAACTTTGCCAGTTGGCTTTGCCCAACATACAGATTGTTTGCAAAAACTCTAGAGCCTCTGTTGCGCTATATCGCCACTTCAATACTATTAGTACCTATTAAATTGGCGTATATCGCGCCTCAGAGACTTCGAGATCTGTCTGTTAACCCACCGGCCGGTATTGGCAAGCGTCACCAGATGTCTATAGGATCATCTTACGTCGATCTTCCATGAGTTTTATAGTAGAGGCTGTAATCTGTTTGGTTCTATTTGTAAGTATTTTTTAAAATGTTGGCAGAAACTAAACATAGTTTGCATTATCTACGATACATGACTCGAAAAAAGTGACAATCTGTATTGGCGGGTAGACATTATTTTAAGTGGTTAGTGGTTAGTTAAATTTAAGTGTTTAGAGACCGAATAATTTAATTTTTGGATTTTTTTCCCTCACAATGTGATGGCCTTTGATGCACAATGTACTATAGGTACCTAAATAAGTTGTAATGTAACACAACAGACTGAGTTAGCAGCGCCTAAAGCGGAATGAAGGGTCACTTGCGTCCGCGACGCGGTTCGCTCTATGGTAGAAAGCGACTACGACATCACTTTCTTCGTAAAAAATGGCCTATTCGGTTTGGCAACGGCTTTTACACTAAATATTTAGGTAAACCAGAAACGTAAAGGATGTTATCGTATTAAACTATCTAGATTTTTTTGCAAATGGATGTTACGGAATTGTAATATTAAAATCTGCACCAGAAGAAAACTGCAAAAGGGTTTGCAATTAATTTTCTATTTCAGTTGCACCTTATAACTACAGTTTGATACTTTACACGAAACATTGTTTCAATTCTGACACGCAATAACATATTGCTGATTTTTTGGGCTTTGTCTGTGACAAAGAATAATGTCTTTATTTTTTGTATCTTCGTAAGTACTTAGTAAAAAAATGTGGAAAAAATTGAGGTGATGTATTTTAACGCGTAGATGTCAAAACTGAATGAACAATAAAAAGCAGGTAATTGCACTTTGCGGCTTTATTCTGTGGGGGCGGCGATATCATCACGCTAACACCAATAGGAGCGGAGCGGAGCGGAAAAATGTATCAATATCGGGGGTTTTGAAGTAAAACTTCTATATAGGCGCTAATCTCAGGAACTACTGCTCCGATTTGAAAAATTCTTTCAGTGTTAACACCAGGGGGTGAGGGGGGGGGGGGGGTTGAGGGGGGTGAGGGTGCGGGGGTGGTGTGCGAGAGTTTTAAGGGGGAATGAACATTTCATTGATTTTGCCGTAGGATGCACCGTTTTCAAGATATTTGACAAAAACACCAGGTGGTGGGGGTGGGGGGGGGGATGGGTGTGCGGGGGAGGGTGCGGGGGAGAGGGAGTGAGGGTATTAAAGGGGGATGAAAATTTCATTGATTTTGCCGTAGGATGCATCGTTTTCAAGATATTTGACAAAAAAAAAACTTGAAGTAAAACTTCTATAGGGCACGCTTGACTTGGGACGAACGCGGGTGTGCGGGGGGGGCTGTGTGGGAGGGCGTGCAGTGGGTGCGGAGGGGTGCGGGGGGGGTTCGGCGTTGCTGTGCGGGGGGAGTGCGGGAGGTAGCGGGTTGGAGGGTGCGGGGGGTTGCGGGGGGGGGGGTAATTTTTTTATTATCGAGGAACTAAGGAGAGCCATAATTGATGAAAAAGCAAATTGGATAAAAAAAATAAGCTGCCCAAATTACTCATTCCACGCGGACGGAGTCGCGGGCAAAAGCTAGTTGCATAATAAAATTGGCTATCTTTTAAACATCCAAACATCACATAATGTCTGTCTCGATCGGATATCGAATCCGGAACATCAAGCTTTGTAGTCAGCTTCTTCTAACTACTGAGTTATCTGGTCTTACGTAGGATACTTACGAGTACACGAAGGGTCCGACGTCCTCCACATGGAACTTTTCGTCCAAACCATCTCGCACTCGCTGCCAGTTCGTGTAGTTGAAAAGATGGACCTTCATGAGAGGCTCTACCGTGGGATTCTTCCATAAGGAGTAGGCCATCGTGTTGTTGCGGATCACCATGTTCTGGGAAACGAGAATATGGTTGTGTCAGGTGTTAAATTGAGATCCATATAAATTAAATAAATAAATTATGGGACAATTAACACCAATTGACCTAGTCCCAAACTAAGCGAAGCTTGTACTTATGGGTACTAAACAATGGATAAACATACTTATTTACATAAATGCATTATTATTTTGATTAAGGAGTAGAGATTGTGAAGTTAGGGCTTGTAGAGTAAGGGCGTGTAGAGTTAGAAGCTTAGCTCTACATGAGAGCTGATATTTTTAGGGATCCGTACCTCAAAAGGAAAAACCGGCCAAGAGCGTGTCGGACACGCCCAAGATAGGGTTCCGTAGCAGGTACGAAAAAATCTTTGCAAACTTTATTAATGTGGTTGTTTTGGTCCCAACGTCGGCGGTACAGCGCCATCTGTCGGCGAATTGGGTAACTAATCTACTGCAGTCTACTAGAACTGGTATGAATGAATATTGATTGTTTTTCAGATGTAATATATTTTTTTTTATTTGAAAGAAGATACTGTTAGCGTGATCTTATAGGTACTTAAGGAAAAAAATATGCTTGCAATGTAGGTTTAAATTACAATCTTAGTTTAGAAATATTTTTTTACAAAAACTTGAAAACTACTCAACTGATTAAGTTGAAAATAATTTTCCTAGAAAGTTTTTATTAAGTTTAACTTACGTGATTTTTTTCATATTTTTTAGACGTGCGGTTCAAAAGTTAGAGGGGGGGGACACATTATTTTGAACTTTCGGAGTGAATATCTCCGAAAATATTCACTTTATCAAAAAATGGTTTTAGAAAACCCCTATTTATTTTCAAATACCTATCCAATGATATCCCACACTATAGGGTTAGTTAAGAAAAAAAAATCACCCCCACTTTACGTCTATGGGAGGTACCCTAAAAAAATTTTTTTAGTTTTTTTTATTTAACCACTTTGTTGGCGTGACTGATATATATATTCATGCCAAATTACAGCCTTCTAGTACTTACAGTCTCTGAGCATAGCCGCGGACAGACAGACAGACGGACAGACATGGCGAAACTATAAGGGTTCCTAGTTGACTACGGAACCCTAAAAATGATCATATTGATCATTGATGAAATGTTGTTTAAGTATGGAATGATGGTAAACCCTTATGCGGCAATTACACTACTTTTCGTTCACCTAAATGCGTTCGCCGAACTGTTTCAAACTGCTTCGGCGATCGAACGTCGTCTTGACATTGGTCTGTCCGCCTTGCAGCGGCTATCTTGAGGCGGTGGCAGTTGTTGGTCGCCGAGTGCGGCCGACTACCATGTTCTTTAGACGGCAATTACATTAAGGGTCTCTCCAACTTTATGATAACGGAATAAGAGCAAAGAAGACATCGATTACTTATGGCTCGGCTACGCGGGCCGGGAGCCGAGCTGAGCGACGTCTTTTTCGGCTTTTTCGCTCTTATTGCGTTGTCATAAAGGTTTTTTTGATCTGTTGAAGCCGATTTCGCGTCGATAGATTTAGGGAGATCCTAAGTCGATCGCCGCATGCGACATGCGGTTACCGCAACAGTGTGAAGAGCACGGTAGTCGGCCGCATTCGGCGAGTGACAGCTGCCAGCGCCTAATTATGGCCACCGCATTAGGCGGACAGACCAATGGGAAGGCGACGTTCGGTCGCCGAAGTAGTTTTAAACAAGTTCGGCGACCGCATTAGGTGAATGAAGTAGTGTAAAATTGCCGTATTAGGCGCAAGCGCAAGAAGGGGTGTGGGACGTGGGCGCGTTGCAGTCCACATCATTTGTTCGCAGGCCGCGTCTCCTCCCCGTCTTTTCTGTCTGCTTCTTCTATACATTTAGTATGAAAACTGGAAATTGCTCCTTTACGGACTTTATTACATTACTCACCGACAGTATAGCATTGTTGACTGTATTTGTGAAGCAGAAGAATACGGTTCCAATGAGACTCAGGACGAACGTAGCGGATAGAGTCACCAATACTGTAACAAAAAAACTTGAGCATTAACGATATTGTATTATTGTGGCCGCTACAACAAATGCTACTTAGTAGTGGTAGAGCCATGTTGTAGCTAGCTGCTGCATCACGAATGGGCCGGCTCATCCGGGCAGTACCCCCTTCTCACAGAACACCGGCGTGAAGCAGCCGTGATTACGGTTTCGTACGGTCAATGAGAGCGCCGGGGGCCCAATACCTTTCTCCCTCCCTCTCCCCTGTTCCTCTCCTTTTTAAGGGCCGGCAACAGATCAGTGACTCTCTTGATGTTTATGGGCAGTAGTGATAATTTTCCATCAGATGACTCGCTTGCTCGTTTGCCTCCCTCTCATAATAAAAAAATACTAATAACTACCTATATAGGTAAATAAAAAAAATTAAAAACCCTCGACACAATTACGACCAGATGGCTTAGTGGTTAGAGACCCTGACTATGAAGCTTGAGGTCCCGGGTTCGATTCTCGTGTCGGGGCAGATATTTGTATAAAAATACGAATGTTTGTTCTCGGGTCTTGGGTGTTTAATATGTATTTAAGTATGTATCTATCTATATAAGTATGTTTATCCGTTGCCTAGTACCCATAACACAAGCTTTGCCTAGCTTACTTTGGGACTTGGTCAATTGGTGTGAATTGTCCCATGATATTTATTTATTTTTATTTAATTAGGTCACACATAAAATAACTTACTTACTTATTAAATAACTAGCTTTTGCCCGCGACTCCGTCCGCTTGGAATTAGTAATTTGGGCAGCTTATTTTTTTATCAAATTTGCTTTTTCATCAATTATGGCTCTCCTTAGTTCCTCGATATAAAAAAAATTACCCGCCCCCGCAAACCCCCCCTAACCCCACCCCCCCACCGAACTTCCCCGCACACCCGCGTTCACATTCACCACCGTACTCCCAAGTCAAGCGTGCCTATAGAAGTTTTACTTCAAAAACCCCCGATTTTGAAACATTCTTCCGCTCCTTTTGGTGTTAGCGTGATGATTATGTAGCCTATAGCCTTTCTCGATAAATGTACTATCTAACACTGAAAGAATTTTTCAAATCGGAGCAGTAGTTCCTGAGATTAGTGCGTTCAAACAAAAAAACCTGTTCGATAAATTCTTAAAATAGACGTATCTTTCTTATTTGAGAACCGATTCAAATGAAACAAACACTAAATGTTAATCAAAGAAAATACCAACATATCAGTGAAAACCGCATCCTTCTAGGTTAAGCCGTTTCTGAGATTAGCGCGCACAAACGCACAGACAAACAGACAAACAGACAACAATTCTAAAAATCATTGTTTCGGGTTCTATTGCGCTAATAAATAGCCCTAGTGACAGTTTTTCTCAAATATCTTCAATGTACAGACACCGACTTGTTACAGATTTATTATATGTATAGATAATATTAGTAAATTTTTCACGATACCCTTATCATACATAGAACGCCCCCGAAACTTTCAAATCGTTATCTACGTCATTAAAAACATCCCATCGTACGACTTCTTATCGCGTACAAAAATAATTATTGTTAAGTAAAGATTTAACCAATTGAATTTCATTTTAAGATTCCCAAAAACATCGTGATCATCATTAACGTTGCATAAAAATACTCGTGCTAAATTTCATGTCTCTAAAGCTAGCGGTTGAGAATTCGGAAATTTATCCCAATACCGTGGAAAGACCGCACTGAGACGTGGCCGCTAACGATGGGCCTCATAAGAAAGCTCAAAGTCACTCAGAGGGCGATGGAGAGGGCTATGCTTGGAGTTTCTCTGCGGGGTCGCATTAGAAATGATGAAATCCGCGCAAGAACTAAAGTCACCTACATAGCTCGAAGAATCGCCAGACTCAAGTGGCAGTGGGCAGGGCACATCGCTCGTAGAGCTGATGGCCGATGGTGCAAAAAGGTTCTCGAGTGGCGTCCGCGGACCGGAAGACGTAGTGTAGGTAGGCCTCCCCAGCAAGATGGAGTGACGACCTGGCCCTATACTACGAAGCGCGAAATTCGAACTTCGTTTCATGCCGTTCCGCTCACGCTAATGGTATTTATTACGAGAGTGAGAGGGACCGCACGATCCGAACTTCGAACTTCGAATTTCGTAGTAACCCCCCTGGTTAAGGTTGCGGGATCGCGTTGGATGCGGATGGCGCAGGACCGATCTGTTTGGCGAACCTTGGGGAGGCCTATGTTCAGCAGTGGACGTCTTTCGGCTGAAATGATGATGATGATGATGATGAAAGCTTTAACCAACTGAAGTTTATTTTAAGATTCCTAAAAACTTCGTGCTCATCATTAACGTTGCATAAACACACTCGTGGTAAATTTCATGTCTTTAAGCCTAGCGGTTGAGAATTCGGAATTTTATCCCAATGCCGTGGTAACATCGAGATAAAAATCAGATTCCGGTTCATTCCAACCAAATATCATAATGACCTTTTCCATATTTTACTAAATCTCAAATTGTCTTAGTTCCAAAATGCCTAAATTCCCAAATTGACTTATTTTCAATACAATAAAATGTCGTAATAACATTTACACATTACATCCGATATCCAAAATGTATAGTTAGTAAAATGAACAATAACTTCAAATACCGAATTAATATTAAGACTGAAAGTGATAATGCATTAGTTTCATCATTACCAAAATTCAAAAATGCCTTTTGTTGACAGGCCCAAAGATCAAAATGACACTGTCTCATAATACCTAAAATTTTAACCATGCAGTATTTTAGTGTTACGTATTTATAAATGTGAATGTTCAGTCTATCAGAATTGGTTTAACAAGTTTTAACTACTATACTTAATGAATTCTCGATTGTACAGAATAAATTTAATTACTCATTGCTTAAAAACTGTAAACTTCAACATAATTTTAGATATTTTGACAATGTGACGTTTTTGTATCTAGTTAATTTGAGTTTTAGACATTTTGGGAAATGCTATAATTGAAAATTCATCAAAACATGATCAAGTCAAGTTTTAGACATTTTGGGAAATGGTAGAATTGAAAATTTATCCAAACGCGATAGAGTCTAAATGAATTATAGTCATATTAAGAATAGAATACGGTAATTTAAGAAATAGGCGTGAGTCATTTCGAGGTTTAGACATTATGAGAATAATCTGTTTTGACATTTTGATATTCTAGGAACACGTTATTATGATATTTGGTTGGAATGAACCGGGATCAAAAATCAGCCTATGTTATTGCAGAAGTCCAGCTAAGTATAGCTATCGCCACGAGAGTCGAGGTCACGCACACAACATGTTATGTAATGACAGCGGGATTTTGATATTCGTACCGACAACATGTTCAACAGACTCAACAGACAATTGCAAAATTGATTAAAAATTCTTCAACCTATTTCGTTAAGAAGTATAAATAAATCTACCTAGTTGAAACCAAACAGAAAATAAAACATTTTGATCTATTTTATTTAAATCAGATACCTAAGCATATTTTTGGCTTCTTTTGTTGCGAATACTTCCTATCAGTTTCAAATTGTTTTATTTCAAAAATAGGTTATATGAAAAAAGAAAGGTTATAATATGCATAGTATTTCGTAGGTATTTTATGATAAGATCATATAACTCACATTTTCATTCACTCTCTCATTTCAAGTAAGTAGTTCAAGTAGCTGTTTATGTAATCATTCGTCTCAACTCTCGTGGAGAGACCTAAGTATATACTTTACTACTTAACTAAGTATATTTTCACGGATACTTTCATCGTCGTCTATTGAAGGCGATTATCAACCATTTCTGGTGGCTCATGAGGGGAATATCAGCCAATTTAAATACCAAATTTCAAATCCGTCCTGCCATTTTAACAAACACACACACACATATACAGGGTTATTTGTAATTCACTAGCATCCTTTTAACCCTAAACTCCTACCCCTTAAACAAATGTTTTTTGTTTTACGGCTTTTGTCATAACTTAATATTTTTTTAACGTTTTGAAAATTTGAGATTACCTCTTATTTTTACGATAGGTAGGTTACTCTGTGTATTTTCATTTTAAAAAGTCGTAAAAGAAAAAACATTTGTTTGAGTTATAGGAATTCAGGGTTAAGAGGATGTCAGTGAATTACAAATAACCCTGTATACTCCTAAACTTGGACAAGAACTAATTATGGACAGTTTTTTCCGTAAACCCATATTTTAAGAAACGGACACTATGTTTTTAAACTATCTGTTGATTGCGCCAAGCACAGTGTTCCATCCTCAGATAACTGATGGTCATAACTGGTATAGACCATGAATGGTGGGGCTATAAGGCATTGAATTTTTGCTGTCCATTACTGGGCACTACTGTGCTTAACATGTCCATGATTGGCGCCGTCACCCTAGAATAAATAGGGAAATATCATCCCAGCAGCAGCTGCAGGGAAATATAATGGCTTTAAAATCTTTCCTCTTGCCATTTGAATCTTTAGTAGGTAACCTTGATTCGTTAATCATCCTAGAATAATCAGATAACAGTCTAGAACCTAGAAATAAATATTAACGACATTGTAAAAAACTTGTTGTGTGTCAAGAGTCAAGAAAATTAAAATTAAAATTAAAATTTATACTTAATACAAACAGCTTGCCTTGCTTCGCACGTTTAGATATTTAAATCATTAGTTCTGTTAGTCGTCATGAAATTCCGGGATTTTCTAAAATATCGTGGGAATTTCCAAAAATTACATATTATTATTATTTATGGTGTAGGTACTTGTAACGTGCAACCGTGCCAAATTTAATATTTCTACACTTAACGGTTAGTATTTCGGGTCTTTACATAAGGTAACGGCAGCGATTTCCGTGGTATTCAAAATCGGCATTCTATTCCATGGTATTTTTATTTATGCGTTTTGTGATTTATTTAAGAGACTTACAGTAAATTTGCTCATACAGGAATAAAAAGTGATTTTTTGTCAACGAAATTAACAGCACTAGTGAACATATATCAAGCAAGGGGCCATAAAAATTGTCAGTAAACGCAACGTTGCGGCAGAAGCAGGTTGTGTCATACAAACGCAAGATACCTCGCGTAAGTACAACCGTGTTCCTAATTAGTGATTTGGATAATAAATATGACAGTTACTTTAATGTTGCGGTTTTGTAATGTTAGATAGTAGTTTCTTTTATGACTTAAGATCATAATTTTTTCATATTTTTGGACAGAAATACGTTAAAAACGGTAAATTAAATACAGCGGAATAAGCATCCATATTTTTGCAGTGGCAGATTATTCCGAGGTATTATGTCTCGGCTTAAGATGTAACAATACTTTCCATTCCGAGTTAATTTATTTTAAATTTTGCTTAGCACTTATATTAAATATTTATGGAAATGTAATCTTTAGCTAATACAGCAGGTAAAGAGCAATATCCGTGGTATTAAAAAGTGATCAGAACTCTTAATTTTTAAAGATTCGCTGATCACAATAAAGTATGTTTTCTTAGAAACCCTTAAATATACACGTCATTTTACTTTTATGAAAAATTGAAGTATTTTGCTTGTTAAGATATGAAAGTTGAGTTTTTTGTGAAGATTGGAATATGAGCTTTCGATTTACATTAAAAAAATCTCTGTTTACTTGTTTTCTTATGGGTCGGAATTATGTTTTTTGATAACCTGGATTGAAGATAAATCCGATGGTGGGAAAACCCCAACACACGGAAATAGCATATATGGGAATCTAAATCCGTGTTACGAAGAATTTGTACCCCTCGGAATTACCTTCTCATATAATGTAATTCCGAGTGGTATTGCCAACAAAATTGAAATTTAAGGTACCGTAAAATTGGATATAAAGTCACTGTCAATTGAAATTGCAAACAATGTAAAACAAACCTTGTATTTAAAATGTCTTTAATTTCCATTTTCTCTCATCAAATACTGCTAAATTCATGTGTTATTTAATCTATACTTACCACAACATTATCCTAAACCATTAAAACTATAAACAAGTGCTAGAATATAGATATTTCATTAAATGGTTTATTTACATTGTTCGCATTTTCAATTGACAGCGACTTCAGATTTAGTCCGTTTCAATGTTATGTGTAATGATGAGTTTAATCCTACTTTCTCCTAATATTATAAATGCGAAAGTTTGTGAGTGAGTGATTATGTTTTGTACTAAGACTCCAATGTCCGTCTGTCACCAGGCTGGATCTCATGAACCGTCAATCAATCACGTCTTTATGATTTTATTTTATGTTTTTATGTGGGCCAAAATAAGCCTCCAATGGGCCAAAGTACCCCGACCTTACGGTATTTATCTATCTATATAAGTATGTTTATCCGTTGCCTAGCATCCATAGTACAAGCTGTGCTTAGTTTGGAACTAGGTCAATTGGTGTCAGGTGTCCCATGATATTTATTTATTTATACACTTAACTTTTATTTTAACTGTTATTGTTTGATATAACAGCAAATGATAGAATAATAACTATGAGAACTTTCAAAGATGATTATTGTATCAAGTATAGCTTAAACAATTATAACTGACATGAGGACTGTACCTATCAAAAATATTTTTTATAATTACTTAAGATATAAGTAATTATAAGAATTATTTTTGATAAGTACAGTCCTCAAAATTAAATTATTATTCTTATTTAAGTATCTCTTCTCTACCAGTAAACCTTTATTTTCTAACCTTTCCATACTTTCTGGCCATTATTAATTTGATCTCTTACTTGTGTCTATAGTTCTGTATTTTTGTAGTAAATCATACTAAATATTTTTTTAATTTATTATGTGTATTTTTTTAGGATAGGTTATTAAAATATTTAAGTCTGCGCAAAATATACAGACGCTACAAAAAATATTTTTATTGTACGGAACCAAGCAAAATATTTAGTCGTTACCCACGGAATTGTCAGCCAAAACACACGGAATTAGATTTACTAGCTATGGATTACCACGGAATAAGAATTTTTCACATTCCTGCCTTTAAAAAATATTTTTTACTATTAAATCATCCAAGACAAACTACAAAAGTAAAAAAAATCAAAGTTCACTTAAGGTACTCCTAAAAAAAAAATATTTTCTGACTCTATTTTATTCAGAAGTGCTTATTTTTTTGATGTATTTTAAAAATGTCCTTAAACCCCACGGAATTCGCTGCCGTTACCTTAAGTATACTCGTAGATTTTACGTGGATCCATGGGAATAATGAAATACCTAATAAGTTTTTGATAAAAAATCATTCATCTCAAAGAATTAGCCTAGCGATTCAACGCGGAAATGCTGCCAGCATCTTCGGCACAATGCCGTAGGGGCCTTTTTAGGGTTCCGTAGTCAACTAGGAACCCTTATAGTTTCGCCATGTCTGTCCGTCTGTCTGTCTGTCTGTCTGTCTGTCTGTCTGTCCGCGGCTAAGCTCAGAGACTGTTCGTACTAGAAAGCTGTAATTTGGCATGAATATACATATCAGTCACGCCGACAAAGTTATTACATAAAAAACTAAAAAAAAAAATTATTTAGGTACCTCCCATAGACGTAAAGTGGGTGTGATTTTATTTCTTTCAAATAAAAAATATATTACATCTGAAAAACAATCAACATACATACTAGTTCTTAGTTACCCAATTCGCCGATAGATGGCGCTGTACCGCCGACGGTTTAGTTTTAATTTTATTTTGTAATAGTTAGATATTTAGTTTATAGTTAAGTTTTATTCATTGTTATTTTTTCTTAATTGTTTTATTTTTAGTTACAATAAATTGTACAGGTAAAGTAAATACGACATACTTGTTTAAATACGTAGGTACATATATGTATGGCATCGCAATGAAAGCTATTTCTCATGTTTCAATTGGCTAAGTAAAGTTTTTTGAAGTGATGCTAATTATATTTTTTTTCGACAGTGGTCGACTTCAAAACCAAGAAACTGCAGCTGTTTTATTTTTATCTCCATTTATTTATTGGAAATATTTTTTTAAGTGTTCGAGATGACATTTGTGAGATTTTATGGCTGACAAGCGGTTCGTGCTCAGTACTAAGAAGAAATAGAAAAAAAAAACGAATTCAACTGTCGCTTCTGTCAATGTCAAATGAAATCTAACCGTTTGCGTTTCGTTTGCTTTGCGTTGTCCAAGAAGCAGGTCCGAAATAGTGATCGAAAGTATTCAATCGTGATCCAATTATTGTGCATAAGTTGTGGAGAAATGCGGTAAAATTGAAAGTCCGGATTTAATGCGGAGGTCGATAAAAATAGTAAAAAAATCACACTGAGTACACCAAAACGCAAAGCAAACGAAACGCAAACGATTTGATATTGACAGCAGTGACAGTTCACTTCGGTTTTTTTTTTCTGTTTCTACTAAGTTCTGAGCACGAACGGCTTGTCAACCATAAAATCTCACAAATGTCATCTCAAACACTCAAAAAAATATTTCCAGTAAACAATAGGAGATAAAAATAAAACAGCTCCAGTTTCTCAATCTCCAGAACGCCGACTGCCAAAAAAAATATAATTAGCACCTCTTCAAAAAACTTTACTTAGCCAATTGCATCTACTTAGCTCTTATATTTTCAATTTTATATTGATATCTAAAAAACCCTGACTTCGTCACGGAACCACTGATGATCATCAAAATTCTAAGGGTACTTCTTGAAGTCCTATAAAGCTGAAACTTTGTATGTAAAAGAATAAGTACACAAACAACAACAAAATTATTAAGTAAACTTGGAATTTAAAAAAAAATTGACAAAATTAACTTACTTAAGAAGTAAATGTTGGAAAATGTTGCAAAATGTTGGAAATTCCACGAAAAACATTATCATGTAGATTTTTGCCAAGACAAGACCATATTCCTTGCACTGTCAAAAAGTTATCAGATCTCACTACAATAACTATTTTATGATAGAAATTTACTACTTAAATAAATAAGAATAAAATTTTCACTTTACTTTGTTTACGTGTGACGGTAGCCAAACGGCACATCCAGATATTTTGACTATGGTGTAAAGTTTGTGAAGTTAGGGCGTGTAGAGTTAGGAAGCTTGGCTCTATGTGAGATCTGATGACTTCTTGACAGTGCAGGGAATATGGCCTCGTCTTGGCAATATTTTACATGAAAATGTTTTTGGTGGGTACTCAATTTCATCAAGGAGTAACAAACAGGCACGCGCGCACACTTTTAATATTAGTAGGAATTGGATTAGTATAATTAGTAAGTATTAATTAATTAGTGTACTTAATTAATGTTAATTAAACTAATTGCAAGTGTCAACGCTTCTAATTTTCTTTAATGATAGGTACCTATTTAGTAACGCGTAAATGACAAATTGGATCTAAGTATATACGGGCCAATCTTTGAATTTAAATTACCGTGAAACACAGATATCCCTAAGTTTGTATGGATGGATGACACGGGAATCGAACCCGGGACCTCAAGTTTCATAGTCAGGTTCTTTAACCACTTCCATCTGGTCGTCAACGCAAAACACAAAACAGACAGCAAAACGGCCAGTATTAAATTATCTAATTTATAAAAATCACGTGTCACGGTGTTTTTAACCGACTTCAAGAAAAGGAGGAGGTTCTCAATTCGGTTGTATGTTCTTTTTTTTTTTTTTTTTTTTTTTAACGTGTGTTACCTCAGAACTCCGTCATTTATGAACCGATTTGGAAAATTCTTTCGTTGTTTGAAAGCATATGCTTCAAGGTTGGTCCCGTTGTTACCGGAATCCAGTTCTGATGATGGGATCCATGAGGAATTGAAGGAACTCTTCAAAAGTTCAAGGGAAATGTAAAGCGATTTTAGTATTTTCAGTGACAAATCGAGCATTTGCATTCATAAAGTGTCATTTGGTAAACTAGATCTGATGAAGAAGACCGCAGATGGCCAACGGAACTCCTCAACGGGTCAAATCTTGCAAGTTGAATTTGACTCACTTCCCGGTTTCTGATTGATTTCATATTTTACATGCATGTGTAAATCAGGTGACTATGCAATATTATTGTGACATGGAGCTAATCTGATGATGGAGTTGGAAGGTGGCCATAGAAACTCTGTAATAAAACAACACAACCCCGTCGAGTTTGGGTTCATTTGAAACGTCTTGACGAGCACTTTGATCCCAGATGGTAACCAGGGTCTGATGATGGAGCTGGAAGGTGGCCAAAGTTACTCCATAAAGTAACGGCACTTACCCCATCGAGTACGGACTCATTTGACTCGTCTCAACGAGTACTTTGGTCCTAGATGGTAACCAGGGTCTGACAATGAAGTTGGATGGTGACCATAAGAACTCCGTAGTAAAACGACATAACCCCATCAAGTTTGGTCTCGTTTGATTCGTCTTGATAAGTACTTTGGTAACCAGAGGCAAAAAGTACAGTCAGTAAAGAGTGCCAGTCCAGGCCATTAGCAACAACTAAAAAGAAAAAAATAAAAAATTTTAAATAAAAAATAAAGCCGCCTTCAAAAAACACCCAAAAAAAACTTGGAAATAAAAAAAATTTAAATAAAAAATAAAACCTCCTTCAAAAAACCCCCAAAAAAACATAAAATAATAATTGATTGAACCGACCACAATAAGCATGAAAATATCTTTCTACTAATCTGTTTGAAGTTGGTGCCTCAGCACGAGCCAGCAGGAGTGGACCTAGTAATCTAACTTACCTACATACCTATTATAGGGCTTCTACACTCCTGCTGGCTCGTGCTGAGGCACCAACTTCAAACAGATTAGTAGAAAGATATTTTCATGCTTATTGTGGTCGGTTCAATCAATTATTATTTTATGTTTTTTTGGGGGTTTTTTGAAGGAGGTTTTATTTTTTATTTAAATTTTTTATCGAACTCCTCCGAAACGGCTGGACCGATTATTATGAAACTTTTTTATCTGTATTCGGTAGGTCAGAGAATAGGTCGTAGGCTATTTTTTGTATACCTACCCCTATTCTTCGCGGGCAACAGCTAGTATCTAATATATAAAAATCTCGTGTTGCGGTGTTTGTTATCGAACACCTCCGAAACGGCTCGACGGAGTCGCGGGCAACAGCTAGTAAACATAAAAAAGTAAAAGTACTTAGTAGTTATTGTGCATGCTGAGTTTACCTTTAAGTAATAGTTATAATGTTCCACATAAGTTCATTCTGTAAAAATAATGTTGGTAAACCTTAATAAAGGAAAAAAAAAATTATGCAACTGGGCACATTAAAAAAGGTATAAAAATAACGCAACCCGCTTCTAAGTAGGTATACTCGTAGGTAGTGTATCAGTCCCACTCTCTATTCTAAACCAAATACAATAGAATGAGAGGAGGCCTGAGCGCTGCAGTGCGACATATGGTCGGGAATCGCACCTGGGACCTCAAGCTTCGTAGTCAGGTGCACCACTAGGCTATCCGGCCGACAAAATGTCAAATGACTTTCCTTGCCAAGCAATGCTGTCACTGTGACATTTTTCTGTGACATGATTCCTCAGTGTGTCACTAATCAAGTAATCAGTTGGTTTGAGTGTATCATAGATGTGTCCCTTTCATTCGTGGAAATTAAATCAATGTTAATTGTCATACAAATTTTTAGGGTTCCGTACCCAAAGGGTAAAAACGGGACCCTATTACTGAGTCTTCGCTGTCCGTCCGTCTGTCACCAGGCTGTATTTCACGAACCGTGATAGCTAGACAGTTGAAATTTTCACAGATGATTGTATTTTGGTTGCAGCTATAACGAAAGATACTAAAAAACAGAATAAAATAAATATTTAAGGGGGCTCCCATACAATAAACGTGATTTTTTTTGCTCGTTTTTGCTCGATATTGATAACGGCAACACGTAGACGCTTGAAATATTCACAGAACATTTAGTTATATATTCACTTTAAAAATAAATAATTAAATTAAAATAAAAAAATATTTAAGGGGGGGCTCCCATACAAAAAAAACGTGTTTTTGCCGTTTTTATAGATAATGGTACGGAACCCTTCGTGCGCGAGTCCGACTCACAATTGGCCGGTTTTTGTTCGTGTCTCTCCTATGGACATGGCAAAAGTTAAGGGTCTATAGCCAATATTTTTTAGTCCAGTAATCTGCGTGTAAGTAATCTGCCTTTCAGCTTACTTAAATAAATCTCAAGTTTGCTGACTCGGATTCGCTAATTTCATGGCCAAAGGAGAGAAAACTTTTTCATACGCTGTGTAACCTTTAATTAAACAACTCACAGCAATAATACTTCTTCTCGCTCTGTTTCCCCCAACACAGAGAAGACCACTGCTCCGTCACCCCCGCACAAGTAAACTGGGCCCTTCCGCACCCCGCGCACCCTTGCAACCCAGCCAAAATCGTATCCTCCCTTATAAGTATCTTCGCCCCGTTGATCATTACTTTCTCCTCCTCCTTCTCCAACATAGGCGCCGTCGATGACATCTTCTCCAAACTCAGGTGATCCATTATTACACTCGCGTATCCGCCAGTTTGAAGCTCGTACTTTATTTTACACTCGTCTGTTTTGCGCGATTACGATGGAGCTGGCGTGGTTGTTTTAGCATGTAAATAAACGTATGCGCACGGCCGTTCGCGGCAGTAATCACGATACAACTAGCTGAACTACGGGTCATTCAGTCGTATGTTTGTGGGTTATCATTGTGTTATCAGAGGCGCTTCAGACGAGATGCTTGGCTTTTTTGCTCCGAGAGAATAATAAGTTTTGAAACTTAGCGTGCAGAATTAAGAGGCAACTCTGACGACATCGCAATGTTCAAGTGAAAATTGTTTTTATTCACAGATATTTATTTATACATACAACATTTATTTACAACTATCCTCTAAGACTATAAGTAAGTAAAAAAATAATTTGATTCTGATACAAAATAGACCATGCATTAAATCTTTGCGTTTTTATCACAATCTCAATTTTTTTCAATAAAAGCTTGTTACACCTTCATTATTTCTCTTGGCGTCAAAATTTAGTGCATGTCTATTTTTTATCCGAATTAAAATTATTTTCGGCTTTTTAGTTCTATTTATTAACATCTACTTAATAAAAGCTTGTCTTTAGTTTATTTTTCTTTGAATTTTTAATTATATGTAATGTTTTTGATAGGATAGTATTTTCACGTACCTATGTGTAAAGTTTTAAACTTTCGTGATGGCTAACCACTCCTATGTAGTTAATGAAAATTAAAATAACATTCGATATTTGTGAAAACCACTGTGTTGCTATAAAAAAACCACAGCTCAAATTGAATTTTCGACTCATCATCATCATCATCAACATTGTATCAGCTGAAAAACGTCCACTGTTGATACAGATGCATTTAGTATGTCATGTTACGTTTGTCTGGAAACAATGTAGGTAGTATCGTTTTCTACAGACCGCTGTTAGGATTCAATTGTCAACAGGACGTATTACTATTTTAAAGACGGTATTCATCATCCCAGCCTATTTTATTATACGTCCCATTGCAGGGCACAGGCCTCCTCTCAGAATGAGAGGGCTTGGGCCGTAGTTCCCACGCGGGCCCAGTGCGGATTGGGAACTTCACACACACCATTGAATTTCTTCGCAAGTGTATGCAGGTTTCCTCACGATGGTTACCTTAACCGTAAAGCTCATGATAAATTACAAATGTAATTTCCCACATAAATTCCGAAAAAGTCAGAGGTGCGAGCCCGGACTTGAATCCACGACCCTCTGCTTGAGAGACCATAGGTCGAACCACTAGGCCACCACGGTCTGTTTGTCTGTTCAACTCGACAGTTGAAATTTAAAAAATTGCATATTTTTCGATTATTTCCTGGGCCCAATTGCATAACAAAGTACAACTTATATTACAAGCGGAACTCCCTTTCTAGTTAATATAACTGAAGCGAGAGTTCCGCTTGTAATATTAGTTGTACTTTGTTATGCAATTGGGCCATGGTAATGTCAATGCATCGTGGGATCATTTTTATATTGGTAAGTCGAGACCCCTTACAAAATTAAAAATGTATAGTTTCAGATTTTCCCCTATACTTACTTGTAGTTAGACGGTATTAGTTGCTAAATTTCATAGTTCTAGGTCAGCGGAAAACGATTCCCCTGAAAGTGTCGAAATATACGTTGTTTGTGGCATAAACGGCCGTAATTTTTTTTTACGTTAACTTAGAAGTTTGATTTTTTTACAGCTTCAAGTGACTACTATAGACCTGAGTAAATGGTTTCAATTTCAACTCGATACCTCCATGTGTTCCCGAGATAAAGGGTCTTGACTGTCAGATGGACGGATGGACTATCATAATCATCATCATCATCTCAATCGAAAGACGTCCACTGCTGAACATAGGCCTCCCCCAAGGCTCGCCAAACAGATCGGTCCTGCGCCATCCGCATCCAACGCGTTCCCGCCACCTTAATCAGGTCGTCGCTCCATCTTGTTGGAGGCCTACCTACACTGCGTATTCCGGTCCACGATCCGCGGTCCGGATCGCTGTGATCCTATAAAGGAGGATAAAGGGTTCGGTTATTATTTTTTGAGATACAGAACTCTAAAAATAATAACTTATAAACATGTTTTGCTTATTGCCCCATAGTAACCGTAGGGCCATGGACTCTTGATAAGATATTCCATCGGAAGTAGCCTACATGGCGATGTGCTCCGGTTGCGGCAAACGGTTTAAATATCATCATCCCGCGTGCAAGTCGGACACTGTCTGGGCCCTCCATTCCCAGTTCGTCCGAAGGGATTTTTCCCGAGCAGAAGTCACTCTTCCTACCCTAAAGTAAAAAATAGCAAAGACTTCGCGTCTTTGGCCACTCTGGCGACTCATTCAAAAAAAAAAAAAAAATCATCATCCCAGCCTATATACGTCCCACTGCAGGGCACAGGCCTCCTCTCCGAATGAGAGGGTGTTTGGGCCTTAGTTCCCACGCGGGCCCAGTGCGGATTGGGAACTTCACACACACCATTGAGTTTCTTCATATTATATATGTACATTTATTATGTGTTGTCTACGGAAACCTTGAATGAAAATCTACCGAAACATCACAATTAATACAATTTAAAGCGGTTAAATTTATTCATTTACAATTGTTTTATCTATACTTCTATACTAATATTATAAAGAGGAAAGATTTGATTGTTTGTTTGTATGCTTGTTTGTTTGTTTGTTTGCATTGAATAGGCTCCGAAACTATCGGACCGATTTCAAAAATTCTTTTGCCGTTAGAAAGCTACATTACGACAGAGTGACATAGGTTACTTTTTACCGCGGGAAAATACCTTTTCCTACGGGAAAATTAATTTTATCGCGGGCGAAGCTGCGGACGGAAGGCTAGTAATTAATTAATATTCAAAACAAAGAAATCTAAGCAATTTAAAACAGTTTTAAACTACGTTTGTTTCCATGAAAAGTTGATAATTAATACGTAATACTTCCGTGTCTTTAATTGGTAGGTGTGACCACCATAGAGTATTAAGCCCGACGGAGGCGTCACGTGTACTGTACTAAATTTTAAACACAAACAGACACAAAAAGAAGGGTGTTATAAGTTTGACCGCTATGTGTGTGTGTTTCTGTTTGTCTATCTGTGTGTCTGTATGTGGCATCATAGCTCTTAAACGGGTGAACCGATTTGGATGTGGTTTTTTTATATGGAAGCAGGGTTCTTGGCGATGGTTCTTAGACATGTTTGATCAAAATCGGTTTAGCCGTTTTAAAGTTATAAGCTCTTTTGTTATTAGCTGCAGAAGGAATCTTAGACGCATAATGGGCATTTACTTTATTTTTAACCGCCGACACAAAAAGAGGGGTGTTATAAGTTTGACCGCTATATATGTGTGTGTGTGTGTGTGTGTATCTGTCTGTGGCATCTTAGCTCTTAAACGGGTGCACCGATTTGAATGCGGTTTTTTTTAATAGAAAGCAGGTTTCTTGGCGATAGTTTTTAAATAAATTTCATCAAAATCGGCTCAGCCATTTCAAAGTTATCAGCTCTTTTGTTAGCTGCGGAAGGGATCTTAGACGCATAGCGGGCATTGAATGTTCAAACGTACGAGTACGAGTGAGAGTGACATAATTGCTTTGGGGGTTTTTAATTTTTTTTAATTAATAGTTATACATAGAGGCAGGGCTCTGCTAACACTGGGTTATAATAGTTACAGCTGTAGTTTACCTAAAAAATTACTCGCACATAGCCGGTTTTTCTTTTCAGTAGCTAAACACTATAGCTAAACCGTTTAAATGAGTTCTCTCCCTGGGGGGTAAGACGACTATGGAGGCCGGGAGAGGTAAAGAAAGAAAGGCCGAGGACTCATTTAAACGGATTAGCTATAGCCCGTCTATTCTCCGTATGCGGTTGGTATAATGCTTCGACTCACCGCCACCTAACCTCGCCGGATTAGCATAAGTCATTGTTCCTATCCTAATTCTCAACTAACGCGTACATTCGGTACATTGCCTATGATTGGTGCATCCGGCCTGAATGCATAAAACATTGAATCGAGTTTGAATCGGTTTTTAACCGACTCATAGGGTATTTGATACAAAAACCTGCCTTCAAAAAAAGAGGAGGTTCTCATCTCAATTCGTTGTAGGTACGTTGTTTTTTTTGTACCTATGTTTGTTATGCGATTACTCCCCCAATTGTGAATCGATTCTCAAAATGTATTTTTTATTTGTAAGAAAATACTCCTGAAGTGGTCCCATTGGCACCAAATCAAGATCTGATGATGGGCGACTGGCGATTCTAGCATTTTTAGCATCAAGTTAATATATTTGCATTCAGAAAGCATCATTTGGTAAACTGGACGTGATGAAGAAGGCCACAGATGGCCAACAGAATTTCTCAGCGGGTCATCTTACAAGTTAAATTTGACCCACTTCCCGGTTTCCGATTGAGCTAAAATTTTGCTAGCACGAGTAAATCGGATGACAATGCAATATTATTATGACATGGAGCTGATCTGATCATGGACCTGGAAGGTGGCTATAGAAACTATGTAATGAACCGATACGACCGCATCGAGTTTAGGCTCATTTGATTCGTCTTGATTTTTTGTTGTGTATGCGTAGTGTGACGTGTGTATCCTTGGCGGTAACTATAATAGGGTCTGATGATGGAGTTGGAATCTGACCATACGAACTCCGTAATGAAACGACATAACCCCATCAAGTTTAGTCTCGTTTGATTAGTCTTGACTTGACGAGTGATTAGGAAACCAGGGGCAAAAAGTACAGTCATCAAAGCGTGTCGTATTGCATTTGCTTTTTAGTTGCTGGTTGTATTTGAATTTCTGCGACCGAATTTCGTCTTCATATTATTAGTCTGTCTGCCTAATGCGGTGGCCATTATTAGGTGCTGGCAGCTACGGCTCGCCGAACGCGGCCGACTACCGTGCTCTTCGCGCTCTTGCGGCCACCGCATGTTGCATGCAGCGATCGACTTAATGTAATTGCATTGTGAAGTGACACAGAGTAGTTTAAGTAATTAATGTTTGTATTGATATAACACCGATATATTTCCGATCGTTTGGATTCCTTGTCCATGCGGAGGGACGTAGATTCTCTTTGTGTGCTCCATAGGATCTACCACGGCGAGAGCTCCGAAGAAAAAATGTTTAATTTGCTGCCTGCTGCAAAATTCCACCATCGCACTTCCCGCCGAAAGTCTAAGTTCCATCGTCCCCATCCCGATGAATGGCAGTCTACCACTGTACGTTTTTTTCGGCACTTCCTACCACGTATGGTGAAACTGTGGAACCAGCTTCCGGCAGCAGTGTTTCCAGACAACTATGACATCGGGGCTTTCAAGAAAAGGGTTTATACTATGTAGTTCCTTTAAAGACCGGCAACAGATTGGTGAATCTTTTTGAATTGTTGATATTTATGGGCGGTGGTGATCATTTTCCATCAGATGACCCGATAGCTCGTTTGCCTCCATATCGTAATAAAAAAAAAAAAAAAAAAAATAATGACATTAAGTAACTGTTGACATGAAGCTAGATAGGTACGAGGGGCGTTCAATATAAAGTGAGAATGAGATGCAAACTCTTTTAATATTACGAAATTAAATACTGGCCGGTAAAGCTAATCTATCTAGCTGATTGCTATGAAAAAAAAAACTAACTGTCTTTTGTTTAAAAAATATACGGTAATTTCTTTGCAACGCTATTGAGTACGTTAGCGAAAATGGAGAAAATTGAACTGCGCGCCGTTATCAAATACTTGTATTTGAAAAATTTTTCTACGGACCAAGTCAATTTGGATTTGCGGGACACTTTAGGGTCTAATGCTCCTCCGTATTCGACAGTCGCACGTTGGTGCGCCGAATTTAGACGTGGAAGAACATCGACAATGGACGACCCCCGCTCCGGACGCCCTACTACAGCAGTAACTGAAGAAATTGTGAAAAAAGTCGAAAACTCAGTTTTGGCGGATCGTCGTGTCACGGTTCGTTTTATTGCTGAAAATGTAAATCTTTAGATTTCAACGGGGAGCGAGCATAATATTTTACATGAACGCTTGGGTATGAAAAAGGTACCTGCGCGTTGGGTACCAAGAATGCTTACTGACACGCAAAAACAAACTAGACTAGAGATTTGTCAAGAAGCTTTGAACCTGATGCAGCAAGACCGGGAACTTTTTTTGGCGCGATTTATAACAATGGACGAAACATGGCTCCATCATTACGACCCTGAAACGAAACTGCAGTCTATGACATGGAAAAGACCATCATCTCCAACTCCGAAGAAATTCAAGGTGGGCCCATCTGCCGGTAAGGTCATGGGCTCTGTTTTTTGGGATGGTAAAGGGGTATTAATGATTGAGTATCTCAAACATGGAGCCACTATTACTGGCACTTTATACGCCAAACAAATAGCGACATTGCGCAATGAGATCCGCGAAAAACGGCGAGGTAAACTCTCGAAAGTTGTGCTGTTCCACCAGGACAATGCCCCGGCACACAAGTCCGCCGTTGCAATGGCTGCAATTCGTGATGCTGGGTTCGATATCCTTAAGCATCCTCCGTATTCACCAGATCTCGCTCCCAGTGATTTCTACCTATTTCCGAGATTGAAACAATACCTGAGAGGCCAGAAATTTGAAGACGACGACGCGGTAGTCGCTGCAGTACAAGATTTTTTGAGTACTCAAGATGAGACCTTTTTTAAAAATGGAATTTTAAGTTTAGAAAAAAGATATACTAAGTGTATTATGCTAAAAGGTGACTATGTCGAAAAATAAAATGACATTTAGTAAAAGTTGTTTATAACATACTCATTCTCACTTTTTACTGAACGCCCCTAGTAGGTACCGTAACTTAGATTGGTACTACGATTACTTTGTAGCAACGATAGCTGAGAAGTACTTAATGCATAGAGTGACGGCGCATGATTGCACGCCAGTGCAGGCACTGCTCAATTAGCTACAAAATTAGCGAGTATACCTTACGGTGGGAGCCATCTTGCCGGATCTTGCTTATTAAACGACTTCAAGAAAAGGAGGTTAGTTAGTCATATTTTATTGGACTTGCAATGTCCCTATCCTATGCAAGAGTATGTAGGTATAAAGTTAATAACATTTTCTTCACATCTTGCAGGAGGGGATCAATTTACCATTCGTTTTTAGGGTTCCGTAGTCAACTAGGAACCCTTATAGTTTCGCCATGTCTGTCCGTCTGTCTGTCTATCTGTCTGTCCGCGGCTAAGCTCAGAGATCGTTAGTACTAGAAAGCTGTAATTTGGCATGAATATCAGTCACGCCAACAAAGTAGTAAAATAAAAAATAAAAAAATAATTTTTTTTAGGGTACCTCCCATAGACGTAAAGGGGGGTGATTTTTTAACCGACTTCAAAAAAAAAGGAGGTTATCAATTCGTCTGTATGTTTTTTTTATTTTTTTTTGTATGTTTGTTACGCGATTACTCCCTCAATTGTGAACCGATTTTCAAAATTCTTTTTTTGTTTGAAATAGTATACTCCTGAGGTGGTCCCATTGGCACCAAGTCAAGATCTGATCATGGGATCCTAGAGAAATCGAGGGCAACCTTCAAATTTTACAGGCAAACCTATAGTGATTTTAGCATTTTTAGTATCAAGTGAAGTATTTGCATTCAGAAAGTATCATTTCGTAAACTGGACCTGATGAAGAAAACCGTAGATGGCCAACGGAACTCCTCAACGGGTCAAATCTTGCAAGTTAAATTTGACCCTCTTCCCGGTTTCCAATTGAGCTGAAATTTTGCAGACATGTGTGAATTGGATGACAATGCAATATTATTATGACATGGAGCTGATCTGATGATGGAGCTGAAAGTTGGCCATAGAAACTCTGTAATAAAACGATACGACCGCATTGAGTTTGAGCTCATTTGATTTGTCTTGACGAGTACTTTGATCCTAGATGGTAACTAGGGTCTGAAGATGGAGTTGGAAGGTGACCATAAGAACTCCGTAATAAAACAACATAACCCCATCGAGTTTGGGCTCGTTTGATTCGTCTTGAGCTCGTTTGAGTACAGTCAGCAAAGAGTGCCTGTTGTATCGCATAATGTTGATTGTTCTAAAATTTTCTGGCGAAGAATACTGTTGAAAGTCCTAAAGCATATTTGTTCGTCCTTATATTGATAACAAGAACATCGAATTACCTACAACGTTTTATTACTAATATTAATTGGCCAAAGCAGTCCGAAGAATTGTGTAAGTTATTCACCTAAACTATAGTAAGTAGGTATGGCACCTATGTACAAAGAAAAGGGGGCAATAAAAATACCTACAAACCACCTCTCGCTTAACCTTGTTAGGTTCGTTAGATATCTTGCGTCCCGTAGAGTGGGAATGGAAGTGTAGTCAGCGGAGGGGGGCTCGGGGGGCGATGCCCCCCGCTTTAAAAAAATAATTTCAAACCATCCCCCGTTTAACCTGGTTAGGTTCGTTAGTTACCTTGCGCGCCTCAAAGTGATATTAAAGGGGGGGGGGGCTCGGGGGGCCAAGCCCCCCGCAATAAAAAAAATACTTTCAAACCATCCCCCGTTTAACCTGTTTAGATTCGTTAGTTACCTTGCGCTCCTCAAAGTGATATTAGGTGGGAGTTGGGGCTCGGGGGGCGGAGCCCCCCGCAATAAAAAAAAACTGTCAAACCGCGACCCGTTTAACCTAGCCAGATTCGTTAGTTATCTTGTGTCCCTCAGAGTGGAAAATGAAGCCTTGGCACTGGAAGGGGGGCTCGGGGGGCGGAGCCCCCCGTAATAATAAACACCTTCAAACCACCCTCTGTTTAAAACCAAACCTGTTTTAAACCCTGTTAGGGGCGGAGCTGGTTAGCTTCATTAGTTATCTTACGTCACTCAGAGTGGAAATAGAAGCCCCGTTCTTGGAGGGGGGCTCAGGGGCGGAGCCCCCCGCAATAAAAATACTCTTAAACCACCTCCCGTTTAACCTGGTTAGATTCTTCAGTTATCTTGCGTCCCTCAGGGTGGAAATAGAAGCATCGCTACCAAAAATGGGACTCGTTGGGCGGAGCCCCCGCAATAAAAATACATTCAAACCATCCGGGTCCGGTTCGTTAGTTACCTTGCGCTCCTTAAAGTGTTATTAGGCGGGAGGGGGGGGGGCTCGGGGGGCGGAGCCCCCCGCAATAAAAAAAACTGTCAAACCGCGTCCCGTTTAACCTAACCAGATTCGTTAGTTATCTTGCGTCCCTCAGAGTGGAAAATGAAGCCTTGGCACTGGAAGGGGGGCGGGGGGGCGGAGCCCCCCGTAATAAAAAACACCTTCAAACCACCCCCTGTTTAACCTAGTTAGGTTCGATAGTTATCTTACGTTCCTCAGAGTGGAAATAGAAGCCCCGCTGATGGAGGGGGGCTCGGGGGGCGGAGCCCCCCGCAATAAAAATACTGTTAAACCACCTCCCGTTTAACCTGGTTTGATTCGTCAGTTATCTTGCGTCCCTCAAGAATGGAAATAGAAACCTCGGTACCGGTAGAGGCGCTTGGGGGCTGGAGCTCCCGTAATAAAAAATACCTTCAAATCACTTCCCGTTTAACCTGGTTAGGTTAGTTAGCTGTCTTGCGTCCCTCAGGGTGAAAATAAAAGCCCCGCTCTTGGAGGGGAGGGGGGCACGGGGGGCAGAGCCCCCCGCAATAAAAAAATCTGTTAAACCATCTACCTTTTCACTTGGTTAAATTCGTCAGTTTATCTTGCGTCCCTCAGAGTAGTAATAGAAGCCTCGCTACTGGAACGGAGGGCTCGGGGGGCAGAGCTTCCCGCATTAAAAAAATACCTTCAAACCACCCCCGTTTACCCTTGTTAAGTTTGTTAGTTACCTTGCGATCCTCAGAGCGTAAACAGAAGCGGGGCTTCGTTTACTGGCTACGCCTACGCATCTTTTTTATACCAATACAACTAAAAAGCCAAAAATAAAAATTTTTAAATAAAAAATAGAACCGCCTTCAAAAACACCCAAAAAAATATTAATTAAAAATGTAACCGACTATAATGAGCATTATAATATCTTTCTACTAATCTGTTTGAAGTCGGGCCTCAGCTCGAGCCAGCAGGAGTGGACCTAGTAATTAAATTAATAAATAAATATCCCGGGACAATTCACACCAATCGACCTAGTCTCAAAGTAAGCAAAGCTTGTGTTATGGGTACTAGGCAACGGATAAACATACTTATATAGATAGATACATACTTAAATACATATTAAACACCCAAGACCCGAGATCAAACATTCGTGTTTTTCATACAGATATCTGCCCCGACGCGGGAACTGAACCTGGGACCTCAAACTTTATAAGTAATTTAACTTACCTACCTATTATCCCTATTATACCCACTATCTGTTGGGCTTCTACCACTCCTGCTAGCTCGTGTTGAGGCCCGACTTCAAACAGATTAGTAGAAAGATATTATAATGCTCATTATAGTCGGTTACATTTTTAATTAATATTTTTTTGGGTGTTTTTGAAGGCGGTTCTATTTTTTATTTAATTTTTTTTATTTTTTCTTGACTAATCCTATAGTGTGGGGTATCGTTGGATAGGTCTTTTAAAACCATTGCGGGGTTGCTAACATGATTGTTCTATTCAGTGATCTGTTTGCGAAATATTCAACTTTAAAGTGAAAATTTTCTGTAAAATCGAGCGTCCCCCCCTCCCCTCTAAAATCTAAACTGTTGGGTGGAAAAATTTGAAAAAATTCAGAATGGTAGTAAATTTTAGGAACATTATAGTGGCTAAGATTGCTTGGAAATTATTTGTAGTTTAAGAGTAAATAGTAGCCTAAGGTATAAAACATACCTAAACTTGGATGATTCCGTACACATACGAAATCCTTGGAAAAATATTACTTAATAAAAATATACCTTGCCTTAAAGGTTGCTTACTTAACAATTAATTTTATGGTGCATGCGACCACGGCTCTCCTCTGAAGTCTGTGTATAAAAATTACGGACAAGAATATTTTCTTGCTTGATTGAATCAGGAGTTAATTTGCGGAGGTTAATATTTGTTGTCGCGGAGGAGCAAATTAATTGGGGATGTCTATTTTTTTGCAATGTATAGTAATTCGAAAACCATTTCGAGATAAACGCTTTTAAACTCGTTTTCTGTAGTTATTTAATTTTAATATTATGTAATGAATTTATTACATAATAAATAAGCAATGACCTTCATTTGACATTGGTGTAAATTGCGTGACCGGTCCAAGTCGTACTTTATTATGTGTGGTTAGAATTACTCACAATTTACGCGTGGGTTATACTACGGAGTTTGATTTGGACCCGCTGTCTGACATCTAACACATTGACAGCGCCAGTAAAGTGACACTAGTTACAGTGTACCACTACGCAAAAAATAATTAAAAGGGGTCGCCTTATCGTACGCATTTAGATAGATTTAGAAATTTGGCAGTGTGGGAGCCCTCAATTATAATCTGACGTCATCAACCAAAATAGTTTCAATAATTAATTGTGAAAAAAGTAGTGAACTAAATGACAAAATATTGAAATTAGTTTCTTATAATTGACTTTTCTATACAAAAAAAATATAAAAACCACTGTTAATTTTTTTTAGACATTCCCAAATTGGGATGTATAGTTCTTGAACTTTTTCTTATTTCATACTTTTTAGACCGCGTTTTACCGTAGTCGGGTTTCAGTTTTTTAAACTATTTTTTTTATTAGTATTTATTGTTATAGCGGGAACCGAAATACATCATCTGTGAACTGTGTAGCTATTGCGGTTCCTTAGATACAGCCTGGTGACAGACAGACAGACGGACGGACAGACGGATAGACAGCGGAGTCTCAGTAATAGGGTCCCGTTTTTAAAGGTTACGCTTTTTAGGGTGCCGTAGTCAACTAGGAACCCTTATAGTTTCGCCATGTCTGTCCGTCTGTCTGTCTGTCCGTCCGCGGCTAAGCTCAGAGAGTGTTAGTACTAGAAAGCTGTAATTTGGCATGAATATATATAATTTATTGAATCAGGCGTTACTTTGCGGAGGTCCATATTAATGAACTAAAACAATTACTTTGCTCACCCGCGACCTTTCGCGCGCCTCGCGCAAGCAAAGCCGCGCAAAGCAAGGTCGCGGGTGAGCAAAGTAATTGTTTTAGTTCATGAATATATATATCAGTTACGCCGACAAAGTGATTAAATAAAAAAAACTACGGTACCTCCCATAGACGTAAAGTGGGGTTGATTTTTTTTTCTCGACGAACCCTGTAGTGTGGGGTATCATTGGATAGGTATATGAAAAAAAATAGAGGTTTTCTAAAACCCATTTTTTGATAAAGTGAATATTTTCGGAGATATTCACTCCGAAAGTTCAAAATAATTCCCCCCCCCTCTAACTTTTGAACCGCACGTCTAAAACATGTGAAAAAAATCACGTAGGTTAAACTTAATAAAAACTTTCTAGGAAAATTATTTTCAACTTAATTAGTTGAGCAGTTTTTAAGTTTTTGTAAAAACTTATTTCTAAACTAAGATTGTAATTTAACCGCCATTGCAAGCATTTTTTTTCTTCAAGTACCTATAAGATCACGCTAACAGTATCTTCTTTCAAATAAAAAAAAAATATTACATCAGAAAAACAATCAACATATATACTAGTTCTAGTAGACTAGATTAGTTAGTTACCCAATTCGCCGATAGATGACGCTGTACCGCCGACGCTGGGAACTTGGGACCAACCACAACAACCACATTAAGACCGAGGCCGCACTGGTAAGGCGACCGGCTACGCGACGCGACGGCGATTAAATCAAACATAGCTCGAGTTATGTGAGCGGCCGTTCACATAACTCGAACTATGTTTGATTTAGTCGCCGTCGTGTCGCGTCGCCGATCGCCTTACCAGTGCGGCCCCGGCCTAATAAAGTATGGAAAGATTTTTTCGTACCTGCTACGGAACCCTATCTTGGGCGTGTCCGACACGCTCTTGGCCGGCTTTTTTTTATCCTACATCAAACAATGGAGTATTTTGGACAGCAATTACTAACCAGGTGGACGCGCGAAGGTAAAATCGCCAAAGTGCCATATATCACCATATCGGCTTTTGCCCGCGACTCCGTCTGCAAATAATTCGTTCATCGATATCCCGCGGGAACTATGCAATTTTCCAGGATAAAAACTATCCTATGTCCTTCCAAATGTCTCCAACAATCTCCATACCAAATTTCATCTAAATCGGTTGAGCGGTTTAAGCGTGAAGAGGTAACAGAAAGACAGACAGACAGACACACTTTCGCATTTATAATATTACTAGCGGACCCGACAGACGTTGTCCTGCTTGAACCTAGATACAGACTGCAGCGCCATCTGCCGGGCTGATTTGTGAATCTAAACCACCCAGGGCGCCACCCAAACGCATACAAAAAAAATCATTCAAATCGGTCCAGCCGTTTAGGGAGTGCGTGAGTGTGCGCAGGAATTACATTATTAATTCCTCCATCCCCATTTTACCAACGAACATCCAGGCGGGGGGAGCGTCTTCATCCCTATGTGGTTAGTATTCCACTGGTGCGTACGAAGCATTTCGCGCCATCTTGCTAACTCCCGTCGTCTGTATTTCCAGATAAATACAACTCGGCCACGCTAATTTGTTGTCCGCAGGAGAGAATTTTTGTTTCTTACACTGTGTACGACTCATACCTTAGTAAGTTAAGCACTGCCATGAAGAAGGGTAATGCATTGATACGGAAACAATGATATAACAATAATATTTAATTATAATACAGAACAATGAGTATTACGACATAAAATACAACTTTTAGAATTTTGTATATTTATACACATAAAGATTCGGGGCCAGACACGTCATCACACCAGCCTGCGGCAAGGCTCCTATTTCTAGCCTGTTTGCCCTTCGGGCGTCTATAGATACCTAACGAACCTAACCTACCTACTTTTGCGGAACAAAAATGATTTCTGACGAATTTCCGAGGATAAGTCTCTATAGTGTTGTGACAGCCTGGTGTGATCACGAGTCTGGTTCTAAAGATTCAAGGATACTGTATACATACCAAATACATACACACTTGCAACAATAACATTTCATTATCAAAGAGATATTCCTGTATTCATACACTACAGCCGTACGTTAATTGGTGGATCATACACATTATGAACATGAAGCTACCGTGAAGTCTCATGAAAAATATGGATAACTCACGTCCTTAAACGAGTTTCGGGCTCATCCGTAGCCCTTCCTCATGGAGCACACGCCACGGCGGCTGCTGCCAAACGCGCAGAAAGCAAAACTGTGCTCCAGGAGGAAGGGCTACGGATTAGCCCGAAACAAGATACAACATGTCGAAACTCATCTAAAGATGTAAGTTATCCGTATTTTTCAGTATCATACACATTCTTCTTTTATACAGAGTTTCGTACATTTGTAGGCCAGTGTTGTTTGAAATACAATTTTTGAAAATATTAAATTAATACAATCGATCATATATTTCATACTAAATACAAACTGAAATATGGGTGCACAGAAAAAAGACCAGCGCTGGGAATCGAACCCAGGTCCTCAGCATTCCGTGCGTACCCCTACACCACTACTGGTCAGGAGTTTAGACACGAATCTTTCCTATGCATTCATTCATACGTGTCTAAACTCCTGACCAGTGGTGGTGTAGGGGCATTAGCACGCAGCACGGAATGCTGAGGACCTGGGTTCGACTCCCAGCGCTGGTCTTTTTTCTGTTTTTTTTTCTGTGCATCCATATTTCAGTTTGTATTTAGTATGAAATATATGGTTTTCACGGGATGACCGTAAAAATAATAAAAAAATTAAGTTGAAAAATAAAAATACAAAAAGATACTTCATAACAAACTTGTTAAAGTTGGGACAGGTAGCGCCATCTCTTGTCCTGGTGAGCGGTTAGTTCCGAAGGAGTGTTGAAATCTCTTGATTAGGGTATTAACATAAAAATACATTAGTAATTGAAAAATAAAAATACAAAAAGATACTTCATAACAAACTTGTTACAATCGATCGATCATGGCAAGTGCCTCATTTTCATCGCTTCGGAGCAAAATGAACAATACGCAATGTATTGTGAAACACGCAGAACGTACAAAAAGCAAAATGTACTTTCGCAAGATGAACAAATTGGACAATAAATAAATAGATAAATTCTTCGATTTGTACATTTCGCGAATGTACTTTTTGATTTTTGTACGTTCCACGTGTTTCACACTATGCGCTGTGTGCATTTTGCGTATTGTAGATTTTGCCATTGGTTACATTTTGCGTGTACTTAGCTCCTAAGCGATTTTCATTTGGTTGCAAAGTGTCCACTGTATCATAACGTCCACATTATAATGTCGACTCTACCTAAACGTCCACTCTACTGAAATGTCTGTCTTGTCACAATGTCAATATACTGAAATGTCTATTCTGTCACAACGTAAAAATATACTGAAATATCTATTCTGTCACAACGCACTCTACTGAAATGTCTATTCAGTCGGAATTTCCACCCTATCGAAAGTTCTACTCTACTAAAATGTCTATTTTGTTATAAAATCTACTTTATCAAATTTCCACTCTACCGAAATGTCTATTCTTTCATAACGTCCATCCTACCGAAAGGTTCACTTTACTAAAAGGCCCATTCTACCATTAGACCACAATACTAATACCTACATTCCGACCTCACTTCTTCAGATACAGTTGACATTGTGGCGTAGCACACCAATTTTATCGACATGACCACTCAGTACAATTGATATATTTTGATAAAGTAGGAATTCTGCTACAGTGGCAATTATGACGCAGTGAACATAATATTACAGTGGACAACGTACCCCCAAATGCATTTTTTTTTATTATAACAGGGAGGAAAACAAATCTGATGGGAAATGATTACCACAGCCCATCTTAAGGAGAGTCACTAATAAATTTCGTTGTCAAACTGATTTCGTCAACAACTTTAACCGCGATAAACGTTTAAAAGGGCAATGACACTTGCCCGAAAATCTGTTGAAGTATTCCGAATTCATTTTATTTATAGTTACAGTTTATTTATTTAAAAAACAAAATGACATGGTTATACAAGAAACAGTATTATCCGGCAAGCGCCAAACTAGGTTGAGCCTGTATCTTGGCACTCACTGAGTCAGTTTACAAACATTATGATATAAATTTTAACACATTACACGGTTAAGGTAGTTGTCACGTTGGTTTTATACACACTGTAGTTACAAATAAGTAGTAACCCGTACTTCTGTTCTAACAACTAGAATCTATTTTATAAATTTGACTAAAGAACTTAAATTACGTTTGACTTTTCTTTGGACCCAAATTTATCTACTTAAACTAAATAACATTCACATAGTGCTTCGTATACATATAAATAGCAATCACAAATGTCTTCTTAATAATAAACAACTAGCTTTTGCCCGCGACTTCGTCCGCGCAGAGGTTAAATTTATGGACAACTCCATTTCTCGCGGGAAATCCCAAAAATCCTATGATCGTTGCACATAGATCCTAAAAGATTGCTAAGTATCGAATCTCTATAGTAGGTATAATATCCCGTGGGAATTTCCAAAAATCCTAAAATTAGTTTTTTACCGTTATAACCACTTACTTGTATGCCAAATTAGTGGAGTCTAGTAATCATACTTTTTAGTTACGGATGTAGGGTCCTTTTGAATCGAATGTATAAATTCCGCGTCTTTCATATTCCGTGAGAATTTCAAAAATCCAGAACAATGATTTTAATTAAAAAGTGATTTTCCAAATAAAAAATATTTAAAAAAATAGACGTTTCGTATCATGAAACTGCTATTTAAACGTGGTCTCCACCGAATACTGATCTAGAAAAATTGGTTCCTGATCACCGATGATAAATCATCGTGTTTGTCCCACTTATTCCTTATTCCGTGAGATTTTTCCCGTAAGAACCACAAAGTATAAGAAACCTTTGAAAAAAAAGATGAGAAATAGTTAACATCGTTTTCAATAAGGGTTTTCTATGAGAGGCTATTTGGCGCTAGTATCGTCAGGTCCGTTTCACTTTGACATTTGTTGTATGGGTGTAACGTCAAATAGACCTTACGATACTAACGCCATCTAGCGATATTCCACCTGTCAGAAAACCCTCATTCTCGAGTTCTAGCATGACAAAGGCATTTAGAGGTTAATATATTTGTTGTTTTTGTCAGTGTATGGGGGGAGTCGATGGACGCTGCGCGACGGCGACGTGCGCGTCTAGACTGTCCGATGCGCGGGAGTGGCGGCGCATCCACGGTGCTGGTCGATCTGTAAACAAAAAAACATCAATTAATCTATAATTATATAATAATAAATGCGAAAGTGTCTATCTGTCTGTCTGTTACCTCTTCACGCTTTACCTGCTGAAAATAGATTTAGATGAAATTTGGCTGGTTAGATCAATTTACCAAAATCGTAATTTCCTTGTAGCAAAATTTCCGTTCGCAGATTTTCCTAAATGCTTTTTTTCTCACCATAGTTTTATACTGAAGCTTATTTCCACAGTAGCGTTTCTTCCCAATTTGAATTGACAAAGAAACTGTGTCGACGAAGCTCCGCTCACGCGGAGCTCCTTCTTATGTGTGCTTTTGGCCCTTCGGGCCGGTGTAATCTTAACATAACCTAAAACTACCTATGTTTCATTGTCAATTCAAATTGGGAAAAACGCTACTGTGAAAATAAGCTTCAGTCATAAAATTTGGTGAGAAAAAAAGCATTTAGGAAAATCTGCAAACGGAAATTTTGCTACAAGGAAATTATGATTATGGTAAATTGATCTAACCAACCGGTGAAAAGGGAGTGGAAGTTTGTTTGGGGAATCAATGACCGCTGAATCGATTTAGATAATTTTGGTATGGAGTTAGTTTGAGACCCTAGAAAGGACATAGGATTGTTTTTATCCCACGAAAATTGCATATGCATAGTTCCCGCGGGATAGCGATAAACTAATTTTTATCCCACGAAAATTGCATATGCATAGTTCCCGCGGGATAGCGATAAACTAATTTTTATCCCACGAAAATTGCATATGCATAGTTCCCGCGGGATAGCGATAAACTAATTTTTATCTCACGAAAATTGCATATGCATAGTTCCCGCGGGATAGCGATAAACTAATTTTTCGCAGACGGAGTCGCGGGTAAAAGCTAAATAAATATAAAAACATCCGACTGCATAAATTTTGTTTGCTACTTTACCCCCAAAATGTTTAAAATTCATTTATTTACGTTAGGTACACGTCCGTCTTTGGTTCACAGACTTACATACGAGTACAGAATTTCAACTCAAACTCAATAAGAAGTTATATACACGATAGCAAGATGATGATAGTTACGTCGTAAGTGATCATAGTGATGATGTCACCAATCAATAATGCTGATGATTTTGCTGTTGCTAATGGCATAATCATTAGTATCAGCATCACTAATGATGAAACACGCACAATGATGTTGATACCGGTGACAATATTGTCAACAATATTGAAGATCGCGATGATTTTAATGATTATGGTGTTATTAGTGACAATGCCGATGATGCTAATGCTTATGTTCAGGAACTGATAGTGCTATTGATGATTTTAATGATGCAAATGATCGTCTAAGTGATAGTGATCAGGGTGATATTGATGATGACGGTTATGCTTTAGAGATAGTGACGATGGCGATGAGGATGAAAATGTATGTTTTAAAAGGCAGTGATAATGCCTATGATGCTGATGGTAATGATTTAAGTAGTTATATAAGCGATGGCAACTAGCATGAAAATTTATATGTATCATACTAAATACAAACTGAAATATAAATGCACAGAAAAAACCCCAGAAAAAAGACCAATGCTGGGAATCGAACCCAGGTCCTCAGCATTCCGTGCCGTGTGCCTTACCCCTACACCACCACTGGTCTAGAGATTAGACACAAATCTTTCCCATACATCGTACATTTCAGTCTGTTAAATCATCACCTTATGCAGTGATAAGCGGGCATCTATGTTACACCCTTTATCGAGAGATTTCAACACTCCTTGGGAACTGACAGCTCACCAGGACAAGAGATGGCGCTACTGGGCAACTTTTAACTTTTCTTTTTGTATTTATTTTTTTCAACTTCATTTTTTATTACTTTTACGGTCATCACGTGAAACCATTTATTTAATACTAAATACAAACTGAAATATAGATGAACAGAAAAAACCCCAGAAAAAAGACCAACGCTGGGAATTTATATGTTGTTAAATACAGTGAAAATGGCGGCGGTGGTGACACTGATGACGATGTCGTCCTCACCAGGCCCGCTGTCGCTCTTCTGGGTGATCAATTGCCTGTACTCCGTAGAGAGGCGGCGGCGGCCATGCTCGTATTTTGCCTCCTTTGCTAGAAGTGCCTCGCGCTGCATTTGTGTACGTAGCTCGGTTGGGACATCCGGTATGAACAGCTGCATAAGACCCGTCAATCCGAAGACTACGTGCTGTAACATGACAATATATCACACAGATATATAGCTAGACCGTTTAATTGAGCCTCACTCGCGCGGTACAGGGGCTGGGGGGTATGACGACAAAGGGGGCCGGGAGAGGTGCGGGCGGCGAGTGCGCCTGTTGTCGTCATACCCCCAGCCCCTGTAGCGCGCGGGCGAGGGCTCATTTAAACGGTTTAGCTATAGTGCATTATTGTATTTTCATCGGGAAAAGCCGGATCTCAATCGGAATACGACGGCATCCGAAGTGTCAATCAATTACATTTATTTTTTTAGTGTACGTATACATGTCATATACGGCTGTACGATGGGTCAGGCACGGATCCAGCCCTCAAATAATAACTATAAATAAAAAAATAATTAAAACCCCCAACGCAATTAGGTCACACATAGGTATGTTTGAAAATAAAGTACTAATTCAAAATATGTAATACATTGTGCAATTATACATACACTTTACTTGCACCAAGGCTGAAATTTAGCCCGAGGCTTTGAAAGCAAAACAATAAGACTACAGATGTTTTGCATTATAATACATTTGCAGTAATAGAAAATATCCGTAGTCTTATTGTTTTGCTTTCAAACCCTCGGGCTATATGTCAGCGCCATCTATATTCAATAACCGCACTATTTTTCCGCGGCCGATCTGTGCTATGGCGATTGCTAATCCAGTCTATATCCCTTGCTTGCACTAATTAAAGTATTAAGTTGAACACCGTAGTATTTTTGATTAGAAAGTTGTTTTTCTCAAACATGCTATGAAATATTGACGTTATGTTCCTTAAAATACGCCACGAACTGTCACGAGAGGTCAATAATGGAATTTAATACAAAATTGCTGGCCAAGGCCAGCAAAGTGATCGTCTATTGTTTTATGTGACACAGCACCATGACGTTTAATAGGTCGACGTGGTCGACGTGGATGGATGGATGGACGGACGGATGGACGGACGGACGGACGGACGGACGGAGGGATGGATGGATGTTGATGGATGGATGGATGGATGGATGTTGATGGATGTTGATGGATGTTGATGGATGTTGATGGATGTTGATGGATGTTGATGGATGTTGGTTGATGGATGTTGATGGATGTTGGTTGATGGATGTTGATGGATGTTGATGGATGTTGGTTGATGGATGTTGATGGATGTTGGTTGATGGATGTTGGTTAATGGATGTTGATGGATGTTGATGGATGTTGATGGATGTTGGTTGATGGTTGTTGATGAATGTTGATGGATGTTGGTTGATGGATGTTGATGTATGTTGATGGATGTTGATGGATGTTGTTGGATGTTGATGGATGTTGATGGTTGTTGATGGATGTTGATGGATGGATGGATGGATGTTGATGGATGTTCTTGTTCATAGATGTTGACGGATGTTGATGGATGTTGATGGATGTTGATGGATGTTGATGATGTTGTTGGTGATGGTGATGGTGATGGTGATGGTGATGATGATGGCGGTGATGATGGTGGTGATGATGATGATGCATGTTTGAGAAAAACTCTATACAAGCCTTGGCCACGAACAGGGATTGCCGGCCTCGTATCTCTAGATGGCCTCGTTAACACTCGGCCATTTATAACTACTCGGCCGGCAATCCCCTATTTCGCGGCCGCTGCAGTAATGTACTATTAGAAAATAAAATCTTACCTCAAAAACCACAACAAAAGCGAGCCTAGCGGCGAACACGTGCCAGTAGTGAGGTGAGAGGCCGTAGGGATCGTAATGGTCCGGAGGATTCCTGTACCCTCGGTACGCGCAAGTCGGGGGATCCACTTCGTTCTCATCCGCCCCCCACTCTTCCCGGTAGTCTGATGTGTTGAACACTGGAAATGAGGAAGTTTTTTAAAACTAAACGATGATCGTAAGTTGTTTGTTTGCTTTTTTCGACCACTTTCTTGAGCTGAAATTTGGCATATGTACTTACCTAACCTTTATATGTCCGGTGGCAATATAATAATCTGGTAGTGGAATTCTAATAGTCTAGCCAGGAACGCTTAAGAGGGTTTATACCTGCTGAGCTGGCAACGTTGCATTTTTGTTAGTTTTTCTCAATTATTCAATAAAAATTGAATGAAAATTAAAAATGTTTTGTATACAAATTGTTCTAATATATAAGTTAATGTGTCTACTGCAATAATAATTCGTGATAGACTTTTATTTTCTTTAAAACCGAACAAATTATTACCTAACGGTTTTTAAAGAAAATAAATGTCTTATTACGAATTATTATTGCAGTAGACACATTAACTTATATATTAGAACAATTTGTATACAATTTTTTTTTAATTTTCATTCAATTTTTAAGGAATTTTCGAGAAAAACTAACAAACATGCAACGTTGCCAGCTCAGCAGGTATAAACCCTCTTAGTTTTCTCAAGTCATATAGTGACGTGAACTGATGGTGAAGCATCAGAAGAACTCCTCGACAGTTAAAGTTTCTGAATCGGGAAAAGCAATATTTTGTAAAAAAATACGAGCAGCTGACATTAAGCTATTGTAACTTTCTGAAGTCGGTGCGTCAGCACAGGCCAGCAGGAATGGTAGAAGCCTAACAGACAGTATGTGGACGTGTGGTGTAGACGTACCAGATGGCCTAGTGGTTAGAGAACCTGACTACGAAGCTTGAGGTCCCGGGCTCGATTCTCGCGTCGGGGCAGATATTTGTATCAAAAATACGAATGTTTTTGTTCTCGGGTCTTGGGTGTTTAATATGTATTTAAGTATATATCTATCTATACATATAAGTATGTTTATCCGTTGCCTAGTACCCATAACACAAGCTTTGCTTAGGTTACTTTGGGACTAGGTCAATTGGTGTGAATTGTCCCGTGATATTTATTATATTTATTATTTATTTATGTTGGTAAGATAGATCACTAGGTCCGCTCCTGCTAGCTCATGCTAAGGCACCGACTTCAAGCAGTTCAGTAGAAAGTTTCTTAAAAACTTTCGTGGTTTTTTGAAGTCGGTTCAATTTTATTTTTTAATATAGTGTCTACTTTGTTAAAACCTAGCCGTAAGTCGAGCCCCTTACAAACAATCCTAGATACCGTAGGATAGGTAAACCACAATGGTAACTTACATGATAGTGAATGGTCGATATACCCAGCCAGGGTATTGTCCGGTGAGTAAACGTATTTGTACACCATACGCGGTATGAAGTCGCTCGTATATGCGATCACGAACGCCTAAAATCAAAGTGATTATGTTCACACACATTCTACCGGAGGATAAATCACAGATCGGTCCCGCGCCATCCGCATCCAAAGCGATCCCGCAACCTTAACCAGGTCGCCGCTCTATCTTTTTGGAGGCCTACCTACACTGCGTCTTCCGGTCCGCGGACGCCACTCGATTACCTTTTTGCGCCATCGGCCGTCAGTTCTACGAGCGATGTGCCCTGCCCAGGGTATGTATTACAATACCGAAGTACGAAAGACCGAATGTATTAACCGTTAACTTTTTAAGATTGTTATAAAACAAACCTGGCTTAACCTAATGGGTTCTGTATGATGCCGTTTTAATAAATTCTGAGAAGTTTACGGTTTCAGAAAAAAATCGTGTCGGTCTTTTGACCCATTCGATGTTTTAATACATTCGGTCTTCCGTACTTCGGTATTGTAATACATACCCCCTGCCCACTGCCACTCGAGTCTGGCGATTCTTCGAGCTATGTCGGAGACTTTAGTTCTTGCGCGGATTTCATCATTTCTTATGCGATCCCGCGGAGAAACTCCGAGCATAGCCCTCTCCATCGCCCTCTGAGTGACTTTGAGCTTTCTTGTCAGGCCCATCGTTAGCGGCCACGTCTCAGTAGGCACCATAATTATGTTATCACTGGCGACACACACTGATCAAAGACTTTTGTCACTACTGCATAGTGATGTGCCGAGCCGCTGTTCTGGTGGATCGAGTCGACTCGAGTCATTTTATATGGTACTCGAATCCTGACTCGATTCCGCGATTCGAGTCCAGTGAAGACCTACTCGAGTCTATGTTTGGTATCTATTCGAATGTTTACTCGAGTCAAGAAATTCGAGTCCAGAAATCAAGTCCGTTACCAATTTTATAACAAAAAGGAAAAATCGAAAAGGAGTATCTTCAAACAGCATAGTATTAATTCATTGCTTAAGTAAAAAGAGATTGAATTCAAGCAAGTCAATCTGACTTGAATACTAGACTCGAGTCAGTCGTACTCGCATAATAGAATCGAGTCAGCGAGTACGAAACCGATTCTCTCTGACTCGAGTACCGAATCGAGTCTGGCGTACTCGAATCAAAATATTTTTGTATTTGAGTAGGCGAGTCCTAAGCAGGAATCGAGTCTGACTCGAGTCAAGCCGTACTCGGCAGATCGCTACTACTGCATACAATAGAATAAAGATTTTACGGAGGCTCGATATTGATTCCGAAAAGTCTGAACTTCCAATTGGTATTAAGTAGACCTCCGATTTCTACTTAGGATCCAACTTTTGAGTTTCCAACGTATAGTTACTAGCGCCATCTCTTGCCGCAACATTTACCTTCAAGTACTTAATATGAATTCACTTAGGTAGTTCAAAAACGATCACATAGATGGCGCTTGTGATAGATTCGAAGTAATTCGAAAAATAACTGAACTGACTAAGAAATGATACAAAAAATATACTTACGTTTGAAACTACGGCAGCATAAGTTATTCCTCTTAGTATGCCATACCTGAAACATGACAGGGTATAGTAAGTACGACGAAAGAAATCATCACCATCATCACCCATCATCAAGATGCTAAGGAAGGAGATGGCCATATAGGCCAGAGATGATGATTATGATGATGGTCGACTAAAGCATGCTGTGGAATGATTCCCTTCGCAACTAAATAGAAGATAAGCGACTCACCAAGCTCCGATATCTTCGACACGCTCCGCCAACGGCCGTCGCGCCTGAGTGACCATTTTGTACGCGTCGAGACGTATTTCTGCGATGTTGTTCAGCAACGCAAACAGTGGGGCCAGAGGGAAGGCCGCCACGAACAGGGTCACGAAGCCGTATTGGAGAACTGTGGACAATTTATTAAAGCTTCTTAATATAAAATACCGTACAAATTTATATGTATCTATTAACATCCAGTCTTAGCAGACCCCTGCTCCTAAGCAAAACGTGCGCAGTGTGGGATCATTGTAGATTGGTTTATGATATAGACAGACAGGCAAAAAAAATTATGCTTTTCGCAATTTTTCCTTTATTTGTGCTATAAGACCTAGCTTCATACCAAATTTCATGATTCTAAGTTCACGGGAAGTACCCTGTAGGTTTTGATTCCCTTGCGAGTGTCGAAAATTTGCGGCATAAATGGCTGTATCTTTTGATTGCGTTGGCTTCGAAGTTTGATTTTTTCACAGCTCCAAGGGACAGTAGATTTGAGTATTTGATATAAATTTCAGCTTGATACCTCCACGCGTTCTTGAGAAAAAGGGTCTTGACAGACGGACGGACGGACAACAAAGTGATCCTATAAGGGTTCCGTTTTTGTCTTTTGAGGTACGGAACCCTAAAAATAAAACAACAGAAAAATAAGGCTCGGAATCGAGTCAAGTTTCTCGTCATTTCCTGATGCGTGCTTGATTGCGTACTTACACTAATTTTGGATTTACTTAATTAACAAGTATTTAATCCAACTATGAGTAGGTATACTAGCTTATACACTCGGTTTCGCTCAAGTTATCAATCAGGTCTAACAGTCGATTTGAAATTCCAGTATTTCCCGAAAGTTCCTGTGGGAATTTCCAAAAATTACAACGTGGTTTTCATTTATGTTGTATCACAAACACACGTGCAATTTTTTTATGTCTAGACTTAGTTAATATTTAGATTTGACATGAATCCCGTAAGCATATCCGGCTAAAAAGTAGCTGATATGTTGTTCCAGACATCCAGCTATCTACGAGTATATACCAAATTTCATCCAAATCCGTCCAGCCGTTGTACCGTTAAAAAGTAACAAGCACACGCACGCACGCCCACACAGACCCGCCCTAACAATCTAGAGCCTTCTAGAACAGTCTAGAACACTCACTCATCTCGAGGTACTCGTCGAACAACGCAAGGCGTCCTGGATCCTGTAGATGGTAATCCTGCTCCCACGCCATATGCGGCTTGCTGAGGTCGCGAGTCACAGCGCGGTGCGACCGCTGTCGCCACCAGTTGTGGAACTTTCTGGAAACAATAGTCATCTGTCATCTTGTTTCAAGTTGGGAAGTTTAGGTACCTGGATCTTTAAAGGGTAGAGTGAGGCTGTTACTGAACACCTCTGGTCTTCTGCAATTTGTTTCAGGTGAGATTGGGGTTAGTTAAACGTTTTCTTTCTCAAGCTTGTGTTTTTAATTCACCACAAAGTTCTCGCCACTTCCAAATGATATTTTCAGAGACGTGATTCTAAAAATTGACCATGTGGATGGTCATAATTTTGGGAAAGCAAGCAGTTCATAACCCCAAGAGGCTTTGCTGTTAAGTATTAAAATTGACAACAAGGAAGCTGGGAGCCGGATAGGTCGGACCGACAATTTTACCGCTGATAGAAATTTTTTGGGTCTTGCTGTTTGCACGACAAGCTGCCGGTTCGGCCCGAAATTGTGACGGAATTCCCGAAAAACGTGTCGTTGCCAATAATCTTATCTCGTCGCCTTAGAGCCGGTTTCCACTTGTCGGATTTCGGACCCGGATTTTAATCGGATGTTCCAGTGGCAGGGCATTTTATATGAAGCACACATTTTATGTGAATACACACTTGCCCGACACCGATTTTGTGTCGGTGCCGATAAGAAATGTCGGGTATTTTGCCAGCCCTCACGCCCGGAAAAAATTGTGTCGGGTCACGCTCGCCTATGAGTAAGTATAACCAAGTATAACCAAGGATGATATAGACTGGAATTGCAGTCGCCATAGTACTGATCAGCCGCGGTTTTTGTAGTTCGATTATTAAATCTAGATGGCGCTGAAATATAGCCAGAGGCTTTGAAGGCAAAAACAATAAGACTACAGATATTTCATATCACTGCAAATGTCTTATTATGCAATATTTGAAAAATTAACATTTGTAGTAATATGAAACATCTGTAGTCTTATTGTTTTTGCCTTCAAAGCCTCTGGCTATATTTCAGCGCCATCTAGATTTAATAATCGAACTAAAGAAAGAAAGAAAGAAAGAAAGAAAATACATTTATTTACAACAACACAAGACACATAAATATTTTTACAAAAAGGACAATACATAGGCTAAAAAAAGAGTGTGTCATTGCGGTTGCAAATTGGACACTGGCTCAGCATAATGCTGAGGCGTTTATAACACCCCAGCGCTGATTTTCAGCCAGTACCGTCGGTAATACCCGGAACGCCACACAGATAGATAAACTGTACACTTAGAAATATAAGCGATAAACTACATAAACTACATGCGTAAATACAAAAACAAAAACCGCGGCCGAGCCGTACTATGGCGACTGCTAATCCAGTATATATCATTCTTGGTACAACGCAGTTCACATTGGTCAGATGTCGGGACAGAGGCCCCGACAACCGAATAAAATCGGGGCCCGACATCTGATATGTGGATACCAGCTTTAATGTGAACAGCGTTACTGAAATATATATGTGCATCTGAAATGGCAATTGTCAGGCCATATAGCACGCAGAACAGATGATCGATGGGGCCCAAAAGTTCTCGACTAGAGACCACGGACTGGCAAACGCAGCGTGGGACGTCCACCAACGAGATGGACGGACGATTTGGTGAAGGCCGCAGGTTCAGGGTGGATGCAAGTCGCTTCCAACCGCAATGATTGGGCGACAATGAGGGAAGCCTATGTCCAGCAGTGGACGTCCTACGGCTGAAATGATTCCTCTGTCGTTCTGGCAAAATCCATCTGACTCGATGTGAACCAGTTCTGTAGATTTGCGGAGTACTTACGGGTATCCCAGCTCGAGGAAGTTATTTGCGCACTGCTTCCCTATCATGATGATGGCCAGTTGGATGCAGAGTTCGGACAGGCAGCCGGCAGGGTCACAGATGTCGCCTTTCAGCTTGAAGAACTCAGACTTCCGCGCCTGGTCGTCGCCCGGATAGTCGTAGAAGCGGCCCTTGGAAACAGAAAAGAATTATGCAGATAGGGTTACCGTTTAGGAGTGTTCGCCAAAAAGGTAAAAATAACAGATGACAAGACCTTATAGCGCTTTAGGTACTTTCTAAAAGCGTATTTGGCATGGCATCCAAGATGTTCAACAAGCTTCCGAAGATACTCTGATGACCGAGGATTATGTAAGGGGAGTATGTAATCTAACTATGTATGAAATATATGAAATATGAAATCTTGCAAGTTAAATTTGACCCACCGGATTCCGATTGAGCTTAAATTTTGCATACATGTGTAAATCGGATGACAGTACGAGTACAGTAGACATACTTATCAGTGAATTTCATTTATTTATTTATGATATGGAGCTGATCTGATGATAGATGGATTTGGATGTCTCGAAGAAAGTCGAAGATCGAAAGATGTGTGAAAAGACTAATGAGTCTTTTGGAAGCGAAAGATGTGTCAGGATCGTAGCAGGTTGAAACTAATAGTCTCTGCCTTTTGCTGGAAAGGAGGCGTGATCTATACATATAATAAATCTGTAACAAGTCGGTGTCTGTACATTGAAGATATTTGAGAAAAACTGTCACTAGGGCTATTTATTAGCACAATAGAACCCAAAACAATGATTTTTAGAATTATTGTCTGTTTGTCTGTGCGTTTGTGCGCGCTAATCTCAGAAACGGCTTAACCTAGAAGGATGCGGTTTTCACTGATATGTTGCTATTTTCTTGGATTAACATTTAGTGTTTGTTTCATTTGAATCAGTTCACAAATAAGAAAGATACGTCTATTTTAAGAATTTATCGAACAGGTTTTTTTTGTTTGAACGCGCAAATCTCAGGAACTACTGCTCCAATTTGAAAAATTCTTTCAGTGCTAGATAGCACATTTATCGAGGAAGGCTATAGGCTATATATCATCACGCTAACACCAATAGGAAAGGAGCGGAGCGGAAGAATGTTTCAAAATCGGGGGTTTTTGAAGTAAAACTTCTATAGGCACGCTTGACTTGGGAGAGTACGGTGTTGAATGTGAACGCGGGTGGGGGTTTTATATCGAGGAACTAAGGAGAGCCATAATTGATGAAAAAGCATATTGGATAAAAAAAATAAGCTGTCCAAATTACTAATTCCACGCGGACGGAGTCGCGGGGAAAAGCTAGTTATTAGTATGTATGTATCTTACCTTGAAGAAAGCGATGTATATAAGAGAAGAGTAGAAATTCATAAATTCAAAGAAGAATATCTTGAACGTGTAGGAGTCTTCATATTCAGTCTGTGTGCGGGGGTTCTCCATGTTTGTTAGAGTAACTGCCACTTTAGCATATATCTGAAATTGCATATCATAATTTAGATAGGACCAATTTTCGAAAGCACATAACTCGAAAACAGTATTTTAAAAAACCGGCCAAGAGCGTGTCGACACGCCCAAGGTAGGGTTCCGTAGCCATTACGAAAAAATCAAGTAATATTTTTCTAAAGATTTCGTATGTGTACGGAATCATCCAAGTTTAGGTATGTTTTATACCTTAGGCTACTATTTACTCTTAAACTACAAATAATTTCCAAGCAATCTTAGCCGCTATAATTTTCCTAGTAAATTTGATATATTTACTACTCTTCTGAATTTTTTCAAATTTTTCGGCCCAACAGTTTAGATTTTAGAGGGGGGGGGACGGCCGATTTTAATGAAAATTTTAACTTTAAAGTTGAATATTTCGCAAACAGATCACTGAATAGAAAGTCATGCTGGCAACCCCGCAATGATTTTAAAAGACCTATCCAACGATACCCCACACTATAGGGTTAGCCGAGAAAAAAAAAATCACCCCCACTTTACGTCTATGGGAGGTACCCTAAAAAAATTGTTTTTACTTTTTTTTATTCAATCACTTTGTCGGCGTGACTGATATATATATTGATGCCAAATTACAGCTTTCTAGTACTAACAGTCTCTGAGCTTAGCCGCGGACAGACAGACAGACAGACAGACGGACAGACATGGCGAAACTATAAGGGTTCCTAGTTGACTACGGAACCCTAAAAAGGTGGAAAATTGTACAGTAAATTACAGCTCTAATCTATAGGCACAGGGCTCCTCACATAATGAAAGTAACTTACCCTAGTGAGTATCATGATGATGATCAAATTGATCATGGCCGCTGTCATGGAGGTGAAGATCTTCGCGTGTTTCTTGAGGAAGAACCCGCTGCCCCCGTAGATCACGGAAACCATGGAGATGCGGTAGATGATGGTACCGAGCACGGCACCCATTACAATGGTGATCTGGAAACAGAAAGCGTATACTTAGTTTTCTAATTGTATTTCATGAAATTGAATGAACCCATGTATTTTCAAGCCGAGGTAGCCTAGTGGTTTGACCTATGGTCTCTCAAGCAGAGGGTCGTGGGTTCGAGACCGGGTTCACCTCTGAGTTTTTCGAAATTTATGTGCGATATTACCATGAGCTTCACGGCGAAGGAAAACATAGAGAGGAAACCTGAGAAGAAAGTCTATGGTGCGTGTGCATTTCCCAATTTAGACGGCCGGATAGCCTAGTTGTTAGAGAACCTGACTACGAAGCTTGAGGTCCCGGGTTCGATTCCCGGTCGGGGCAGATATTTGTATGAAAAATACGAATGTTTGTGCTCGAGTCTTGGATGTTTAATATGTGTTTAAGTAAGTATGTATTTATCTATATAAGTATGTTTATCCGTTGTCTAGTACCCATAGTACAAGCTTTGCTTAGTTTGGGACTAGGTCAATTGGTGTGAATTGTCCCGTGATATTTATAGATTTATTATTTACTAGCTTTTGCCCGCGACTCCGTTCGCGTGGAATTAGTAATTTGGGCAGCTTATTTTTTTTATCAAATTTGCTTTTTCATCAATTATGGCTCTCCTTAGTTCCTCGATATAAAAAAAATTACCCGCCCCCCCCCCCCCCCCGAAACCCCCCTCACCCCCTCCCAACCCCTACCCCCACCAACCCCTACCCCCACCAACCCCCCCGCACACCCGCGTTCACATTCACCACCGTACTCCCAAGTCAAGCGTGCCTATAGAAGTTTTACTTCAAAAACCCCTGATTTTTAAACATTCTTCCGCTCCGCTCCGATCCTATTGGAGTTAGCGAGATGATATATAGCCTATAGCCTTCCTCGATAAATGGGCTATCTAATACTGAAAGAATTTTTCAAATCGGAGCAGTAGTTCCTGAGATTAGCGCGTTCAAACAACTAACAAACAAACTCTTCAGCTTATTAATTCTTCTAAAAACTGTTCGATAAATGTTTAAAATAGACGTATCTTTCTTATTTGTGAACCGATTGAAATGAAACAAACACTAAATGTTAATCCAAGAAAATACCAACATATCAGTGAAAACCGCATCCTTCTAGGTTAAGCCGTTTCTGAGATTAGCGCGCACAAACGCACAGACAAACAGACAAACAGACAATAATACTAAAAATCATTGTTTCGGGTTCTATTGCGCTAATAAATAGCCCTAGTGACAGTTTTTCTCAAATATCTTCAATGTACAGACACCGACTTGTTACAGATTTATTATATGTATACATTTTAATCTACACCGGGCTCGCGTGGTAACGGCGAATGCTCTGAGGAACTCTTTGACCTCATTCCAGCTGCGGGGTTCCATTACAGATCCACCCGTCGTAAGCGTACATTTCATCGTCATCATGTTGATGAATGGCGGTCTTCGACGGTGCGTTTTTAGGCGGTCTTTTTTTGCCACGAACTTGCAAAATCTGGAACGAGCTTCCCGCTGGGGTCTTTCCATCGAGTTACGACCTGGGTGCCTTTAAGAGGCGAGTGTACAATTTTCTGCAGGGCCGACAAAGCACTGGCATCGCGTAAAGCGCTGCGGGTGTCTATGGACAGTGGTGATCATTGAACATCAGTATCTCTACCATGCGTTACACTAGTTCACAGTGACCGTACTCGCTAGCGACGGCGTAAATGATTTGTATGGAGAATTGTGTACAGCGCCTCTAGCGGTCACTTACGGAAGTACAATTCTCCATACAAATCATTTACGCCGTCGCTAGCGAGTACGGTCACTGTGAACTAGTGTAACTCATGGTAGAGGTACAGGTGACCCACTAGTTCGATTGTCTGGCCTCTCTAACATAAAAAAAAACCGGCCAAGAGCGTGTCGGACACGCCCAAGGTAGGGTTCCGTAGCCATTACGAAAAAATCAAGTAATATTTTTCTAAGGATTTCGTATGTGTACGGAATCATCCAAGTTTAGGTATGTTTTATACCTTAGGCTACTATTTACTCTTAAACTACAAATAATTTCCAAGCAATCTTAGCCGCTATAATTTTCCTAGTAAATTTGATATATTTACTACCCTTCTGAATTTTTTCAAATTTTTCCACCCAACAGTTTAGATTTTAGAGGGGGGGGGGACGGCCGATTTTAATGAAAATTTTCACTTTAAAGTTGAATATTTCGCAAACAGATAACTAAATAGAAAAATCATGTTAGCAACCCCACAATGATTTTAAAAGACCTATCCAACGATACCCCACACTATAGGGTTGGCCGAGAAAAAAAAATCACCCCCACTTTACGTCTATGGCAGGTACCGTAAAAAAATTTTTTTTACTTTTTTTTATTCAATCACTTTGTCGGCGTGACTGATATATATATATATTGATGCCAAATTACAGCTTTCTAGTACTAACAGTCTCTGAGCTTAGCCGCGGACAGACAGACAGACAGACAGACAGACGGACAGACATGGCGAAACTATAAGGGTTCCTAGTTGACTACGGAACCCTAAAAAACTGCGGCCCAAGCCCTCTCATTCTGAGAGGACACCTGTGCCCTGCAGTGGCATACCTACATCGGCTGGGATGATGATGATGATGAATTGTTTTCCCTAATCGAAATTAAAATGTTATTAAGAAATATTCCAACGGTATGTACAGTGGTACCACGTTTATAAGTTACGCCGATGTACCTGCGCAGAAAACTTATTTTGATGTGGAGCGAAAAATTTTCAGCCAATCATAGCACACCACGCGTACGTGCGTCACGCGACTGTCCACTATAATTGGTTGTTTCGTACGCGCCATATTTGCCCTGTCATCTATGGTTTTCTAGTGGTTAGCAATCAAGCTTGTTTATGCTGTCATAACAAAGATTATATAAATTCGGTAAAGATTCCATTGATATTTTATTGTGCTATTTTTAACCGACTTCAAAAAAAGGAGGAGGTTCTCAATTCGGTTGTATGTTCTTTTTTTATTAGGGTTCCGTAGTCAACTAGAAACCCTTATAGTTTCGCCATGTCTGTCCGTCTGTCTGTCTGTCTGTCTGTCTGTCCGCGGCTAAGCTCAGACTGTTAGTACTAGAAAGCTGTAATTTGGCATCAATATATATATCAGTCACGCCGACAAAGTGATTGAATAAAAAAAAGTAAAAAAATTTTTTAGGGTACCTCCCATAAACGTAAAGTGGGGGTGATTTTTTTTTGTCGGCTAACCCTATAGTGTGGGGTATCGTTGGATAGGTCTTTTAAAATCATTGCGGAGTTGCTAACATGATTTTTCTATTCAGTGATCTGTTTGCGAAATATTCAACTTTAAAGTGAAAATTTTCATTAAAATCGGCCGTCCCCCCTAACTGTTGGGTGGAAAAAATTGAAAAAATTCAGAAGGGTAGTAAATATATCAAATTTACTAGGAAAATTATAGCGGCTAAGATTACTTGGAAATTATTTGTAGTTTAAGAGTAAATAGTAGCCTAAGGTATAAAACATACTTAAACTTGGATGATTCCGTACACATACGAAATCCTAAGAAAAATATTACTTGATTTTTTCGTAATGGCTACGGAACCCTATCTTGGGCGTGTCCGACACGCTCTTGGCCGGTTTTTTTATACAATAAATTCGATGCCTCACGTTAGAAAAACCTCACATGTACTTATATTAAGAGCGAGGTAGCATGAGTCCGTGTTGTTCTTGCATTTGGAGCCATAAGGTAAAATAATGTGTTAATGTCATTGGTATTCACGTTCGGTTTCAGTCGGTGTTAGGTTGCACTATTCTGCGCAAACGATTATTGCCGATGTAACTTATATAAGTGGTAATACTGTATATGAAAATGAGGTCAACGACATTATAACAGTTTAGTTTACTCGACTTTGAAATTCTCGTGTCAATATTTGCCCATTTTAAAATAGTTATCTCCATCATCAACTGTCAGGGGATGATGTATGACTCTAAAAGTGAACGCTGGCGTCGCGCCAACGAAACTAAGAGTATCAGAATGCTAGTGAAAAATATGAAAAACAATACGCATGAGGACGAAAGTGACCCAAATTGAAGGCTTGGGACCGCGGTACTCAAAATACCTGTAACGAAACGACTGGATAGATCAATTTGCCAGAATCGTTATTTCTTATTAGCAAAATTTCCATTAAGTATAATTTTTCCCTAGATGCTTTTTGTCTCATTATGGTTTTTAGGGTTCCGTAGTCAACTAGGAACCCTTATAGTTTCGCCATGTCTGTCCGTCTGTCTGTCTGTCTGTCTGTCTGTCTGTCTGTCCGCGGCTAAGCTCAGAGTCTGTTAGTACTAGAAAGCTGTAATTTGGCATGAATATACACCGTGAAATTTTAGTGGTTGTTTTCCCGAAACGAGGTGATTTAGTATCGATTGTACAATCGATTTATAGTTACTATTTTGACTAGAGTCAAAAATCCAATTGTGAAAAACGAAAGTCGAAAATGACCGCAAACCAATAGTAACGCTTCGTTGGTACCTAACCTATCGTACGATCGTACGCTACTTGTACCAACGAAGCGTTACTATTGGTTTGCGGTCATTTTCGACTTTCGTTTTTCACAATTGGATTTTTGACTCTAAGTCAAAATAGTAATTATAAATCGATTGTACAATCGAAACTAAATCGCCTCGTTTCGGGATATCAACCACTAAAATTTCACGGTGTATATATCAGTCACGCCGACAAAGTGATTGAATAAAAAAAAGTAAAAAAAAATTTTTTAGGGTACCTCCCATAGACGTAAAGTGGGGGTGATTTTTTTTTTCTCGGCTAACCCTATAGTGTGGGGTATCGTTGGATAGGTCTTTTAAAATCATTGCGGAGTTGCTAACATGATTTTTCTATTCAGTGATCTGTTTGCGAAATATTCAACTTTAAAGTGAAAATTTTCATTAAAATCGGCCGTCCGCCCCCTCTAAAATCTAAACTGTTGGGTGGAAAAATTTGAAAAAATTCAGAAGGGTAGTAAATATATCAAATTTACTAGGAAAATTATAGCGGCTAAGATTGCTTGGAAATTATTTGTAGTTTAAGAGTAAATAGTAGCCTAAGGTATAAAACATACCTAAACTTGGATGATTCCGTACACATACGAAATCCTTAGAAAAATATTACTTGATTTTTTCGTAATGGCTACGGAACCCTACCTTGGGCGTGTCCGACACGCTCTTGGCCGGTTTTTTTATTTTTATTAGTAAGTAAGTAAGTAAGTAAGCAAGTAAGTAAGTAAGTAAGTTTTTTTATTTGCTTTAAATGTGGTTAACAATAGATCTTAAAATACATTTATAATGATCACACATTTAGCTGTCACATAGCATGCAAAAAATACATCTCAATCTAAATCTATTTCAAGAAGTAAATTAACATTCAAACATAATTATTAAAATTGTTGTATAATTATTAGCTCTATTCAGTCATGTCATAAAAATCATAAAACATATATAATTAATTAAATTAATAATAATAATACAAAATAGCACGTTACTTACAACAGTCATAGTCAAAATACTCCTTAATATTGTAAAAATTGTTATCTGCCATGAATACAATGTCCGCCTAAATCTTTGTATGTCACAGATATCCTTAATATAAATCGGTAAATCATTGAAGCTTATTTTCACAATCGCGCTTTATTTCAATTTTAATCGACACAGAAACATAGGTAGGTTGTGTTATGTTAAGTTTGCTTCGGGCCGAAGGTCCAAAACCACACAGAAGAAGACTGTCGACACCGTTTCCGAGACAATTCGTGTTTAATATAAGAATAAGCTTCAGTAAAAAAAACATAGTAAGAAAACAAGTTAAGTATGAAGTATCTTTTTCTATTTATTTTTTTATTTTCTTCAACTTAATTTTTTTTTTTATTACTTTTACGGTCATCCCGTGAAACCATATATTTCAAACTAAATACAAACTGAAATATAGATGCACAGAAAAAACCCCAGAAAAAAGACCAATGCTGGGAATCGAACCCAGGTCCTCAGCGTTCCGTGCTGCGTGCTTACCCCTACACCACCACTGGTCTAGAAATTAGCGACGAATCTTTCCCATACATCGTACACTTCAGTCTGTTATAATCACATTTAGGCAGTGATAAAGCGCATCTATGTTATGCCCTCTACCGAGAGACTTCAACACTCCTTCGGAGCTACCCGCTCACCTGGACCAAGAGATGGCGCTACTAGGCCAACTTTTACAAGTTAAGTATGAAGTATCTTTTTCTATTTATTTTTTTATTTTCTTCAACTTCATTTTTTTTTTTTATAATACTTTTACGGTCATCCCGTGAAACCATATATTTCAAACTAAATACAAACTGAAATATGTGATTAAATTATGTGCCTAAATGTGATTATAACAGACTGAAGTGTACGATGTATGGGAAAGATTCGTCGCTAACTTCTAGACCAGTGGTGGTGTAGGGGTAAGCACGCAGCACGGAACGCTGAGGACCTGGGTTCGATTCCCAGCATTGGTCTTTTTTCTGGGGTATTTTCTGTGCATCTATATTTCAGTTTGTATTTAGTTTGAAATATATAGTAAGAAAAATTAAAAAAATTAACAAAAACCCCCAACGCAATTCAATCTAAGATCCCTCCCGCAGCATACAAGCTGATAACTTTGAAACGGCTGGACCAATTTTTATGAAACATGTCTAAGAGCCATCGCCAAGAAACCTGCTTTCAAATAAAAAAAACCGGCCAAGTGCAAGTCGGACCCGCGCACGAAGGGTTCCGTACAGTTATCAAAAAACAAGAATGAAACCAGACGGTCACTCATCCAAGTACTGACCGCGCCCGACGTTGCTTAACCTCGGTGATCGGACGAGAACCGGTGTCAAAATCAATGAAATTTTCATCCCCCCTTTGAAACCCCCCCCCGCACCCCCGTTAAAAACATCCAAAAAAACAAAAATGAAACCCCTTTAATACCGGCGCACCTCCCCCCCCCCCCGCATTCGCATACATATAGGGAAATTTATCTGACAATTCATAATTCAAGCTCAATGACATTGACTTCATTATAATTTTTATTTTTAATGTAATCCTGTCTGTTGTTTCCGCCACCTACATAAACCTGTTCATATTTGTACATGTATCCAGTATTGGTTGTCTGGAAGAGATCGCTTTTGAGCGATAAGACCGCCTATTGTAATCAAATCAATAAAGAATATTTGTATTGTATTGTATTATTTTTATTTTGGTTACATTTTCATTTTAATTTTTTTGACATGTATTGGTTGAGTATCTTTTATCTTTTTATTAATAATCTTTTACTCAATTAATTATGTCGGGAAATTGTATGTAATTACTAGTTATTATGAAAAAAAAAAGCATGTATGAAGGGAATAATGAAAGTGGACTAAGCGGAAACAAGTATGTAAGGATTAGCAAGTGGAAAGAAATGGTCTCTGCCTACCCCTACGGGAAAGAGGCGTGATTATATGTATGTACAGCGACGCCAGATCTACGGAAAAATCCGTAGATCTACGGATTTTAGGTCTTGTGCCCAGACCTACGGAAATGCTTGGCTAATCTACGGAATTTCAGACTAGCGTCTTTTTTTTTAATTTACCTACTAGTTTCGCTGACAACTAGCAAAAATGAACAAAACGAAACGGAATGAACGGGTAACCGAAGCGTATGAATAGAAAATTTCTTCCTTGTCAGAATAGATTGCCAATTTTTTTTTCAATTTTTGTCGATTTTCTATTGCCAATTTACTTTAGCCAGACTCTAATCTAATTTTGAATAGCATTTAAAGGTTCAGATGCAGTCGAATATACCCAATTTAAAAAAAATCCGTAGAACTACGGATTTTTCTTCAGGTGATTTACGGAATTCTACGGATTTTTTCGCCTGGACCTACGGATTTACATTAAATGGATATGGCAACACTGTGTATGTATGTATGTATTGACACAGAGTGATTGATTCACTAAGCTCAAATTTTCATTCACATGGTTAACTTGGCTGAACGAACATGTCATGTACATATGTTCATTGTGCATTCATTTTACAGCCTTCATCGACTTATTAGTATAGTTTCTGAGGGAACCAAACGATAGCGCGATCTAATTCGATCTTACCGCCGTCTATCGGATTTTATAAAAACTAAACTGATGTTAACTGCGTGAACAGGACCGACAGAGTAAGTAAAATACCGGCCAAGTGCGAGTCGGACGGGTTTGATGAAAAAAAAAAATTTGAGTTTCAGTTCTAAGTATGGGGAACCCCCAAAATTTATTGTTTTTTTTTCTATTTCTGTGTGTAAATCTTAATGCGTTTCACATCTACTTACCAATTCTTATAGTTTCGGAAAAAAGTGGCTGTGATATACGGACGTACAGACAGACAGAGCCATTTGGCTACGGAACCCTAAAAACGCAGCCAAATCGGTTCACTCATTTAAGAGTTATGAAGCCACAGACAGACACACACAACACACACACACACATAGCGGTCAAACTTATAGCACCCCTCTTTTTGTGTCGGGGGTTAAAGAACCATACTGAGAAATACCGGCCAAGAGCGTGTCGGACATGCCCAAGATAGGGTTCCGTAGTAGGTACGAAAAAATCTTTGCATACTTTATTAATGTGGTTGTTTTGATCCCAACTCCCACCGCGCGCGTACAGCGCCATGAGCGCCATCTATCGGCGAATTGGGTAACTAATCTAATGTAATCTGCAGTCTACTAGAACTAGTATGTATGTTGATCGTTTTTCATTTTTAATTCTTTATTATATGAACCGATTTCAATTTTTTTTTATTTGAAAGAAGATACTGTTAGCGTGATCTTACAGCTATTTAAAGAAAAAAAAATGCTTGCAGTGGTGGTTAAATTACAATCTTAGTTTAGAAATATTTTTTTACAACAACTTAAAAACTGCTCAACTGATTAAGTTGAAAAAGTTAAACTTACGTGATTTTTTCATATTTTTTAAACGTGCGGTTCAAAAGTTAGAGGGGTGGGGGGGACACATAATTTTTTTTTTTATTTATTCTCAAAAAGGTACATAGTTCTAGTTACTACCTTTTTGAGAATAATCACTAATTTCGCCAAACTATAATGTTTATTGGCGAATACTACGCTCACTTTAACATCAGCTGTACCCTGCTTAATTAAAAAACTAAACTATTTATATTATAGGTACATACATTATAATACACACGACCCCGAGCCATGCACCATGTACCCATGAGCCCCGGACCGCATGCCATACAATTCTTGTTTCATACTTATACTATCATGCCTATTTTTATTCCACAACTACACTAATCTAACCAGGCAATCCATATCAATTTTAGTTTTGCGAATCAAAATTTTCCAGCAAAAGCTTTTTTAATTTATTCTTAAACATTTGCAGACTATTACATTCATTTTCCGGAAAAATATTATTGAACAATCTTGGAGTGACATACATTCTCGTTCTTTTACCATAATAATTGTTAGCTTTAGGTTCGACATACATGTGACGCGACGTGTCTCTCAGGTTACATACATACGTCCTGCGAGTTTTGTGCTCAGTTTCCTGATATTGGTATATTGCTATCAAATACTTAACCTGCTCATGCACCGGCAAAACATTCAATTTTTTAAATAGCCTTTTATAATCTCCATTACATGTTTCTCTCGTCTTTTTATCTACTAAAACCTTTAATAATCTAGTCTGAACACTTAACAATTTGTCTAGATAGGTTTTAAAAGTGCGGCCAAATGCCATTAATCCATATCCAATGATTGAACCTGCCAGTGCGTGGTATAACATAATCAACACTTTTTTACTAACCGTCCGTTTTAAACTAATAATTTTGTATAATATCGATCTCAACTTGTTACAAAGAATATCTATATGCAATTTCCAGTTCATGTTGGTATCTATTGTTAGGCCTAAATATTTATATTTATCTACCAACTGTATACATTTACAACTACAAATTGGTTCTACACCATGCAAGCAATCATATGTGTGTCCGATAATGTTAATATTTTCACATGTTTTTACTTTATAAGGCGAATGAATTAGCATACACTTAGTTTTATCAATATTCAAAATAATTCCGTTATCGTGAGACCATTTCAATATATTTTCAAAATCACTTTGCAAACATTTTTCAATAATTTTAATTTTTTTATCAGCATACACTAAACACGTGTCATCAGCATACATATAGGTGGAGCAGTTTTGTACAACGTTGCTCACGCTGTTGACATGCATGATGTACCCGACCGGCCCGTACACCGAGCCGGTCGGCACACCATGCAATACGTTCGCCTCGCTACCACTCACACCGTTTACGGTGGAAACCAAAGTACGCCCACTTAAATAGCTACGAAACCATTCATTCATTGGGCCACGAACACCACACTCTTGCATAGCTAAAAGTAGTTGTTCGTGATCCAATGTATCGAATGCCTTCTTAAAATCTATAAAAATAATCCCAACATATTTTTTGTTATTTAAATGCTGATATATTTCGTCTGTAAATCGTGCCAAGGCAGTAGACGTACTCCTCTCCCGCCTGAACCCGTGCTGTGCATCAGATAACACCTTATTGTCCTCTAGAAAAGTACTAATTTGCCCAACTATAACTTTTTCAACTATTTTATTTATTACACTTAATATTGCTATTGGTCTATAATTAGATAAATCTATATGACTTCCTTGTTTGAATATAGGTCGTATGAGTGATTTTTAACTTTTGGAGTGAATATCTCCGAAAATATTCACTTTATCAAAAAATGGTTTTAGCAAACCCCTATTTATTTTCAAAATCTATCCAATGATAACCCACAGAATAGAGTTAGTCGAGAAAAAAAATCACCCCACTTTACGTCTATGGGAGGTATATATATTCATGCCAAATTACAGCTTTTTAGTACTAACAGTCTCTGAGCTTAGCCGCGGACGGACAGACGGACAGACATGGCGAAACTATAAGGGTTCCTAGTTGACTACGGAACCCTAAAAAAAGCATCTGGGTAAAAATGCGAACGAAAATTTCGCTACTATTCTTAATGATTCTGGCAAACTCGAGCAGAGGTTCGTGGGTTCGAATCCCGGCTCGAACCTCTGATTTTTCGGAATTTATGCGCGAAATTACATTTGAAATGTACCTTGAGCTTTACGATGAAGGAAAACGTGAGGAAATACACCTGCGAAGAAATACAATGGTGTGTGTGAAATTTTCCAATCCGCACTACGGCCCAAGCCCTCTCATTCTGAGAGGAGGCCTGTGCCCTGCAGTGGGTCGTATATAGGCTGGGATGGGATGATGTATTTACCATGAACAGCACAGCTGAGCTCGTGGCCACGTATCTCATGGTCTTCTGCCAGCCAGGCAGGTAGGGCTCCTTCTCCCTCGTCACAGGGTTCGTCCGGAAGGTCTTCACCGACGCCTCGAACTCTGGACGCGGGTCCTCATCCTGGAATTGAGATGTTCAGAGATTCATTTAATGGTTCCATATCTCAAGACCTATTAATCATAATCCTACCAGGGGCCTGTTGCATAACAAAGTACAACTTATATTACAAGCGGAACTCCCTTTCTAGTTAATATAACTGAAGCGAGAGTTCCGCTTGTAATATTAGTTGTACTTTGTTAAGCAACAGGCCCCAGGATGGGGGTAAATTAAATATTGAGAAGTGGCTTTTACTAGTGACTCGTCCGCGCACAAATAAAATTTATGGTCAACGAACTGAAACAATTACTTTGCTCACCCGCGACCTTACGATAGTTACGTTTATGCAAGAAATGTGCGTTCATGCAGTTCCTCCGCCTCCACACTGTACGAACACACAAATCACACAAACCCAACCACCAACAAACCAAACCAAACCAAACTACACTGACGCGTTTCGAACTCAAATGATAAACATTTGGTATTTGGTGGTACCTACTCTGAAGATAAGCTCTGATTGAGTACATGTACAAAAATAAGGAAAAATAATAATAATAATAATAAATCTTTATTTGGAACAGTAACATTTAGGTGCATTACAAAATATGAAAAACAATGTCACCCGCAGAAGTTAAAAACTGTGTCGCAGGTAGCAACGCCCCCCTCCGTAAACAAAGTGATTTTAGTTCCAAAAAGTAATACAAAAGTTTAACTAAAATTTAAAAAAATACATTATTGACAACCGTTGAAATACATGTACAAAGGCGAACTTATCCCTTTAAGGTTAAGGGATCTCTCTCTACCAGTCAACCTTGAGTGGATGAAAGGAGCATTTAGTAAGGGACCGACAAAGAGTAAGTAAAAAAAACCGGCCAAGTGCGAGTCGGACTCGCGCACGAAGGGTTCCGTAACCATTAGTAGTATAAAATTGGGCATTTCAGACCAAATTACTTCGGATAGCTTCGCTATCCTCATTTAATTTGTTCCAAAACTGCCCAATTTTGAATTACTGCTCATTTATAAAAATTTTAATCAATACCATAAATATCAATATAGCTTTCGCTCTCACGCTCTTGCGGTGAGTTAAATGTTCAATTACATTTTTCTGAACCGTTACTACCAAACTCGATGAGGTTACTTTACTTTAAATCTACGATTCGATTTACGATTTTGAGTTTTAAGTATCGACGCCTACCAAGTTCGATGCGAGCTAAATTGCTCGCAAACCATGATCAGGCACTTCTGTCATAACTCATGTTGAGGAATCGATAAACAACATGACTTCATCGCATTGCTTTAATGCGATGTTTTTCGTTCGATGCAAAGTGCAGATACCATTTTCAATTGCATCAAACATGATTGCATCGCTACGGTGACGCGCTGGACTACAAACGATACTCCGAGTAGTTTGACTGACTCAAACGATACATTTCCAAATTAGTGTGGAATTTTTATGTTTCAAAAACAAAATACACAACACCACACACACCGGGTTGATCAGGTCCGATGTGTATGAGGCTTAAGCCACTGAGCGCATCACGGTCTGCTCGCAAGCTGACGTTAGGTTTGCTCAGGTGTTTGCACAACTTGACTGCGAAGCTGATCAGACTCCACAACCAAGATTGAAGGCCACCCAGGATGCTGAGTTCCCGGTGCTCTTTTTGAGCATGTCGATATGACCCCGCTTTTGGCGTGCATGGTGGTTTTGACGCCTCCCACCGAGGCTTTACACAACTCGTCCGCAAAGCTGATCAGACTTCGCAGTCAAGCTTGAGCCACCCGGGACGATAACATTCCCGGCGTCCTCTGTGGACGTTTCTATATGGCTGCTTTTTACGTGTACAATGATGAGGATGTCGGGTTTATTTATACCGAACAATCTAAAAACATCGTTAGCGTGAGTTAGGTTTAAACTAATTTACGCTGAAATTAACCGTGAAGTATAAATTATTTAAATTACGAAAGTTTACAAATGTGTACCTCACTACAGTAGTGACTACCAAAATATGTTTTAAAATCGGTATTGCGAGAAACTAAGTGAAATTGTGATTTTATTGGTGTTTAAAGCACCGTTGCTCCATCTATGTATTAACAATACTTATCACACTTTTTAAATGTCGTATCTCACTTTATCGCGTGGACCTAAAAATTGTCTTGCTGACTACAACATAAGGTTTAGTTAAAAAGACGTTGTAAAGTGATATACATGTTTATGTTCTTCAGTCATTTAAACTCGAAGACATGTGGGAGTCAGATTACAACATAGCATGCTACATTCATAGATGGGACGACCTCTATCGAAATTGTTCGGAACCATTGATGTTAGGAACTAGGTTGCTAAACTAATTGATTGATGTTTGATAGTATTGTAATGAGTTCTCGACTTTGCTAACAGGTGGCGCTGTAATCAGTATAAATATATAATCTTTAATTGATGTTATCGGAACCGTTATATGTATGTATGTATGTATGTATGTATGTATGTATGTATGTTTGTCTATTAGCAAGTTCTGTAAACGGCTTGATGGTTTTTAACATATTATGTCATTAGGTCTCAATGAAAGCCGTGACATAAGGTTAAACATAACATAAGATAAGAACATAAGGTTAGTTGAACTGAAAACTACTTTTCAGTTAAGTGTTTATGTAGAGAGTTTTAATTAATTTAAATATCATACACAATTATCGACTGACTAGGTATTGCTCGATTGCGCAACGTGTTTATTGTAATTCGTATTGCGCAACGTTGCAAGTTAGCTGGTGAATGAACTTCCGAATCGAACTCATTAATAATGTGCAAGTAAAACATTTTTCAGGGCTGGCATTAACACTAATATTGTAAATAATTTACGTAACAGCGATATAAAATATTTGCTTAGGGCATGCAACTTGTTATATCAATATATAATAGTCTATATTTAATGGTAAAACTATTATAAATATACTAGCCGTTGCCCGCGACTCCGCCCGCGAAGAATAGGGGTATAAAAAATAGCCTGCGACCTATTCTCAGACCTACCGACCGAGTGTAGAGAAAAAAGTTTCATAAAAATCGGTCAAGCCGTTTTGGAGGAGTTAGATAACAAACACCGTGACACGAGATTTTTATATATTAGGTAGATTAAATTTATAATAATTTTACCATCAAGCTACATTCAAATACTTACGCCCATCGACCTGTAAGTACTAATTTTCTTACAAAAACTTAAGTAAATCACATCGTTTCGTTAATTATCAATTGTGAATCAAACTATCGTTTATTGATTTATGCAGATTTGAAGAGGACATATATCGTTCTTGTTTGCATGTATAACCAGCAGATTATGAAACGTGACAGCCCTAATACATTTAGAGGAATCAACAATATTTGGCTATTAATTTACCGTCTTTCTGATTATTCTCTCCTTTCCGATTTTGGACATCGTAGTGCATAGAAGAAGTTCTGACAGTTGTAGACCCTCACCATTTTCCTCGCTGATCTGAGGTAACGCTGCAGCTGTCTCTTTAATCAACAGTATTACAGCATAACATTATAATGTAAGTAACTACTCACCGTTAAAACACTACCATGTCTTGTTTCAGATTCATAATATATTGACACGGTATTTACTTTCAGGTCTGACTCTGAATTTGAAAGCATCTTAATTGCAAGCAGCAAGGCTGGTGGTGATAAATCGAAGAAAACAACCCAAAAGAGAAAAGCGGATAACTTAAGGTAAAATTATATTTTCGTTTTTATTAAATACCATTAAAACCTGTTCACGTCGATGGGAAATAGCAATATATTTTGCAGTTGTATAAATATAAATAATAGTTAAAATCCTTATTTACTTCTTACATTTAATTTCAGGTCGGATTCAGAATTCGAGAACCAGGAATCAGTTGAAAAAGCAAAAGTGAAGCGAGCAAAAACGAGCAGGTAATAATTCATTAAATTTAATAATAGTAGGTAATAATAATTTCTTGGGATAAATTACAACAATTGACCCGTTTCCCAAGCTAAGCAAGGCTTGTGTTATGAGTACTGGACAACGGATAATCATCATACAAACATTTTCCCCTACCGGGAATCGAACCCGGATCATCTAGCTTCGTAGTCAGGGCCACTAACCACTAGGCTATCCGGTCGTTCAAAGTTGTATTTTAATACGTGTAGACACTATATTCTCTTAATTTATAAGTTAATATTTTTGTTTGCAGGCACGTTTCTGTACCGAAGAATAAAAAAGAAGTAAAGAATCCTTTCGATGTTTTCGATTTATTCCCTGAGTCAAATTCTTCAAACCAACTCCCGTCTGTTGTGGACCACCTTGGCTCATCGATCACAAATCGCGTTGCAAATGGAGTGACGAAGCGAGCTTGCAGCCTCAACGGAGCGTACTTCGTGGAACTGCGGGTTTACAGTACAGACGACATTCGCCGTGAGTCACCCCTAGATAGGTGGAAAAAGGCCCTTCTATCATTGAAAGCCCAAATAGATGTAGACACTCCGGAGTGGGAATCTTTACAAAATTGTGTAAAGGATTTGAAAACGCTTTTTGACAAAGTAGACGTTAAGTTCTCTACCTACAAATAGTTGTTCAGTAAATGTTAAATGTGTTAAATTGTAAATTTATATTTATAGAAGTATCATTGAAAGCCCAAATAGATGTAGACACTCCGGAGTGGGAATCTTTACAAAATTGTGTAAAGGATTTGAAAACGCTTTTTGACAAAGTAGACGTTAAGTTCTCTACCTACAAATAGTTGTTCAGTAAATGTTAAATGTGTTAAATTGTAAATTTATATTTATAGAAGTATAACATTCACTTCTTAAGTACTGATTCCACCAACCTTTGTTAGTTGCTAACACCACGTTAAAGCCTGATTTAGCTTGTCAGGTGGTAGACATTAACAGCAGTAATCAGTCGATAATATTTAACATTGTGTGGTGAAACCGGTCCTTTAACATGTCGTTCGGTTTTTTAAACTTTTATTGATTACCTATATATTATTATTGCTATTATATTTTTAAAGTAGCTACATTACATAAGATACGATTAATTAACTATGCCTTTCTGCACTGCATGTTCACTCGAAGTAGAAAAAAATAAATGGGTGGGACATTTAAGAAGTACTAAACACAAAAATAATACCGTGATTACAACAACTGATTGCGCGGTGGAACTATCGTCTGCATTTAGAGGTCGCATATCGTCTTACAGATTATTTGGATCTGATGAGTTGAAATGTGTTTTACCCGAAATGTTTCTGATTACTTTAGCGCCTAAATTAGAAAGTATTATAACCACACGTCTGCAAAAGTACGATTGTTTAAAAATCAACTTTGAATATTTTTGCAACTTTCTTTTATTTAAAGACGACAAAGAGGAAATTAAATCTTTTACTACAAAAAACTTTGCAGTACACCAAAACTATAATTTTAAAGAACTGTATCAAAATGTAATGAACGGTTTAAAAAAAAAGATCGAAGAATTTCAAGAACGCGATAGTGGTTGGACATTTTTATCCAATTTATATTTAGAGGTAAATATCAACAAGTACGAACCATTAAAAGGTTCTTCTTACATAGAGTTGCCAAAGTTAATTAAAAATAAAAGAGCCTGCACCAACATACATAATAAAGATAGTTATTGCTTTCTTTGGAGTATTGTTGCTGCGCTCTATCCGACTAAAACCCATAAAGAGCGTACGACTTCATACCCACACTTTAATAGTGTGTTGAATGTTGATAACATGTGTTTTCCAGTAACGTTTTCAGATATTGCTACTTTCGAGCAGAATAATATTGATTTAAGCATCAATGTGTATTCTTTAAAAAACAATCGTACAGTTGTAGGACCAGTTTTCAGATCCGAGTACACTAGACGTAAAAAAATTAATTTACTTTTAATTGAGAACGGTCCTAAATCGCACTACGTTTTAATAAATAATTTACCGCGACTCGTTCGTTCTCAAATTACTAAACATCATGGTAAACTTTATTTTTGCGAAGACTGTCTCGTATTTTTTGCTACAGAACACGGATATATAAGACATACTTGCAGCGAGATAGCCACTGTGCTCCCAGATAAGGGTACATTTCTTGAATTTAAACATTTTGACCGCAAACAAGACGTGCCCTTCGTAGTGTATGCTGACTTTGAAACCATTCTTATGCCCTACCATGGTTGTGAACAGGCGTCAACGGCTAGTTTTACCTCGAAAAATCAAGTTCATTTACCTTCAGCTTTTGCTTATCATATAGTTTGTTCTTACGACAAAAGCCTAAATCGTTTTGTCCAGTATCGTGGACCTGATTGCGTTTCTAAGTTTTTAAAATATTTGTATAGACATGTAAATGAAATATATGAAGTGTTAAATAACGAAGTCCCTATGAGTGTTACCCATGAAAACTTATTAGCATATAACAACGCTACAACTTGTCACATTTGTCATACCCCCCTGTTTTGGGATAAAGTAAGAGACCACTGCCATTTAACAGGAGCATACCGCGGTGCGGCGCATCAATACTGTAACTTGATTTTTCGTGTGCCGAAACTCATTCCTGTATTCTTTCACAACTTGTCAGGGTACGATTGCCATTTATTTATCAAGGAACTGGGACAATGTTCAGGACCTATAAAAGTAATACCTAAGAACAAAGAAAACTATATTTCATTTACAAAATTTTTGAGGTTATCCAATAATCAGTATGCGCAAATACGATTTGTAGACTCATTTAAATTTTTAGGGACGAGTTTAGAAAAGTTAGCAAAGGGCTTATGTAAAGCAGATTTTTTACACCTGAGTAATTTTTTCCCTCAACAAGCCAAATTTGATTTATTAATACGCAAAGGAGTTTATCCTTACGATTACATGTCCAGTTGGGAAAAATTTACAGAAACTGAGTTACCCGAAAAGAGCTTGTTTTTCAACTCTCTTTCTGCAGAACATATCAGTGATACAGATTACAAGCACGCCCAAAATGTATGGGATACTTTCCAATTAAAGGACATGGGCGAATACACAGATCTGTATATAAAAACTGATGTTTTGCTTTTGTCTGACATTTTTGAAAATTTCCGAAAAATTTGTAAGATTCATTACCAATTGGATCCGGCTTTTTATTTAACTTTGCCAAGTCTATCGTTTGACGCAATGCTATTGAAAACTGGAGTTAAATTAGAGTTAATATCTGACTTAGAAACAATTCGTCTTATTCAAAAAGGCATTCGAGGTGGTATTTGTATGTGCTCAACCAGACATGCTCTTGCTAATAATAGGTATATGGAAAGTTACGATAACAGTAAGCCCGACGCCTTTCTAGTATATATTGATTGTAACAACTTATATGGTTATAGTATGAGCCAATCATTACCCGTATCCGATTTCCGCTTTCTAGATCCTGTTGAAATAGAGCATTTAGACATTATGTCAGTTTCAGATGACGCAGAATTTGGATTTATTCTTGAGGTTGACTTGTTGTATCCTGAGGAATTACATACTTTGCATAATGATTATCCATTCTGCGCTGAAAAATTTGTACCTCCAGGAGGGAAAAATTCTAAATTAATTCCAAATTTGTACGATAAATATGAATATGTCATTCATTACGTACACTTGAAAACGTGTTTGCGGAATGGCTTGATTCTAAAGAAAATTCACCGAGTAATCACGTTCCGACAAAGTCCTTTTCTGAAAAAATACATAGATTTAAATACAGAGCTGAGGAAAAATGCAGAAACTCCATTTCAACAGGATCTTTTCAAGTTAAAAAATAACGCAGTATTTGGTAAAACTCTGGAAGACAATGAACGACGCGTAGATGTTAAATTAGTAAATTATTGGTGTGATGACAGAAACTCAACAAATAGGTTTGTTAGTGCTAGTAAATTAATTGCTCGTCCAAATTTTCACAGCGCCACTATATTTTCAGATAATTTTGTCGCTGTGCAAATGAAACCGGAAAAGGTTGTTTTAGACAAGCCAATATACGTAGGATTCACGATACTTGAACTTTCTAAAAGCCATATGTATCAATTTCACTACTCAGTAATAAAACCCTACTATGATGATCGCGTTTCTCTATGTTATACAGACACTGATAGTTTTATTTATAAAATAGAATCAAAAGACTTTTACGATGATTTGAAAAATCAATTCATGCAATATTTTGATACAAGTAATTATAACATTTCAAATGAATTTCAGATTCCTTTAATAAATAAAAAGATTCCTGGATTATTTAAAGACGAGTTAGGCGGTAAAATTATCTCAGAGTTTGTAGGGCTACGTTCTAAACTGTACTGTATTAAAAGCGAGGACTTGATACTTAAAAAAGCAAAAGGAATAAAAAAACCTGCTGTCCAGGAATTAACATTAGATAACTACAGAGATGTTTTGTACAAGAATACAATTATAAGAAAAAAAAACATATTGTTTAAATCCATTAAACATGAGATCTTTACGCAAACGGTTAATAAAATTGCGTTATCCAGCAAAGACGATAAGCGACTTACATTAGCAGACAAGGTTTCAACTAAAGCATGGGGTCATAGTTCAATATTATAAATTTTTCTTTGTATAAATTTATTTTAAGCTTAATTTAATGTAATTAATTTTAATCAGCAATTTAAAGAGGTACCTATAATATTACATATACTGTGTTATAAAATATTGAAGTCTGAAATAAAGATATATATATGAATATTTGTGTTTTACTACGTAAACAACTAATTGCTCTAAATGCATACGTCGCATTGTTAACATTATTGAGTAGGATTAAAACACGTTGTTACGTGTTCTTCACGACCTCAGGTCGATCACCTCACCTACAATGTCGAGTCAGCAATGACCGCATGACGATACTTTGAATGAAATTTGCTTATCGCATATTCACGACACGTGCTTAAGGTAAATTTGCTAACACAAGAAGTCCAGTTAATATATAAGCTGCTATAATAAATCACTACTCATTCATATCGAACTACGTTTATTTGAGTACAATACAGTAGTACGTTTCTTCAAATTAACTCAAACCGAGCCGTACCCATAGTTTGGTAAGTCAACTTTATATTAAGTTTTATAATTTAGGACTGATTTTTAACTGTGGATTTCAAGTTATTTATTTCTTGTGAACATTTCCTAAATAATTACATGGATAGTTATTTCATTTATTTGTAATAATTATATTTTTGTTATAGAAAATGGATAACGTCAACGAAATTACTAACGAAACATCTGAAGACCTGTTTTTTCACTACGGCCAAGTGCAATTTCCCGAAGAGGAAAACGAGTTAGTGAAGAAAATTAGAAGCGGAAACCAGAAAAAAAATAAAGAAAAAAGAGCAAAACTAAACTTAGAAAACAAAGTATTTAAAAAAAGTGGTCATAACCGTCTGTCTTCATTCGTCATAAATAATAAAGCGGAGAATGGCACAAGGCTGATAAAAATACAGATATTAGATTTGAAGAAAGGCAGTAGTGACGACGAGGAAAACGTCATCCTAAGTGCACAATATGTGACGGACGATGGTTATGACGAGGTCATAGACGGTGCTGAAGGAGTTATAAATAAAATTTCAAAAAAAATCAGTGGCTACAGTGTTAGTTTTTGAACTTTAGAACTTTTAGAACTTTATTTACAATAAATTAAATTATGTTAATTATAATAAATAGGACAAAATATATGTAATAAACACAGATATTTGTTTTATTTCGTAGATATTTAGAGATTTTTTACCGAACTATAACTGGGTAAAATAAAAATTCAAATAATCAGTTATTGCGATTTTATTTAAAATTAAAATAATGAGGATTACTTAAATAACACTTTTTGAGACATAGGACATTTTTTAACGCACAAGCTTTTTTATGATGTAAACAGTTGTACGAGCTGTCATTGACACAATATTTATTATACATAGATTGAAAATTAGGACAGCCTTTTTCGCCTATGTCTGTTACAGTGCAATTAGCACACAAATCTTTTACCCATTCAATTTTTTCTAAACCTTTTACAAATATTTTCTTGCCCACCAAGTACTTATGAATCACTCTTTTAAATTCTCTGTAATCGACATATCCTTCGCGCCACAAAATGCCTAGGTTTTTCTCTATCCATTTCACTTGCATCTTTTCATTTTCCGATAATGTAGAAAATGAATATGGAGGTTTTATTAAAAACGTTTGCGTGTGTTCATTTGTACTGTATGCAAATTCTTTAACAATAAATTCATTTTGAGATGATTTAAACCCCTGAAGATCAACGATTAGAAAGTCTAGTTTCATGATACTTTCTTGGTTATATTGGTCAACGGTCTATATTCTACAATACTATCATTCAAAATAAGACAATAAGCTGCGGTATCTTCAGGTATATCTGATTCACACTCTAATTCAACCCGCACATCTACTGATCCTGTTTTGAGGGTTTCGTTTTGACGGGAGCAGTCGATAACAAACAGAGGTGCTTTATCTTTAAAATCTATCGGACTCAGCAAAGGTGCTTGGCTACGGTTATAATAAGACTGCTGGAATTTGGCGTACTGCTCATATAATATAGCAAATTTTTGAGCCGAAAAACTGACGTTCATATTTTCGTATGGAAAATAGTACGAGTTTAAAAAAACTTTGACATCTCGTAAATTACAATGATCAAAACATGATATATCTTTGTCAGAAACATTTCTTCTGTGTGTTTTTAATCCGATTATAACATATCGTGGTTTTTCAATTTGAGATGAAGTTTTAACAGCCCAAGAATGTTTTGACGTTTTAGGTAAAAGCGGATACTCGTACAGATCCCAATTTCTGAATGCTAACTGAATAGCTCGATCTTTTTCCAAATATTTGAGCAAACTTAATCTTTCACGGTCAGAAACCTTGATGTGTGGCATACGCCATACTATATTCGATATAGTTATGTTATCTATATACTCATTTGCATTCAGTTTTACACTATTTAAATTAGTATTGGCTCGTAAAAGAATAAGTTCATGCTTGCAGTTAATAATAATTTTGTTATAATCCTCCGCGAAGCCTAGAACTTTATTTAAAGGAATAGATACAGAAAATGACCCATGCGTAATTTTTGTGCCGTTAACGTCCCAACCCCATAACTTTGACATAGATGATTCGAGTCCATTCATTGACACAAGAGATTTCATTGTTGTTGTGACCCCAGCGTTTTTAATTTTATCTATTTCGATACCATTCAGTTCATAACGAATATCTTGAAATAAATGAAGTATAGGGTTATTTGTGAAAAGAACACTGTTCGCTTGTGCTTTTGTTTCTCTGTTGAATACTGCAATTGTACCTTCTATGTATAAAGCACTCGCTGATGGTAGTACGTACAGATCTTGCTGGTTAATAGGTATACGGATTTCATCGTTTAAATTGAAACTTGTTACGTACGGTTTATAAGAGTGATATTCGAAACTTTCGATCGTGTTATCGAAGTTTAAAGCATCAGATAAGTTTAGTATGCTCATTTTAATAAACCTATGTTTTTTAAGAATTGTTTATTTTCCTTTGTAAGTTGCTCTTTAGGTCTTCTTTTCTTGATAGCACAATGAGCACTAATGCTTTTGGTGTGCGATACCACTCTTTTATTGAAATCTATCATTTTTTTCTAAGATGTAAATATATTTGAATCTCTTCACCACGTAAATTAACCAAATTGTCGTTTATATCCAATATTCTTATTTTGAGTGAGTTTAAGCTGTTTTGAGTAACGGGAAAATAAATAACGTTTTTGGGTGTTTCTATAATCCGGTAACCAGGAGGCACATTAGGAACAAACTCATGAATTATATGGCTAGGTTTTCCGTTTACAAATGATCCGCTCACGATGTCACATTCAACTCGCACTATGGTTGTAGACAGAATGGATACAGGAAAAGGGGATTCTGTTAATATATTCGCCCGAACATTTTCTTCCCCGAAACCAAGTAACTTGCCAATCGAATTTGGTTTATTAAAATACACACTTTTAGTACACAATATTGATGTCTTTAACGTATTATTATTGCATGTTAGTGTAAAGTTACATCCGTGGAGGTGTTTTTTAAGATAATCATCAAGATCTTGAAGTTCATACGACCCTTCAGGAATTTGTACTACTTCGTTTTCGCCATAATAAAACTTATTATTTCTATAGTCTATATTAGGTATCGAGTTAAAAGTTGACATGTATAGCAGACCGCATTCATATTCACCATCTAGTTGTAGAGCTGGTGAATGGTTCGTAATCAGGGTGGAGGAGGATCCCGTTATGGACAAAGTGAAAGACATCGTGAGAATGATAAGCTTTTTATTGATCATACGTATTTAAACGGTTATTCCAAAAATTTTTTAAATATTTTAAGCATAAATGTCCACAATTAAAAGTATTAAATTTTTGGTAAGTCTTATAATTATATGAAATGTCATTTTTTAAATACTTTATTAATTCTAGCGGTGGTTGAAGATCGCCATAACTATTGAAATATTCGCAATAATTATTATCTTTGACATAGGCTACCCAGTGAGTCCCTTGGTTTTTAGAACTATCTAAATTTATGATTGCACATTCTACTCTTTTTGGGCGCTTTGGCAAACTATCTCTCATGTAAACACCACGAAAATATGGAATATCTGCTGAGTGTTCTAAAATATCAATATTCGTAAGAGCACGTCTGGGTAGCCTTTTATTTAGTTTTTTGAGCGTTCTAAACACAATCCCTTTCCATTTTTATAAGGTTTAATGTGTAATCCTTTGCCTAATGCAATAGATTCCATCATCTTATTATGACGTTCTGATTCAGCTAAGTTTTTCCTTGCAGCTTTATAATCACCAACAGCTTTAGCGATTCCAGCAGCTCCTCCTGCCAATGATCCTAAGGCAGAAAGTCCGGCGAAAATAGGTATCAGTGGTAATATGCCCCCAGTTTTCGGGATCGGTATTAAACGAGGAACTCTCATTTTACTCGTATTGTTGTTAAGGAATACTTTTTTTGCAGCAGCAAAAGCTTGGCCGATTGCAGTGCCTTTATTTTTAGATTTTGTTTTTTTCAATTCAGTGCGTATTTTAGAAACAAAATGTTTAAATGATTTTATCCCCGCACCAGCTTTGATTTTAGATTTCATCAGTTTACTAACTAACCATGATGCAAGTTTTTCTCCTTTTCCAGCAGCTTTAGACTTCAATCTTTGCTTAGCCATTTTATAAAGTTCTAAATCTGCACGGTGTCGGTCTGCTAGGTTAGAATATTTATCGTAAGCTATGTCGTGTTGCATACACGCGTTGTCCAGTTCATTAACTCCTTTATCACCTCTTTGCAACCGTTTATGCAATTTTGTGCCAGGTCCGCAATAATTGTACCCAGGTAAGTGCAATTCAAATGGTAAGTGATTTATAATATTATTTAGAAGTCCTCTTCCTTTCATGTTCTATATGCTAATGGCTTCGAGCGCGAATGTTTATAAATATATTTATACAATGGCATTTCTGTCAATCCAGCTGTTTTCGCTATCATCAAGTCCTAACCACTTAACATAAAACTTTTCTCCCTTTTTTTTGATTACCTTTTCTATAAGGTAAACGTCTGGATACTTAGTTTTCTGAAGTTCTTGTTCGTAAAATGTACCGAGTATAGTGTTTTTTCGTTGGTCTTCAATATGATAAGTTACCGGACGAGTGTGATTAACTTTTTTAATAGTAAATAACTCTGTAGACCAATTTGGCATATAACCTTTCCGAAACACACTTTTGTACTTGCTTATACGCACACGGTCTCCTACATTAAGTTTGTTTAATTTATAGCGTAGATTGGATTGTCTTTTTTCTATGTTTTTCTTTACTTCGACTTCATTGTCAAAATTAACATCATTTGGTCTAAATTTGGTTGTGCTATGCACAGTTTGATTATAAGATTGGATTATGTTATCTAAAGGTTTTCCAACCCATTTATAATTTCCAATTAAACTAAAATATTTGTAAAGTTTGTTCTTGAGAGTCTTTATTACCCTTTCAACAATTGATGCCTTTTTAATTGAATACGTGGAATAATGGTTTATTTTTAAGGATTTTAAGTAAGAATCAAATTCATTATTGTAAAACTCTTTTCCAAAGTCTGTCTGTAAGTTTCTAGGTATTCGTTTTGCTGATATTATAATTTGTTCAAATGCATTTTTTATTTCGGTTTTGGTTTTAGATTTTGTTGGAGTACACCACGCGTACTTTGAAAAAGTGTCAATAACAACTAAAATGTATTTATTTCCCTTGTTAATCGTTTGTAAATTCTGTAAATCAATCAAATCTGCTTGCCACAAATCGTCAATTCCTTTTAATATAACTGCACGACGCTTGAAATTTCTTCTTGCCGATCTGTGTATCTCATTCACGACTTGTTCCTTTGCCATGTTTGAAATTATTTAAAATATTATCTATGTCCTTTTTAGTATAAAAGTTTATTTTCAACTGATTCGCAAGCTGATAGATTTGAGAATTTATAATGTCAAACAAAGAATCCAGATGCTTCTTCTCGTAAATATTATGGAAAAGCTGATCGACATACTTCTTATTAACCGCATCATCAGGTGATGAAGGATCTGCTACCCCCTTCAATCTCGTTGATTGTAAATCAAAAGCGCCATTATCTGAACGCAGCAAAGCCTTATTTGTAACTTCAGAAACATCAGATACACGCAAACGTTTATGAACATGATGACCGAATTTGTCTATATTCATTTTTAATATTTGTTGACAAAAGCCCGGCTTCGACTGACGGTAAAAGTAAAACAACAGTTTTATATATTATTAATTAACCAAACCAGCTTCATGAAGTTCTTCAATAATAGATATGATTTCATTATCTAATCCTGTGTTACCAGCATCACGGGAAGCTATGAGTAATTTCAATCTTTCCAATAATTCGTTCGGGTTATCCCAATATACATACGAAACATTTCTTTTAACTCTTTTCATTACTGGTAATCCTTTGCCTTGAGTACATACTTCTTCACTTATTTCACGTTCTTTGGTTAATTTGAAAAGCGGTTTTATAATATACAAATATTTCATGCCCTTGTTACTTTTTATTGGTTTATGGGGATTAAAATCTCGCCTATGAGCATTCGTTTCTAATAGCAGCATTTTATAATTACGTTTGTCGACTTCAGTTATTATACTTAAATCAGGCAATTTCTTAAATAGCAAATCGTATAAGCCCGGTGTCAAATCGTAAGTATGCCCATTTACTTTAAGTTTCTCGTTACTCATGGAAACTGAATAAGATCCTAGCATTAGCTTATCACGCTCTGTTCTTATGCCAAAAGGAATGTTCAAGTTAACATCGTATTGCTTTTGCCATGCAGGATCTTCGCGAGGAGAAGGATACGAGTCAGATGTCTTAAATGACATATCATTTGTTATTTCCAAGTCATCCTTGTCGTCACTTTCCTCGTCATCTTTGTGTTCACTGTCATCATCTTGTTCGTACTCGCAACCATTTGATATCTCATCATCATTATTAGATTCAGGAGATTTTTGTACAATTGTCCGATTATAAAAGCTACTTCTCTTGTCATCACCAGGACTAAATTTTAATGTTTTTGCGGCCTTCTGCCATTTAAATTCACCGTCGTCAAAATCGGTATCGTTGGAGTGAAAGTTGTTATTATCGTTAGTTTTAACCATTTCATTAAGCGGTTCCGTTATTGGCTTCAACACTGATTCCAATATCATGTTATTATTAGTTTTCATGTCACGAAGCAGTTTCACCTTCTTTTTGACTGCCTCGGCATATTGAAACACTTTTCTTTTTAATGCCTTCTCTTCATTTATTTTAAGATTCATGTCCGATCTCGATGGTCTCATATGAAGAAATAAAAGTTTCTTGAAAATGGAACACATTAAGTATCACACTTAATCCAAGACAATAAATGTATCAAATCCCATTCTATAACATCCTGAATTTCTGGCACAATCCTTGTTTACAACCAAGTAACTAAAAGGTACGGTCCATATTTTTGCGCACATTTCCCGGAACTGCGACCAAGACATATCGGTTCCAACATGTTCGTCATAAACATGGCGTAAATTAACATCATCTTGTTTAAAAAGAATTATTAAATTAGCATTGTCTCTTATTAATTGTTTAGGTACTTTGCTGTAAGTTTGATTCAAGTAGAAGCTGTCTATATTTTTATGTCTTCCCATTGCGAAGTAATCCCTTATATTGTTTTGATTTTCGCATGCAACGTCATCAAATATGATAACTGAATTATTCTTAGCTTCATTCGGGCTCACTATTTCGTCATTTTCGCGATATTTTTGAAATTTAACTGATGGAATCATCATCAATATTTTTTCCAAAAACTGGTACATAGGTTGGAACAGTGTTTTTGAATATACATAAACATTTTGGAAACGTAGCCCTTGTTCATGCATTAAAAGACCAACAATTAAATTAGTTTTCCCACAATTAGAAGGACCGCAAATTATACAACGAATTGTGTCAGGTAAGAGTTCACCATGACGAAAAGTACGGTTGTTGCGATCTGAACAAACGGCATCCAACTGCAAGCTCTGAGCTTGTTTTACAAACTTCATACTTCTTTAAGATCAATTCAACCAATGCGCGCGTGTTACAAGCATGAAAGTCTTACTCGAAATGGTTTGAACTTAACATCAATGTTAGGTATTTGGATTGCCCCGAGTGAGTGAGAATGAAAAATTTGGATGATCGAAAGAGTCGCAATCGAAATGGTTTTTAAACGGAATGCTGAACGGAACGCTGAACGGGATGCCTCATAGGTACACTTAACGCGAACGCAGTCGAAGTGATTTTGAACGGAACGCTGAACGGAATACCTCTCAATAATCCGATATTAATAAGGTATTGATTCAAATTTTTAATAATGAGCAGAAATTCAAAATTGGGAATTTTAAAACAACGAAACTAAGGGGTAGCTGAAAGCTACCCCGAAGTAAGCTGGTTTAAAATGCCCAATTTTATACTACTACCATTAACTATAAAAAAATGCGGTTTACGATTTATGACGTATTAAAAAAAACTACTTACTAGATCTCGTTCAAACCAATTTTCGGTGGAAGTTTACATCATATATTTTTTTGTTTTATCATTCTCTTATTTTAGAAGTTACAGGGGGGGGGGGACACACATTTTACCACTTTGGAAGTGTCTCTCGCGCAAACTATTCAGTTTAGAAAAAAATGACATTAGAAACCTCAATATCATTTTTGAAAACCTATCCGCCATACCCGCCATCCATATCCGCCTATCCGCTATTTTTGGAACGACCGCTTTAGCCTAGTTGGTAGTGATCCTGCCTACGAAGCAAGAGGTCCTGGGTTCAAATCCCGGTAAGGGCATTTATTTGTGTGATGAGCACGAATATTTGTTCCTGAGTTATGTATGTTTTCTATGTATTTAAGTATTTATTTATCTATACAAGTATGTTTATCCGTTGCTTAGTACCCATAACACAAGCTTTGCTAAGCTTACTTTGGGACTAGGTCAATTGGTGTGAATTGTCCCATGATATTTATTTATTTTTATTTTTATTTTATCCATAAATACCCCACACAAATGGGGTTGATGAAAAAAAATTTTTTGAGTGTCAATTCTAAGTATGGGGAACCCAAAAATTTTTTTGTTTCTATTTTTGTGGGAAAATCTTAATGCCGTTCACAGAATACATCTACTTACCAAGTTTCAACAGCATACTTCTTATAGTTTCGGAAAAAAGTGGCTGTGACATACGGACGGACAGACAGACAGACATGACGAATCCATAAGGGTTCCGTTTTTTGCCATTTGGCTACGGAACCCTAAAAACAGTCAGACAAAGTAAAGGCTACAATACAACTTTTAGTAAACGCACAGAAACCTATTAAAAATATACTACCATATACAACATACATAAATAAAAAAAAAATGTTATCTATAACTTATTATTTATTATTATTTATACCGTGATAATTAAATTTTAGTTATTGCTGAATGTGATATGGTGTAATTGGTAAATGCGAATGTGTGTGTAGGTATGTATTTGTAAAACTATTTATCCGTTAAATTTTAATTTTAATTAGCTGTAAAAATGATTAATAATGTTTTAAATAATAGTGTATAATTATGCTGACATATGATTAATGAAATGCGTATCTGTCCTACTGTTGCTGTGCCCTTACAGGGTTCACATTGAAGCTGTATTTTATTTTGTAACACCAAATGTACAATGTGAAACGCAATAAATAAATAAATAAATATATATGCATAATATATACAATAAATAAGCAGTGTTCTCAATATATTAAAGAGATGGTGTGAGCCACATCTTCAAAGCTTCCCTGAACGACACCACGGAGGGAGATTGCCTGATAGAGGTGGGTAATCGATTCCACAGTCTAGCAGGTTGCAATGTTCATAATTTAGAGTAGATTTTGGAAGAAGTAGAAGGACAGGCCAAAAGGAGATTGGTACTCGACCGCAAACGATGCTGGCTGCCTTCAGCCAAGTAACTCCAAACAAGTTCAACCTTGAGATTTTGCCTTCCTTTACGTTGCTTTTCAATCGACGAAAACAAAAGGAGGAGGTTCTCAATTCGACGTGTATATTTGTTTTTTTTTTTTTTATGTATGATCACGCATAACTTTTTACAGAGTAGTCCGATTTTGATGATTCTTTTTTTATTGGAAAGCGTATACCCCGAGGGTGGTCCCATTTAAATTTGGAAACAATATTCCTACCCTAAGGGTAGGAAAACAGGGGATGATTGACTAACTTTTTACAGAGTAGTCTGATTTTCATAATTCTTTTTTATTGGATAGATAGGGTACCTATACCTTGAAGTTGGTATTATAAATTTGGAAAAAAAATTACCCCAATGATGGAAAAAAGTATAAAATAAAAACTTTTTAACAAAAAATTAAACCGCCGAAAAAACTGAAAAGCAAATAAAAATTTTTAAATAAAAAATAGAACCGCCTTCAAAAACACCCAAAAAAATATTAATTAAAAATTTAACCGACTATAATGAGCATTATAATATCTTTCTACTAATCTGTTTGAAGTCGGGCCTCAGCACGAGCTAGCAGGAGTGGTAGAAGCTCAACAGATAGTAGGTATAATAGGGATAATAGGTAGGTAAGTTAAATTACTACTATAAAGTTTGGGGTCCCAGGTTCGGCTCCCGCGTCGGGGCAGATATTTGTATGAAAAACACGAATGTTTGATCTCGGGTCTTAGGTGTTTAATATGTATTTAAGTATGTATCTATCTATATAAGTATGTTTATCCGTTGCCTAGTACCCATAACACAAGCTTTGCTTACTTTGAGACTAGGTCGATTGGTGTGAATTGTCCCGGGATATTTATTTATTAATTTAATTACTAGGTCCACTCCTGCTGGCTCGAGCTGAGGCCCGACTTCAAACAGATTAGTAGGAAGATATTATAATGCTCATTATAGTCGGTTAAATTTTTAATTAATATTTTTTTGGGTGTTTTTGAAGGCGGTTCTATTTTTTATTTAAAAATTTTTATTTTTGGCTTTATAGTTGTATTGGTAAAAAAAGATGCGTAGGCTTAGCCAGTAAACGAAGACCCGCTTCTGTTTACGCTCTGAGGATCGCAAGGTAACTAACGAACTTAACCAGATTAAACGGGGGTGGTTTGAAGGTATTTTTTAATGCGGGAAGCTCTGCCCCCCCGAGCTCCCCGTTCCAGTAGCGAGGCTTCTATTACTACTCTGAGGGACGCAAGATAAACTGACGAAATTAACCAAGTGAAACGGTAGATGGTTTAACAGATTTTATTATTGCGGGGGGCTCTGCCCCCCGAGCCCCCCTCCCCTCCAAGAGCGGGGCTTTTATTTTCACCCTGAGGGACGCAAGACAGCTAACTAACCTAACCAGGTTAAACGGGAAGTGATTAGAAGGTATTTTTCATTACGAGAGCTCCGCCCCCCAAGCCCCTCTACCGGTACCGAGGTTTCTATTTCCACTCTGAGGGACGCAAGATAACTGACGAATCAAACCAGGTTAAACAGGGGGTGGTTTGAAGGTGTTTTTTATTACGGGGGGATCCGCCCCCCGAGCCCCTCCTCCAGTACCAAGGCTTCATTTTCCACTCTGAGGGACGCAAGATAACTAACGAATCTGGTAAGGTTAAACGGGACGCGGTTTGACAGGTTTTTTTTTATTGCGGGGGGCTCTGCCCCCCGAGCCCCCCTCCCACCTAATATCACTTTGAGGAGCGCAAGGTAACTAACGAACCTAACCAGGTTAAACGGGGGATGGTTAAAAAGTATTTTTTATTGCGGGGGCTCCGCCCAACGAGTCCCCTTTCCGGTAGCAGTGCTTCTATTTCCACTCTGAGGGACGCAAGATAACTGACGAATCGAACCAGGTTAAACGGGAGGTGGTTTAAGAGTATTTTTATTGCGGGCGGCTCCGCCCCCCGAGCCCCCCCCAAGAGCGTGGCTTCAATTTCCACTCTGAGGGACGTAAGATAACTAATGAACCTAACCAGCTCCGCCCCTAACAGGGTTTAAAACAGGTTTGGTTTTAAACAGAGGGTGGTTTGAAGGCGTTTATTATTACGGGGGGTCCGCCCCCCGAGCCCCCCTTCCAGTACCAAGGCTTCAATTTCCACTCTGAGGGACGCAAGATAACTAACGTATCTGGTTAGGTTAAACGGGAGGCGGTTTGACAGATTTTTATTTCGGGAGACTCTGCCCCCCGAGCCCCCCACCTATAATATCACTTTCAGGAGCGCAAGGTAATTAACGAACCTAAACAGGTTAAACGGGGGATGGTTTGAAAGTATTTTTATATTGCGGGGGGCTTCGCCCCCCGAGCCCCCCCCCCCCCCCTTTGATATCACTTTGAGGAGCGCAAGTTAACTAACGAACCTGGTTAGGTTAAACGGGGGATGGTTTGAAATTATTTTTTTATTGCTCGCCCCCCGAGCCCGGGCTCCGCTGACTAGACTTCCATTCCCACTCTACGGGACGCAAGATAACTAACGAACCTAACAAGGTTAAGCGAGAGGTGGTTTGTAGGTATTTTTTATTGCCCCCTTTTCTTTGTACATAGGTGCCATACCTACTTACTATAGTTTAGCTGAATAACTTACACAATTCGTAGGACTGCTTTGGCCAATTAATATTAGTAATAAAACGTTGTAGGTAATTCGATGTTCTTGTTATCAATATAAGGACGAACAAATATGCTTTAGGACTTTCAACAGTATGCCAAACATTCTTTGCCAGAAAATTTTAGAACAATCAACATTATGCGATACAACAGGCACTCTTTGCTGACTGTACTCAAACGAGCTCAAGACGAATCAAACGAGCCCAAACTCGATGGGGTTATGTTGTTTTATTACGGAGTTCTTATGGTCACCTTCCAACTCCATCTTCAGACCCTAGTTACCATCTAGGATCAAAGTACTCGTCAAGACAAATCAAATGAGCTCAAACTCAATGCGGTCGTATCGTTTTATTACAGAGTTTCTATGGCTAACTTTCAGCTCCATCATCAGATCAGCTCCATGTCATAATAATATTGCATTGACATCCAATTCACACATGTCTGCAAAATTTCAGCTCAATTGGAAACCGGGAAGAGGGTCAAATTTAACTTGCAAGATTTGACCCGTTGAGGAGTTCCGTTGGCCATCTACGGTCTTCTTCATCAGGTCCAGTTTACGAAATGATACTTTCTGAATGCAAATACTTCACTTGATACTAAAAATGCTAAAATCACTATAGGTTTGCCTGTAAAATTTGAAGGTTGCCCTCGATTTCTCTAGGATCCCATGATCAGATCTTGACTTGGTGCCAATGGGACCACCTCAGGAGTATACTGTTTCAAACAAAAAAAGAATTTTGAAAATCGGTTCACAATTGAGGGAGGAATCGCGTAACAAACATACAAAAAAAAAAAACATACAGACGAATTGATAACCTCCTCTTTTTTTTGAAGTCGGTTAAAAATAATACCTTTTTTGTTTGACCTTAATCTAGGTACCAGTTTGAAGTCGGTGCCTCAGCACGAGCCAGGAGGAGTGATAGAAGCCAATCAGGTAGAAGATTATAGGTCCACTCCTCCTGGCTAGTGCTGAGGCACCGACTTCAAACTGGTACCTAGATTAAGGTCAAACAAAAAAGGTATTTTTTTTTGCTTTTCAGTTTTTTCGGCGGTTTAATTTTTTATATACCCACAATGTCTGCTGGGATCTTACCCAATTGGGGATGTCTATTTTTTTGCAATGTATAGTAAATCGAAAATCATTTCGAGATAAATGGTTTTTAACTCGTTTTCTGTACCTAGTTATTTAATTTTAATATTATGTAATGAATTTATAATATAACAAATAAGCAATGACCTTCATTTGACATTGGTGTAAATTGCGTGACCGGTTCAAGTCGTACTTTATTCTGTGTGGTTAGAATTCTTCACAATTTACGCGTGGATTATACTACGGAGTTTGATTTGGACCCGCTGTCTGACATCTAGCACTTTGTCAGTGCCAGTAAAGTGACACTAGTTACAGTGTACCACTACGCAAAAAATAATTAAAGGGGCTGCCTTATCGTACGCATTTAGATAGATTTAGAAATTTGGCATAGTGGGAGCCCTCAATTATAAGCTGACGTCGTCAACTAAAATAGTTTCAAAAATTAATTTTGAAAAAAGTAGAGAACTAAATGACAAAATATTGAAATTAGTATCTTATAATTGACTTTTCTATACAAAAAAAATATAAAAACCATGGGTATTTTTTTAGACATCCCCAATTTTGCTCCTTTCGGGGTGATTACCCCCCCCCCCCCCTCTGTCCGGAGCCAGCTTACCTGATCAACGCCACCCAGGTCCCACTCCCATCTGAGCACAGATTGCTTCCTCTTCCACAACTCCAGGAATGTTGTTGCTGCAAAAAAAGGTCATAGTAAAGATTTGCATCCTCTAGACTAGACTATCCGTGCTAGTGCCTCTATTGGTTTGGCCTATGGCCTCTCAACTGATGAAGGAGCCCTTCTGAGTCAATATCAAAAAAATTGTACACAATTAAGGGCTTAATAAAAATAAAATCACGATCGCTTTCTTTGTATAATGATAGTTAGTCATACAAATTATATGGGTAACTAGCGTCACACAAAGGAATCAATTACGTTTTGTTTTAATTAAATCCCATAATTGTGTACAATTTTTTTGATATTGAGTCTTCTATGTCGCACACGAATGTCGGGTCTGTTATGTATTACCACAGAATAAGTAATAGTACCTACTAACGTACAGAAGGATCACTCTCGAACAGAAGTCAACTTTAGGTATTAAAACTTGCTTACTCTTACTCCTTGCACGCGAAATTGAAACTTATCGTGTGATACGAGCGCTCATATTCCGTTGGGCGCCGTTGATCCGAGACCAAGGGCGCAGGGTTCTCACTCGCCGATATTTGGTAGGTATATAAATCAAGAAAGATAACAGTGTGTATTAATTGAACCACGTCGCGTCCAACCGACTCCCCCGAAATTCTTAATCGCTTACATACGCCAACAGCGGCGTGTGGTAACATCCATCGCAACTATTAGAAGCTACGACTCCTACGTTCCAAATTACATTGGAAATGCGTAAGAAATGATGTACCACATCTATTTATTCAAATATTATTTATTTTATTAGCAGTACGGCTGCTCACCGAATCTAAGATTATTTAAAAGCGAAAAAGTTTTTCGGGTGCGCCGGTGGGAATCGAACCCACGTCTCCTGGGTATGCGCCCCAACGGGTGTTCTACCAATTGAACCACGTCGCATCCAACCGACTCCCCCGAAATTCTTAATCGCTTACATACGTTGGCGTATGTAAGACGTGGGTTCGAATCCCACCGGCGCACCCGAAAAACTTTTTCGCTTTTAAATAATACTGCTAATAAAATAAATAATATTAGTGTGTATTAATTTAGTAAACTAGCTTTAAACGCAACAGTAACTTTTATACGGTAATCCGTACCATATAAAAGATCTTATAATTAAGATCGTTCAGAAGTCATCGTTTGTTGCAAAAATCACAGAAAAATAATTACGCGGGACGCGGCTAGCGTGCGCACCGAATGGCGAGCGACAACCAACTGCCATACGCCTGCCCGGGAGGCGCGCCGGCCGAACATACCTAAACTGCGGAGTGAAACCCCCCTGGTATAACGTAACCCGTGGCGGTGTCCATCAATAAACTCACCCCAAAACGACATAAATATAGCGAAGAACACAGTAGCAGGGTTGTCGAAGAGGTAAGACAGCTGGGCGAAGAGGCAGGAGTCGGAGAGTCTCTGGTACTGGCACGCCTTGTCGCAGAGCGGGCAGAGAGTGGTATTTCCCGGCCCTGACGCGTCGCAGATCTCTTTGCTGGAGAAGAGAAGGTAAGAAACAGAAATAAAACATTAGGCGGGCGTTTACTCCTGCGTTTCAAACGCCTCATTTATCTAGTTACATCTTTTAGGAATGGCTGAAGATTTCGATGGGGCTCTCGGTTATATATTAGAGCAGTGTTCAGCAAAGTGTGTGGTGCGGCCAGTGGTGTACCGTGAAAGATAAGATAAGTAAAATAAGATTATCTCATAAAGCTAAATAGAAGGACGGAAGAAAAATACGCACACAGATGTACATCACGCCAGCGCACGAGCGAGGCGTAATATTGATTAACATTTTTTTTTTACTTATCCTAGTGTGTGTGTGTTAGCCAATATGTTGGCGAGTACATCTATTTGGGCCAGGTAGTCTCTTTCAGTAATAGACAAGATAAGGAAGTCGAAAGACGCGTCGAAAACACCTGGAAGAGCTACTGGTCCATGAAAGAGCTTATGAAGAGAAACCTTCCATTAACACATAAACGCAAACTCGTCGACATGTTATCCTGCCCGTCCTAACCTACGGTGCGCAAACATGGTCTCTGACCGAAGATCAAAAGTCCAAACTTAAGGTTTGCCAACGAGCGATCGAGCGCAGCATATTAGGCGTGAAGAGGATAGACACAATCAGGAACACCACGCTGCTCTCAAAAACACGCATAGTCGACGTTGGTAAAAAGACTGCTAGGCTAAAATGGGACTGGGCCGGACATGTCTGTCGCATGCACCCACAAAGATGGACTCACACAGTTACTGGGTGGGTGCCGGAGAACGGCCAGCGACGACGAGGCAGACCAGGAAGGAGATGGCGGGACGACTTGGACGTGTATGCAAAGGACTGGCCTGATATTGCGCCAGAACGGGAGTTATAGAAGTCAAGAGGAGCGGCCTTTGCCCAGCAGTGGGACACTATGCCAAGCTAATAAAATAAAATAAAAAAAAACGTGAGTGTCCCACTGGTCAGCTGGACAAAGACCTTACTTAAAAACTGATTTTTCATTTATGTACCTCCAAAAAATTTCGTTTTCTTAGATGCATGTTGAAAACAAAAAGTTTGCGGAACACTGTATTATTTAGAGGCAACTGGAAAATGTATCAGAACCTTTTGCCATTTCTTAAGAAATGTGATGAGATAAAGGCGGTTGAAACGCTTGATTAAACCCGCGGTTACATTTACCATGTTACATGAAAATTTAACCGACTACAAAAACAATGAAAATTACTTTTTATAGAGTATGTAGTCCGATTCTGATAATTCTTTTTTTATTCCAATTTTGGTCCCATATATGTAGAAAAAAAATCCAACCCTAAGGGTAGGAAAACAGGGGATGTTTGATGGTTCACTCACTAATTGTAATAATAACCACGCAGAACTTTTTACAGAGTAGTCCGATTTCGATAATTCTTCTTTTATTGGATAGGTTAAGTATACCTTGAAAGTGGTTCCATATAAATTTGAAAAAAAAAATCTTACCTTAGGGTAGTACGGGTGGGAAAATAGGGGTGAGTAATTTTGAGTCGATGCATAGTCTACTACAATATAGAGGGACTCCCTAGTCTACAATCATCATCATCATCATCATCAGCCTATAACAGTCCACTGCTGGACATAGGCCTCCCCCAATGAGCGCCATTGCGCCCTGTCCTCGGCTAGACGCATCCAGCTTCTACCAGCAGCCTTTCGCAGATCGTCACTCCACCTGGCCGGAGGGCGTCCTACACTACGTTTGCCAAGACGCGGTCTCCACTCAAGAACAACACAGTTGGCTAACCTGGGTATGTTGTCCAAGGATCCCATGCTGGCCAAGCCGTAGAGAAAGCAGAGCGTCCCAACGACGGCTGGCGCGTACAGCATCTTCGTGTAAAACCCGAGCCAGCAGAAGTAAAGGCCGATCTTGTCGCCGAAGTACCTCCGGACGAGCCAGAGGGGCTGTTTCTTGTACCATTTGCTCGGCCGCGCCCATTCCAAGTAAAGGAGCTGAAAAGCCACCCTTGTTATCATCAGCAGCTTCCACATTATAAAAAGGATGATGACCACAAAAAATCGGAAAAACGCCCGTAATTACAAAAAACTATTCCTGTTTCTAAAGGCCAACACAAACCGGAAGCGTGGGGCACCGATGGAGCGTGCTCAGCGCGCTTTATAACACTGTATCAAATATACGGTGACACACACGTAGCGTGGCACACCGTATTTGATTCAGTGTTATTGACCGCGCTGGGCACGCTCTGTCGGCGCCCCGCGCTCCCGGTTTGTGGTGGCCTTTATAGTAGAGACTTCCTAACGATGTTACAATGTTTTATTGACATCCGTAGACTGGAAATGAACCATTTCCACTCCTAAATAAGTCCTAAATTGTAGTCGGTGTCACAAGTGAAATGATGGGCGTTTTTTTTTCTATTGCTTTAAGCTTCCCCGATTTTCGCTCTTAGCTAATATTTTTCGGGGCTTAGTCACGATTCATGACTAATTGATTAAATATAGAAAAATATTAGTTAAGAGGTTTGATCGTTGTTAACAACAATTACTTATAATAATTAGAAAACTGTGTGTAAAGTCAACAGAGTTTACACTAACAAAGAGGAGAAACAGGAATAAATTAGGTTGATATATTGTGCATACTTAGAATGCACCGAAAGAAAAAAGTGAACCTACTGTCAATATAAGTTTTTGTTAAAAAAACATTTTTAATGCAAGTTTTTTTGCTAACCGTACTTGTTTTGTCATCCAACCTACATAATATGGGCATTATTATGTATACCGAATTTCAAGCAAATCCGACCACTAAAAGTGGGTTCAAATCGACGTCCAAGATTTGACTCAAACAGACAAACAGAACAAGTTAAATAGAAGGTTGTAATTACATCGTAAGTTCCAGTTTAAGAAACAGCCTTTTCGAGCTAGTGAGGTATGCAAGGGGCATTATAGCTAAACCGTTTAACTGAGTTCTCGCCCTTGAGGTACAGAGGCGCGGAGGTAGACGTCAAAGGGGGCCGAGAGAGATGTGGGCGGCAGGCACACAAAGCGCGCTCGCCGCCCGCACCTCTCCCGATCCCCTTTGTCGTCATACCCACCAACACCTATACCGCGCGGACGAACCCATTTAAACGGTTTAAAAAAAAAATAAGGTAAAAATTAGTCTAAATTTGCTAAACGACATAGTTCTTGTAAGTTCCTGTACATATATCGGAGGGTCAACAATGCTTGTGACATAAAAGCTCGCTCCATGTGAGAGGTGAAAAATATAACACATAAATGGTTATGCACTTTAAATTATAAGGAAACTGAGAATATTATTCCGTAACACCTTAACTATCATAGTAGAATCACGCACGTGCACACACACACTAACACAAAACCACGCTCACGCACACACCGACATTGACACTCAAACCCTCATTTTAAAGTTAGAAGATAGTAAGCTCCCCTTAGTGTTTGATTAATAATTCCTGTCTGTAATTTAATATAGGTTCTAAATATTTATGTGTTAATGTCTAGTACTAGGATAATAAATTAGTAATGTACCTATTTAAAATTATTGCATTATATAAGTTATCTAAACTTCTCTGCGCCAGATAATCTACAAAATAATGGTAATCGAATAGCAGTGTCAGCCTACGAGACAGGCCAGCCTAGTGTAGGTGATACGGGAAATCATGTGTTAAAGGCATCGTACAGTGTTTTATTGTATCAAATTGTGAAAACTTTATCTATGCTAATGGGTGAACTATTAAATAAATAAAGATTTATTATTATTTTATTATTTTAGCTATAAGGTTTAAAAGATAAATACTGGTAGTTAGTTACCCTCCGATCCGTGCAGCTCCCATCCAACATGTCGACGTCGTACCGGCCCTCGTGCAGCGGAAAGCATGCGAGATACGTCCCGTCGTTGAGGAGCCGACGTATGCCCATCTGGAAGCCGACACGGTCAGTTATTACCCATAAGGGCACATGGGTCCCGGGGCCCTTGACCCCACAGGCAGTGGCGTAGCTAGGCGTTGGCGAAGCTCATTATAGAAATTGCCCCGATCGCGCTACACAAGCGGCGATCTACATGGCGGCAAGGAGAATCTATTGACTAAGGATGGTCTCGTGGCGCATGTCACAATTCAGGTGGCAATTAAGGGTCATCCCTTCAACATCCTAGATTGCTCCTGCAGTAGGTGTACCTGCTCATTCGACCCGGACAGGGAAAGGTGAGAGTGAGCCTCAGTGGGCGGAAGCGATCGTGCCCTCGGTTCCACTCTGAGCAAGACACGAGGGCACGAGTGCTAACGTGAGGGTACGTAACCCTGGCTTGCCGGAAACGTGGGCCTTTTCGAAGCCCGGGGCGGCCAGTGGGCGTCGCGGTGTCTCTTATGCTCCCGTGGCGTTTCCAATGGCAATGAGGGATTCCGTGCGGTTTTTAGTGGGTAGGCCCCTCGTGGGAGAGCCCCACATACCCTCTGTTTCCCCGAACAGAGACAAATGCATAAGGCGTATTTTCCGCACCATAAAAAAAAGTTGTGTGAGTAGCCTGCTTTACGCATAGATTTAATAAACTACATGATTTAATTCTTCCATCTCCATTTTAGCAACGGATTTCAAGGCGAGGGGGGGGTCTCTTTAGCCATATGTGGTTTCATTGGTCTGCACGGAGGGGTTGGCTTAATCATTTCTATAATACAAACTGCTAAGGAATACAACTCGCTCCCATCGCCTGCATTTCCAGATAAGTACAACCTAGGGCTTTTCAAGGCTAGAGTGAAACAGGTTTTTACTGAACCAGTGAGATCCATCTTTGGTGTCATCTGCACTTTCCATCAGATGATAGGAGTCAATCACAGGCAGTGTTGTAGCAATAGCGATAGTCTGTAAAGGTGTGAGGGTGGCTGTAGAGGTTTCCACACAAGATGATATTCAGGCCAGCTGCTCAGGGTGTAAGGTTCAGCTGGGGCTCGGTTTGACAAATGGAAATTTAGATAGAAAACAGAATTTTAAAAAAAATAATAAAAATCACAAAGAAATTAAATAAAAACCGGCCAAGAGCGTGTCGGACACGCCCAAGTTAGGGTTCCGTAGCCATTACGAAAAAATCAAGTAATATTTTTCTTAGGATTTCGTATGTATACGGAATCATCCAAGTTTAGGTATATTTTATACCTTAGGCTACTATTTACTCTTAAACTACAAATAATTTCCAAGCAATCTTAGCCGCTATAATTTTCCTAGTAAATTTGATATATTTACTACCATTCTGAATTTTTTCAAATTTTTCCACCAAACAGTTTAGATTTTAGAGGGGGGGGGACGGCCGATATTAATGAAAATTTTCACATCAGATAACTGAATTGAAAAATCATGTTAGCAACCCCGCAATGGTTTTAAAAGACCTATCCAACGATACCCCACACTATAGAGTTAGTCGAGAAAAAAAAATCACCCCCCCCTTTACGTCTATGGGAGGTACACTAAAAAAAAATTTTATAGCTTTTTTTATTTAACCACTTTGTCGGCGTGACTGATATATATATTCATGCCAAATTACAGCTTTCTCATACTAACAGTCTTTGAGCATAGCCGCGGACAGACAGACAGACGGACAGACATGGCGAAACTATAAGGGTTCCTAGTTGACTACGGAACCCTAAAAAAGGTATTATAAGGGCGCCACCGTGCTTTTATAAATCTAAAGCAGGAAAAGGTACTTATCTAGAGAGATGAATCAAAATATTGTTGCACTCAAAAATTGGATTATATTCAAAAAAAATGTTACAGGAGTCGTGGATAGTTGGGTTGGGGAACAATGTTTGTAATAAAAATTATACTAAATTTGCAATAGAAAGAAAACCAATTAAAAATGACCTAGGTCTTAGGCCGAGTAAAAATTAAAGTACCTTCGAACAGGGTCGACGATATGTGTAGTTAAAGAAATAAATAAGAAAAAAGGCGAAATTTTAGGGCCTGATGCTCTGGGACAGGAAAATGAAACGGTATCACCTGTGTTTGGGTGTTTGTAAAGGGTCCAATGGAGCTTGTGTCACGGGAGATGTTGAGCCGTGCCCATCCAAAGCATCCGCAGACAGCAAGCAGTGTTATGCACCACCCTCGGTACTATGAACACTCAGGCAGGTGCTCTCTGCCCTCGCCAAGCACCGAACAAAGTCTGTGAAGCGAAGGGAGGCTCAAAAAAAAAGAAAGAAGAACATTCCAGCGAATTGTAGGTAGTATGGAAGATTGGGTTGCCACGAAGCACAAAGCATAGGCTTAAATACTCACTCGGAAAAAGAAGAAAAACAGTAGAAAGCTTTCAAAGAAAAGGTTCAAGCAACAAATATGCTGGGTTTCATGTCCAAAAGTTGAGCCGGCGAAATATACTGTAAGAAAAAACCAGGTTACAAGACTCTCCCAAAGCAAATACGGGTACTCACGACACGAAATCACTTCTACAGCCTTGTACTCACCAGGCAGGGCTCTCTAATCAGCGGCTGGGACACCTTAGGAGATTGTAGTTTCTATTTGAGGCCGAAATAGGCGAAATAGAATAAAATCAGCCAGCGGAGCCGAAAGCTCATATCATAATTTTTAAGATGCAAAATCTTAATAGGCCTGCTCCCGTGTCGATGAATTTATCGATCATCTCCCATTGTCGATGTCGATGGGAAAATTGCTAATAATTGACAATACAGGTGAACCTTGCGGGAGTCAATTAGAAAACAGACTATGCACTTCGAGCGTTCGTAAATATTAAAAAAATAAAACACCAAACACACTCCTAGTTCGCCTTTGACAATGTGAAAGTATTTCTCAGTCATCGACATCGACGTTAACCGAATGAAACAACCACAGCCCATCACTTGTCCAACCACCATAGACAATATAGAACATTATGAACAAAAATATTTTCCTAACCTTCCAAAAGATTTGTAAAAGTGCTAAAATAAATTTTGAAAACGAAAGAGAAACCTCTTCTGGTATTTTGGAAACAAAATAAAAGGTTTTGTATGTATATTTGCAACGAAAGAATTATTGATTGTTTCCGAACGTCGATGACAGTTCACCTCACTTCCGCTAGATAACTCTTAAAACAATTTGCAGTGGTTGCAGAACGCTGTTATAGATGGCGCTAGCTGTAACGAAAATGGGTTGTTTCGTTACAAGTCTATCGGTAGTATCGTGATTCTTGAAAATAAGTCATATTATCGATAGTCCTATCGAAACTATCGACCCTTGGCGATACTATCGATAGTATCGACTTCTTTGACCCGATGCTATCTATACATCATATCTTTATGTATAGGGAACGTGCAGAAACTATAGGCGGCAGTACTAATGTGACAGAAGAGACACTATGCGGACAGTAAAAGAAACTTATCACGGTAAAACATTCAAATTGGTGGCACCAGTTGGCAGCAGTGTCTATGTGCACGTTCCCTATACTATAATATCGATAGTATCGCCTAATTTTCACAATCCAAACCAAAGAGTATTGTAATATTATATGAACAAGAGTGGCAACTCTATGGTCAAATATGCATGTATGGAAGGTGCTGCTGCCCTACGCCCTGGTGAAGAACTAATGTGACGTATCTATAGATGTATACCTATCTATATGTATATGTTGGTAGTGATGTACAGCTATAATTACGCGTAATTTTAATTGATAGGCTAATTGCCACTATTCGTATTTTAGCCGTCTAATTCAAATCAGCATATACGAAGTATAAGCGGCTAAACCCGATTTGCACTATACGGCTAAAATACGAACATTGGCAAGTGGCCTATCAATTAAAGTCCTTCACCGTACAATTTAGTACGCCATGGCCATGGCCGATGAATGAAAACTGACAAGTTTGACAAGTCAACCAAGATGGCCGCTAATTTAGTTCTTTACCAAACAACCAGAGATCGCTGTAGTCGCATTAAAAGTGTGATATATGTAAGTGTGCCCCCCCTGATCCAAACTATCAATACTATCGATAGTATTGCAGCATGTCGATATTTTCGATAGACTCGACTCGAATAGTCGGCTGCCAACGAATTTCTGATCGACTTGAACACTTGGCGCTGCGTAGAGATGTAGCTTCACTGTGCATCTTCTATCGCATGTAGGTAGGTACAACGGAGAGTGCTCCGAGGAGTTATTCGGGTTGATCCCTGCTGCATCCTTCCGCCACCGCCCTACGCGACAACACTTCCATCCTCACCATCTGGATGATTGGCAGTCTTCTACTGTGCGTTTTTCCAGAAATTTCCTGCCTCGCACAGCAAAGCTATCTGGAATGAAGTGCCTGCTGCGGTATTCCCGGACCGATATGACCTTCAAGCTTTCAAAAAAAGAGCGTACTCCTACCTAAAAGGCCGGCAACGGCAACTTCGTTTACCATCAGGCGATCCGTCTGCTCGTTTTCCCCCTATACCATAAAAAAAAGACTATCAATTCTATCGACTGTTTTCTCAAGGTCAAATATCGATAGCGAAACCATCGCTATCGCAACAACACTGATCACGGGTCAGTTTTATGTAAAAAAAGTAAAATTAAGCCAGGTACAGGTTGGCAACAGTGATACTTACTTTTCAAAGGGACCCGAAATTATATGATTTTGATACCTTTGTTTCCGTATTGTCATATTTGGCTCTCAGAAGTATTTGCATGACTAGAAGACTCCGTTGTGCTGGCGAAAACTGCGTGTGTCTGTCTTTGACCAAGAATCTGGAATTTAAGGCAAGCTTCAATACTTACGTATAAAATATCATCATCATTTTGGCCTAATAGAGTCACATTAATCAGTTTAAATAAATAAATATCATGGGACAATTCACATCAATTGACCTAGTCCCAAAGCACATGAATAAATACGGAGCAGAATAAAAAGTTCAAACAACGTCGCGCACGCATTACACTACTACACGCACAACATATGTGTGCGTGACCTGCACAGACAGGACGGGGGGGGGGGCGTGCACCGGCGCCCGCTCGGAGACAAACCGGTTTGAACTAGCTCAGTGCGTAGACAAAGTTCAGGTGTGTCGCCAGCGACGACGCGACCGTTTAGTGTTTAGCTACATAGTTCGGGTGTTCGGTTGTTTTTAAAGATGCCTACCTGTTGTAATGTTTGTAGATATACAGATATTAGATACTTAGGTACTTGTTTGAATAAAATATTTTGATTTTTAATTTTTTTTTTTTACCGAACGACAACCCTATGATAATAGGTAAGAATTTCGAGCTCTGTTCGGAAGCTTTTATTCTGCTCCGTATTTATTCATGTGCCCAAAGTAAGCTTAGCAAAGCTTGTGTTATGGGTACTAAGCAACGGATAAACATACTTATATAGATAGATACATACTTAAATACATATTAAACATATATTTCAAACTAAATACAAACTGAAATATAGATGCACAGAAAAAAACCCTAGAAAAAAGACCAATGCTGGGAATCGAACCCAGGTCCTCAGCGTTCCGTGCTGCGTGCTTACCCCTACACCATCACTGGTCTAGAAGTTAGCGACGAATCTTTCCCATACATCGTACACTTCAGTCTGTTATAATCACATTAGGCAGTGATATTAGTGTGATTATAACAGACTGAAGTGTACGATGTATGGGAAAGATTCGTCGCTAACTTCTAGACCAGTGATGGTGTAGGGGTAAGCACGCAGCACGGAATGCTGAGGACCTGGGTTCGATTCCCAGCATTGGTCTTTTTTCTGGGGTTTTTTCTGTGCATCTATATTTCAGTTTGTATTTAGTACGAAATATATGATTTCACGGGATGACCGTAAAAGTAATAAAAAAATGAAGTTGAAAAAATAAGTACAAAAAAAAAAAAAAAAAAGATACTTCATAGCTAACTTGTTTATAGTTCTTAGGCATAAACTAACAATCTATGGATTTAATTATCTGAAAATAAATGATTTTTGATTTTGATTTTTTTGAATATTATTATGACATAGAGTTGTCTGATGATGGAGCTGGAAGGTGGCCATAGGAACTCTGTAATAAAACGACACGACCATATCGAGATTGGACTCGTTTGATTCATCTTGCCCAGTACTTTGATCCTAGGTGGTAACTTGGGTCTGACGATGGATCTAGAAGATGGTCATAGGAACTCCGTAATAAAACGACATAACCCCATTGAGTTTGGTCTCGTTTGATTTGTCTTGACGAATACTTTGGTCCTAGATGTTAACCAGGGGTAAAAATAATAGTCAGCAAAAAAAGCTTGTGCTAAAAAGAGAATTTTTAGCATAAGCTTATTTCAAAAAAATTATCAAGACCTAGATGGCGTACGTAGTTATGCGTTTACTATAATGGTTCATCATCATCATTTCAGCCAAAAGACGTCCACTGCTGAACCTAGGCCTCCCCCAAGGCTCGCCAAACAGATCGGTCCCGCGCTATCCATATCCAACGCGATCCCGCAACCTTAACCAGGTCGTCTTACCATCTTGATGGAGGCCTACCCACACTGCGTCTTCCGGTCCGTGGACACAACTCGAGAACCTTTTTGCCCCATCGGCCATCAGTTCTACCAGTGTGTGTTGCCATGCCAGTGATGACTTCTGCTTATGGCGCTGAGACGTGGCCGCTAACGATGGGCCTCATAAGAAAGCTCAAAGTCACTCAGAGGGCGATGGAGAGGACTGTGCTTGGAGTTTCTCTGCGGGATCGCATTAGAAACGATGAAATCCGCGCAAGAACTTGAATGGTTACAAGACAAAATTTTGTCAAAACTGGCAAAACGCTATCTTTGCCTAAGTGTAATTTTCAGACTCATGTGCTCTTGTATTAAAAATTGTGTTTTTAACAAAAACTTATTTAATTAACAACTTACTGCTCCTCTCGCTTGACCCCCCGCTGCTCGGTGGCGGCATAGAAGGACGGCTCGGACTCAATGCGGCTGTGTTCGTACTCATACAGCTGTTTCCAGCGCCGCCGCCATTTTGAATGCCACTTCTTGTCGCGCTCCGCCTGTTTCTCGTCACTCTGAAGACGAAGAAGTAGAGCAGCTTAGGTGAAAAGGTTACTTTGAATCGAATATCCCGTAGAAATTTACCTCACCCCTCTAGACAAGCTTTTTAGGGTTCCTTAGCCAAAGGGTAAAAAAAAAACCGGCCAAGAGCGTGTCGGACACGCCCAAGGTAGGGTTCCGTAGCCATTACGAAAAAATCAAGTAATATTTTTCTAAGGATTTCGTATGGGTGCGGAATCATCCAAGTTTAGGTAGGTATGTTTTATACCTTAGGCTACTATTTACTCTTAAACTACAAATAATTTCCAAGCAATCTTAGCCGCTATAATTTTCGTAGTAAATTTGATATATTTACTACCATTCTGAATTTTTTCAAATTTTTCCACCAAACAGTTTAGATTTTAGAGGGGGGGGGGGGACGGCCGATATTAATGAAAATGTTCACTTTAAAGTTGAATATTTCGCAAACAGATCACTGAATAGAAAAATCATGTTAGTAACCCCGCAATGGTTTTAAAAGACCTATCCAACGATACCCTACACTATAGGGTTAGCCGAGAAAAAAAAATCACCCCACTTTAAGTCTATGGGAGGTACCCTAAAAAATTTTTTTTTACTTTTTTTTATTCAACCACTTTGTCGGCGTCACTGATATATATATTCATGCCAAATTACAGCTTTCTAGTACTAACAGTCTCTGAGCTTAGCCGCGGACAGACAGACAGACGGACAGACATGGCGAAACTACGGAACCCTAAAAAGGACCCCCTATTACTAAGACTTCGCTGTCCGTCCGTTTGTCGCCAGGCTGTATCTCATGAACCGTGATAGCTGCACAGCTGAAATTTTCACAGATGATGCATTTCTGTTGCCGCTATAACAACAAATACTAAAAATAAAATAAAGTTAAAAATTAAAAGGGATCGTGATTTAAGAAACGTCGCTTTCAACTCGATCTTTATAATGGCGATAACTAGACTCGTGAAATTTTCACCGATTATGCACCTATTACTGTAGCCGCTACAACAACAAATAATAAAAGAAAATATAAGTATATCGAATACTACGGGGGGGAGGGGGGGGACTAACCAAAATAAAATGATCTCACACTGCGAACATAATTTTACTTAAATAGAAGCAGGGTTTTTGAGGCACGACCTGGTGAAGGTGGCGGGAACGCATTGCGGATGGCGCAGGGTCGATCTGTTTGGGGGAGGCCTATGTTCAGCAGTGGACGTCTTCCGGCTGAAATGATGATGATGATGATGATCCTTTGCATAACATCTGAGATGGAGAACAGCTCACCCACGCCCTCACTGAGATAGTGATGAACCGCTTCGTGGGCAGCTTCATCCCGATGACCTCTGCCAGCCGCATCTCCGTCTTCCAGGGTATGTGGATCTTGATGAACCACGTCTTCCCGTCGAACGAGAGGCATTTGTTCTCCAACTCCAACTCCAGGCCTTCTTTTATTAGGTTCTCCTGCGAAATTAGAGTACCTACGTAGGTATAAGATAATTTTTGTTATTCAATCGAACAGCGGATTTTGGATTGCGGATCAACGATTTTGGCACATTTCCTTCTTTTGTACTGTGTGAAAGAGTTAAACTCACCCCCCTCCCCCCCTCAACTCTTGGACGTCGACCTTACCTATTTGTCGCAGGGAAATGGGTAAAACAAAGATTTGAACAAATCTTTAAAGGATATGATATGACCTAATCACGTGGGATACATAGCACCAGTCATTTGATCAAATCCCTAAATAATACATTTATTCATAGAATAAAAATATTAAGAAACATTAACAATGAATAAAACTTAATCTATCTATATCTATCTATACATATAATAAATCTGTAACAAGTCGGTGTCTGTACATTGAAAGTATTTGAGAAAAACGGTCACTAGGGCTACTTATTAGCACAATAGAACCCAAAACAATGATTTTTAGAATTATTGTCTGTTTGTCTGTTTGTATGTGCGTTTGTGCGCGCTAATCTCAGAAACGGCTTAACCTAGAAGGATGCGGTTTTCACTGATATGTTGGTATTTTCTTGGATTAACATTTAGTGTTTGTTTTATTTGAATCGGTTCACAAATAAGAAAGATACGTCTATTTTAAGAATTTATCGAACAGGTTTTTTTGTTTGAACGCGCTAATCTCAGGAATTGCTGCTCCGATTTGAAAAATTCTTTTAGTGTTAGATAGCACATTTATCGAGGAAGGCTATAGGCTATATATCATCACGCTAACACCAATAGGAGCGGAGCGGAGCGGAAGAATGTTTCAAAATCGGGGGTTTTGTAGTAAAACTTCTATAGGCACGCTTGACTTGGGAGTACAGTGTTGAATGTGAACGAGGGTGTGCGGGGCGGGTATTTTTTTTTATATCGAGGAACTAAGGAGAGCCATAATTGATGAAAAAGCAAATTGGATAGAAAAAAAATAAGCTGCCCAAATTACTAATTCCACGCGGACGGAGTCGCGGGCAAAAGCTAGTTATAAACTAAATATCAAGGTAACTTAAGTAAAAACTAATTGTTTTAGTGAAAGGACAAAATTGACCAAAAAAGGCAACTCGTTTTTTCATTTCTCCAGATTTGTAAGTGATTTGATTGACGAAACTAACTCGCAAAGTCAACTTCGTTTTATAATTCCACTAGGCATGTTTAGAGACTGGATCAAAACACCCAATATAGAGTCTTTATCACATCACCGTAAATTTTTCATTCTCTGTATATTTCTTGCACAGGGCCACGGATTAGTCTGAAACAAGTCGAGCTAAACTCGATTAACCTCTTGACCACCGCAGTCATCCAGACATGACAGCCAGAGAACATAAGAGGGACATAATCACACGGAAATGTCATCAATACATGACCAACATTCAACTGGAAATAAAACTCATTCACCCGACTGTCGAAGGAGGGTTATGTTTTTCGAGCGTACATATTTATGTATACAGGGTAACTTTTTAATCAGTGCACAAATTTTGATATAATGATTCAGTATCGTTGAATGTTGATAGATCACGATTATCTGTTCGAGATTTTTTTTATTACATTTTGAAATTTGGGATGTTTATAGTAATTCATCCAATAATTGGTCGAGTTACTATGAAAACAAAAAAATAAGTGATAAATATTATAACGAAAAATACTGAAATTTGTTATTTTAACGACGCTGTATCACATATTAAAATTTGTGCACTTATTAAAAAATTACCCTGTATATGTATGTATCATTCTTTGGCACGCCTTTTAGTCTAAACGGCTCAATGGATTATGAGGTGTGAGGTGTCATTAGATTCGTCTCAGTTCCGAGAGTGACATCCGGAATTCCCATGGGAACGGGAATAGGGATGTTGACACCATTAAAAAAGAATTTGAAGACACAACTCCAGTAAAAAAACGCTTTATTTCAGCCCTGAAAGGCAGATTAATTTTCGATTAATTGCAAAATTAGATTTTTTGTTGCTTTAAAACAAATAAATAGTTAGTTGATTGAGCATTGCGAACAATGACGTCATATGTCGCTATTGGCATTCAAACTCTATGGGAGATTGTGTTTTGACAGCTCATAAAAAGAACGTCAGTTGATTGGTGGTGTCAACATCCCCATTATACAGGAGTTTTTTTCCATCTAGTATTGAAATTAAAGATAAATTTATTGACTCCGGTTTGTTCCGTCCGTGGTGTACCTACAGAGCACGTCACTTCGTTTATTTTGTTCTGTGTCGGTCAAGAGGTTAAAGATTTGAGTTGTCCGTATATTTCGCTACTAGTGTAAATATACCTGAAAGGACCGTCTGTAGTCCCTCTTCCTGGCCTCAGCTTCCGTCATAACGCCGTAGTCTTCCTCCTCGAAAGCCAGCACCATGTCGATGCGCCGGCGACCGTCACGGAACATCAGCGACTCCGGATCCAAACCCTGAGGGGGTGATTTTAGAGATCACATACATACATAGGTACACTCACGCCTCCTTCCCAGCAAAGGGGTAGGGAGAGACTATTGTTTCCACCTACTATACTCCATTTAATTTAGAATTATAAACCACAACAACATTATATTGCGGCTCGTGAACTGTATGTAATCTCTTTACAATTTGTACTAGAGTAACAATTGACGACACGCAAATAAAGTGACATTAAAACAATTTTATTTTGCAGCTCCCTGACTATTGTACTGTACTATTTGCTAGGTAAGAAATAGTTGACGAGCCGCAATATAATGATGTTGTGGTTTTCAATTCTAAATTAAATGAAGTATACGTGACATACATCTTTCGCTCCCACAACACTCATTAAAGAAGACTTTTCACCGGTTTCAAGTAGGTACTCTTCACCTGACCTTTTTAATGCGTCCCCAATCTGATCATGGAATGTCCTTCTTATCATTTCTATCTACACTCCCCCCACCCCCCTTCCCCCTCGACCTCACCCCCGTCTTACGAATTTTCGATCAGGGCCACGTGTCCTGACGCGAGTTTAACATTTTTTACCCATCCCAAAAAGTGCACAACGCCGCTAAAGAAGTATTCACTTCGAAAATATATAAGTGGCATTTTATTGTGAAATGCTCAGTGTGGTAGGTGGTAGCGACTTGCCACTCGCTCCGCTCTGTCTCAAAAGTAATCACACCATAACTGACCTCAGGGCTGGTCTCTCCGATGTTTTCGTCTTTCTCACTCGGATAGAAAGGGAGCGACGGTTTCCTGTGGTCTTTGACGTAGTCCGCGTTTTTGCTGTCCGGTTTCGACTGTTGACAAAGAAGCATGTGTGCTACAATAGTACATTACTGCAGCGACCGCGAAATAGGGGATTGCCGGCCGAGTAGTTATAGATGGCCGAGTGTTAACGAGGCCATCTAGAGATACGAGGCCGGCAATCCCTGTTCGTGGCCAAGGCTTGTATAGAGTTTTTCTCAAACATGCATCATCATCATCACCACCATCATCACCGCCATCATCATCACCATCACCATCACCATCACCATCACCATCACCAACAACATCATCAACATCCATCAACATCCATCAACATCCATCAACAACCATCAACATCCATCAACATCCATCAACATCCATCAACATCCATCAACATCCATCAACATCCATCAACCAACATCCATCAACATCCATCAACATCCATCAACATCCATCAACATCCATCAACAACCATCAACATCCATCAACATCCATCAACATCCATCAACATCCATCAACATCCATCAACCAACATCCATCAACATCCATCAACATCCATCAACCAACATCCATCAACATCCATCAACCAACATCCATCAACATCCATCAACATCCAACAACATCCATCAACATCCATCAACATACATCAACCAACATCCATCAACATCCATCAACCAACATCCATCAACCAACATCCATCAACATCCATCAACATCCATCAACATCCATCAACATCCATCAACATCCATCAACATCCATCAACATCCATCAACATCCATCCATCCATCCATCCATCAACATCCATCCATCCATCCCTCCATCCGTCCGTCCGTCCGTCCGTCCATCCATCCATCCACGTCAACCACGTCGACCTATTAAACGTCATGGTGCTGTGTCCACATAAAACAATAGACGATCACTTTGCTGGCCAAGGCCAGCAATGTTGTATGAAATTCCATTATTGACCTCTCGTCTAGCCCGCACCTTCAACGTGACACTTCGTGGCGTATTATAAGGAACATAACGTCAATATTTCATAGCATGTTTGAGAAAAATACGTTTTCTAAAAGTGTCTAAAAGTAAAGTGATCGTCTATTGTTTCATACTATGACGTTTATAGGTCTATGGCATCATAGCATTTAGCCATTAAAAAAAAAACTATAAGCAATATTTTGCGTTTTGGTTCATTAAGACATTCTGCCACTACGTTTATTTAAGGTAAGGTAAGATGATGATGTTGTTGGTGATGATGATGGTGATGTTGATGGTGTCGATGATGGCGGTGATGATGATGGTGATGGTGGTGATGATGGTGATGATGAGTGATGATGGTGATGATGATGGTGATAACGAGATGATGATGATGGTGATGATGAGATGATGATGATGGTGATGATGAGATGATGATGTTGTTGATGATGATGATGATGATGATGATGATGATGGTGGTGATGATGGGTGATGATGATGATGATGATGATGGTAATGATGAGATGATGGGTGATGGTGATGATGATGATGATGGTGATGATGATGGTGATGATAAGATGATGATGGTGGTGATGGTGATGATGATGGTGACAACGACGACGACGATGACGATGATGATGATGATGATGATGCATGTTTGAGAAAAACTCTATACAAGCCTTGGCCACGAACAGGGATTGCCGGCCTCGTATCTCTAGATGGCCTCGTTAACACTCGGCCGCCAATCCCCTATTTCGCGGCCGCTGCAGTAATGTACTATATTACTTATGTTACGCGCCTCGCAGCCGCCGCGACGTGTGGCTCCAAGAAGAAGGGCTACGGATTAGCACGAACTATTGTCGAGCTAAACTCTATCATAGACTTGAGTTATCCTTACTTTTTCGCCATGAGTGAGGCTCACGGTAGTTGACGTCTCTCGTTGAGAGCAACATTAACATAGATGTCGCTAGTATCGCTGCAATAAGTGATTAAGCAAGCTGGGATGTGTGATTCATAGGGAAAACCGGCCAAGAGCGTGTCGGACACGCCCAAGGTAGGGTTCCGTAGTAGCGTTGTGTAACTCTTGCTTTTTAAATGAGGATGAGGGAGGACCTCATTTTGCCTCGTGAGGTACTCGCGAGGTACCCCTTATTTGAGGTGAGGTGTAAAAAGATTCAAAACGATCGCAATGAAAAGCGCTTAGCGTAGCGAGGCGCGCGCATCGTTGCCACACGACGTGAGGCTTACATCCCTACTCGTTTTGCCTCGCGCGCGTGGTGCCCCTCATTTGATGTGAGGTGTAAAGAATTTAAAATGATTGCATGAAAAGCGCGTAGCGTAGCAAACGAACGAATAAACGAAAACCATTATTTTATTTATAAAATTTTGTCCAATAACGGTTTATTCAAATTAAATGTTGATTTGGGAATTTTCAACCTTTTCGTAAAAATATTACTTATTTTCCATAAAAAAAATTGTGTCAATTTTGTGACAAGCCATATAAACTGTATGAAAAAAACGTCACAAAACTAACAAAAAATTTGAGACATTCCTTTTTATCATCAAAATCAATAGCGATTTTAATTCTGAGTAAGAAAACCCCGAAATTTCCTCATTGTAACAATTAATGTTCGATCGATTCATTCCATCGAACTCGTTAATCCGTTTCGACTCCCTCGCTCGTGAGTCAGTGAGTAAATAGTAAGTTATCTGTGCTCGCGCCTCGTGATAGAAAATGAGGAGCTAAATGAGGCGGTTCAAAGTTGCAATTCGAGTACTCCCTCATTTTGTCGCGATGAGGAACTCAAACGAGGTACCTCACGAGTGAGGGACTCATCACTATTCCTTAGCCATTACGAAAAAATCAAGTAATATTTTTCTAAGGATTTCGTATGTGTACGGAATCATCCAAGTTTAGGTATGTTTTATACCTTAGGTCACTATTTACTCTTAAACTACAAATAATTTCCAAGCAATCTTAGCCGCTATAATTTTCCTAGTAAATTTGATAAATTTACTACCATTCTGAATTTTTTCAAATTTTTCCACCCAACAGTTTAGATTTTAGACGGGGGGGGGAGGGGGGGACGGTCGATTTTAATGAAATTTTTCACTTTAAAGTTCAATATTTCGCAAACAGATCACTGAATAGAAAAATCATTTTAGCAACCCCGCAATGGTTTTAAAAGACCTATCCAACGATACCCCACACTATAGGGTTAGCCGAGAAAAAAAAATCACCCCCACTTTACGTCTATGGGAGGTAACATAAAAAAAATTTTTTTAGTTTTTTTTATTCAATCACTTTGTCGGCGTGACTAATATATATCTTCATGCCAAATTACAGCTTTCTAGTACTAACAGTCTCTGAGCTTAGCCGCGGACAGACAGACAGACGGACAGACATGGCGAAACTATAAGGGTTCCTAGTTGACTACGGAACCCTAAAAATTAGTGTCTAAGTCCCGGCCAATAGGGAACGTGGAGTATAACTATAGTATAGGCGGCAGCACTAATGCGACAGAAGAGACACTATGCGGACAGTAAAAGAAACTTATCAGGGTAAAAAATTTAAATTGATGGCACCAGTTGGCAGCACCGTCTATGTACACGTTCCCTATAGGCAGCAGCGCTCATGCGACAGAAGAGACACTATGCGGACAGTAAAAGAAACTTATCAGGGTAAAACTGTCAAATTGATGGCACCAGTTGGCAGCACCGTCGATGTGCACGTTCCCTATTGTGTTGTAGGGGTTTAGCACGCAGCACGGAACGCTGAGGACCTGGATTCGATTCCCAGAGCTGGTGTTTTCTCTGGATTTTTCGGTGCATCCATGTTTCAGTTTGTATTTAGTATGTTATATTATATCTCACGGTAGTTTTTAACCCCCGACACAAAAAGAGGGGTGTTATAAGTTTGACCGCTATGTGTGTGTGTCTGTCTGTGGCATCATAGCTATATAACGGGTGAACCGATTTGGATGCGGTTTTTTTTAATAGAAAGCAGGTTTCTTGGCGATGGTTCTTAGATATGTTTTATCAAAATCGGTTCAGCCATTTCAAAGTTGTCAGGTCTTTTGTTAGCTGCGGAAGGGATCTTAGACACATAAGGGGCGTTGTCTTAATGTTCAAACATACGAATGACACAGTTACGTTGGGGGTTTTTAAAATTTTTAATTTATAGTTAAGTAGGTACCTATATTATGTTTAAGGTTGAGCACTGGTCGTTTCACCCTTAGGCCGTGGTCGCTTTCACCCGCCGCACGCGGCCGACAGCGGCCCGCCGCCCGCGGCGTCTGAATGGTGTGTTCGGGAATGCTCGGGAGTGGTCGTTTTCGCCCGCCGCGTGCGACGTCCCGAACGCGGCGGGCGAAAACGACCACTCCCGAGCATTCCCGAACACACCATTCAGACGCCGCGGGCGGCGGGCCGCTGTCGGCCGCGTGCGGCGGGTGAAAGCGACCACGGCCTTAGGTATACCTGAACTGGTAGAGGGGTCCCAGGCAGCGCCGTCGGCGTGCCTTTGCTTCTCGGCGAGAACGCGCCAGCGGCGGTGGTGACGTTCTTCACGAACCGCCAGCCCATGCGCGGGCGTCGCTCCTCCGAGCTGGCAGAGTCCACGGACTTGAGGTCTTCGCGGAGAGGGATCTACAAACAATTTGTACTACATGACCTTGGACATCGTTGTGGGTTGTTTACATGTAAGTACCTGGGCTGAGCTTTGCTCGGAGTAAAACTCGAAAACACGCTTTTTCTTGGAAATACGTACCTGGGGATAAAGTTCAAAAAGTTGGACATTTCAAAGTTGGTAGTTACAATTTATAAGTAGTTTTTTTTTATACGTATAGGCTTGCGTTTGACCACAATCACGCCTGATGGAAAGCGAAGATGAGGCCTACGATGGAGCACGCTTGCTATTATCTTCATCTTTTAATTGGTCATGCTTCATATTTTTGTTGTATGCTTTTTATAATTTATTTGATAAATATAGACTATTTTAAGAAACTAATTTCGATATTTTTGTTTTTAATGAATCCTATATACATAAAAAAATATATTAATTTATTGCTGACGTGACGTCATCAAACGCATAATGGATAATGTAGTCTTCGCCTGCACAAAAAAAATTACAGTAAAGTCTATGGTAAAGTTAACGTCAATGCGTTAATGTCCCATCGTCTGTATTTTCTAGATACATACAACCTGGAGCTTCTCATGGCTAGAGAGATAGGGTGTGTTATAAACAAACTAGGCCCCAACAAACTCTATAACACTGAAACAAATATACACCGTATTTGATTCAGTGTTATTGACCGCGCTGGGCACGCTCCGTCGGCTCCCCGCGCTCCCGGTTTGTGGTGGCCTTTATTGCATCAGAATCCGTCAAACCGTTTTAGAGTGAAAGGCTAAAAAACATCTATATACAAACTTTCGCGTTTATAATATGATTTGTTGACTTTCCCACTCGTTTAGTATTTCTAACGAGACCTTGAACAAGGCCGTAATTACCCGCTGTATGCGATTTCCCACAGAGTCGACCAGCTGTCGGCACTCGCGAACGCGGACGGGAATCCAGTGCGTCACGCTTCAACTTCTTTTTAACCCTTTTTTTTTTAAGATGTGTGTGCGCAAGAGTTTACAATGGGGATGTTGACACCATTAAAAAATAATTCAAAGACACGACTCCAGTAAAAAAACGCTTTGCTTTAGCCCTGAAACCCAGATTAATTTTCGATTAACTGCATTATTAGATTTTTTGTTGCTTTAACCCCGGCCCGGCGCCACACATATTACAAATGTTTGAACACAGTTATTTGATCACATGTGTAGCACCGGTATTTGCTTATTTGTTCAATAGAACATCCATACAATCAACCATAGATCAAATATGTGTTCAAATATGTGTTGAAACATTTGTAATATGTGTGGCGCCGGGGTTAAACAAATAAATAGTTAGTTAATTGAGTATGCGAACAAGTGACGTCATATGTTGCTATTGCCATTCAAACTCTATGGGAGAAATGTGTTTTGACAGCTCATAAAAAGTACGTCAGTTGATTGGTGGTGTCAACATCCCTATTAAGAAAGTCGCCAACCGGTTAAGGCGCGTGCCTCGGCGGACTTCGGACAGGTTCGGGCAGGACAAGGACAGAATAACGTTTGAGAGCGAGAAGATGAAGTGCTAGAGCGAGTCTTCTTCTCGGAGGAACAGCGATGACGGAGACAGGGCGAGGAGGGAAGGGCTCAGGGGAGGTAAGCGGCATTTTTAACCCCCGACACAAAAAGAGGGGTGTTATAAATTTATTGGTTGAGTCGTTACAAAGTTATCAGCTTTTTTGTTAGCTGCGGAAGGGATCTTAGACGCATAATGGGCATTTACTTTATTTTCAAACATAATTTTAATTTGTGACTAAATTGCGTGGGGGGTTTTAAATTTTTATAATATTATCATGTCTGTACGAAATACAGAATTGGATGATTTGGATGTGACAACCACTCTGACAGGATTCATCCTTTATGTTCAATCGCTTTGTATGATTTTTTTTTATTAGCCTGGCATAGTGTCCCAGTGCTGGGCAAAGGCCTCTCCTCTTGACTTCCACAACTCCCGTTCCGGCGCAATATCAGGCCAGTCCTTCGCATACACGTCCAAGTATGAATGAATATTAGTAGGTATTAAAATACCAGGGTCTCGGTTCAACTTACAATTTTGTAGCTGTCGGTTTTGAGACCCTGGGTCCTTGGGGTCCCGGGGCACACAAGTTGATTAAAGAAGTGCAATTAAAAGCATCTGGTCGACACCACTGGAGACCAAAGAAAGGGCTGGCAGCTAGCTCTCTCAACGAATCGCCATCGCCATTCAACGCGGGAATGCTGCCAGCCCTTTTGGGCACGATGCCACGGGGGCCTTTTTTAGGTTAACCTACTTAAGTACGAGGGGCGTTCAACATAAAGTGAGAATGAGATGCAAACTCTTTTAATATTACGAAATTAAATACTGGCCGGTAAAGCTAATCTATCTAAATGGAACTGCGGCCCGTTATCAAATACTTGTATTTGAAAAATTTTTCTACGGACCAAGTCAATTTGGATTTGCGGGACACTTTAGGGTCTAATGCTCCTCCGTATTCGACAGTCGCACGTTGGTGCGCCGAATTTAGACGTGGAAGAACATCGACAATGGACGACCCCCGCTCCGGACGCCCTACTACAGCAGTAACTGAAGAAATTGTGAAAAAAGTCGAAAACTCAGTTTTGGCGGATCGTCGTGTCACAGTTCGTTTTATTGCTGAAAATGTAAAGATTTCAACGGGGAGCGTGCATAATATTTTACATGAACGTTTGGGTATGAAAAAGGTATCTGCGCGTTGGGTACCAAGAATGCTTACTGACACGCAAAAACAAACTAGACTAGAGATTTGTCAAGAAGCTTTGAACCTGATGCAGCAAGACAGGGAACTTTTTTTGGCGCGATTTATAACAATGGACGAAACATGGCTCCATCATTACGACCCTGAAACGAAACTGCAGTCTATGACATGGAAAAGGCCATCATCTCCAACTCCGAAGAAATTCAAGGTGAGCCCATCTGCCGGTAAGGTCATGGGCTCTGTTTTTTGGGATGGTAAAGGGATATTAATGATTGAGTATCTCGAGCATGGAGCCACTATTACGGGCACTTTATACGCCAAACAAATAGCAACATTGCGCAATGAAATCCGCGAAAAACGGCGAGGTAAACTCTCGAAAGTTGTGCTGTTCCACCAGGACAATGCCCCGGCACACAAGTCCGCCGTTGCAATGGCTGCAATTCGTGATGCTGGGTTCGATATCCGTAAGCATCCTCCGTATTCACCAGATCTCGCTCCCAGTGATTTCTACCTATTTCCGAGATTGAAACAATACCTGAGAGGCCAGAAATTTGAAGACGACGACGCGGTAGTCGCTGCAGTACAAGATTTTTTAAGTACTCAAGATGAGACCTTTTTTAAAAATGGAATTTTAAGTTTAGAAAAAAAATATACTAAGTGTATTATGCTAAAAGGTGACTATGTCGAAAAATAAAATGACATTTAGTAAAAGTTGTTTGTAACATACTCATTCTCACTTTTTATTGATCGCCCCTAGTAGTAGTTTTTAAGTTAGGTATTTAGTTAATGTTAGTTCCTTGTTGAGTTTTTGTCTGATTCTTCTCAACAGGGTTTTGATGACCCGGTGGACAGATATTTCGATATTATTAGTGCTTGTTACTGTTAGGTATAGCTTAAATTTAATAAAGATATTTCTGGGGGCATGGTAGTCGCCAAGACTAGCCAAGCAACAAGGGGTCTACTACCTTTCCTCGAAGCGCATCGTCGTTTTTTTGAACCCACATAACTTAGGTTTGGATTGTACCAGATAAATAAAAATCAATCAGGGGCCAATTTTTAAAACCACAACACCCGAAAATACCAGCAACACATAGATTTTTCACCACCTCCGAATGATTTCGCGCGGTGTGTTTTCAAAAATCGACCACTGAACAAGAACAATACACACTCTGTTATACTCTTGTTATACTTATGTACTTAGTCCTAAAAATGCGGTGCCAGATTTTTAGTGCATACGTTAATTTTAGCTCGTCCAGAAAAAGATACGTATTTCTAGAACACAGACACACTCACATGAAAAGCGTGCGTATAATGTAGGGCAACGACTCAGCCGTTCTTATCAATTGTATACTTAATTTCTGAAGCAATGAAGCATTCCATCTAATTCAGCTGTTGCAGTTAGCGTTAGCTTGGTAAAAAGCCAACCTTAATTAAAAGTAGGTAGGCATCGCGTATTTTTCAAAATGATGATCTGATCAGGCCCAAATCCTCAAGCGCCGCAAGTACTCCTCCTTATACTATGGCTATCCTCATCATTTCAGCCGAAAGATGTCCACTGCTGAACATAGGCCTCCCCCAAGGCTCGCCAAACAGATCGGTCCCGCGCCATCCGCACCCAATGCGATCCCGCAACCTTAAGAGGGTACGATGGCTGAGAGAATTTTGAGAAATAGGAATTTAATGAAATGTCGCTGTCTCGCCCGAACCCCTCCGTGTCAGTACAGCAAGAGCGGGACAACTGCACCTCAGACCGTTAATAGGCGCGTAAAATTTAACAAAACAGCATTTCGTAGTCCCCTGTTTTCTTCTCGAAAACTGGACCAATAAATTTTTTTTTTTATAAATAATTAGAGGACAGATTTAGCTATGCTCCTATGTTATCCTTTTTTAGATTTCCGTAGTCAACTAGGAACCCTTATAGTTTCGCCATGTCTGTCCGTCTGTCTGTCCGTCCGCGGCTAAGCTCAGAGACTGTAATTTGGCATGAATATATATATCAGTCACGCCGACAAAGTGATTACATAAAAAAACTAAAACAATTTTTTTTAGGGTACCTCCCATAGACTTAAAGTGGGGGTGATTTTTTTTTCTCGACTAACTCTATAGTGTGGGGTATCTTTGGATAGGTCTTTGAAAACCATTGTGGGGTTGCTAACATGATTTTTCTATTCAGTTATCTGTTTGCGAAATATTCAACTTTAAAGTGAAAATTTTCATTAAAATCGACCGTCCCCCCCCCTCTAAAATCTTAACTGTTGGGCGGAAAAATTTGAAAAAAATCAGAATGGTAGTAAATATATCAAATTTACTAGGAAAATTATAGCGGCTAAGATTGCTTGGAAATTATTTGTAGTTTTAGAGTAAATAGTAGCCTAAGGTATAGAACATACCTAAACTTAGATGATTCCGTACACATACGAAATCCTTAGAAAAATATTACTTGATTTTTTCGTAATGGCTACGGAACCCTACCTTGGGCGTGTCCGACACGCTCTTGGCCGGTTTTTTGTTTAGGTATAGGAGGGATTCTTTTCTAATGAGTGTCTGAAAATTACGTTGAAATTGGGTAATTTTTTCAGTTTTTGTTAGCTCATATATCTTATGTTAATTGAAATATGGAAAAAAACGAAACATTGGGGCATAGCTGTGGTAGATACAGATTACACAGCAAAAAAAATTTGGCTCTAAAGCCATTATCCAGGAAGGAAACAGGGGGACTACGTTTGTATGGAGAAATGGTGCGCATCGTACCCTCTTAACCAGGTCATTATCGCTCTATCTTATTGGAGGCCTACCTACACTGCTGCGTCTTCCGGTCCGTGGACGCCACTCGAGAACCTTTTGACCCCATCCCATCGGCCATCAGTTCTACGAGCGATGTGTCCTGCCCACGGCCACTTAAGTCTGGCGATTCTTCGAGCTACGTCGGTGACTTTAGTTCTTGCGCGGACATCATCATTTCTAATGCGATCCCGCAGAGAAACTCCGAGCATAGCCCTCTCCGTCGCCCTCGTGAATTGAGCTTTCTTATATCGTTGCCGGCCACGTCTCAGTGCCATAAGTCATCACTGTCAACACACTAAGAGCCCGTCCATTGTTTGATCAATAGTTAAACAAACTAATCTATATTTATAAAAATGAATCCCTATTTCCCTTGGTCACGGCATCACGCATGAACGGCTGGACCGATTTCACTAATTATTTTTTTGTTGTGTTCGTCATTGTCAGGAGAAGGTTCTTATGAAAGAAAAAATTAAGAAAATTGCGCGGAAAATTAGAAAATAAGTATAAGAAAAATTACCGTCCATAATAACTTTTCTAATGTAACCTTATGGCGTTTGACATAACTGCCAGTCGTTTGACAGTTGACGTGATTAACAGAATACGATCGTTTAAATTAAATGTACGGGTCGAAATTTTATTCATAAAACTAGCGACGCGCCCCGACTTCGTGTGGGTGTAGTTTGGGGAAAAAGAGGTAAATATATAAACTTACCACCTTAAATTATAGACTTTCTTTATTTTTCACACCTATTTTTCAAAGTTACACCCGTGCAAAGCCGGGGCGGGTCGCTAGTAGTTAAAATATATGACAAACATAACAATAGTTAACGCGTTTCAAAGGCAATTTGACTATTAGGGATGATATAGACTGGATTGGCAGTCGCCATAGTACGGATCGGCCGCGGTTTTTGTAGTTCGATTATTAAATCTAGATGGCGCTGAAATATAGCCAGAGGCTTTGAAGGCTAAACAATAAGACTACAGATATTTCACATCACTGCAAATGTATTATTATGCAATATTTTTGAAAAATAATACAGTTGTAGTAATATGAAACATCTGTAGTCTTATTGTTTTGCCTTCAAAGCCTCTGGCTATATTTCAGCGCCATCTAGGTTCAATAATCGAACTACAAAAACCGCGGCCGATCCGTACTATGGCGTCTGCCAATCCAGTTATTATTATTAGTTACCTTAACTACTGATCAAACAACAAGCACTAACCTCCTGTTGCACCATCTAATGATCAAATTTATTTAGACGACCAGATGGCCTAGTGGTTAGAGAACCTGACTATGAAGCTTGAGGTCCCGGGTTCGATTCCCGTGTCGGGGCAGATATTTGTATGAAAAATACGAATGTTTGTTCTCGGGTCTTGGGTGTTTAATAATATATGTATTTAAGTATGTATCTATCTATATAAGTATGTTTATCCGTTGCCTAGTACCCATAACACAAGCTTTCATAGCTTACTTTGGGACTGGGTCAATTGGTGTGAATTGTCCCGTGATATTTATTTATTTATTTATTTGACGGATTAAATGTGATGGCGTCTCTGTTTGTTTTGTTCGAATAGACGGAGACGGCATTACATTTATCCGTCAGTTAAAATTAATCAATGGGTGGTGAAACAGCCCCTTAGTCTATGGTCTCCTGTAAACTATCGGCCGCCTACAGCGTCACGTCGTACGACGCGTCACAATGCTTGTTATTATAGACCAGCACATCACAAACATACAAGACAACACGGATTTGTACAGCATTTGTGTATTCACACACCTGACAATAGAAATTCGTACCTTTTTCTCTTCCAATCCCAGTCGGTCGCTCTGGAAATGATATTACGAAAATTCAAGAGCGTCTGAATAGGGATGTTGACACCACCAATCAACTGACGTACTTTTTATGAGCTGTCAAAACACATTTCTCCCATAGAGTTTGAATGGCAATAGCAACATATGACGTCACTTGTTCGCATACTCAATTAACTAACTATTTATTTGTTTTAAAGCAACAAAAAATCTAATTTTGCAGTTAATCGAAAATTAATCTGGGTTTCAGGGCTAAAATAAAGCGTTTTTTTACTGGAGTCGTGTCTTTGAATTATTTTGTAATGGTGTCAACATCCCTATTTAAATTACGAGTAGAGTACTAGAAAATTGAAAAAAAAAAAAAAAAAATTGCGTAAGTATCTACACTTTGTCAACTGAAAATGATACTTCGACACTAGGGGCCGATGTTTGAAACCACATCACTCAAAAATACCATTTTAAAAACCCTCAACGCAATTAGGTCATCGCAATATACACCGTGAAATTTTAGTGGTTGTTTTCCCGAAACGAGGTGATTTAGTTTCGATTGTACAATCGATTTATAATTACTATTTTGACTAGAGTCAAAAATCCAATTGTAAAAAACGAAAGTCGAAAATTTTCGCAAACCAATAGTAACGCTTCGTTGTTACAAGTAGCGTACGATCGTACGATAGGTTAGGTACCAACGAAGCGTTACTATTGGTTTGCGGTCATTTTCGACTTTCGTTTTTCACAATTGGATTTTTGACTCTAGTCAAAATAGTAATTATAAATCGATTGTACAATCGATACTAAATCACCTCGTTTCGGGAAAACAACCACTAAAATTACACGGTGTATTATGTTTGAAAATAAAGTAAATGTGTCTAAGATCCCTTCCGCAGCTAACAAAAGAGCTGATAACTTTGAAACGGCTGAACCAATTTTGATGAAACATCGCTAAGAAACCTGTTTTCAATAAAAAAACCGCATCCAAATCGGTTCACTCGTTTAAAAGCTATGATGACGCAGACAGATACACAGACACAGACACATAGCGGTCAAACTTATAACACCCTTCTTTCTGTGTCAGGGGTTTAAAAAAAACCTAGACCGAGTTAAATGCAATGGCCAAAGTTCCCCATCAGAGTCTAAGTACGTACCCATGACCTTACGGTATGATTTTCTACCAATACGGACATTTACGAGTATTACTTTCGAATGGCATTTTTAACCCCCGACACAAAAAGAGGGGTGTTATAAGTTTGTACGCAGCTAGTGTGTGTGTGTGTGTGTGTGTGTGTGTGTGTGTGTGTGTGTCTGTCTGTCTGTGACATCATAACTCTTAAGCGGGTGATCCGATTTGGATGCGGTTTGTTTTTATTTTAAAGCCGGTTTCTTGGCGATGGATCTTAGATATGTTTCATCAAAATTGGTCCAGCCGTTTCAAAGTTATCAGCTCTTTTGCACGCTGCGGAAGGGATCTTAGACTTAATTCGAGTTGGGGGTTTTAAAAATTTTAAATTTATAGTTATCGAGTGATGAAGGAGTGATGTGTATCTCTCAGAGATTTTTAGTTACATCTTTACTTTCTATGCGCAACTATTCTACTATAGGTATAGTATTCACAAAGACTCGTGGCAGACGGTGCAATATAACGTTTAAGCGAGACAGCGCACATTACATTCTCTCTCGCACTTACATTGTTTATGGCTGACGTCACAAAGACTTAAATGGGCATTGATTATTATAGATATTTATGCCCTTGACTGCTATGATTTTTTAACCCCCGACACAAAAAGAGGGGTGTTATAAATTTGACCGCTATGTGTGTATGTCTGTTGCATCATAGCTCTGAAACAGGTGAACCGATTTGGATGCGGTTTTTAGGGTTCCGTAGCCAAATGGCAAAAAACGGAACCCTTATGGATTCGTCATGTCTGTCTGTCTGTCTGTCTGCCTGTCTGTCTGTCTGTCCGTCCGTATGTCACAGCCACTTTTTTCCGAAACTATAAGAACTATGCTGTTGAAACTTGGTAAGTAGATGTATTAAATTTTTCTTTATTTCTTTCTTTCTTTCTATTCTGTGAAGATTTTCACACAAAAATAGAAAAAGAACAATAAATTTTGGGGGTTCCCCATACTTAGAACTAAACTAAAACTCAAAAATTTTTTTTTCATCAAACCCATACGTGTGTGGTATCTATGGATAGGTCTTCAAAAATGATATTAAGGTTTCTAATATATTTTTTTTCTAAACTGAATAGTTTTGCGCGAGAGACACTTCCAAAGTGGTAAAATGTGTGTCCCCCCCTGTAACTTTAAAATAAGAGAATTCTAAAACTAAAAAATATATATGGTGTACATTACCATGTAAACTTCCATCGAAAATAGGTTTGAACGAGATCTAGTTTGTCTGTCTGTCTATATCAGTAACCAATCTACAATGGTCCCACACTGAGCACATTTTGCTTAGGAGCAGGGGTCTGCTAAGACAGGATGTTCATAGATACATATAAATTTGTACGGAACCCTCGGTGCTCGAGTCCGACTCGCACTTGGTCGGTTTTTACTTACTCTGTCGGTCCTGTTCACATAGCTAGTGTTGTCACATCTACCAACTTTTTGGTAGATCTACCTATTTTGCCTCTGATCTACCTGTCTACCACCCGCGGCCTCAAATCTACCTCTTTTTCAAAACATTTCCGTTGCAAACAATTTCTTTGTTTCTGTCCACTTCATCATAGAAGTGCGAATGTTGAGAGACTGTTTTCGCCCATAAATAATATGAAAACTTGCCAAACCTTAGATAAACTACTGCACACACAATTTTTTTTTAACAAGTGGTGTTCCTAACTCCAACCATTTGAAATTGTTTAACAAAAACATGTAAAAGCACCATCCATAAATAATTTCAAACATTTTTAGTCATTTTCATTTATTAAAAAGGTACTGATTTAACTAAAGTGGTAGATCTACCTATTTTCATTTTCAATTCTACCTATTTCTGTTAACTATTGGATTATATTCTACCAATTTTTCAAAATTGTATGTGACAACATTGCATAGCTAACATTAGTTTAGTTTATATAAAATCCGATAGATGGCAGTAAGATCGAATTAGATCGCGCTATCGTTTGGTTCCCTCAGAAACTATAAATAGAGGTGGGTTTTTCCCAGATTAAACATTGGTGCTATTCGTATAAACTGGGCGAGGCGCGGCCGGTGAAGATTTTAGATAGATGGACTTGCATAAATATGCGCCTCCGCGGGGCCCGCCCGCCTCTGTCCGGCGTCCTCGCTATTCGCGAGGAAGCCGTGCTTGATGCGGCCGCCGCGTTCGGTCCTTGCTGGAGGTCGAGGGGCGAATTTTCACGGGGATGCCGAGGCCGGCCCTAACCGCCGCGCTCCTGCTCCTCTGCTGCGGTTGCTCCCAGAGAGGCGGCAGTGAGCGGCACAACGATGACGTTGACGTGACAACGTCTAATAAATCGATGAACGCAGGCTGCACGCACGAAAAAGGATGACGCAATGTAACGTACATGTCCCGTACAGAGCAGTGAAGGCCAGGATGTACAATCTTAGCACTAGCGCACGGGTAATTTTTAATGGGGGGGGAGGGGGGTACGGGAGTAACGGAGGGGGATGAAAATTTCATTGATTTTGCCGTAGGAGTAGGACGCACCGTTTTCAAGATATTTGATAAAACACCGGTTCTCGTTCGATCACCGAGGTTAAGCTACGTCGGGCGCAGTCAGTACTTGGATGGGTGACTGCCTGGTTTCATTTTTGCTTTGTGAATGTTTTTTTGTTGCGAATAATTGAAATTTCAACTGTCTAGCTATCACGGTTCATGAGATACAGCCTGGTGACAGACGGACGGACAGCGGAGCCTCAGTAATAGGGTCCCGTTTTTACCCTTTGGGTACGGAACCCTAAAAACGGCAAAAAAAATCACGTTTGTTGTATGGGAGCCCCGCTTAAGGCTGCGTTTCCACCAGAGATGTGCGAGGATGCGTTGCGAGGGATTTAAAGGATCCTATGTGAATGAAGTGTTTCTATTGGTTCATGACAGACACATCCCTCGCAACGCATCCTCGCACATCTCTGGTGGAAACGCAGCCTAAATATTTGTTTTGTTTTAATTTTATTTATTTATTTTTAAAGTGAATGTGTAACTTAACGACCACCTTAGCCTAGTTGGTAGTGACCCTGCCTACGAAGCAAGAGGTCCTGGGTTCGGTATTTATTTGTGTGACGAGCACGAATATTTGTTCCTGAGTTATGGATGTTTTCTATGTATTTAAGTATTTCCTCGCCTCGCGGGACCTCGCGCGGATGCAGGAACGGCTGCAGGCGGATTTTAATAAGTTACTAAAATGGTCTCATGATAATGGTATTCTTTTAAATTCGTCAAAAACCAAATGCATGTTAATTAGGTCCCCGTATATGAGTCCTCAATCCGATTACATTCAAATTGTCGGTCATTCTTACGAGTGTTTACATAATGACATGGCCTTATGTATGTGTGATTTGATTGAGTCTGTAAGTCATTATAAATATCTTGGTTTGAACATAGATAGTCATTTTAATTGGAAGCCCCACGTAGATGTCGTTTGCAATAAAATGAGATCTATATTATGTAAGTTAAATAATATTAAATTTTTTGCCGATGAGTCTACTTTACACACATTATATCACGCATTGGCCGACTCAGTTCTGAGTTATGGGTTAATTGTTTACGGAGGAACATTTAAAACAAACTTAGATAAAATACTTAACCTACAAATTAGACTAATTAAGACAATTGTAAATAAGAAAACAAAAGAAAAATGTCATAAACATTATGAGAAACTTTTTGAGAAATGTAAGATATTACCTGTGCATGATAAATTTCGATATTTGTTAGCCATTAGCCAGTATAAACGCCCAGAGTTCAAAACGCTTAAAATATACCCCGGTAACCTAAGAAAGTTACCACTATCGCGCAAAAAATATACCGAACCGAGAGCAAATAATTATTATGGGAAGCGGACTCTGGCCTACCTGATACCGAGAATCCTAAACAATATCCCTTCGGAGGAAGGCTGCACTAGTTTACGTTGTTTTAAAAATAAGGTAAAGTTGTTTTTGCTAAGTAATCCTATTAGTAAAGCATTTAGTCCTTAATGTAATGTATTAAAAAAAAAAATTGTCACGAGTCAAGTCGCACTCATTTTCTGTGTAATTTTATAATTTAAATTTGATTTGGTTTTATTTTTATGCTGAATGTTGCTGTCGAAGTTTCGATGCCACCGAGAGGCTATGTGAATGTAGGCAGCGTGTGGCAGACTCTCTAACGTTTTTTGATTTCCGATAAATCTTCGTGACAGCACTTTTTGACAGAACGCCATTTCTGCGCTACCACGGCATTTTCCCAGTCCAACGTCCCGGCGAACCTATGCTTGAGATCTATTTTTTGGCGTAGTCCTATTTATCGCCAAGACTACATTCAAACACCACATGTGCACTCACGGGTGCTGCGCTGTCATTTTGAAGTTCTCCCGTCACTCGATCTCTGTTGTGGTTTTATTGTTGAAAAAGTGTGTTTGTGTTTTTATTTTTAAATAATGTTAGGACATGCTGTTACAAGTTATTTGTACTTATTACTTTTCAGCGGTTACTCGCGCCGTGCTTTCTCAATACTTTTGTAAAGTGCAGTGACAAACTTGTGTTTTTCTTTTGAGTGTTTTATATATTTATATTTTTCTGCTTATTATTTTTCTGTAAAGCATAGTCGAATGCAGACCGCGACCCAGTCTGGTGGTAGCTCCGGTAACTATGCGTGTCAATTGTGCACAAAATCATTTAAATCCAGTAGAGGTCTAAATATTCATAAAGCCAAATCCCACCGCAACTGCCTTAGTCAAGATACAACTCCTTTAAATTTAAACAGTACACATCCTCTTAATCAACCTTTCCATTATCGCCTTAGCCACCTTAAAAACAGCGTCCAGATGGTTAAGCGTATCCCACGAGGTGCCAGAATCACTGTAGCTGCCCACCTCACCAATATCATACAAAAATGTTACGAATCTAACTCTCCTCAAGACTGGCATAACCTCCTCCTTTTTCCATATTTAGTACTACACGCTAAAGAGGATGATACACATCAATCTTTGACACAAAAAATTAAGAATAACTGTACACACCATTCCATCCCATTGGCCACACACAAACAGTCCAATTATTTTCACAACCAGATCAAAACTATCGAAAATAAAATATGTGACGGTGATCTCAAAGGTGCCGCCCGCTTACTTTTCTCGAGTGACGAGCTATCTCCAGACAACCCGGATACTCTTTCGGCCCTACTGACAAAACATCCTCCCGCACCTGCGACCCCCTATTTTTTCGACCCTCCAACAGCTTTTGAGTCATGCCTGCAGATCAAAAACACCGATGTCTTCAATGCGATTCTTTCATTTAAAACCGGTTCAGCTGCAGGTCTTGATGGCCTTTCACCACAACATTTAAAAGATCTGACGTCCCCGTCCTTGGGTGATACAGGCGAGAAGCTCACAAGCTGTATTGCCAATTTAATAAATTTTATGTACTCTGGCAGTATTCACCCGGATATTGTACCTATCTTGTACGGTGCCAACCTAATCGCCCTTACAAAAAAGGACGGAGGAGTAAGATCAATTGCTGTTGGTACAACACTTCGCCGGCTTGCTTCGAAAATTGCAGTTCGCTATATTTTAGAAAAATTGCACAACCAATTTGAACCCGTTCAATTAGGCTTTGGCGTTAGAGGTGGTTGCGAAGCTGCCGTACACGCGCTCCGCACCTACCTGAACAACAGCGATTGCGAAGTGTTGCTCAAAATTGACGTTAAGAATGCTTTTAATTCAGTAAATAGGGATGCCTTGCTGCTAGAAATCAAATCGAACATCCCCGAATTATACAATTACCTTCTTCATTGCTACGCGGAACCTACAAAATTGATGTATCGATTAAACGAATTGTCATCCGAAGTCGGTTGTCAGCAAGGTGACCCTCTGGGGCCAGCTATTTTCAGTTTGGCTATCAACCCGATTATACAAAATTTGGCTTCCAAATTTAATGTGTGGTACCTCGATGATGGAACCTTAGGAGGTGACTCTGACTCTGTACTTTCGGATCTTTCATTAATCATTGATAAATTTAAATCCATTGGCCTAGAACTAAATTTTAACAAGTGCGAATTATACATTCCAAATTTACATAACGACTCCAATAACCTGATGCACAGGTTTAACCAACTTGCACCCAACATTAAAATACTCAATAAGAATAATCTTTGCCTCCTAGGGTCCCCTATTTTTGAAGAATCTATTTCGGATTATTTTGAAAATTCAATATTAAAATTCAAAAATCATTGTCATCGCCTTTTGGAAATTAGCCCGCATTATGCTCTTTCTGTAATAAAGTTTTGCCTTTTTGTCCCAAAATTGACTTATGTGCTTCGCTGCTGCCCTCTTTGGAAACATCAAAATCTTTTAACACAAATAGACATTTTAATCAAAATTAATTTAGAAAGCATTCTTAATATACAGCTAAACGAGCAGTCCTGGACCCAAGGATCCCTTCCCATTCGATACGGTGGCCTAGGGATTCGCAAAATTTCTAGTGTTGCTTTACCGGCTTTTTTGTCGTCAGCCCATAGCTCGTCTAGTCTCATAGGTAAGATCCTACCTACATACTATGAGACTTCGGGCTTGGTGGACGCAAAAAGTGCTTGGCGAATTGCTTGCCCTGACCAAAATTTTCCCGATAATCCAAATTTTCAAAGGTGCTGGGACGACATAACTTGCAAATTAACCGCTGACTCCCTTCTTGACCAGTGTTGTACCGCAGAACGAGCCAGACTTCTAGCAGTAAGAACAAAAGAGGCTGGTTTCTGGCTCCACGCACACCCATCTGCAACCACTGGCACTTTTCTTGACCCCAATACTCTCCGTTTCGCAGTTTGTTTACGTCTTGGGGTCCCGGTCTGCGCTCCACATCGTTGCCCCTGCGGAAGCGATGTAGACCGGCTTGGGCACCACGGACTCTCCTGCCAGAAGAGCGCGGGCCGCTTCGCGAGACATGCTGCCCTTAACGACATTATTCATCGGTCTCTTGCATCGGCTAACGTGCCGGCTCTCCTGGAGCCGTCAGGTATTTCAAGAGCCGACGGCAAGAGACCAGACGGTATGTCGTTGATCCCGTGGAGTATGGGAAGGGTTCTGGTGTGGGATGCAACCTGTGTAGACACACTAGCCCCTTCTCATATCCACCGGACCTCCACAAGGGCAGCAGCCGCAGCAGAGGCGGCTGAAACCGCTAAAATTGGCAAATATAGTGGTCTCGGCGCCGAATATAATTTCATCCCTTTCGGTGTCGAGACCCTTGGTCCGTGGGGCCCAGGAGCACTAAGCCTCTTCAAAGAGATTTCGAAGAGGCTTATAGATGCTACCGGTGACCGAAGAGCTGGCAGCTACCTCGCTCAAAGAATTAGCCTAGCGATTCAACGAGGTAATGCTGCCAGCATCTTCGGCACAATGCCGCAGGGGCCTTTTTTAGATCTAGTTTAGTTTTAAATTTAGTTTGTAATAATATTATTTTTGTTTGTTTAGATCTAGTTTAGTTTTTAATTTAGTTTGTAATATTTAGTTTATAATTAAGTTTTATTCTTTGTTATTTTTTCATAAATAAATATATGTATTAAGTAATTATAGATATAACCCACAGATGTACCCACTATCACCTAATATCAAATTTAATAAGTACCCACCTGCTTTTTTTATATAACTCCAATTATGCATGCAAATGTAAGCTAAGATTCTTCTCTAGGTTATGTAGTTAGTTATATAGTTTTTGCACAGTATTATATGGAAGTGTTTTGAGTGTTTCATTTCGCCAACAAACTGTCATGCAGTTTGGCGAAAAATGTTTTAATGTATACGCTGTGTAATTGTTATTTAAATAAATAAAAAAATAAAAAATTATCTATATGTTTATAAGTATGTTTATCGTCGTCTAGTACCCATAGTACAAGCTTTGCTTAGTTTGGGACTAGGTCGATTTGTGTAAGATTGTCCCCTAATATTTATTTTTTTATTTATAACTAAATATTTTGCGAATATTTCATGCGTCTACCTGTTGCCGTTATCAATATCAAATTCAAATTCAAATTCAAATAATTTATTGTTAATTATAGGTACATGTGTAGTTGGAAAAACATATTGAAAGAACCGCTATAATTTGCCCCTTAGGCGTACAATATTAGGTTTCTTAAAATTAAAAATTAAGAAAATTTTATTAACTAATATCAGGTACCATAAAATCATGTTCTAAGAATTCATTTATATCGTAAAATACATTATCCATCAAAATTTTTAATAAACTTCTTTTAAATAATTTTATATTTTGGTTTTTTATGGTATCTGGTAAGTTTATTATACAGCTTTGCGGCCATTACAAATATGCTCTTTTTATAGTAGGTAGTCTTGACACAATTAACTGGCAGTACATTGAACTTGTTGTAAATTTTCCTTGGCCGCATTTTCTCAATTATTCTAAATATGTGAATATGCTCCTTAACAAACATACACGCCTCCAATATGAACATTTAGGGAAGTGTTAATATTTTATAACGTTTAAACAGTGGTTTACAACTTACGGTATTCTTTACTCTTGCTATGGACCTAACACATTTTTTCTGTAAACGAAACACATCCATTTTATTTGTCGAATTTCCCCAATGCAGCAGACCATACCTCAAATTGCTGGCAACATGGCCATGATAAGCACAAAGAGCAGTATCCCGAGATGATATCAATGATATTTTCCTTAAGGCATAAACATATTTGCTAAGACTTTTACAAAGATAATTTGTATGTGACTTCCAGTTTCCATGACAGTCTAGCATCAGGCCAAGAAATTTAATATCATTTACTTGTTGGAGAGTAATATCATCGTATTTTATTATTATATCTTTGGGCTTAGACTGTGGTAAGTAGAATTGCATATACTTTGTTTTCTCAACGTTTACAATTAGTTGATTGGTCTTGAACCATTCCATTATGTTGTTTAGTGTCAGGTTAATTCTATTTTGATAGCTACCATCAACATTGTCTTTAACTAAGATGGTGGTGTCATCAGCAAACAGAACAGTATGATTATCCGTTACACTAGGCAAGTCATTAATAAACAACAAAAAAAGTAATGGCCCCAATATACTACCCTGAGGCACTCCTCGCTCAACAGTTATCATACACGAATTAAAAGTAAATTCAGTTTTATTTATCTTATTAATTTGAGTGATTGTCGTATACTGCTTTCGATTATCTAAATATGACTTGATAAGATCAAATGCAGTACCTCGTATACCATATCCATATAACTTATCTAAGAGCCTTTTGTGACATACAAAGTCAAATGCTTTCGTCATGTCCAAAAAGATAGCTGTTACAGGTGTACGAGAATTTAGGCATTCAGAAATTGTACTCATAAGGTCTGAAATAGCTTTAGTAGTAGATTTATTTTTTCTAAAGCCAAATTGTTCTTTAGTTAAAATATTATATTTCTCAAAGAAATTGTTCAGTCGATTATAAATAATTCGTTCAAATATTTTAGATATTATAGACGTTAGAGCTATAGGACGATATTTTTCACACTCTTCCTTATCACCTTTTTTAAATATAGGTTTAACTACAGAGCAATCGAGCAAATACGAGCAAAAAAATCACGTTTGTTGTATGGGAGCCCCCAAAATATTTATTTACTAGCTTTTGCCCGCGACTCCGTCCGCGTGGAATTAGTAATTTGGGCAGCTTATTTTTTTTATCCAATTTGCTTTTTCATCAATTATGGCTCTCCTTAGTTCCTCGATAATAAAAAAATTACCCCCCCCCCCGCATATTTATTTATTGACAGACAGACGGACGGCCGGACACGCTAAACACGCTATCGTTGTGTCCCTGTGACCGCGCCCGACGTTGCTTAACCTCGGTGATCGGACGAGAACCGGTGTTTAGTCAAATATCTCGAAAACGGTGCATCCTACGGCAAAATCAATGAAATTTTCATCCCCCTCTCATGGCGTTCACTGATCTCTATGTACGTTACATTGCGTCATCCTTTTTCGTGCGTGCAGCCGGCGTTCATCGATTTATTAGACGTTGTCACGTCAAAATGAATTAGCTCATTATATTGTCCATCATTAACTGAGTACGAAACACTAATTTTGTATCATTCTGTATACTTATTTATGTTTTTGATGAGTGATTTATGGCCCAGTCTTCCGCGAGTCTTTTTGAATGGTAAGCTGCGTATGGACTGCGCGCACAACGCGTACCCTATGCGAGCCCGGGTACGCGTACCCGGGTACGCGTGTCCTGGAACGCCATGTCCGTACGCTATGTACGCGTACACTGTACGCGTAGCTGCAAGTACGGACATGGCGTTCCAGTACCTCTACCATGAGTTACACTAGTTTACTGTACCTCTACCATGACTTTACACTAGTTTACAGTGACCGTACTCGCTAGCGACGGCGTAAATTATTTGTATGGAGAATTGTACTTCCGTAAGTGACCGCTAGAGGCGCTGTACAATGCTCCATACAAATAATTTACGCCGTCGCTAGCGAGTACGGTCACGTAAACTAGTGTAAACTCATGGTAGAGGTTCAGTGACCGTACTCGCTAGCGACGGCGTAAATTATTTGTATGGAGAATTGTACTTCCGTAAGTGACCGCTAGAGGCGCTGTGCACAATTCTCCATACAAATCATTTACGCCGTCGCTAGCGAGTACGGTCACTGTAAACTAGTGTAACTCATGGTAGAGGTACAGGACACGCGTACCCGGGCTCGCGTAGGGTACGCGTAATGTGCGCGCAGTCCGTACGCAGCTGTACAGCGCACCTTGTTCGCAGGACTCTCCATTATGTCAGCCAATGAGGTGCCGAAAGCGGAGTCGACGGCGAGACTCTCCGCCGACTTCCATGGGGCTCTGACGTGAAGCGGCGTACCCGGGAGGGCGGACTCCTGGCTGCTGCGACGGGCGGTACTCTGTAATTGAACATTTGAGTTATTCGTCATCATCATCATCCTGGCCTGTACCGTAAACTGGGGTTACTTTGAAATGCTGGGCTGCTTTAGAAAACAGTTTTTTACGCCGTGTCCTTATTTTTCAACCGACGAAAACAAAAGGAGGAGGTTCTCAAGTCGACGTGTATATTTGTTTTTTTTTTTTATGTCTGATCACGCATAACTTTTTACAGAGTAGTCCGATTTTGATGATTCTTTTTTAATTGGAAAGCGTATACCCCGAGGGTGGTCCCATTTTAATTTGAAAATAATATTCCTACCCTAAGGGTAGGAAAACAGGGGGTGATTGACTAACTTTTTACAGAGTAGTCTGATTTTCATAATTCTTTTTTATTGGATAGGGTATACCTTGAAGTTGGTATTATATAAATTTGGAAAAAAAAATTACCCTAAGGATGGGAAAAAAGTATAAAATAAAAACTTTTTTTCAAAAAAATTAAACCGCCGAAAAACTGAAAAGCAAAATAATACCAAATAATACCTTTAATTAATAATAATACCTTTAATAGCAAATAATACCTTTTTTGTTTGACCTTAATCTAGGTACCAGTTTGAAGTCGGTGCCTCAGCACTAGCCAGGAGGAGTGGACCTATAATCTTCTACCTGATTGGCTTTTATCACTCCTCCTAGCTAGTGCTGAGGCACCGACTTCAAACTGGTACCTAGATTAAGGTCAAACAAAAAAGGTATTATTTTTTGCTTTTCAGTTTTTTCGGCGGTTTAATTTTTTTGTTAAAATGTTTTTATTTTATACTTTTTTCCCATCCTTGGGGTACATTTTTTTTCCAAATTTATATAATACCAACTTCAAGGTCATACCCTATCCAATAAAAAAGAATTGAGTAAGAAAATCAGACTACTCTGTAAAATTTAGTCAATCATTCCCTGTTTTCCTACCCTTAGGGTAGGAATATTATTTCCAAAATTACATGGGACCACCCTTGGGGTATCCGCTTTCCAATAAAAAAAGAATCATCAAAATCCGACTACTCTGTAATAAGTTATGCGTGGTCATATAGTACAATCAGTAACTGAACAATCAATCATCCCCTGTTTTTCTACCCTGAGGGTAGGAATATTGTTTCCAAATTTAAATGGGACCACCCTCGGAGTATACGCTTTCCAATTAAAAAAGAATCACCAAAATCGGACTACTCTGTAAAAAGAAAGGCGTGATCATACATAAAATATATATATATATATATATATATATATATATATATATACACGTCGAATTGAGAACCTCCTCCTTTTGTTTTCGTCGGTTGAAAATAGGATTAAATTAGCGAGCGTCTGGCGGAAAAGCGGGAAAGCGGCCCTAAACGAACTCTTCCAAAAACCTGATCCTCCACAGCGCTGTCGGAGCTCAGCTCGGTCCCGGTGGTGGAAGTCGAGCTGGCCAGGTCGTTCCACGCGCTGTGGCTCGTGATGTGGGCCGTGGGAGGCTCGGAGCTGGTGCCATCTGTGCCAAGAGGTGTCAATCAGTTCACGTTATGTGCAGTGCTGCCATTAGGGTTGCCTTGCCAACCGTCCCGCTATCGGGTACGTGCACGACGGTGGCGCCGCGTAGCGTTGACAACATTTCCTCCTCATTTACTTCCAATTTTTGCCATGTTGTGCGCTGCGATCGTTTTCTGTGCCCCCACCACCCGCTTCGCACATAGCCAATACGTGGGACGTTCTGGAGCCCTCACAGAAATAATAATAAAGAGGATAGAAGTGCCTTAGACGCGTGACCTTGGCGCCGCGCTTGTGACTCGTAGGTCACAAGCGCGCGACTTGTGGCTCAGTGCTATTTGAAACGTGGGTATGACAACAAGTGCATTAAAATGGTGTTTTGCAGCATTAGCAATTGCGGAAACTCGTCCACGCTGTGTAATTACACTAATAAGGGGATTACATTTCATTTGTATGTATTAATTTAATGTAATAATGCGGTTTATATCAAAATACAACTTGAGAAAATATTTAATTATGAAATATTGGTTTACACGTTATTAACACGAAACTTCATATACCATTGCTACTCATGCCCATAAAAACGCAGATCGTTTTGAATTATACGCAGCAATGTAAAGTAATTTTTGATAACCCTTCCGTCTTGCGCAAAAGTTCGTGGTACGGACAAAAAAACAGGTTACGACTAGTACAGACATAATGCCGACGCGGCCAATAAAGAGCGCCGTTGTGTAAATGTGGGTATGACTTACGTTGAGTGTTATTCAACGCTATCTCTAAGGTGTAAGGTTCATAATTGTTTGTAAGCAAAAATATTAGTAATTGTGTGCGTGATTGCGTAGTACGGTTCCGGTCTTTTGCATGTGTGCATTAACACAGTAAGTAGAGGGGATGAAGCAGCGACACGAGTTCCGGAAGAAAATAGGAAATAAGGCATTTCTATCCTCTTTATTATTATTTCTGTGGGAGCCCTAGAGCATACGTCCCGCAAAAGGCCTGCGCGGGACGCAGATCGTCCCGTTTTCGGGTTAGACGGTGCGCTCACACGCTCTCGCTTCCTTCTTTTTAGGGTTCCGTACCCAAAGGGTAAAAATGGGACCCTATTACTGAGGCTCCGCTGTCCGTCCGTCTGTCCGTCTGTCACCAGGCTGTATCTCATGAACTGTGATAGCTAGACAGTTGAAATTTTCATAGATGATGTATTTCGGATGCCGCTATAACAACAAATACTAAAAAGCAGAATAAAATAAATATTTGAGGGGACTCCCATACAACAAACGTGTTTTTTTTTGCTCGTTTTTTGTCGATATTGATAACGGCAACAGGCAGACGCTTGAAATATTCACAGAATATTTAGTTTTATATATATTCACTTTAAAAATAAATTATTACATTATAATAAAACAAATATTTAAGGACCCCATACAACAAACGTGATTTTTTACCGTTTTTATAGTTAATGGTACGGAACCCTTCGTGCGCGAGTCCGACTCGCACTTGGCCGGTTTTCTTTTTCATGTAATTTTTTTTAATGTTTGCGTCAAAAAACTTATATGCTTACATTGTCTTTGGCTAGACTAAACTAAAACTTATTATAAATCCGGGTTTTTTTTTCATACCTTTCAATACGTTGCCGGCCAATATACGTAACCAAGTTAGGCCGGGTGAAGGAGTCCCGCATTTTATAGACAAATGTAAATGTTATCTTAATTAGGACTCTTAAGTCCTGCAATTTGATAACAAATGTACCGCAAATCTGTGCACTAAGGTTGGCAACCCTAGCTGCCGTCTTTTTTTTGGAAGTCGCTAGAAAATTTGCAAAAGTCGCTAGTTTACCTAGTTTAAGGGTAATTAAACCTCATTTTTCACTACATGTAAGGAAAACTACCAAAGAAAGATTACTCAAAACAGTGGGTCCCCGAGTCAGTCGCTACTAAACGCGATTTATTATGTGAAACACTTACAAAAAAGTCACTAACTTAAAAAGTTACTAAATCTAGTGACTACGTCACCAAGGTGACAACACTTTATGTGGGGTACTTAAATAGGATACGATGCCCGACAGACTTATAAATTAAAAAATAAATAAAAACCCTCAATTCAATTAGGTCACGTTATGTTTGAAACTAAAGTAAATGTCCATTATGCGTCTAAGATCCCTTCTGCAGCTAAAAGAGCTGATAACTTTGAAACAGCTGAACCAATTTTGATGAAACATGTCTAATTGTAAGAACCATCACCAAGAAAACTGTTAAAAATAAATAAACAAACATCCAAATCGGTTCACCTGTTTAAGAGCTATGATGCCACAGACCGACACACAGATACACACACACACACACTTGTGTCGGGGTTTAGAAATGCCGCTTACCTCCCCTGAGCCCTTCCCTCCTCGCCCTGCCTCCGTCATCGCTGTTCCTCCGAGAAGAAGACTCACTCTGGCTCGTCAGCTTCTCGCTCTCAAACGTTATTCTGTCCTTGTCCTGCCCGAACCTGCCCGAAGTCCGCCGAGGCACGCGCTCCAATCGGCTGACAACTTTCTTAATGGTAAACTCTTGCTCGATGTCGTCGCCATTTTCCATGGTTTTCTGTGGACAATTAGAATTGGTTTTAGACAATACATCACCCCAAAGTATAGTGAAAATAACTTTAATTCCAATACTAGATGAAAAAAAATCCGCCTGTATAATTGCCGTTACCATGGGAATTCCGGGAAAATATAAACCCTATGTCACTCTCGTAACTGAGACGAGAATCTAATTACACCTCACACTTCAAAATCCATTGAGCCGTTTAGGCTGCAGGGCGTGCCAAAGAATGATACATACCTACATAAACACACAGGCTCGAAAAACATAACCCTCCTTCGACAGTCAGGTGACAAGTAAGTGCTTTACCATTTCTAGGGTTCCGTAGCCAAAATAGAATAAAGGAAGCCTCATAGTTTCGCCATGACGGTCTGTCCGTCTGTCCGTGGCTGTAATTTTGCATAGATATTATATTATGTAGATTACGAGTATGCCTACAAAGTGGTAAAATACAATGTAGAAAAAATTTTTTTTGGTGCTCCTTTCATAGACGTAGTGTGGACGGATGACGATGATGATGATGATGATGATGGTCCAATTATGTTTTGTTAGAATTTAAAGCAAAATGTTGCTGAATTGTCATATGTCGTCATAAAAGCGACTATTATTTAGCAACTACCGACAAATCACTAATTGTCGGATAATCACAGGAAACTGTCAGTCCATGCCATTAGGCGGCGGCGTGGGTGGGCAGTGACAATATTGATCTGCTGCCTGGACAGGACGAGGCCGGTGTCGTCGCGTCATTATTATCCGATGGCAAAAGAAAAGGTTACCTATGTGTTTAGGCCGTGTTCAGTGTTCAGACCAAACTGACTGTCAGCCGCCGAAAGTGAGCGAGCGTTACGCAGTTTATTGTATTTCCATACATATTCATTTTTTCGTTCACACCTAACCGACAATACGCTATTACTATTTTTCATATTAAACACTGGGGCTCAGTGAGCCTGCTCACATTCGGCGGCTGACTATACGTTTGGTTTGAACACGGCCTTAAGGTACTACGAGCGTTTCAACCGCTATCTCTTTCAGTTTAAGGATGGAAGTATGGATGTCACTCTCACAACTGAGATGAATCTAAATTAAATATAATCTAATTATATAAATACTAGCTGTTGCCCGCGACTCCGTCCGCGAAGAATAGTAGCCTACGACCAGTCCTACGACCTATTCTCAGACGTACCGAATATGGTCAAAAATGTTTTAATAAAAAAAAAAAACTAAAAAACACGTTAAGTATGAAGTATCTTTTTGTATTTTTTTTTCAACTTCATTTTTTATTACTTTTACGGTCATCCCGTGAAACCATATATTTCAAACTAAATACAAACTGAAATATAGATAGAAAAAAGACCAATGCTGGGAATCGAACCCAGGTCCTCAGCGTTCCGTGCTGCGTGCTTACCCCTACACCATCACTGGTCTAGCAGTTAGCGACGAATCTTTCCCATACATCGTACACTTCAGTCTGTTATAATCACATTATGCAGTGATAAAGCGCGCATCTATGTTATGCCCTCTACCGAGAGACTTAACACTCCTTCGGAGCTAACCGCACACCTGGACCAAGAGATGGCGCTACTATACCAACTTTAACAAGTTAAGTATGAAGTATCTTTTTGTATTTATTTTTTTCAACTTCATTTTTTATTACTTTTACGGTCATCCCGTGAAACCATACGAGGGGCGTTCAATATAAAGTGAGAATGAGATGCAAACTCTTTTAATATTACGAAATTAAATACTGGCCGGTAAAGCTAATCTATCTAGCTGATTGCTATGAAAAAAAAACGAACTGTCTTTTGTTTAAAAAAATATACGGTAATTGCTTTGCAATGCTATTGAGTACGTTAGCGAAAATGGAGAAAATTGAACTGCGCGCCGTTATCAAATACTTGTATTAGAAAAATTTTTCTACGGACCAAGTCAATTTGGATTTGCGGGACACTTTAGGGTCTAATTCGACAGTCGCACGTTGGTGCGCCGAATTTAGACGTGGAAGAACATCGACAATGGACGACCCCCGCTCCGGACGCCCTACTACAGCAGTAACTGAAGAAATTGTGAAAAAAGTCGAAAACTCAGTTTTGGCGGATCGTCGTGTCACAGTTCGTTTTATTGCTGAAAATGTAAAGATTTCAACGGGGAGCGTGCATAATATTTTACATTAACGCTTGGGTATGAAAAAGGTATCTGCGTGTTGGGTACCAAGAATGCTTACTGACACGCAAAAACAAACTAGACTAGAGATTTGTCAAGAAGCTTTGAACCTGATGCAGCAAGACCGGGAATTTTTTTTGGCGCGATTTATAACAATGGACGAAACATGGCTCCATCATTACGACCCTGAAACGAAACTGCAGTCTATGACATGGAAAAGGCCATCATCTCCAACTCCGAAGAAATTCAAGGTCAGCCCATCTGCCGGTAAGGTCATGGGCTCTGTTTTTTGGGATGGTAAAGGGGTATTAATGATTGAGTATCTCGAGCATGGAGCCACTATTACGGGCACTTTATACGCCAAACAAATAGCAACATTGCGCAATGAGATCCGCGAAAAACGGCGAGGTAAACTCTTGAAAGTTGTGCTGTTCCACCAGGACAATGCCCCGGCACACAAGTCCGCCGTTGCAATGGCTGCAATTCGTGATGCTGGGTTCGATATCCTTAAGCATCCTCCGTATTCACCAGATCTCGCTCCCAGTGATTTCTACCTATTTCCGAGATTGAAACAATACCTGAGAGGCCAGAAATTTGAAGACGACGACGCGGTAGTCGCTGCAGTACAAGATGTTTTAAGTACTCAAGATGAGACCTTTTTTAAAAATGGAATTTTAAGTTTAGAAATAGATATACTAAGTGTATTATGCTAAAAGGTGACTATGTCGAAAAATAAAATGACATTTAGTAAAAGTTGTTTATAACATACTCATTCTCACTTTTTATTGAACGCCCCTAGTATATTTCAAACTAAATACAAACTGAAATATAGATAATCCATATCTATATCTATATTTCAGTTTGTTTGGATCAAAGTGCTCGTCAAGACGAATCAAACGAGCCCAAACTCGACGGGATTGTGCTATTTTATTACATAGTTCCTATGGCCACCATCCAGCTCCATCATCAGATCAGCTCCATGTTACAATAATATTGCATTGTCATCCAATTTACACATATGTGCAAAATTTCAGCTCAATCGGAAACCGGGAAGTGGGTCAAAATCGCGCCCTAAGGAGTCGGTTACAAACATACAAACATACAAACATACAAACAAAAACTCAAAAACACGCTTTAAAAAAAATAAAATAAAAATTTAATAAATTTCAATTCACTATTCTTATAGTGCCGGAAAATTCTTCATAAGCAATTATTATATTGTTATATCCAGATCAAAATTTGTAAACAATTCTAAATATTGATAAAATAAATAATAATAGTTTAAAATATTTTATTGTAAAAAAAGCGTGGGGTGCATGGTGTCAATTGGATTATCATTTTGATAACATCTTAAAAAGCACCCCACGCTTTTTTACAATAAAATATTTTAAACTATTATTATTTATTTTATCAATATCTAAAATTGTTTACAAATTTTGATCTGGATATAACAATATAATAATTGCTTATTAAGATTTTTTACTGCACTATAAGAATAGTGAATTGAAATTTATTAAAATTTATTTTTTATTTTTTAAAGCGTGTTTTTTAGTTTTTTTTAACTATTATTTTTATTATTACGCTAATAGAAAATAATTTGCGCAAATGTCTTCGTGGGAACCACTTATAAAGCCATTGTATATAATTATAGATTCTACGACTCAAAAGTAATGTCAAAGATTCTGTCAAAAAATGAAATTAAGGGGAAGGAACAAACTCAATTGATAATATCAGTTGATCATAGTAGTTTATGCAGCAGTTCACCAGTTGTATAAGTGAGGTCTTAGAAGGCGAGTGACGCGAGTTGCGATATGATATTTGACAGATGTTTTTCAGCTTTTTGACGTGACGACGTCTAATAAATCGATGAGCGCCGGCTGTATGCACAAAAAAGGATGACGCAATGTACCGTACATGTACTTCCAGAGCATTGAACGTCAGTATTACAAGAGTGCAGCGAACGCCAGGATGTACAATCTTAGTACTAGCGCGCTCGGGTAATTTTCAATGCGGGGGGTGCGGGGTGCGGAGTGCGGTGGGGCAAGAGGGGGAGTGTTGAGGGGGGAGTGCGGGAGAGGGGGGGGGGATTAAAGGGGGATGAAAATTTCATTGAGTTTGCCGTAGGATGCACCGTTTTCAAGATATTTGACAAAACACCGATTCTCGTCCGATCACCGAGGTTAAGCAACGTCGGGTGCGGGCAGTACTTGGATGGGTGACCGCCTGGTTTCATTTTTGTTTTTTTTAATGTTTTGTTATGACGTTGTCATGTTAAACTATCGTCCGTAAACCGACTTTATAGACAACCGGTTTTTAGTTATTTTTATTAACATCTAATTAATAAAATATTGTTTTTAAAAAAGTTTATTTTTCTTCTATGTTTCTTAATTCAGAACTTCGTTGTTTAATAAATAAATAAATAAATATCATGGGACAATTCACACCAATTGACCTAGTCCCAAAGTAAGCTTAGCAAAGCTTGTGTTATGGGTACTAAGCAACGGATAAACATACTTATATTGATAAATAAATACTTAAATACATAGAAAACATCCATAACTCAGGAACAAATATTCGTGCTCATCACACAAATAAATGCCCTTACCGGGATTTGAACCCAGGACCTCTTGCTTCGTAGGCAGGGTCACTACCAACTAGGCTAAAGCGGTGTTTACGAAGTGATTTGAATTTTTCTGGTTGGACAATAGTTTCAATGATGACCCATTATCACCAAAGTCAGGATCTGATGAGTGGAACCCGGGAAAATCGAGCGCACTTTTCAACTATCGTATGGTTGCAAAGCGATTTGGGTATATCTTCTTCTTCTTCTAATATATAAAAATCTCGTGTCACGGCGTGTTTGTTATTTTTTTTATGTTATAGTGGGCAAACGAGCAAACGGATCGCCTGATGGTAAATGATTACCGTCGCCCATGGACACCTGCGACACCAGAAGAGTCACAAGTGCGTTGCCGGCCTTTTAGGTAGGAGTACGCTCTTTTTTTGAAAGCTTGAAGGTCATGGTTTAGACGACCAGATGGCCTAGTGGTTAGAGAACCTGACTATGAAGCTTGAGGTCACGGGTTCGATTCCCGTGTCGGGGCAGATATTTGTATGAAAAATACAAATGTTTGTTCTCGGGTCTTGGGTGTTTAATATGTATTTAAGTATGTATCTATCTATATAAGTATGCTTATCCGTTGCCTAGTACCCATAACACAAGCTTGCCTAGCTTACTTTGGGACTAGGTCAATTGGTGTGAATTGTCCCGTGATATTTATATTTATTTACTAGCTTTTGCCCGCGACTTCCTACGCGAAGACAATAACGTTAGGTTGTTTGGATGAAATCTGGCACACAGGTAGTTTATTACATGAATTATAACACATAGGATAATGCCAGGAAAATGAAAATTTCCCGTGGAATAGGAATAAGTGAATTCTATAGCCGCTAAGCCGTGGTGCCCTTGTGGTCAGACCTATGGACTCTTAAGCAGAGGGTCGTGAGTTTGAGCTCGGGCTTGCACCTCTGAGTTTTCCGAATTCATGTGGTAAATTACGTTTGAAGTTTACCATGAGCGTAATAGTGAAGGAAAACATCGCGAGGAAAGCTGCACACACCTGAGAAGAATTTCAATTGTGGGTGTGAAGTTCCCAAATCTACTGTCCAAGTCCTCTCGTTCTGGGAGGAGGCCTGTGCCTGATTGAAACAGGCTTTTTTCATCCCGGAAAGTGTAAAGTAAAGTTTCCGTGGGATAGAAATTCCTTTTTTGACCTTTTTTGAAAATCAGAGACATTGTAGCTTTTTATTAGTGAAATCATTTTAACAATCAGCCTATATTCAATTCACTTATTTCTATCCCATGTGAATTTAGTATTTTCCCGTAGAAAAGTAACCTATGTCAATCAGGGATACTGTAGCATACTATTAGTGAAAGAATTTTTTAAGCCACCCACAAATTTGGATTGACTTACTTCTATCCTGCGGGAATTTTGCATTTTCGCGAAGAAGAGTAGTCTATACCAATCAGAAATAGTGTAGCTTTCTATTGGTGAAAGAATTTTCAAAATCAGCCCCGAAGTTGAATTCAGTTTTTTCTATCCCGTGGGAATTTTGCATTTTCCTGAAGAAAAAGTAGTCTATGTCAATTGGGGATAGTCATATCATATCATATGAAAGAATTTTTAAAATCAGTGCCGATGTTGAATTTACTTATTTCTATCCCGTGGGATTTTTTTATTATCCCGGAAAAAGTACCCTATGTAAATCAGGGATACTGTAGCTTACTATTGGTGAAAGAATTTTTGAAATCAGCCCCGAAGTTGAATTCACTTATTTCTATCCCGCGGGAATTTTGCATTTTCCCGAAGAAGAGTAGTCTATACTAATCAGTTGTAGCTTTCTATTGGTGAAAGAATTTTCAAAATCAGCCCCGAAGTTGAATTCAGTTTTTTCTATCCCGTGGGAATTTTGCATTTTCCTGAAGAAAAAGTAGCCTATGTCAATTGAGGATGGTCATATCATATCATATGAAAGCATTTTTAAAATCAATGCCGATGTTGGATTTACTTATTTCTATCCCACGGGAATTTTGTATAATCCCGGAAAAAAGTACCCTATGTAAATCAGGGATACTGTAGCTTACTATTGGTGAAAGAATTTTTGAAATCAGCCCCGAAGTTGAATTCACTTATTTCTATCCCGCGGGAATTTTGCATTTTCCCGAAGAAGAGTAGTCTATACCTAATCAGTTTGTAGCTTTTTATTGGTGAAAGAATTTTCAAAATCAGCCCCGAAGTTGAATTCCGTTTTTTCTATCCCGTGGGAATTTTGTATTTACTTGAAGAAAAAGTAGCTTTTGTTAATCGGTGATAGTCATATCACATAATATGTAAGAATTATTAAAATCAGCTACGAAATTGAATTAATTTATTTCTATCCCGTGGGAAATTTGAATTTTCGCGGATAAAAAGTAACTTATGTCAATCAGGAATAGTATAGCTTTCTATTGGTGAAAGAATTTTCAAAATCAGCTCGGAAGTTGAATTCAGTTTTTTCTATCCCGTGGGAATTTTTGCATTTTCCTGAAGAAAAAGTAGCCTATGTCAATTGGGGATAGCCATATCATATCATATGAAAGAATTTTTAAAATCAGTGCCGATGTTGATTTTCCTTATTTCTATCCCACGGGAATTTTGTATTATCCCGGAAAAAATACCCTGTGTAAATCAGGGATACTGTAACTTACTATTGGTGAAAGAATGTTTAAAATCAGCCCCGAAGTTGAATTCACTTATTTCTATACCGCAGGAATTTTGCATTTTCCCGAAGAAGAGTAGTCTATACTAATCAGAAATAGCTGTAGCTGTGAAAGAATTTTCAAAATCAGCCCCGAAGTTGAATTTATTTTTTTCTATCCCGTGGGAATTTTGTATTTTCCCGAAGAAAAAGTAGCTTTTGTTAATCGGGGATAGTCATATCACATAATATGTAAGAATTATTAAAATCAGCTACGAAATTGAATTAATTTATTTCTATCCCCTTGGAATTTTTAACTTTCCCGGATAAAAAGTAACTTACGTCAATCAAAAATAGTGTAGCGTTCTAATAGTGAAAGAATTTTTCAAATCGGCTCAATAGTTTCAGAGATTCTGCTATAAACAAAAAAACAAAGAAAGTTTAGATATTTCCCTTTCCCGTGGGAATTTCAAAAGATATATACTGTGGCGGGCTTTTTTGTAGGACTATTTAAGATAAACATTTCCATCATACATTACTTATGTGTAACTCTAGCGGTTTTGGCATTCCTGCGAAGAATTCGTTTATCGCTATCCCGCGGGAACTATGCAATTTTCCGGGATAAAAAGTATCCTATATGTTAATCCGGATTATAAACTATCTGTGTGCCAAATTTCATCAGAATCCGTTAAACCGTTTTAGCGTGAAAGAGTAACAAACATCCATCCATACATACATTCTTCAAACTTTCGCGTTTATAATATTAGTAGGATTATTTATTTATATCGGTCCGGGAATACCGCAGCAGGAAAACCTCCGAAACGGCTAGACCGATTTTCATGAAATTTTTTGTTTATATTTGGTAGGTCTGAGAATAGTCGCAGGCTATTTTTTATACCCCTATTCTTCGCAGACGGAGTCGCGGGCAACAGCTAGTTTAGTTTGCTCACGAAAATCATCACTTGGCGAAATGGAACTGATGAGATGAGGAAGACCACATGGCCACCGGAACTACTCCTTTCATTGGTCAATGGTGGTTGGTGGCATTTTCGAGTGATGTCATTTCGAAAATCAATACCCAGGTGCCCGGTTTACGTTTTCTCATATACATTACAAATAATGTTGGAAATTAACTATCTCTAAATCTAAATAGGTCGCCGCGTGTCGTCACGCGCTATTCATTCATTAATTAGATCTGCGTCATAAAATATATACAGGGTTATTGGTAAGACGACCTATTCCAGTCAAGGGGTTATGGGGGAGGTCATTTGCAATCATTTTTAGGGTTCCGTACCTACCCAAAGGGTAAAAACCTTATTAAAAATCACGTTATTAATTGCCAGACACTTAACATCGTGGCAATCCCTTGCCAGACACCTTTAATGTTAATGTTCATGAAATTATAATTCTACTTACGTTAAAGTATAACAGCTGATTTTTATATATAATACTTTGGTAATAAGTAGATGATGTTTTCCTCTTTAGCCAGACATTTTTGATAGCTCCAACCCCTTGCCAGACAAGCAATGTAAATGTTAAGAAGAGATCTAACAATTAAAGGGTGTCTGGTAAGGGGTTGCCACGATGTTAAGTGTCTGGCAATGAATAACGTGATTATTAATAATATTTTGAAGGTAATACCAAAAAATCGCACAATATTATTTGACGAAAGTAGATCGGTATTTTACACACCTTTTTTGGTACTTACCGTTTATCTGCCAAAGCCACTGTAACCCAAACTTCATAATGGTCCATCGTTCTTTCCAGTGTTGGGAGCATGCGCTGACCAACTTTCAGCTTTTATAAAATAACGAAGTAAGTATTTCATGCTAAATACAAACTGAAATATAGATGCACAGAAAAAACCCCAGAAAAAAGACAAATGCTGGGAATCGAACCCAGGTCCTCGGCATTCCGTGCCGTGTGCCATACCCCTACACCACCACTGGTCTAGAGATTAGACACGAATTTTTCCCGTACATCGTACATTTCAATCTGTTAAATCATCACCTTATGCAGTGATAAGTGCGCATTTTTTTTTCTGGCGTTTTTTTCTGTGCAACTATATTTTCAGTTATACAAAAAGATACTTCATAGCTAACTTGTTAAAATAACGAAGGTCTGGGGTTCACGGGCTCTTAGGCTATTAGGATGATGGAGGTGCAGTAAAAAGGGATTTTTGAATTTCCGCGGGATAAAGTTCGGGAGTTGAACAAAAAATTTGTTTGTACGGACAAAGTCACCTGAAAAAGCTAGTTATTTATGTCACCGGTCCGTATAAATATAAAAAGCACGATAAAAACAGATTGCTTGGAACGCAGCACGTCGTGGAACGGTCATCGTGAATTATTAAATCGTTATCGATTTTACGTAGTATGTCGGTTCGTCCTTATAGTGTCACTGCTACGGAGTTTTATGACTCTCTGTAATGATAGCACTTTTCAATTCATTCACTAAATCATCATAATCATCATCATTACCAAGTGTGGTGTGGGGTTTAGAATAGGCATGTTGACACCACCAATCAACTGACGTACTTTTTATGAGCTGTCAAAACACATTCTCCCATAGAGTTTGAATGGCAATAGCAACTTATGACGTCGCTTGTTCGCCAACTCAATCAACTATTTATTGGTTTTAAAGCAACAAAAAATCTAATTTTGCAGTTAATCGAAAATTAATCTGTTTTTCCGGGCTAAAATAAAGCGTTTTTTCCTGGAGTCGTATTTCAAATTATTTTTTAATGGCGTGAACATCCCTATTTCACCTCTGAATTTCTTCCATGGATGTCGTAAGAAGCGACTAAGAGCGCGCGCAGACAGAGAGCGGTCTGGAGCTCTGAGTTCCGTCTTCGGAGTTCTGCGTTCTTTCGAATGTACCGAGTCCCTTACGATAACGCACACAGCAGGCGGTCAGTACGCTTAGTATAAGTTTCACTTCACCAAAATACTTCTCGATCGCGTTTACGTAAAAATTTCAATTCTATGGAAACATGGAAGCGCGCGCGCGGAGACGCTGTCCATGTTTCCCTACTAATTGATTTTTTTACGTAAACGCGATCGAGAAGTATTGAAGTGAAGGAAAACTTATACTAAGCATACAGTACGCTTATTATAAGTTTTTCTCAAACATCCAAGGAAATGTGGTCCTTATAGTCGTGACAATAGAACACGAAGTATGCCATTGTATAGCAGTTGAGGAAGATTCGTTCTAATTTCAAATTAGACGACAATAATGGAATTTCATACAAACATTGCTGGCCAAGGCCAGCAAAGAGATTGTCTTTTGTTTTAGTGGGTCGTATTTTCTTTTATTGACTATCAATGACATACTGCCAATTAAGAAAAATTTAGTTTGTGAATTTACTTTTTAATATCTTACTTGGCTAGATTTAATAAAATAAATAAGGATTGGCGTTTATTGTTAACAATTTATTAAAATAACCAATTAATAAGGTCGTAATTTTTTAATAAATATAAATCATCTCAAGATTTTGCGTTAAAAACATTAACTGGAACAGCTTACAAATAAATTGCTGGAAAAAAATATATACTGGCGGGAATCAAAAAAAAAACAATTTGAATTAAATATGAATATATAAGTTGAACATTCGTATCATTTCCTTGGATTTATTTGAGAAAAGCACTATACAAGCCTTGGCCACGAACAGGGATTGCCGGCCTCGTATCTCTAGATGGCCTCGTTAACACTCGGCCATCTATTACTACTCGGCCGGCAATCCCCTATTTCGCGGCCGCTGCAGTAATGTACTATTACTTCACCAAAATACTTCTCGATCGCGTTTACGTAAAAATTTCTATTCTATGGAAACACGGACGCGCGGCCGCGGAGGCGCTGTCCATGTTTCCCTAGTAATTGATTTTTTACGAAAACGCGATCGAGAAGTATTGAAGTGAAGGAAAACTTATACTAAGCGTACAGACCGCGGCGGTCAAAGCGGAACGCCGCGTTCTAAGAGTTCTTTTGCCGCCGAGAAAGAGAACGCCGCGTTCACCGTGATGGCTGAAGTTACAAATACAGTAAAACTGATCAAATTGGATAGAAAAAGGTGATTATTATATGATTTAAATCATTTACACTACAAAAATCGTGACAAAAAAGCAGAAACTTGGCCTGAAATGGCCGCGGCAAGGGATTCTTCTCGTGTTGCGTTAATTAGGTGCACCAAATATTTTCTACATTTTTAGAAGTTTCTAGGCTCCACAAAATCAATGCTTCTTCTTCGAAAGATGAACTTTCTAGTGACATGTTCCACATACAAAAACATGGAACGCAAGAATTTGACCGCCTCTTGTGTGCGTTGGAACTGTCGAGTGGTCAAGACGGAGAACTCTGAGCGCAGAACTCGGAACTCCAGACCGCTCTCTGTCTGCACGCGCTCTTAGGAAATAAGTCAAGGTAGATATATGGTAGGCGATAGGCTAGCAACCTGTTACTATTGCGCTCAGCCTACTCCCGTTGGGATGCAGGCGTGATGTGTGTATGTATCATCGTCACCATCATCTAAGCCTATATGTCCACTGGCCACAGTCCTCTCAGAATGAGAGGGCTTGCGCCGTAGTTCCCACGCTAGCCCAGTACAGATTGAGAACTTCATATACACCACCGAATTTCTTGGCGGGTGTGCAAGTTTTCTCGCGATGTTTTCCTTCAAATTTCAAATGTAATTAATTTCGCACGTAAATACCGAAAAAGTCAAAGGTGCGAGCCCCGGCTCGAACCCACGACCCTCTGCTTGAGAGGCCATAGGTCAAACCACTAGGCCACCATTACTAATAAGTAGCATCATTCTACTTATTGAAGTGAAACTTCTAATGCGACTTCCAACAAGGTAGCGTTAAACGTTTAACGCTACCATGGAGGGGGTATGAAAGCACTAGTATATGTACTGCCGTAGCAAGTACACTTGGTATATATACTAACGGATGTTAAAAACTTCGATAGTGCGATGCAGAACTCATACTGTCTGTGTAAATGTATGAGACTTGATAAAAGCGTCATCTAGAGAGTAATTTAAACACATAGATGCATAGAAGTGAAACTTCTAATGCGACTTCCATCCAACAAGGTTGCGTTAAACGTTTAACGCTACCATGGAGGGGTATGAAAGCATTAGTATAATTATGTACTGCCGAAGCAGGTACACTTGGTATATATAGTACTAACGGATGTTAAAAACTTCGATAGTGCGATGCAGAACTCTTATACTCTCTGTGCAAATGTATGAGACTTGATAAAAGCGCCATCTAGTGAGTAATTTAAACACATAGATGCATAAGTAAATTTAGTTCTTTAAATTATTGCAATAAGGTTCATATTGATGTATAAGTGCCTTTTTCATTTCCACATTACGAAGTTTCACTTCTTCCGCGCGGAGGAACTGCACGCACCTACTATTTCTTTTATGAAGGAGCCGTTACACGTGATTTCACTGTCGTTAGAAATACTTTAACGTAAAACCTTTAAAGTAAACGTACCAATGCTCGACACCTCAACGCCCAGTAGATGACACCCGTTTGTCACCTCTCTTACTGTGACATAATGAAGGTGCCATGTATTGGGTCAGTGTGAGCACAAGGACGTTTACCTTACAATATTAAGAGTAGGTATTAAGTACTTGAATTTTGACTTTGAAATTTAAATAATTGTAATTCGGTCTTCATAAAACCCGACTGCGTAAAAATATTTTCTTATTTACCCCTAAAAGGCCGCATGACTAAAATTAATTTATTTACGTTACACGTCCGTCTTTGGGTGACTGTACCTCTACCATGAGTGTACACTAGTTTACGTGACCGTACCACAAACCGTACTCGCTAGCGACGGCGTAAATTATTTGTATGGAGAATTGTACAGCGCCTCTAGCGGTCACTTACGGAAGTACAATTCTCCATACAAATCATTTACGCCGTCGCTAGCGAGTACGGTCACTGTAAACTTGTATAAACTCATGGTAGAGGTAATGGAGGTTAGATCAATTTGCCAGAATCGTTGTCTTAGTAGCAAAATTTTCACTCGCATTTTTTCATAGGTATGCTTTTTTCTCACTGTGGTTTTTTACTGAAGCTTATTTTCACAAACACGTTTTTAGGGTTCCGTAGTCAACTAGGAACCCTTATAGTTTCGCCATGTCTGTCCGTCTGTCTGTCTGTCTGTCTGTCTGTCTGTCCGCGGCTAAGCTCAGAGACTGTTAGTACTAGAAAGCTGTAATTTGGCATCAATATATATATCAGTCACGCCGACAAAGTGATTGAATAAAAAAAGTAAAAAAAATTTTTTTAGGGTACCTCCCATAGACGTAAAGTGGGGGTGATTTTTTTTTTCTCGGCTAACCCTATAGTGTGGGGTATCGTTGGATAGGTCTTTTAAAATCATTGCGGGGTTGCTAACATGATTTTTCTATTCAGTGATCTGTTTGCGAAATATTCAACTTTAAAGTGAAAATTTTCATTAAAATCGGCCGTCCCCCCCCCCTCTAAAATCTAAACTGTTGGGTGGAAAAATTTTAAAAAATTCAGAAGGGTAGTAAATATATCAAATTTACTAGGAAAATTATAGCGGCTAAGATTGCTTGGAAATTATTTGTAGTTTAAGAGTAAATAGTAGCCTAAGGTATAAAACATACCTAAACTTGGATGATTCCGTAGACATACGAAATCCTTAGAAAAATATTACTTGATTTTTTCGTAATGGCTACGGGACCCTACCTTGGGCGTGTCCGACACGCTCTTGGCCGGTTTTTTCCCAATTTTAATAGACACAGAAACATAGGTCGGTTTAGGTTATGTTAAGTTGGCATCGGCCCGAAGGGCCAAAAGCACACAGGAGAAGGAATTCGCGTTAGCAGAGCTCCGTCGACACTGTTTCTGTGTTAATTCAAATTGGGAAAAAACGCTACTGTGAAAATAAGCTTCAGTAAACAAAATAACGTTCATTCAGCAGGGTAAAAAAAACATTGGCCCCCGACATTGGTCCCCTGCGACGTCATGTGGTGGGTCACCACCCACCCACACCGGTTGCTGGGGTGCCTAGTGGCTTCTAGTGGCCCAATTTAAGTTATTCTAAATACATCCTCACGGTGACGCACGGGTATAAGTTCGTGACTGAACGGTATTTATTTTTAACCAAACGAGTGGTCATACTTGTATTCAAACCACATACAGGTCACTCGCCGATTTACCCCTATATTTATCCGTAATAACTTTAATTTCAATACTAGATGAAAAAAAAGCCGCCTGTATAATTCTCGTTCCCATGGGAATTCCGGGAAAATATATATATCCTATGTTACTCTCGGAACTGAGGCGAATCTAATGGCACCTCACACTTCAAAATCCATTGAGCCGTTCCGGCTGCAGGGCGTGCTAAAGAATGATACATACATACATACATAAATACATACTCTCGAAAAACATAACCCTCCTTTGGCAGTCGGGTGAATAGGATTACCCATCAAAAACATTTTCATGTAAAATGTTGCCAAGACGAGACCATATACCCCTGGTTGGGAACTCATGTTCCAAGATATCAATTGAGACCTTTTACATTCATGCAAAAACTCCATTGTTTGATGTAGGATAAAAAAAGCGTAACCTTCAATAATGTTTTCCTTTGCTGTAGGTATTTGTCTGTCTGTTTACATTCACGGCTATGGTTGGACAATAAAACGGCGTTGAATCGCGGATCGGTAATAATAGTGTTTGTAAACGGGAAGGAATGACAGGGAGTTGTTGTCGTTTGGATTTTAAAAGAGCTAGGTGTAAATAATAGCTGGGTCCTCAGTCCTCACTGAGCGAGCGGCCTCGCGAGGCTAGCGCATGAGGCATAATTTTGTTCGACACAAAGTTCAAAATCGCGCTGAAAATGGCTGCCTTGCGAGACAGTTCGCTCAGTGGAGACCGCTATTGGCCAAGAACTTGTCAAGCTACGCGTATTATGGGTCATGGCATTTATAATACCGGCCAAGTGCGAGTCGGACTCGCATACGAAGCGTTCCGTACCATCTATAAAAACGGCAAAAAAATCATGCCTTTTGCGTGGGAGCCACGTCACGTCACGTTCACGTTCACGTTCATCACGTTTTTTGTATGGGAGCCCCCTTAAATATCTGTTTTATTTTAATTTAATTATTTACTTTTAAAGTTACCTATAACTAAATATTCTGTGAATATTTCAAGCGTCTACCTGTTGCCGTTATCAATATCGAGCAAAAACGAGCAAAAAAATCACGTTTGCTATATGGGAGCCCCTTAAATATTTGTTTTATTCCGTTTTCTAGTAGGTACCTATTTGTTGTTATAGCGGCAACCGAAATACATCATCATCTCGGAAAATTTCAACTGTTTAGCTATAACGGTTCATGAGATACAGCCAGACAGACAGACAAACAGTCGGACGGACAGCGGAGTCTCAGTAATAGGGTCCCGTTTTTAGGGTTCCGTAGGAACCCTTATAGTTTCGCCATGTCTGTCCGTCTGTCTGTCTGTCTGTCTGTCTGTCCGCGGCTAAGCTCAGAGATCGTTAGTTCTAGAAAGCTGTAATTTGGCATGAATATACATATCAGTCACGGCAACAAAGTGGTAAAATAAAAAATAAAAATAATTTTTTTTTAGGGTACCTCCCATAGACGTAAAGGGGGGGGGTGATTTTTTTTTCTCGACTAATCCTATAGTGTGGGGTATCGTTGGATAGGTCTTTTAAAACCATTGCGGGGTTGCTAACATGATTTTTCTATTCAGTGATCTGATTGCGAAATATTCAACTTTAAAGTGAAAATTTTCATTAAAATCGAGCGTCCCCCCCCCCCCTCTAAAATCTAAACTGTTAGGTGGAAAAATTTGAAAAAATTCAGAATGGTAGTAAATATATCAAATTTACTAGGAAAATTATAGCGGCTAAGATTGCTTGGAAATTATTTGTAGTTTAAGAGTAAATAGTAGCCTAAGGTATAAAACATACCTAAACTTGGATGATTCCGTACACATACGAAATCCTTAGAAAAATATTACTTGATTTTTTTGTAATGGCTACGGAACCCTACCTTGTGCGTGTCCGACACGCTCTTGGCCGGTTTTTACCCTTTGGGTACGGAACCCTAAAAATTATAGACTAAAACAATTACTTTGCTCACCCGCGACCTTACGACAGTTAAGTACGTACGTTTATGTAGGAAATGCGTGTTCATGCAGTTCCTCCACCTTCACACTGTACGAACACACACAAACCCAACTATCACCACCACCAAACTCACTGACGCGTTTCGAACTCAACCAGTACCTCTACCATGAGTTTGCACTAGTTCACAGTGACCGTACTCGCTAGCGACGGCGTAAATGATTTGTATGGAGAATTGTACTTCCGTAAGTGACCGCTAGAGGCGCTGTACAATTCTCCATACAAATAATTTACGCCGTCGCTAGCGAGTACGGTCACGTAAACTAGTGTAAACTCATGGTAGAGGTACAGTACGCTTAGTATAAGTTTTTACTTCACCAAATACTTTTCGATCGCGTTTACGTAAAAAAATCAATCACTAGGGAAACATGGACAGCGCCTCTACGGCCGCGCGTCCATGTTTCCACAGAATTTTAATTTTTACGTAAACGCGATCGAGAAGCATTGAAGTGAAGGAAAACTTATACTAAGCGTACCTAGCTCATCTCCAGTACCTCTACCATGAGTTTACACTAGTTCACAGTGACCGTACTCGCTAGCGACGGCGTAAATGATTTGTATGAAGAATTGTACTTCCGTAAGTGACCGCGAGAGGCGCTGTACATTTCTCCATACAAATAATTTACGCCGTCGCTAGCGAGTACGGTCACGTAAACTAGTGTAAACTCATGGTAGTGGTACAGAGTACCGCAACCGTTCACTGTGCTATTAGACTACACGAATTTTTTTACATAAACGTAGCTACCGTAAAGTCGCGGGTGAGCAAAGTAATTATTTCAGTTCATGGATAAAAAAACTCTTAATTTCTAATGATGTGATCGCAAAAATCGATCTATTGGGAACAATACCTATTCCTTTTGTTGTTTTAAACATTGGCCTTACCGAACGCATGTCCTTAGTCACGCAACGTACAGCCAAGTCTTTATTTCTACGTGTAGGCCAATCATTAGGCCATTACAATACAACGTCGGGAAATCCTTTAAAGGAATTAGAAAATACAGGTACTAATACGGGGTATCCAATGAGTATGTTTTTCAACCGACTGTCGATGGAAGGTTTTTTTTTTAAGCCCCGACACAAAAAGAGGGGTGTTATAAGTTTGACCGCTATGTGTGTGTGTGTGTGTGTGTGTGTGTGTGTGTGTGTGTGTGTGTGTGTGTGTGTGTGTGTGTGTGTGTGTGTGTCTGTCTGTCTGTCTGTGGCATCATAGCTCTTTAACGGGTTAACCAATATGCATGCGGTTTTTTGAAGTAAAACTTCTAATGCGACTTCCAACAAGCGTTGCGTTAAATGTGGTGCGTTAAATACGCAACGTAGCGCAACGCAACGCAACGCAACGCAACGCAACGCAACGCAAGTTGACGTTTACGAGACGTTCGCATTGTATATATACAAAACTAACGGATGTTAAAAACTTCGTCAGTGCGAACCTTAGGGATGGTTCCTAGGTAAAAAAATAATAATTCTTATTAGTCCGTATTTTACATTATCAAAAAATATTAGACACGTAATTTTTCTTTTGACAATTAAACAAAAAATGACGAAGATATGGCGCGTTGAAGTTCCGCGTGACGAGGCGTGACGTCACTTGTTCCTAAAACGCTCATACAAAGTGTAGGAACAAGTGACGTCACGCGAAACTTCAACGCGCCATATCTTCGTATTTTTTTGTTTAATTGACAAAATAAAAAATACGTGTCCAATATTTTTTGATAATCTAAAAGACTGACTAGTTAGGAAAGTAGCCAATTGCGTGGTTTATACAGGGTTATTTGTAATTCACTAGCATCCTTTTAACCCTAAACTCCTACCACTTAAACAAATGTTTTTTGTTTTACGGCTTTTGTCATAACTTAATATTTTTGGTGTAATTACGTTTTGAAAAATTGAGATTACCTCTTATTTTTACGATACTCTGTGTATTTGTATGGGAAAAAAGTGCTTCATTTTAAAAAGTCGTAAAACAAAAAACATTTGTTTGAGTGATAGGAATTCAGGGTTAAGAGGATGTCAGTGAATTACAAATAACCCTGTATATCCATGCAAAATTACAGCTTTCTAGTAGTAGTAGGGTAAGCGTACCAGTGTATGAACAGTACCAGTGAATCTTCAGCGAATGAACAAAACGAACATTTTTTGAAATAATAAGAATTTGGTACGTTTCTATCACGCCTCGTATTTTTTTTTCGACTAGCACCTTTAGCACGATGTAAAGTGGACGTACGGATGTTGTACATTTTTTCTATGGAGCAGTATTAAGGAAGAAGGAAAGCTACTATACTTCTGATGTGTTACTGCATTTGTACCCGCCATCTATCATTCATTGGATATGTTTTTTTTCAGCTTTAAAGACCTGTTATATGTGTCCATATATAGTTTAATGTAATTTATTTATAAACAATACCTTTTAATCCAGTTTTTCTTTACTGGAACCCAAAATCGCCTAAATCCAGTGAATGAACGGGGGAGTTCATTCACTGGGACTGCAGGATTTCCTATTTGTGCAATATCTTTCCTTCTAGTAGTCATATTAAGATTTCGTTTTCAGTGACATTGATCCAAATCTATACTAATATATAAAGCTGAAGAGTTTGTTTGTTTGTTTGTTTGTTTGTTTGAACGGGCTAATCTCAGGAACTACTGCTCCGATTTGAAAAATTCTTTCAGTGTTGGATAGCCTATTTATCGCGGAAGGCTATAGGCTATAATCATCACGCTAACACCAAAAGGAGCGGAGCGGAGCGGAAGAATGTTTCAAAATCGGGGGTTTTGAAGTAAAACTTCTATATAGGCGCTAATCTCAGGAACTACTACTATGATTTGAGAAATTCTTTGTGTTAACACCAGGGGGGGGTTGAGGGGGGTGAGGGGCGCGGGAGGGGGGGGGGGGGTTAAGGGATGAACATTTCATTGATTTTGCCGTAGGATGCACCGTTTTCTAGATATTTGACAAAAACACCAAGGGGGTGGGGGAGGGGGGTTGAGGGGGGGGATTCAAATTTCATTGATTTGCACCGTTTTCGAGATATTTGAGAAAAACACCAAGGGGGTTGGGGGCGTGGGTTGAGGGGGGGGGTGCGGGGTGCGGGGGAGAGGGTGTGGGGGTATTAAGAGGGGGATGAAAATTTCATTGATTTTGCCGTAGGATGCACCGTTTTCAAGATATTTGACAAAAACACCAAGGGGATGGAGGGTGCGGGGGAGGGTGTGGGGTGCGGGGGAGGGTGCGGGGGAGAGGGTGTGGCGGTATTAAAGGGGGGATGAAAATGTCATGGATTTTGCCGTAGGATGCACCGTTTTCAAGATATTTGACGAAAAAAAAACTTGAAGTAAAACTTCTATAGGGCACGCTTGACTTGGGATGGGACGAACGCGGGTGTGCGCGGGTGCTGTGTGGGAGGGCGTGCAGGGGGTGCGGGGGGGTTGCGGCGGGGGGTAGTTTTTTTATAATCGAGGAACTAAGGAGAGCCATAATTGATGAAAAAGCAAATTGGATAAAAAAAATAAGCTGCCCAAATTACTAATTCCACGCGGACGGAGTCGCGGGCAAAAGCTAGTATATTATCTACCGAAAGGCCAGTATTGGAAAAAACATAAAATATAGGTTCATTAACTGGTTCAAGTTTTCCAGTGAATGAACTATGCACTTATAGCTAGTTCATTTACTAGTTTCCAAGATCTAGTGAATGAACAATTCTCTTATTTTTGTATTTTCATTGTTTTAGAACATTGAATCGACCAAATAAGTATAGTGAATGTAGTTGTGTTAATATAACTTCGCTTTTGTATATTTATAGTATAACAAAACATCATTTTCAAAGTTGTTCATTAACTGGTTTCATTTCTTCATTCACTAGAATTTTGCGTTCATTCACTGGTGATTTTCCATTTTTTCCCTTAAATAGTGATATATCTTCAAATTGTGCAGTAATACTGTTGAATAATGATGTTGTTAGCCAACTAGAGTAGATGGTTGTGCTAAACAAAAAGTAATATGTTAAATTAACTGTGCCCAACTGCCTAAAATGTATTTTCAAAGTCGAAAATTTCCTTAAGTGTTCATTCTACAGGCCATACACTTACCCTAGCCACTGCGCTAAGCCGCGGACAGACATACAGACAGACAGACAGACGGACGGACAGACAGGCATGACGAAACTATAAGGGTCCCGATATGCCATTTTGGCTCCGGAACACTAATAAAACCGGCCAAGAGCGTGTCGGACACGCCCAGGATAGGGTTCCGCAGCCATTACGACGTGTACTACAATTCAACAAGTAATATTATAATTATTCTAAGGATTTTGTATTTACGGAAATTCCCAAGTACTTAGATATATTTTCTAGGTCAGGCTGCTGCACTCTTAAACTACTAATAATTCTCAAGTAAACTTAGCCGTTAAGTATATGTAGTTTTCCTTGTTAATTTGCGATATTTCCTCCCATCCTGATTATTTCAAAATGTTTATACCAACAGTTTAGCTTTTAGAGGAGGGGGAGCGGTCGATTTTAACAAAAAAAAACCACTTTAAAGTCCGACTCGCACTTGACCGGTTTTTTTTTAGTTCTACAGGAAATGCGCTCAATAAGGTCCCATTGTCACTAAAATCGGGATCAGATGCGAGGATCGTGGTGCAATTGAGGAAACTCTTCAAATATTGTTTGGATACCTATATGTAGTGAGGGTCTATTTTGTAGTAGGTAAGTGCATTTGCTCTTGGGAATTTGTAATTTCTCACGTAAATGCCGAAAAACTCAGAGGTGCGAGTCCGGACTCGAACCTACGATCCTGTGCTTGAGAGCCCATAGACCAAACCACTATGATACCTCATTATCACTTTCGAATAGTTTATTCGAGTGCCGTGGTTTCAATACTCGGGTACCAGCTGTCTTTAATCTTTGAAAGAAGTAAGCATTAACCTTGGGATCATCTCTGCTAAAAACATAGTCACAAAAGTCTTTCACTTTCATATGCAAATTTAAACAATCCTGTTTACACAGCTGTTTAAAATCAAACCTGACCACGCAAAATTGCACTCTACAAAGCGTAACAAATTAACTTACTGCAGTTATTATTTTTTAACTTACCTAGATCTATTTAAATACCATTACAAATGCACTGCACTAAAACCATAGATTTTGCTAACAGGTAACAACCTCCATGCTCACTTTGGCTGTATGTCTAATTGTCTGTGCCACCACTTATCACAATGTTTTTCCCGCGTTTGCGAATAAACGCGCGCTTCCGCCGGCGTTCGTTTTTCAAATACACTATCCAAGATGGCGGACTGAATGAAAAGGTAATGCGCTAGTGATGTGATTATCCTGAAAAAATGTCGATGTGTTTTATTTATTACTAAATTCTGCTGACTGCAACTTTTTGTATTTGGAAATAAAGGGTGAATTCCAAATCCGAATCCAACTTTAAAATGACTTTTTCGAGTAATGTGATTTCAAATACTTAGAAAGTACACCTTAAAGTATAGTTAAAGTATTAGCTATAAATTATGTACAGTCAAGTGTAAATATACAATATAAGTATAAATAAACAGGGTCCATAAAACTGGCTCAAAAATATGTCCCAAGCTCTTATGTCATCGAATTAAGGTATCGGTATATAAGGACGAGAAAATTAAATCGATACCTACCTACATATTTTTGCACTTGACTCGGTCCATTTTTGAAGTGAAGTCTCGAATCGAAGAATTTATTGAAATCGAATGAAATCAAAGAATTTATTGTATGGTTATTAGTCAAACAGGTAGTATTAACAACGTCAGTGTGCTTCATATCTTACCTCAATGAGGTGTACAATATCAACTTAATACTAACTACAATTTGACATATTTTAGTACAATAGTTTAAGTTCTTATTTAGAGTATTAGTAGGATTTCTTTACTCGTCGAGAAAAATCGTAACAAACACAACTTTTTACCCCAAACTCATATTCTCTGTTCCATCGTCGGTAAATTAACCTACATCGCTAATTCTATCGATAATGTAGGCAATTATTTGCTCAACACTTTGCCATGTAGCTTGTAATGATAAAATTCGATGGATGATTTCAAACTATTACATGAACTTATGGTTTTTATGTAACCTATAAAGTGACTCATAGCTTATTTTGTACCACACGACAATTTTGGTAACACAACAGATACATGACTAGCTTTTTCCCGCGACTTCGTCCGCACACAAATAAATTTATCGTCAGCTCTCGATCTCTAACGACTGACCGAAATTTCAAAAATAACAAAAAGGACTTTTTACTGCACCTCTATGATGAAGCAATGGTTAGGTACTGACTGAGGTAGAGTCCCATTAATTAAATTTATTAATTTAACCAAAAACGACCCAGAGCGAATCAACTCAAGACCTCCCATTAAATTGAATACAATAATTCCCGTTTTTAGGGTTCCATAGTCAACTAGGAACCCTTCTAGTTTCGTCATGTCTGTCCGTCTGTCCGTCCGCGGCTAAGCTCAGAGACTGTTAGTACTAGAAAGCTGTAATTTGGCATGAATATATATATATCAGTCACACCGACAAAGTGAGTAAATAAAAAACACTAAAAAAATTTTTTTAGGGTACCTCCCATAGACGTAAAGTGGGGGTGATTTTTTTTTCTCGACTAACCCTATAGTGTGGGGTATCGTTGGATAGGTATTTGAAAATAAATAGGGGTTTTTTTAAAGCCATTTTTTGATAAATAGAATATTTTCGGAGATATTCACTCCGAAAGTTCAAAATAATGTGTCCCCCCCCCTAACTTTTGAACCGCACGTCTAAAAAATATGAAAAAAATCACGTAAGTTAAAGTTAATAAAAACTTTTTAGGAAAATTATTTTCAACTTAAAACAGTTTTTTTTTTTATAAAAAATAAGGTTACGTTCGACCTCAATCTCGCTTGATGGAAGGCGAAGATGAGGCCTAAGATGGTACACGCTTGCCTAGAAGGTGTCTGTTCACTTTGACCTTAAAGATATCCAGATTATAGCGATTCGGAAAAGCTGACCTCGGCAGAGAGTTCCACTCCTTAGCCGTCCGCATAATGAAAGAAGAGGCAAACCGCTTCGTGCGTAATGGAGGAATGTCTACAACATAAGGGTGAAACTGCTCGCCGCGCCCAGTCGTTCGGTGACGGAAAGGGGAAGGGGGTATCAGGTTATGCAAAACCTCCGCACACTCACCGAAATGCAACCGATAAAAAACCGAAAGGCAGGCCACTCGCCTACGGTGTTCGAGGCTCTGAAGATTTGCCCCCACGAGTGAGTCACTACCTATGATCCTCATCGCTCGGCGCTCCAACGAGTCCAAAGCATCCTGCTGATACCTAGCAGACCCATCCCACAGGTGGGAACAGTATTCCATGCAAAAGCGAACTTGAGCTCTGTAAAGATTTAAGAGCTGCTCAGAGGTGAAGTACCGCTTCACCCTGGAGAAGATACCAAGTTTTTTGGAAGCAGTCTTTGCCATGGACTCGATGTAGCGACCGAAATTTAGATTGGATGAGAGATCCAGCCCTAAGAGCCCAAGACGGTCGTTAATCGGAACGGGGACATTTCGGAAAGTCGGAGTCAGTTAGAATGGAGTTGAGCAGTTTTTAAGTTTTTGTAAAAAAATATTGAAACTAAGATTGTAATTTAACCGCCATTGCAAGCATTTTTTTTCTTTAAGTAGTACCTATAAGATAACGCTAACAGTATCTTCTATCAAATAAAAAAAATATATTACATCTGAAAAACAATCAACATACATACTAGTTCTAGTAGACGCTGCAGTCTAGTATTAGATTAGTTACCCAAATCGCCGATAGATGCCGCTGTACCGCCGACGCGACGTTGGGACCAAAAAATATTACTCTATGGACCAAAACAACCACATTAATTAATAAAGGACCTATGCAAAGATTTTTCGTACCTGCTACGGAATCCTATCTTGAGCGTGTCCGACACGCTCTTGGCCGGTTTTTTCATTTGCTTATCCCGTGGGATTTCGGAAAATCCTGAAATTAGTTTTTTACTGTTATAGTACAGTAACCCGCTTGCATGCCAAATTCGAAGTTTCTAATAACTATAGTTACTGAGATAGGCCCACTTAAAAGCGAAAATATCCATCCATCCATTCATCCCAGCCTATATACGTCCCACTGCAGGGCACAGGCCTCCTCGTCGAATGAGAGGGCTTGGGCCGGAAGCGAAAATATAAATCCCATTTATTCCCTATCCCGTAGGAATTACGAAAACTCTCTATTTAACGGATGCCTACGTCATAGCTTTATCCTGCTGTCAATTAGTCCTTTATATAGGACTTACTTCTAATGTGACATCGAACTCACTCAAAAGTGACATACCTAAAGTTTAAAGTTCACTGAAACAAAATTTTCGTGGGCCACAGGAGGATATATCTGCATACTGTTTTAAACTTTCGTGATTTTTACTCATAATTAGTTGACTCGTGACCACGGTTGCTGCAATGTGGCCGAAACGTCGAGGTAAATAAATAAATATTTAGTGCGTGATAAGTCCCGTTTAGTTTAGTAATTATGGATATATCTGTGCCAAATTTCACAAACCGTTCAGTGCTATGAGCTGTGAGTTGATGGATCAGTCAATCACATTTGCCTTTTACCTATATTACAAAGATAAATTTCAAATTTAATTATGCACATGAATCCCGAAAAACTTAGAGGTGTGAACCTGGACTTGAACCTACTACCTTCTGCTTGAGAGGCCATATGTCGGAATATCGCGATAGAAAGTAGCCCATGTGTTATTCCTCAAGGCCGTATTGTCTAACTAGCGCTTCTGTTGCTTGCCTTCGCTTTCACCAACTCTTTCTGTCATCATTTTATACCGTTTGTCAGAAAGAAATAGTGGTTGCGAAGGCAAGCGTCAGAAGCGTTAGACAATACCTAAGCCTGCTGGTATCCACTAACCGAATTTCTTTCAAATCCGTAGCTATTTTAGCGTGAAAGTATAAAAACACACATACGCACGCACACATACACGCACACACCCAATTGGTTTTAAAAACACAGAGCATCGTCCCCGTAGAGCGAAAAGTCAACATCATCAATACGCTTAGTATAAGTTTTACCTCACCAAAATACTTCTCGATCGCGTTTACGTAAAAAAATCAATTCTATGGAAACATGGACGCGCGGCAGCGGAGGCGCTGTCCATGTTTCCCTAGTAATTGATTTTTTTACGTAAACGCGATCGAGAAGTATTTTGGTGAAGTAAAACTTATACTAAGCGCACAAGTCCCAAAATGACGATCTCGACTTTTTAATGCCATCAATATTTTTAGAAAGTAGTAAAATCTTATTTTGTTGTTATTGCGCTTGCATTGAAGTGAGAAATATCTAACTATTTTTAAAACATTGTAGAGTCAAGTGTTATTAATAACCGTTAACTTCATTCGACGACGTAAAAGCTGTGGGACATATTTATGAGCAAGTTGTATGCACTCATAAATAAAATAAAATAAAATAAAATAAATATCACGGGACAATTCACACCAATTGACCTAGTCCCAAACTAAGCTAAGCTTGTACTATGGGTACTAGACAACGGATAAACATACTGATATAGATAAATACATACTTAAATACATATTAAACATCCAAGACTCGAGCACAAACATTCGTATTTTTCACACAAATATCTGTCCCGACCGGGAATCGAACCCGGGACCTCAAGCTTCGTAGTCAGGTTCTCTAATAACTAGGCTATCCGGCCGTCTAAACCCGTCCCCGTCATATTTTTACATTTGACTGTACAGTCGAGGAAACTGAATCGCGTAATAGGGTGGAACCTTTTCACAACCAATTTCACAATGATTTCTTTGACAGATACCTATTGGATTGAAAAGGGTTCACCCTGGTAGGTACGTTATTCAGTTTCTTCGACTGTACGTAGGTACGAAATCTTTCATGTATGTACGAGGGGCGTTCAATATAAAGTGAGAATGAGATGCAAACTCTTTTAATATTACGAAATTAAATACTGGCCGGTAAAGCTAATCTATCTAGCTGATTGCTATGAAAAAAAAAACTAACTGTCTTTTGTTTAAAAAAATATGCGGTAATTTCTTTGCAATGCTATTGAGTACGTTAGCGAAAATGGAGAAAATTGAACTGCGCGCCGTTATCAAATACTTGTGTTTGAAAAATTTTTCTACGGACCAAGTCAATTTGGATTTGCGGGACACTTTAGGGTCTAATGCTCCTCCGTATTCGACAGTCGCACGTTGGTGCGCCAAATTTAGACGTGGAAGAACATCGACAATGGACGACCCCCGCTCCGGACGCCCTACTACAGCAGTAACTGAAGAAATTGTGAAAAAAGTCGAAAACTCAGTTTTGGCGGATCGTCGTGTCACGGTTCGTTTTATTGCTGAAAATGTAAAGATTTCAACAGGGAGCGTGCATAATATTTTACATGAACGCTTGGGTATGAAAAAGGTATCTGCGCGTTGGGTACCAAGAATGCTTACTGACACGCAAAAACAAACTAGACTAGAGATTTGTCAAGAAGCTTTGAACCTGATGCAGCAAGACCGGGAACTTTTTTTGGCGCGATTTATAACAATGGACGAAACATGGCTCCATCATTACGACCCAGAAACGAAACTGCAGTCTATGACATGGAAAAGGCCATCTTCTCCAACTCCGAAGAAATTCAAGGTGAGCCCATCTGCCGGTAAGGTCGGCTCTGTTTTTTGGGATGGTAAAGGGGTATTAATGATTGAGTATCTCGAGCATGGAGCCACTATTACGGGCACATTATACGCCAAAGAAATAGCAACATTGCGCAATGAGATCCGCGAAAAACGGCGAGGTAAACTCTCGAAAGTTGTGCTGTTCCACCAGGACAATGCCCCGGCACACAAGTCCGCCGTTGCAATGGCTGCAATTCGTGATGCTGGGTTCGATATCCTTAAGCATCCTCCGTATTCACCAGATCTCGCTCCCAGTGATTTCTACCTATTTCCGAGATTGAAACAATACCTGAGAGGCCAGAAATTTGAAGACGACGACGCGGTAGTCGCTGCTGTACAAGATTTTTTAAGTACTCAAATTGAGACCGTTTTTAAAAATGGAATTTTAAGTTTAGAAAAAAGATATACTAAGGGTATTATGCTAAAAGGTGACTATGTCGAAAAATAAAATGACATTTAGTAAAAGTTGTTTAATAACATACTCATTCTCACTTTTTATTGAACGCCCCTAGTACGGTCGCGTGCTTTAATTTGGGACCCATTTCGAAAAAATATCCTTTATATTCCTATACAGTATGACAGGACTGTCAACTTTAAGTGGCAATTAAAGCTCGTGACTGTATAAGTCTGACTCGCACTAGACCGGTTTTTTTTATTCTGGCGTAGGAACTGTCATACAAAAATGGCAAAGCACTTACTTGGTCAACTACACCTGTTGGTACTAACGTGGATTCAGAGGAACAGTTACCGCAATGGCCACTGCTCACTATCAGGGCCCAATTGGGGATGTCTATTTTTTTGCAATGTATAGAAAATCGAAAACCATTTCGAGATAAATGCTTTTTTAATCGTGTTCTGTAGTTATTTAATTTTAATATTATGTAATGAATTTATTATATAACAAATAAGCAATGACCTTCATTTGACATTGGTGTAAATTGCGTGACCGGTTCAAGTCCGTACTTTATTCTGTGTGGTTAGAATTCTTCACAATTTACGCGTGGATTATACTACGGAGTTTGATTTGGACCCGCTGTCTGACATCTAGCACTTTGTCAGTGCCAGTAAAGTGACACAGTGTATAGTGTACCACTACGCAAAAAATAATTAAAGGGGTTGCCTTATCGTACGCATTTAGATAGATTCAGAAATTTGTCATTTTGGGAGCCCTCAATTATAATCTGACGTCATCAACTAAAATAGTTTCAATAATTAATTTTGAAAAAAGTAGAGAACTAAATGACAAATTATTGAAATTAGTTTCTTATAATTGACTTTTCGATACAAAAAAAAATATAAAAACCACTGGTAATTTTTTTTAGACATTCCCAATTGCATAACAAAGTACAACTAATATTACAAGCGGAACTCTCGCTTCAGTTGTATTAACTAGAAAGGGAGTTCCGTTTGTAATATAAGTTGTACTTTGTTATGCAATCGGGCCCAGGTGTGTCACATAATTAGCGTGTTTTCCTTCCTTATATAACGAGATATAAGGAAGGAAAACACGCTAATTATTACGCTATATACAAGAACAATTAACCAAAACTAAAAACCTTAATAAATATAATAATTATAACTAAAATTATAGAAATGATTTACAATAAGTACAATAACAATTATCTTAAAACTAAAAACCTTAAAAATACAATTTAAAAAATGTAGTCAGTCAAATAACGCGCCCCGGATCGTACCAGGCGCAAAGGTGCCAAATAGACTTGTCGCATTTCCCCGTTGTACCGCGATGGACAACCTTTGCACCAGACCAGAGCGAGAGTCAAAACCTCTCTTACGAAGGCAGCGCCCCACTTCTTTAAAAAAAAGTTTTGCCTCGGAACCCCAACAACCAGTCGCCTCCACCGCAAGTGGGACAAACAAATAATTGGTGAGCGCCGAGTACTTTTCGCGCTTTTTAATAGCTGCCATTTCAGCAGCCGCTCCCCCCATCCTCAAGGTGCGACCAAGGTGCGAAGAGGCAAAAGTACTGACGCACTTGGCGTCCCAAAGCAGGCACTTTCCCTTTTGCCAGGGCACCAAGGTCAAACCGTCAGGCTTTTTCCCATCTGTCCGGCTAAGACCTTGGAGGCTCCAACATACAAGGGACGTTCGCTAAAACCAGAGCCCTGCGGATTATGTCGTTCAGGGCGTGATGGCTCGGAAATCTCCCCGTACAGCGGCAACAACTCAAATTAAAATTAATCAAATCAAATTAATTATTGTAAAAAAAAAACGATTAAATACGTGCCGGGCCACGCACGGTGAAGGATTCTGCACTGATATGCGGCAAATATTTCAATATTAAGTTTTGATCAACTACGTTAAACTTGTAAGGGCTAGTTAGCTGTGAAAGTTTTCCTTTAAAATGCGTTCGTCAGTATTGACATGCAGCGCCATCTCTCGATGAAAAGCAGCAACTTACAATGGACCATGATTGTAGTTTCAAACATTTATTCAACTTTTGGCGTTTATTTCGGTTCACATCCGTAATTTTAAATACTAAAGTTATACTTTTTACACCTTAAAGTGGATATCAATATATTTTTGTTAAAACAAATGAGTTTTAGAACGCCATCTGTTGGAGTAATAGATAACTTTCGAACAAAGAGTTCACCAATGATTCTGGGATCATGAGCATCATTGACAATCATTGTTAAGAAAGAGGTCCTAGGCTTTTTCATTCATCTTCTACTCTTGCCGGAATCCAGACGTTGTACACCATCCATCATTGACATTGCTGTTTGTATTGGCTGTATGTGTCTACTATTACGTAACAGATGGCGCTGTATGTATTAGCTGCAACCTATCTAAGTCGTGATTGAGTGTTATAACTGCGACATACATAGTAATTTAATAATCTTAATCTTTCTATTTGTTTTTGCTTCAGCAAAAGTGTAAATTAAGTTACTTATAAAGACGTTTGTTGCTGTCTACTGGATACTAGATGTCGCTAGTGTCGTTTTTGTACAGTCGATATTTGTGAATATTTTTGTAATGCTGGCACTTCACTTGGCGTATTTCACGAAATAGTACCGTGTGCGAGAGAGGAGCACTATGCCGATTCAAGCGTGAAAGACGGAGATGGCAATAGCGCAACGCCAAGTGAAGTGCCACCATTAGATTTCATAGTTAGAGTTAGATTTCATAGGTAGAACGAGCGAGCAATGAACGAAAAGTCAGGTTCCATTCATGGGATATGGATGAAACCGCCTTATTAGATGGAATTACAATGTGGCACGTGCTTTATTGTCTATGACCGAATAAAAATGAGTCGTGTGGTCGTGTCTTTATAGAGTTTATAGTCTGTGGTTAATAGTTTTGGTAATTTATCGGTGGCAACACTGACAGGATAGCGTATAGCAAATTAGCAATTATAGCATAGCATATTATGCCGGCTTCACATGCTTGGCAAACAACGGCAAACAGCGAACACCAAACAACAAACACGAACGTGTAAATAAGTGATTGCAGGTGTTTGCCTGTTTTTGTTTGTGTTTGCCAGTGATCGGCGTTGGTTTCGGTTTTTTGCACAAATCAAAGGGTGTTCGACAAACGTGTTTGTGATGTTTCTGAATGTATTAGTAGTGGTCATCCCCATACTTGGCGAACGTGCAACCCCGGCGCCACACATATTACAAATGTTTGAACACAGTTATTTGATCACATGTGTAGCACCGGTATTTGCTTATTTGTTCAATAGAACATCCATACAATCAACCACAGATCAAATATGTGTTCAAATATGTGTTGAAACATTTGTAATATGTGTGGCGCCGGGGCAAGAATAGTGTGTTTGCCAAGCGTTGGGATGCCGTGTTAGTGTTGAGCATAGACTTAATACCTAACCCGGACTGAGTACTGCGACAAAAAAGTGAGGCCGTAAAAAAAATAACTAGTGGATTGCATCTCGTTCTAATTAGGGTGATCAAGTAATGGTGCGAGTGGGACACAATCCACTAGTTTCTCTAGTTTAATGAACTAAAACAATTACTTTGCTCACCCGCGACCTTAAGGTCGCGGGTGAGCAAAGTAATTGTTTTAGTTCATTAATATGGACCTCCGCATAGTAACGCCTGATTCAATAAATTATTTCTCTAGTTTGTATGTAATCTCTCGGACCGCTGTCTCTAGTTGCTATTATTAAACTGTATGGCTTGGTAATATGGGTCACTTTTGATTGACTAATAAAAGTTAGTACTCAGTCCTGGTTAGGTATTAAGTCCATGGTGTTGAGTGATTTCGGACGATGTTTGGTGATTTTTGGTATTTGTGGCAAACATCGAGCATGTGGAGCCGGCATTACAATACTCATTACTCATAAATTGTTTGCGTATAGCTATAGCGTAGATAGCGGAGCGGTGTCTGCTAAGGTGCTCCTAAGTGCGAGTCTGCGTCTGCGTTCTGTCTTGGGATTTTTATAGTGGACGTGTTATTTAATTTGATTACGAAGCTTTGTTCTAAAATGCGTTAATCGAGTCTTCAGTCGAACTATTATTTCTCTTAGGCAGTCTATCTAAGTTTTTTTGTTTCAACTCACCAAAAATGGCGAACCCGACTCCCGCTGTCGAAGAAACTCCTGAGATTGTAAGTTTTTACTCAAAACAAAGCCACTTTCGTGTGTTATTTATATGGTGATAAAGCGCAAGTCTTGTTTAAATTGCTTGATGTCTTCATGTTTTCTTAAGTTTTTAATTATTTGTGCAGGATTGGGGCAATGAGCGCCTGACGAGGGCTCAAAGAGCGGTAGAAGCCAATACTTATGATGTTGACTCTTGGTCCCTCCTCATTAGAGAAGCTCAGACAAGGCCCATAAATGAAGTGAGATCGGTCTACGAGAAGCTGATCACGGCATTTCCGACTACAGGCCGATATTGGAAGATCTATATTGAACAAGAGGTTAGTTTTATTCATTTTACTTTATCATGACTAGTTTCGAGTTACTACTTACTGCACGAGATGTTTTTTAAGATCCCTTCCTATTCCTACTAATATTATAAAAGCAAACTTTTTGCATGTTTGTTACTCTTTTATGTTAATTCACTATCTGGGTAAACATGGGATATTTTCATCCTAATTAATTGCACATAGTTCCACTTCCCATAGGTTAGTGACAAAGCAATTCTCAAAGTCGCAAGCAACAGCTTGTTCAATTAATATGTTTTATTAGCTGTTTCCTGTAACTACTTTTGAGAAGAAATTGTTTATTTCTATCCTGCGGGAACTATGCCATTCTCAGGGATAAAAAATATCCTATAAGTTAAGGCAGGTTATAAATCTTCTATGTGCCAAATTTTATCAGAATCTACCAACCATTTTAGTGTAAAAAAGTATAGTGACTTGAGAACAACTTTACCAATTTCATTAATCTTTTTTGTTTTAAGTTTTCCTATATTTTATAGAAAGTTTGTACGGAAAAATAACCCACAGGATTAGAAATAAATGGGATATGTAATAGCCAGGGTTGCCACCTTTTGAAAAAAAATCAGGGCAGTCAGATGGTTAATAGAGACAGTTGGATTTCAGTCCAATTCAGGTCATAATTGGGAATGGATGAAAATTTTAAAAGTGCTTGAAACTTTTTTTATCGATAGGAATAAGCTTCGCAATTAACTAAAAAAATTTACAGATTTTTCAGTTGGATCAATTAATTTTAAAAATTAAACAGTTTTTAATTGCGCGAAATCGAATTGCTACAGTACGTTGAAGTCTTTTTCCATAGTCCACTACAAAAACATTTAAAAAAAGTTCTGTCATTTGACTGTCTCGCTTGACATCATAAACATAACCTCTATTCCAGTCGTAAAAACAGGCAGTATCGAAGGTCCAGTGTGAAAAAGCTTTCGAAAAAATCTAGATAATCCAACAACTTCGAAAGCACATAGAGGTTATGTTTGTGAGTGATGTCAAGCGAGCGAGATTGTCTAATGACAGAACTTTTTTTTTAATTTTTTGTAGTGGACTATGGAAAAAGACTTCAACGTACTGTAGCAATTCAATTTTGCGCAATTAAAAACTGTTTCATTTTTTTAAATTAATTGATCCAACTGAAAAATCAGACGATTTTTTTAGTTAATTGGGAAGCTTATTCCTATCGATGAAAAAAGTTTCAAGCACTTTTAAAATTTTCATCCATTCCCAATTAGGCCATCGGGATATGAGATGATGATGATGATGTATGAGGACACCTTGCTGAGTCAGGCGGGCTGTCGATTGTTTTGCACAGTCATTCAGCCCAGTTCCCCGTGGTTGGAGCCGACAGGTTACTATCCCAGCAGCGCTCCCACACAGCAACTCTCCTCGAATCTTCTCGTTCTCCTGCTGAACATTAGGACATCTTTGAGACTGACATCCTTTAGCTCCTCCTCCCTCAGCTCGTCACTCCCGAATATATCACGCCGCGCTGCCGCGTACATGACACACTCGGCTAGGATGTGCTCACTCGTTTCCTCCTTCCCACAATGTGGACAGGAGGGGTCACTTTTTATACTTATTACGCTTAAGTGCCTATTTAACAAGTTATGGCCAGTAATTATGCCAGTTATAGTTCTTAAGCTACTCTTACCTAGATTTAGGAGATACCTAGTTCTTCTGTGGTTGATGCCATCCAGCATCATCTTCGATTGTCTGCACCCTACAGCCTGTTTCCACTCACTGTTTGCTTCCTGTTCCTTCATTCTATCTATAACCCCCATTGGGATATGAGAAAATATCATCAAAATCGGGACTGACCCAGCAGAATCGGGACGGGTGGCAACTCTGGTATTAGATTCAAAGTAACCCTATCTCTATAACAAGCTGTTAGATAGATTTGATATTTGACAGAGATATCATCTTTTAAGAAGTGCAGTCAGTTGTCTATAAATTTTATATTATGCTGCTGAATTGATAATAGTGCTTTAATATCTTTATTATAATTACAGATGAAGGCGCGAATGTTTGAGAAGGTGGAAAAGGTTAGTATTTGTGCGTAAGTTAAAAAAAAGTGATCCTAATCTAGGATTGTCTATAGTACCTGATAGTTGTAAGGCTAGTTTTTAAGGTTGAATAAAGAAACGGATAATGATTTGTATCTTTTCTTTCTGTTAGGGTGTCTATGTGTTCAGACATACTGGAGGTGATATTCTGAGGCAAACATCAAAAATACCATAGACAACTGGCAGTTTTATAAGATTTTTGATTATGTATCAACTTTTTAAGTTGCCAGTGTTGCTAGTAATAAGTTGTGATATGTTTGCCAATGAATATCACTTTTGATATGTATATAATCCCTATTTATCATAATTATTTTGTTTATTATTATGAATGATAAACACTTGGGTGAGAACAGTATAATCGGGTAATTAAATAACAATGTAGATGATAAAAATATATCTTGTTCAGTTTCTTGCTGGATTCGCGTCAACAGGGTTCTTCCAAACCGGTGGTAAATTCTTAAAGATAAAGATAATTTAATATTCAACATGAGTTACAAATAAATACAGATGTTACATAAAATTAAAACAGTCCTCCATGTTGTGCCTTTCAACATACATTGTTTGTTTTCTTCCTTATTTCATTTTACATCAATCCCACATTCATAAGTCCTTTTCAAAGCATAAATTGAAACCTTGCTGAGTTTCTTGCTGGCTCCTTACAAAAAGGTTTTCCGAACTATAGGTAGATATTTTGACATTCATTAGTGCTTTTTACAGCCTACATTGAATACCTACAGATATTTTGACTTAGACTTGGGGGGGCCAAAGCCAATTACCCTTTTATATTAATGGCACTGTGGTCTGGAGTGTCTGGACACCTGACCAGTGTATTTAACGTTTTCCAACCCCCACTACTCTGCCATTTTGGAATTTCTTAAACTAAATTGATAAAAAAATTCCATGTAGTTATCAAACCTTCACGAGACTTGCTTGAGAAATGCAACCTCGTTAAGCATTATTCAGGGGGTTCTGGGTAGAACATAAATAAGTACCATGTGTATCTAGGTCCTACGCCACAATAAATCCAAGTGCTTTAAGTAAACTACAGATCTATGCTTGGTACCGGTACCTGGTACAGGTACCAAGACTAATATCGATTCCGGGTGTAAGGCTACGATACCGGTTCAGGAAAATACCGGTATTTCAAGCCCTTTTTAACAATTTTCATGCATGCATATATACATACATCATAAATCACTCCTGTGTCCCCAAAGGGGTTACGTAGAGCACACGAATCGCTACATTTGCGTTTTAGTGCTACTTTTAACAGTTTTAGGTTTAAAGTTAGATGAAACCTGTACAATAGTAACAGGTTGCTAGCCTATCGTCTACATCTACAATATACCTTGACCTATTTCCTTAGTCGCTTCTTACTTCTACGGAAGAAATAGAGAAGTGGAATTCTAATCCCGACGCCACACGGACCCTTCTATAACAATCTTAAAAAGTTACGGTTTCACAAAACTTTTCGATATTAAACCCATTCGATGTAGCACTCCTTGAAGAGTATATAAACTCAAAATAATCAGCCATTTTAGTTTAGACCTTCCTGAAAGTAAATAAAGTCTAAATTAAAAGGCGGTATTATTTTGAGTTGATGTCCTATTGAATTAGGAGTGCAATATATTAACATTAGATATTCAGTTACGTGCCCGCGATCTAGCTAGGTCTTATCTATGGGCATGTTTCCGAGTTTCACGCCTTCCACAGACCGCAGTGCGAGGCGTTGTACTAGGGGCGTTCAATGAAAAGTGAGAATGAGTATGTTATAAACAACTTTTACTAAATGTAATTTTATTTTTCGACATAGTCACCTTTTAGCATAATACACTTAGTATATCTTTTTTCTAAACTTAAAATTCCATTTTTAAAAAAGGTCTCATCCTGAGTACTTAAAAAATCTTGTACTGCAGTGACTACCGCGTCGTCGTCTTCAAATTTCTGGCCTCTTAGGTATTGTTCCAATCTCGGAAATAGGTAGAAATCACTGGGAGCGAGATCTGGTGAATACGGAGGATGCTTAAGGATATCTAACCCAGCATCACGAATTGCAGCCATTGCAACGGCGGACTTGTGTGCCGGGGCATTGTCCTGGTGGAACAGCACAACTTTCGAGAGTTTACCTCGCCGTTTTTCGCGGATCTCATTGCGCAATGTTGCTATTTGTTTGGCGTATAAAGTGCCCGTAATAGTGGCTCCATGCTCGAGATACTCAATCATTAATACCCCTTTACCATCCCAAAAAACAGAGCCCATGACCTTACCGGCAGATGGGCTCACCTTGAATTTCTTCGGAGTTGGAGATGATGGCCTTTTCCATGTCATAGACTGCAGTTTCGTTTCAGGGTCGTAATGATGGAGCCATGTTTCGTCCATTGTTATAAATCGCGCCAAAAAAAGTTCCCGGTCTTGCTGCATCAGGTTCAAAGCTTCTTGACAAATCTCTAGTCTAGTTTGTTTTTGCGTGTCAGTAAGCATTCTTGGTACCCAACGCGCAGATACCTTTTTTATACCCAAGCGTTCATGTAAAATATTATGCACGCTCCCCGTTGAAATCTTTACATTTTCAGCAATAAAACGAACTGTGACACGACGAGCCGCCAAAACTGGGTTTTCGACTTTTTTCACAATTTCTGCTGTAGTAGGGCGTCCGGAGCGGGGGTCGTCCATTGTCGATGTTCTTCCACGTCTAAATTCGGCGCACCAACGTGCGACTGTCGAATACGGAGGAGCATTAGACCCTAAAGTGTCCCGCAAATCCAAATTGACTTGGTCCGTAGAAAAATTTTTCAAATTCAAGTATTTGATAACGGCGCGCAGTTCAATTTTCTCCATTTTCGCTAACGTACTCAATAGCATTGCAAAGAAATTACCGTATATTTTTTTAAACAAAAGACAGTTAGTTTTTTTTTCATAGCAATCAGCTAGATAGATTAGCTTTACCGGCCAGTATTTAATTTCGTAATATCAAAAGAGTTTGCATCTCATTCTCACTTTATATTGAACGCCCCTCGTATAACGTATCGGTGCAATGTGTTACCGTACCTACCTATATATGATCTAGTGTTATACAACGCGCTGGGCACGCTCCGACGGCATCGCGCGCACGCCCCGCGCTGCGATCTGTAGAAGGTTGTAGTCGGAATTATGGCTATGCCCGAACGTGTGAAGTTTTGATTATCTTTCGAGCGCAGCGTCGAATCCACGGTTGAGGTTTGTAGTTAGAGAATAAAATCTTTAACAGTTAGTTATAAATAGCTAGATCCTAGCAGGGGTCATCAAATGGCGGACCGCGGCCCGGATCCGGACCGCCGACCTATTTTGTGCGGACCTTAAGGCCCTAACGAGCTGTTGGCGCAAATATTGCATTTATTTAATCCCTTGCTGTATCATTACTAGCAAAGCTTTAGTTCTGAAATTCATGTGTAAGACATTTGAGGATACTTGTAGATTGCTCGATCGAAAAAAAAATCAAAAGTCGTCTCTAAAAAAATTAATTAAATCCTTAGTACGGCGTAAATACTGCACGTCAGGTCATGACTTTTTGAATGTTAATAAAACAAGATGTTTGCTAGGGCCTACTGTTGCTACATTTTTCCGTATAGTTAGTTGCATTAGTTCTTCGGCCATCGGACGGGGAACTTGCGTCGCTTGCACGGCTTTGATCCTAGCCGCTCTCACGCACACACGAGTGCATTAGAATACCTATCTAAAATCGATTAGCGCAAAAAGCTCAGTGGAGCCTTAAGTAAACAGTAACGTATTATTGACTACGTAAATTAATAAAATGTAACGAGCGAAGTAACTACATTTTTTTTTAATAAACTCATGTAGAAACGGACCACAATAGTAATTTTATTTAAAAAAAACCAGACCCCTGATGAAACGAATTGGTGATCCCTGAGCTAGAGCTAGCTAGTTTATTTATAAACAAAATTCGAACAGGACATCGCAACACGGTAATAAAACAAGATCAATAGAGTATTTTTATGTACAGGCTTATTTACACACACATCACGCCTGCATCACTGAAGGGGCACACAGCCCCTGCCCCTGCCCCTGCAGAGGACACAAAACGTTACATTTAGCAATTTCAGGAGCTACTTTATACTTCAGGGCGCTGCTTGACCCTTCTACAATGGATTTTAAGTAGATACCTAAGTATGTAGAAAATTGGTTTGTCATGTAACGTAGCGTGGCGTACAGAGCACGTCATTTCTTTTTTTTAGGGTTCCGTACCCAAAGGGTGAAAACGGGACCCTATTACTGAGACTCCGCTGTTCGTCCGTCTATCCGTCTGTCACCAGGCTGTATCTCGGGAACCGTGATAGGTAGAGAGTTAAATTTTCACAGATGATGTATTTCGGTTGTCGCTATAACAACAAACACTAAAAACAGAATTAAATTAATATTTAAGGGGGCTCCCATACAACAAACGTGATTTTTTTGTTCTATATTGATAACGGCAGCAAGTAGACGCTTGATATATTCACTGAATATTTAGTTGTATATTCACTTTAAAAATAAATAATTAAATTAAAATAAAACAAATATTTAAGGGGGCTCCCATACAACAAACGTGTTTTTTTTGCCGTTTTATAGATAACTAGCTTTTGCCGGCGACTCCGTCCGCGTGGAATTAGTAATTTGGGCAGGTTATTTTTTTTATCCAATTTGCTTTTTCAGCAATTATGGTTCTCCTTAGTTCCTCGATGTAGAAAAACTTACCCCCCCCCCCCCACCACAACACCCCCCTCCCCCGCACACCCGCGTTCACATTCACCACCGTACTCCCAAGTCAAGCGTGCCTATAGAATTTGCTTCAAAACCCCCGATTTTTAAACATTCTTCCGCTCCGCTCCGCTCCTATTGGTGTTAGCGTGATGATATATAGCCTATAGCCTTCCTCGATAAATGGGCTATCTAACACTGAAAGAATTTTTCAAATCGGAGCAGTAGTTCCTGAGATCAGCGCCTATAGAAGTTTTACTTGAAAAACCCCCGATTTTGAAACATTCTTCCGCTCCGCTCCGCTCCTATTGGAGTTAGCGTGATGATATATAGCCTATAGCCTTCCTCGATAAATGGGCTATCTAACACTGAAAGAATTTTTCAAATCGGAGCAGTAGTTCCTGAGATTAGCGCGTTCAAACAAACAAACAAACAAACTCTTCAGCTTTATATATTAGTATAGATTTATCTCAGGACCATCGTGTATTAGCGTGATGATATCTATACATATAATAAATCTGTAACAAGTCGGTGTCTGTACATTGAAGATATTTGAGAAAAACTGTCACTAGGGCTATTTATTGGCGCAATAGAACCCAAAACAATGATTTTTAGAATTAGTGTCTGTTTGTCTGTGCGTTTGTGCGCGCTAATCTCAGAAACGGCTTAACCTAGAAGGATGCGGTTTTCACTGATATGTTGGTATTTTCTTGGATTAACATTTAGTCTTTGTTTCATTTGAATCGGTTCACAAATAAGAAAGATACGTCTATTTTAAGAATTTATCGAACAGGTTTTTTTGTTTGAACACGCTAATGTCAGGAACTACTGCTCCGATCTGAAAAATTCTTTCAGTGTTAGATAGCATTTTTATCGAGAAAGGCTATAGGCTATATAATCATCACGCTAACACCAATAGATGCGGAGCGGAGCGGAAGAATGTTTCAAAATCGGGGGTTTTTGAAGTAAAACTTCTATAGGCACGCTTGACTTGGGAGTACGGTGGCGAATATGAACGCGGGTGTGCGGGGGGGGGTTTGGTGGGGGGTCGGGTTGGGAGGGGGGTACGGGGGGGAGGTAATTTTTTTTATATCGAGGAACTAAGGAGAGCCGTAATTGATGAAAAAGCAACTTGGATAACAAAAATAAGCTGCCCAAATTACTAATTCTACGCGGACGGAGTCGCGGGCAAAAGCTAGTATAGCCTATGTCCTTTCTCAGGCTCTAGAGTATCTGTGTACCAAATTTCATTTAAATAGGTTCAGTAGTTTTAGCGTGAAAGCGAGACAGACAGACAGAGTTACTTTCGCATTTATAATATTAAGGTAGGATGGTACGAAACTCTTCGCACGCGAGTCCGACTCGCATTTGTTTTGTGACGGTGAAGAGGTAAAAATATTCACCAGTTGTTGTTCGCGACACTCGGTATGCGAAGAATTAAATTACCGCTATTCCGCGGGTACTGTGAATGTAGGCATTTTGGAACTAAGACAATTTGAGATTTGGTGAAATATGTAATAGGACATTATGATATTTGATTATAACAAGCCGCAATCATAAAAAGTATCCTAATGTTAATCCAGATTATGAACTATTTGTGTGCCAATTTTCACCAGAATCCGTCAAATCGTTGTAGCGACACCTAGCGCTATCTAGTCGTCAAATAGATAACTAACTACTACATTCTACATCGCGCTATCGAAGTTTCTCAAATCTGCATACTTAAATACAACTTCAACTTTGTACTCTCGGATTTCGGTGCCCAGGCATAACATCTTCCTGGAGAGAGATCTCTCTGTTATTGCAACGTACACCCACACCGTTTTAGCGTGAAAAAAAATAACAAACAATAATTAATCTATACATATAATAAATCTGTAACAAGTCGGTGTCTGTACATTGAAGATATTTGAGAAAAACTGTCACTACTATTTATTAGCGCAATAGAACCCAAAACAATGATTTTTAGAATTATTGTCTGTTTGTCTGTTTATCTGTTTGTCTGTTTGTCTGTGCGTTTGTGCGCGCTAATCTCAGAAACGGCATAACCTAGAAGGATGCGGTTTTCACTGATATGTTGGTATTTTCTTGGATTAACAATTAGTGCTTGTTTCATTTGAATCGGTTCACAAATAAGACAGATACGTTTATTTTAAGAATTTATCGAACAGTTTTTAGAAGAATTGACTGACAATCGCTCGCCGGACGTCAGGAACTACTGCACCGATTTGAAAAATTCTTTCAGTGTTAGATAGCCCATTTATCGAGGAAGGCTATAGGCTATATATATCATCACGCTAACACCAATAGGAGCGGAGCGGAAGAATGTTTCAAAATCGGGGGTTTTTGAAGTAAAACTTCTATAGGCACGCTTTTGGTGGTGAATGAATGTGAACGCGGGTGTGCGGGTGGGGTTCGGTGGGGGGGGGGGGGGGGGTACTTTTTATATCGAGGAACTAAGGAGAGCCATAATAGAAGAAAAAGCAAATTGGATAAAAAAAATAAGCTGCCCAAATTACTAATTCCACGCGGACGGAGTCGCGGGCAAAAGCAAGTATTAAATAAATAATAAATCATGAGACAATTGACACCAATTGACCTAGTCGCAAATTAAGCAAAGCTTGTACTATGGGTAGGTACTAGACAACGAATAAACATACTTATATAGTTTAATATATATTAAATATCCAAGAGTCGAGCACAAACATTCGTACTTTTTCACACAAATATCTGCCCCGACCGGGAATCGAACCCGGGACCTCAAGCTTCGTAGCCAGGTTCTCTAACAACTAGGCTATCCGGTCGGCTAAAAACAAAACAACACACAACCATCCACACAAACTTTCACGTCTATAATATCAGGGTCAATCAACTTTTTTTTGTAAATTTCTATTTACTCCTTTACAAGTAACTCTGTAATCTCTGGTTAGTGAAACCATGATTTTGTAGTAATTAGATTAACTGTTTATCATAGTGCGTATGTGAAAACCAAAAAAAAAAGCATTTATTGGAAAAAATCCGGTCACCCAGGGGACATACCACTATTTTCATACAAATTTGGGGACATTGTTGTCCCCTGGGTCACCCACGAAATAGAAGCTAAACAAAATAAAATAAATATGGCAATTACACCATTATTGACTACAAAAATCTAGGGTTTTGAAAAGTATACTTTAAATAAGGAAACATAATCAGTTTTTTAATTATTTCGGTTTTCATAGAAAGTAGCAGAAAATCGTTGACAAAAAAAAGTTGATTGACCCATCAGTATGATGGTCTGTCTGTACACTGTAATGTGGTACTCGTTAATAACGACTCTATTGAATCTTGTTTTATTGTATCTGTTGCGTTGACCAGGGTCTAAATTCTGGAACTGGCCTTCACGGGTTTGGTAGCGGTAATTCAATCGTTTGGGTTGGGTTTGGTTTGATCTGCTATTCAGGAACGCCAAAAATCACTGGTTTGCGATGAGCCTTAATTGTTTATTTGTTTATTTATTTATTTATTTACAAAGCGAATTATCAGGAAAATAAGGCTCATCCCAAGCTCAACCCATTCCTATCCTCTCCCAAACGATTGAATTACCGCTCGCAAACCGTGTTGGGCCGTTCCTGTATTTAGCCCCTGCAGGCTTATTGTCTAACGTTTCTGACGGTTGCCTTCGCAACCACTATTTCTTTCTGTCAAACGGTATAAAATGATGACAGAAAGAGATGGTGAAAGCGAAGGCAAGCGCCAGAAGCGTTAGATAATACGGCTTCTGTCCGAGCTATGTTCATAATCATAATACACTCACGGTCAAACAGTTCGGCCCACAGTTCACCTTTCAAACAAACGAGGTCACTTTGATGTCTTAGTTCTCCACTAGGCGGTGCTTTGGCTGTGATCTGATGATGGCTACTCCGAGCATTGATAAAGGACATTCAGAGTTCCTAAGATACCCAACTGACTGAATCTGCGTTTAAAACGGAAATTATACATGTTCAGAATAACTTTAATTTCAATACTAGATGAAAAAAACCCGCCTGTATAATTCCGGTTCCTGTGAGAATTCTGGGAAAATACATACCCTATGTCACTCGCGGAACTGAGACGAATCTAATGACTCCGCACACTTCAAAATCCATTGAGCCATTTAGGCTGCAGGGCGTGCCAAAGAATGATACATACATACATAAATACATACGCTTCAAAAACACAACCCTCCTTCGACAGTCGGGTGAAAACATCTAAAATGGCAATAAAATGAATGAAAATCCAAGTGCTGATACAAATTCTCTCGCTGTGGTGTGAACTGCTTGTTGAAGCAGTTGTGTACCTATGTTTGGAACTCTGGACCTATATTATAGATGCTCTGGATATCCATCATCAGATCTCAACCGGGGCACCGCCCTGGTGGAGAACTAAGGCATCAAAGTGGCCTCGTTTGTATGAAAGGTGGGCTGTGGGCCGAATTACTGGACCGTGAGTGTATTAGTAAGATTAATGTTGGTTTCAATGAGGCTGCTCTGTGTCCATAGCTGTTCCAGAGGTGCTTGATGAAGATCCTCAACATAGAGTTATGGCGGCTCTACCTTAACTACGTGAAAGAAACCAAATGCATGCTGCCAACTTACAAGTAAGGATGTACAAACTTAGGCTGCCTGCTTTTGATATCCGGGTCATTTGCAAAAAAAAAACAACGGGTTGCACTCCGGGAGTGCCGGCAAAAGTTGAAAACTTGAACATTAACGCTGTGCCGTCTTACGAACCTCTCTCACTCCCCCGTCTAGTTTAATTTAAAATGAACTCTATTGTAAATATGTAATAAAGTCGTTATTTCAATGAGCTATTTTATCTCATATTTCCGTTCATTTTAAACTGAGGATTATGCACTTGAGGACATAATAGAATACAATGGCTTCGTGCGAAAGGTGGGCTCTTAACGAGATCGGGACACCTCAAAAAATTCGTACTATACTAAGCTTACTTTAGGGAGAAAATGGCGCAGGCGTATGACTTCGCCCTGGACAAGATCGGGCTGGACATCCACGCGTACCCGATATGGAACGACTACGTGACGTTCCTGAAGAGTGTGGACGCCGTCGGCTCGTACGCGGAGAACCAGAAGATTTCTGCTGTCAGGAAGGTACGTCAAAACTGAATAGGTATCCATACTTAATGTGAAATGGTTCCACCGGAAGACCAGCGTCGGCTGCAAGGATGACATTATGCTGAATTGGGACCATTTCGTGACAATATTTGTCTCAGTTTCATTTTCTTTGTTTTTATGAAACCGGCCAAGTGCGAGTCGGACTCGCGCACGAAGGGTTCCGTACCATTACCTATAAAAACGGCAAAAAAATCACTTTTGTTGTATGGGAGCCCCCCTTAGGTAAATATTTGCAAAAAAAGCTTGTGTTAAAAATGTAATTCTGACAAAAACTTTTTGTTTCAGGTTTATCAAAGGGCTGTAATTACCCCTATCATTGGCATAGAAACATTATGGAAGGACTACATTGCATTTGAACAAAGCATTAACACTATAATTGGTAAGTTTAAATAAACACGTACACCAATTCTTAAGTATAGCTAAACCGTTTAAATGAGTCCTCGCTTGCGCGGTACAGGGGCTGGGGATTAGACGACATAGGGGACCGGGAGAGGTGGGGGCGGCGAGCGAGGACTCATTTAAACGGTCTAGGTATAGACGAGATGTTTTAATTATATATATATATATATTAGGGGACAATCTTACACAAATCGACCTAGTCCCAAACTAAGCAAAGCTTGTACTATGGGTAATTGTTTTAAATTGAGTTATTTTACAGTATCCGGCGACTTGTGTAAATATATTTGCGGCCGTTCTATCTCTAATATTTTATTTCTATTTTTTACAAGCTTTTATTTACCTTCACCTGTCCCGTTTTCTGTGTGTCATCAAATCTTGCAAGTTAAATTTGACCCACTTCTCGATTACCGATTGAGCTGAAATTTTGCATGCATGTGTAAATTGGATGACAATGCTTATTATGACATGGAGCTGATCTGATGATGGACCGGAAGGCGGCCATAGGAACCCCATCGAGTTTGGACTCGTTTGATTCGCGTTGATTTACTTTGTTCCTAGATAGTAACCAGGGGTGAAAAGTGCAATCATCAAAAGAAAATGCATATTATATTTAATAAGTTTTGTTAAAAATTTAATTAATTTATTGAATCAGGCGTTACTTTGCGGATGTCCATATTAATGAACAAAAATTAAGCAATTAAGGTCGCGGGTGGGCAAAGTAATAGGGATGTTGACACCATTAAAAAATAATTCAAAGACACGACTCCAGTAAAAAAACGCTTTATTTTAGCCCTGAAACCCAGATTAATTTTCGATTAACTGCAAAATTAGATTTTTTGTTGCTTTAAAACAACTATAACAACTATAATTGAGTATGCGAACAAGTGACGTCATATGTTGCTATTGCCATTCAAACTCTATGGGAGAAATGTGTTTTGACAGCTCATAAAAAGTACGTCAGTTGATTGGTGGTGTCAACATCCCTATTGTTTCAGTTCATTAAAAATTCAATTTTTTAATACAAGCATTTTTTGCTGACTATACCTACTTTTTGCCTCTGGTTACCAAAATACTCGTCAAGACGAATCAAGCGAGTCCAAAGTAGAAGCGGTCATGTCGTCTATCGTCAGATCAGCTCCATGTAACCCCGGCGCCACACATATTACAAATGTTTCAACACATATTTGATCTATGGTTGATTGTATGGTTGTTCTATTGAACAAATAAGCAAATACCGGTGCTACACATGTGATCAAATAAATGTGTTCAAACATTTGTAATATGTGTGGCGCCGGGGTCATAATAATATAGCATTGTCATCTGATTTACACATGCATGCAAAATTTCAGCTTAATCGGAAACCGGAAACTGGGTCAAGTTTAACTTGCAAGATTTGACCCGTACATACATTGCAAGTTAATAAAAAACTTGTAAAAAAAATGGTTTATTCAATTGCAACATGTTATACAATCAAAATATAATTAGAAAACTAAAACAAAATATAACTTAAACTAAAACTACAAAGTAAAAATATCGTCCAAATTTTCCGCCACAGGCATAGACCCCAAGACAGTGGCCGCATTACCTCTCTGAACTGCTATTCCTAATCTTTGAGAGAGGTAAGTGCCAGCCCTGGGGTCGCCTGAGGCCAAAATCAGGCGTGAAGACAAATCTTTAATGAAAAGTTTGTTTGATGTCTTCTGACCATGGTCCCATTGTCTCAAAAGCAAGCGCCGCAAATTCGTGATAGCTTGTTAAAGCTGAATATTAGCTTATCTGAGCCAGCTCGGCAGCCGCCCCGGCCTTGAGTGCGGTGCTCTGGATGTGGGATGCGGCAAGAGTGTCGACACATGTCGCGTCCCACACCAAAGTTCATCCTAAATTCCAAGGCACTAAGGTGGCACCATGCTGCCTTTTTCTGGGTTACCTATCAAAATTTAGAATTATTTTTTTCCGAATATGTAAAATCCCGAATGCTTCATTTATCCGAATGCATTTTTTTCTGAAACTGTAAATATTTCAGGATTTTTATAAAACAACCCTAACCTAACCTAAAGGGTTCTACACGATGGTCCTGAAATAAATATATACTAATATATAAAGCTGAAGAGTTTGTTTGTTTGTTTGTTTGTTTGTTTGAACGCGCTAATCTCAGGAACTACTGCTCCGATTTGAAAAATTCTTTCAGTGTTAGATAGCCCATTTATCAAGGAAGGCTATAGGCTATATATCATCACGCTAACTCCAATAGGAGCGGAGCGGAGCGGAAGAATGTTTCAAAATCGGGGGTTTTTCAAGTAAAACTTCTATAGGCGCTAATCTCAGGAACTACTGCTCCGATTTGAAAAATTCTTTGAGTGTTAGATAGCCCATTTATCGAGGAAGGCTATAGGCTATATATCATCACGCTAACACCAATAGGAGCGGAGCGGAGCGGAAGAATGTTTCAAAATCAGGGGTTTTGAAGTAAAACTTCTATATAGGCGCTAATCTCAGGAACTACTGCTCCGATTAGAAAAATTCTTTCAGTATTAACACCAGGGGGGTGGGGGGCGGGGGTTGAGGGGGGTGAGGGTGCGGGGGTGGTGTGCGGGAGTTTGAAGGGGGGATGAACATTTCATTGATTTTGCCGTAGGATGCACCTTTGTCAAAATATTTGACAAAAACACCAAGGGGGTGAAGGGAGGGGGGGAGGATGCGGGGAGGGGGTGCGGGGGCTTCGGCGGGGGGATTAAAATTTAAATGATTTGCACCGTTTTCAAGATATTTGACAAAACACCAAGGGGGTGGGGGGGGCTTGATGGGGGGGGCGGGAGAGGGGGCTTCTGAGGGGGATTAAAATTTCATTGATTTTGCCGTAGGATGCACCGTTTTCAAGATATTTGACAGGGGGGGGGTTGAGGGGGGGTGGAGGTGAGGGAAAGAGGGTGTGTGGGTATTAAAGGGGAAATGAAAATTTTATTGATTTTGCCGTGGGATGCACCGTTTTCAAGATATTTGACAAAAAAAAAGTAAAACTTGAAGTAAAACTTTTATAGGGCACGCTTGACTTGGGACGAACGCGGGTGTGCGGGGGTGCTGTGTGGGAGGGCGTGCAGGGGGTGCGGGGGGGGGGGTTCGGGGTTGTTGTGCGGGGGGAGTGCGGGAAGGAGCGGGTTGGATGGTGGGGGGGGGGGGTAATTTATTCAATATCGAGGAACTAAGGAGAGCCATAATTGATGAAAAAGCAAATTGGATAAAAAAAATAAGCTGCCCAAATTACTAATTCCACGCGGACGGAGTCGCGGGCAAAAGCTAGTCCTGAAATATTTACAGTTTCAGAAAAAAATGCTTTCGGACAAGTTTTCGGGATTCTAAACCTTCGGAAATAAAATTTTCTAAACATCGATAGGATCCCCTTTTTCTGTCGTTCCTCAACAAACCGCATGGCTAACAAAAACTTATTGTTCTTTTCGTTGACAGCCGAACGCATGGCCATGGAGCGCTCCCGCGAATACATGAACGCGCGTCGAGTGGCCAAAGAACTGGAGACAGTTACTCGAGGTCTGAACAGGAATATGCCCGCCACGCCGCCCACCGTCGACCGGGAAGAGATGAAACAGGTATGCGCATGCGCGAGCATTTTTTCACAAAAAAAGTTTGACCGTTATGTGTGTGCGTGTCTTTGTGTCTTTCTGTGGCACTGTAGCTCTTAAACGGGTGAATCGATTCCAAAACGTTTTTTTTTTATTTTAATGCAAAGAAAAATTAAAAAAAAGAAAGAAGCATTTGAAAGCAGGCAGGCAGGTTTGAAGGTTTGGTTTCAGGTGGCGTCCGCGGACCGGAAGACGCAGTGTAGGTAGGCCTCCAACAAGATGGAGCGACGACCTGGTGAAGGTGGCGGGAACGCATTGGATGCGGATGGCGCAGGGCCGCTCTGTGAGGCTTATGTTCAGCAGTGGACGTCTTTCGGCTGAAATGATGATGATGAGGTTTCTTGGCGATAGATAGCTCTTAGACATGTTTCATCAAAATTGGTTCAGCCGTTTCAAGATTATTTATTGCATAATAATAATCATGGCGTACATTAGATCTTAAATAATAAATAGGTAGTATCCAGATATGAACCCTGACGGGCACAGCAATTTATAACACATCATTATTTTTATATCACTATACACTAAGTTACATTATAAATGTTTCATTATTTTACATGCAAAAGATAACATTTTTTTTTTTAGCGAAATACTATTAATATTTAATCTGTGGGGAAGTTGTACTGAAGCCCATCGGCTGTTTATACTTCAAAAGAAATGTGTACGTATACTAGATGGCATTCAGTCAAACCGAGAGTCATGCAGAGCCTCGTTTAAAAAACTAGGTTTGCCGACTCTTTCGGCACTGTATATCATAGAGCTCTGTAAACTAGTTAGCCGAAATGTAAATAAATTCCCTGCAAGAAATAATTTTAATAGCGACAGACTAAAATTGAAGTTTGCCCACGATGTCCAGGCCCCTACTGCTACGACAGCAATCTATCAGCACAGCACTACCTATGTTGCTGCAAAAGTGTTTAACTCTTTACCTTTAGAAATTAAGTCACTTTCAAGTCCACAATATTCGAAATTTTTGTCAGCCTTGAAAAAATTTGTGATCAGGTTATGTCCCTATAATTTAAATGAATACTATGAACGATGATTCTTGCTGTTAGTCATTCATTATCATTAAGTACGAGTATTGTATAGCTACACGTGAGCTACACCCACCGGGTAAAATTGTATTGTTTCCTCTTTATATTGCACAACATCAGCATCCTTGTAAATACAATTTATGGCTTTAAATAAATAAATAAAATAGGTCAATGATTTAATTTAAGTAAATGTCATATCATATACCTACACTGTGTCTAGTCAATTAGACTCACCTTCGGCACTCAATGGGCTTATCTGGTATCAGGTGGACCTGTGGAAGAAGTACATAACCTGGGAGCGCTCGAACCCGCTCCGCTCTGAGGACACGGCGCTGGTGGGGCGGCGCGTGATGTTCGCCATCGAGCAGTGCCTGCTGTGCCTGGCGCACCACCCCGACGTGTGGCACCAGGCTGCACAGTTCCTGGATCACTCCGCCAAGCTGCTCACCGAGAAGGGGGTGAGTGTACACGCGGCGGCGGGAGTGTTGCAGCCAGATGTGCGCTGCTGGACGCTTGGTACCCAACGGTTGGGGGCGACTGGCTACGGCTTTTACCAGGTCATCTTGGTGGACGTTCCAAGCTGCGCTTGCGTACGCGGCTTACCTCGGTTACAGGCCATTTAAAAAAAAAATTTGCTCAATAATTCACAAAAAAATGGATACCCTTCACTTTTTTCAGTGAGAAAATATTGGTTTTTAATCATCATAATCAATTATGGTGATGATGATGGAGAGAGCACTGTTGATTGTGATGTAAAAAAAAACTAATTTTCTGTACAATTTTTGTGTCAGTTTTGCGACGTGCCATATAAACTGAATGAAAAAAAATGACAAAGAACTGACATAAAAACGTAAATTTAAAAAAAATAGAATATTCTAGATTTAATCAGAAAAGTTCATTCTTTTCGTATTTGGCTAAGATACAAACAAAACTGACAATGTGATGAAATGATACTTAACTTAATTAATTTCCGACAATTTATGCATTGGTTGGACATTTTATTTCAGGATTTTTAAGAAACTAGCGAATAATTAGTTGTGTATGTGTATTAGTATTGTGATTCTATTCTATCAAATGTTTAAAGGCGTAATTGTAGAACTTATTTCTACAGACACCAATCCAAAAAGACAAAACTATTACAAGTTAAGTAAGTAAGTATATTTCGTTACCAATAATTTTTTACGTTTGAATAAACCAAGGGAACAAAACGTTAGCTAGTTTATTTCAGGGTCAGCGCCATCTATCGGGAAATTATGTAAACTTTACCATTAGACATTGCTTTTGAACCGTGAACATTACAGAGTTTAGGTTCTTGTGTGTTAAAAGGAAAAAAAACCGGCAAAGAGCGTGTCGGACACGCCCAGGTTCCGTAACCGTTGCGGAAAAATCCTTGCAACCATATTGTGTACCGTAATCGCCTTCAACCGAACGCCGCACACTGCAATATGAAATTAAATGAAATTATTTATTTCGCAAGAACATACACAGGTGTTACAAGAATACAAGTTAAGTATGAAGTATCTTTTTCTATTTATTTTTTTTGTTTTCTTCAACTTCATTTTTTATTACTTTTACGCCTAATGTGATTATAACAGACTGAAGTGTACGATGTATGGGAAAGATTCGTCGCTAACTTCTAGACCAGTGATGGTGTAGGGGTAAGCACGCAGCACGGAACGCTGAGGACCTGGGTTCGATTCCCAGCATTGGTCTTTTTTCTGGGGTTTTTTCTGTGCATCTATGTTTCAGTTTGTATTTAGTTTGAAATATATGGTTTCACGGGATGACCGTAAAAGTAATAAAAAAATGAAGTTGAAGAAAATAAAAAAATAAATAGATAAAGATACTTCGTACTTAACTTGTAAAAGTTCATTCCTTTCGTATTTGGCTAAGATACAAACAAAATGTGATGAAATGATACTTAACTTAATTAATTTCCGACAATTTATGCATTGGTTGGATATTTTATTTCGGGATTTTTAAGAAACTAGCGAATAATTAGTTGTGTATTGAGTATTGTGATTCTATTCTATCAAATGTTTTAAGGCGTTATTGTAGAACGTATTTCTACAGACACCAATCCAAAAAGACAAAACAATTACAAGTTAAGTAAGTAAGTATATTTCGTTACCAATAATTTTTTACGTTTGAATAAACCAAGGGAACAAAACGTTAGCTAGTTTATTTCAGGGTCAGCGCCATCTATCGGGAAATTATGTAAACTTTACCATTAGACATTGCTTTTGAACCGTGAACATTACAGAGAAATAATCTTAATTTAACTGAAATAATAATAATAACAATAATAATAATAAATCAATTATCTTAATCATTATATTTTATCAAAATATTCATTCAAATTATAATAATTGTCGAAATCAAGTAGAATTCTAATTTTCTAGAAAATTCATTAATATTATTACGTTGCTTTATGTCCTCAGTTAAATAATTATACACTTTAATACTATTATATTCAAGACTTCTTTTAAAATGCACATAATTGTTAGATCCTGGTAATTGAATCTCAAAATTAAATTTACACAATCTACGTGGTCTACTATTTGCTATTGCATCTAAAACTGGACTTATTTTTATAAACAAAAACCGGCCAAGAGCGTGTCGGACACGCCCAAGGTAGGGTTCCGTAGCCATTACGAAAAAATCAAGTAATATTTTTCTAAGGATTTCGTATGTGTACGGAATCATCCAAGTTTAGGTATGTTTTATACCTTAGGCTACTATTTACTCTTAAACTACAAATAATTTCCAAGCAATCTTAGCCGCTATATTTTTCCTAGTAAATTTGATATATTTACTACCCTTCTGAATTTTTTCAAATTTTTCCACCCAACTGTTTAGATTTTAGAGGGGGGGGGGGACGGCCGATTTTAATGAAAATTTTCACTTTAAAGTTGAATATTTCGCAAACAGATCACTGAATAGAAAAATGATGTTAGCAACCCCGCAATGATTTCAAAAGACCTATCCAACGATACCCCACACTATAGGGTTAGCCGAGAAAAAAAAATCACCCCCACTTTACGTCTATGGAAGGTACCCTAAAAAAATTTTTTTTACTTCTTTTTATTCAATCACTTTGTCGGCGTGACTGATATATATATTGATGCTAAATTACAGCTTTCTAGTACTAACAGTCTCTGAGCTTAGCCGCGGACAGACAGACAGACGGACAGACATGGCGAAACTATAAGGGTTCCTAGTTGACTACGGAACCCTAAAAATGCAAACCAAATATATGTAAAGAGATATTATGGTCAATATCTTATACTTCACAAATAGTGGACGGCAATGTTCGATAGATTTTGCCTTTTCTACATACCTAAGAGCGTTCTTTTGCATATGTTGTTATTTGAAAGTCAGTTTTGTATATGATTGCTACTATTTTATTTTTTAAGGATTTGGACTTTGAGAGTGTTTGCACAATTTGAAAATGACCCAAGTAGCAATAATTTTGTCTGCGCAGGATTCGAACGCTGCGCGAATTTTCTCTGACGAGGCGGCGGCGGTGTACGAGCGGGCGACCAGCGGACCTCTAAAACGCTCCACGCTGCTCCACTTCGCTCATGCGGACTACGAGGAGAGTCGGCTGCATTACAACAAGGTAACTTCACACAAGGCTCAGTTTCATTGGTCGATAACTCGGTCGATATACAGCGTGCGATGACTTCTCGCAGGCGGTATAACGACTACAGTACGCTTAGTATAAGTTTTACTTCACCAAAATACTTCTCGATCGCGTTTACGTAAAAAAATCAATTACTAGGGAAACATGGACAGCGCCTCCGCGGCCGTGCGTCCATGTTTCCATAGAACTGAAATTTTTACGTAAACGCGATCGAGAAGTATTTTGGTGAAGGAAAACTTATACCACAGATTACTTAATAGTTACTTCGTAACAGATACTGCATCCCGTACAAAATCTTGGTACTTACCGCGATTATAGCCACAGATTATACTACTCCGTCTCCTTAAGAATGTGTGCGTGCCGACAGTGACAAGGGCTGGCAGTTTGGATAATTTTTTTTTCTACATGTTGTTTTACCATTTTGTCGGGATAATTGCTATATACATATATCCATGCAAACTTTCTAGCACTAATATTCCCTAAGCTAAGCCACGGACGGACAAAGGGACAAACGGTCATGGCGAAACTAAAAGGGTTCCCTTTTTGCCATTTTAGCTCTGGAATCCTAACAAAAAGGATATTTTATTGTAATGCCCAGAATAAATTGTCATGCTCACAGTACCCTAGCGTTATACTAGATACGAAGGTCAATTTACGAACTTCGCATCGTGCCATCCCGCTCACGCTTATAGCTTTTTATAGAAGAGTAAGAGGGACAGCACGATACGAACTCCCAAATTGTTATATTAGCTATTAATTTTAGCATAGTCATATTAAAATTTGCCCCCTGTTTCACCATTCACTTATAAAAGCCCAGGCGGCATATTTTTTCCGTGGAACACGAATGAACGTGCGTCGGCGCGCGCTTGTGACAACCTACTGAAATTTCGATCGCAGCAGATCGTTCCCGCGGTAGGTAAATATCGCGCGTGAGTACATGGCATGCAAGAGGCCTGCTTATACTAAGCGTACTGAAACTGAGTGAGAGAGACATAGAAAGAGACAGAGAGTTAGTAGTTAGTAATAGTAGTTATATTGGTTCGGACCCTCCTTAATATTTAATGGAATTAAAGGCTGACCAGAAATATATGAAATATATATATATTGTCAAGAGGGCGCTACTATTTTCATTTGTGTAAACATTTTAGTATAGTTTGACCAATGTGGATTGGCAACTCGTTATTTTGACTTAGGTACCTACTTTTATTCACCGTAATCAAAATCAGAATCCAAATTCGGTGCCCATAGAGCAAGTGACTTCAAATTGAGACCCAGAAATTAGTTCCAATTAAATCCGCAACATGGCGCATGGTCATATATTACTGGTCAGGCTTTATTATTTTTACTATTTGTTGCTGTAGCGGCAACAGTAATACATAATCGGTGAAATTTTTTAGTTATTGCCATTATAAAGATCGAGTTAAAAAACTCGGTAAAAACGCATTTCTTGTACAACGCCCCTTTAATTTAAAAAAAACTTCGAATAATAGGTCAAGTGCAAATTAATAGATTAATACAATAGAACATTACAACCAGTTTTGTGTAAAAGTTCACTTTTAACTTTATTTCCAACGTTGCTGTTTCCTTGCAATCGAAGTGAAAAGCAGAGTGTAAAATTCGAGCATTAAACCCATTTTCCCCTCGACGTGTGTTCTCGCTACTGAACGTCTCGGGTAAAACGCCTCCTCGGTTATGTGTACTTTTGTTGTACTATCTACTATTTTTTTTTACAAAAACTTATATTTTCCAACAGGTGCACCAGGTGTATACGAGATATTTGGATATGGAGGACATTGACCCTACCCTGGCCTATGTTCAGTACATGAAGTTCGCGCGGCGCGCGGAGGGCATAAAGTCGGCTAGGACTGTCTTCAAACGGGCGAGAGAAGACGCTAGGTAAGTACCGACGACCGGGTGAAGGTTGCGGGAACACATTGGATGCGGATGGCGCATGGTCGATCTGTATGGCGAGCCTTGGGGGAGGCCCATGTTCAGCAGTGGACGTCTTTCGGCTGAAATGATGATGATGATGAAGTAGGGTGTCAAGCACCAGTAATGGGCAAGACGTAATTGTGGATTTTTTTTCCGTAAATCCGAATTTCAAGACACTACATTTTACAAGCTTTTATTTAACTTGCAATAACTTTGTATGTATGTATTGATTACCTTATATTTTTTTCCATGTACCATCGGCCCAGACGCCAGCTAAGCAACTTAAAGGCACAGATTGCGTGCAGTGGCTAGACATCTGTCCATACCAATCCATACAAAAAAAACTTCAACGGCTGCAAGCAAATTTGTTTTGAAAATGGCAAGCTGACGTCTGGGCCGCTACAATGTGTATTAATATATACTTATAGCTTTTGCCCGCGACTCCGTCCGCGTGGAATTAGTAATTTGGGCAGCTTATTTTTTTTATCCAATTCGCTTTTTCATCAATTATGGCTTCCAGACAACCCCCCCCCCCCCCCGCACACCCGCGTTCACATTCACCACCGTACTCCCAAGTCAACCGTGCCTATAGAAGTTTTACTTCAAAAACCCCCGATTTTGAAACATTCTTCCGCTCCGCTCCGCTCCTATTGGTGTTAGCGTGATGATATATAGCCTATGTCCTTTCTCAGGCTCTAGACTATCTGTGTACCAAATTTCATTTAAATCGGTTCTGTAGTTTTAGCGTGAAAGCGAGACAGACAGACAGAGTTACTTTCGCATTTATAATATTAGTTAGGATTATGTACGGGTCAAATCTTGGAAGTTGAATTTGACCCACTTCCAGTGGTCCGATTTACTTGAAAATTGGTATACTTGTGTAGGTTGGATTGGATGACAATAATGCAAGTACAGTCAACAAAAAACAGTCAGCGAAAAAGCTTGCATTGAAAATGAAATTTTTAACAAAAACTTATTTAAACTATCAACACTATGCTCAGATAACTGATTCATAACTGGTACAGTCCATGAATGGTGGGCTATAAGGCAATTGAATCTTTGATGTCCATTACTGGGTACTACTGTGCTTAACATGTCCATGATTGGTGCCGTCACCTTAATGAACTGAATTTTTGAAATGTTTATTCAGGCACAAACAGTACATAGCATAGCTCTTAAATCTAAACATAGTTACAATTAACACAAACCAATGAAGCTGCCACTACTTATTGGTACATTTACATAAATACAAATGAAGGATACATAGATCCGAAAACAGTTGAATTCCGAAAATAATAGAATAATCTCTGTACTGAAATCCGCGCAAGAACGAAAGTCACGGACAAACGAGTAGCTCGAAGAATCGCGAGACTTAAGTGTCAGTGGGCAGGGCACATCGCTCGTAGAACTGACGGCCGATGGGGCAAAAATGTTCTCGAGTGGCGTCCGCGGACCGGAAGACGCAATGTAGGTAGGCCTCCAACAAGATGGAGCGACGACCTGGTTAAGGTTGCGGGAACGCATTGGATGCGGATGGCGCAGGGCCGATCTGTTCGGCGAGCCTTGGGGGAAGCCTATGTCCAGCGGTGGACGTCTTTCGGCTGAAATGATAGATACTGTGTTGAAAGGTCGGCACCGCGCCTGTAACACATGTAATGTTGCGAGCGTCCACAGGCTGCGTTAAACCACGTTTCGTTTCAGGTCCCACTACCACGTGTTCGTCGCCGCAGCTCTCATGGAATACTATTGTTCCAAGGACAAGAACATAGCGTTCAGGATCTTTGAGCTGGGACTGAAAAAGTTCTCGCATATACCTGAATACGTGCTATGCTATATCGACTACTTGTCGCATTTAAACGGTGAGTGAAGATGTATATAATTAGTTATATCTAAATAAATAAATTACTTAGTGGTAATCCGACGCGGTGACACTCGTCTTAAAAATAATAGGTTTTTTTAAACAAAGTTAAAAGGCTGACAGATTTTTATTACTTCGAGTTTTTTTTGTCAGGGTCAATTAAACTTTTTAAAGTTTATTTTTATTTTATTCTTTTTAAATTACTCGTGGAAATTAATTCTGATAGATTCATTTTTAGCGTTCCGGAGCCAAAATGGCAAAATCGGAACCCTAAAAATGAATCCCGAATAAATCCCGAAAAACTTAGAGGTGCGTGCCGGTGAACCCACGACCCTCTGCTTATGTTGTGTAATTGTTTTGTTTTGTGTTCTCCCCACACCTGTTGACGCGGAATCGGCTTCGGCCGATCGAAAAAAACCTTTATGTCAACGCAATAAGAGCGAAAATGACGTCGATCGGCTCGACTCAATTCGGTCCGCGTAGCCGAATCGATTGACGTCTTTTTCGCTCTTATTGCGTGGACATAAAGGTTTTTTCGATCGGCTGAAGCCGATTCCGCGTCGATAGATATGGGGAATAGTACATTACTGCAGAGGCCGGGACTTAAGGGGTTGCCGGCCGAGTGGTACACGAGGCCGGCAACCCCTGTTCCGGCCGAGGCTTGTATAGTGCTTTTCTCAAACATGAATCATCACCATCATCATCATCATCATCATCATGATCATCATCATCATCATCATCGTCGCCGTCGTCATCATGATGGTGATGGCAAGGGATGCTGGCAGAAGTACCATTTTGGTTCTTTTGAATTTCTCCAGGGCTTTTGATTGCATCAATTTGTCCTTGCTATTATCTAAGACAGGGTTTTTCAACCGGTGTGCCGCGGCACACCAGTGTGCCGCGTACATTTTCAAGTGTGCCGCGATGCTTAATTGCAGTCCAACCTAAAGGGTATCAATACAACCCCTACGTCCGTTACATATAAATCAAAGCCTCTAATATACCGAATTCTTTACTGGTGTGCCGTGAAAGTTTACTGAAAATAAAAGTGTGCCGTTGACAACAAAAGGTTGAAAAACCCTGATCTAAGATGTCATATTACGGATTTGATGCTATGGCGATTAGGTGGTTTGACAGTTACTTGTCCGGCCGGGCGCAAACAGTTGAGTTACGCGGAATGCATGGTGGTGTTTTGCGGTCTTCTCTTAGTCCTGTAACAGAGGAGTGCCGCAGGGTTCGATTTTGGGTCCGCTGCTTTTTATAATTTACAGCGCTGATATCGTTTCCTGTATGGAGAACTGCAAATACCATCTTTACGCGAACGACTTGCAACTGTATGCATCCAGTGTGCCTTCAGATGCAGTCACCGTCGTGAAGAGCATAAACGCGGACCTTGGTCGCGTTTTTTCCTGGTCGGGGAGGAGCTGTCTGGCTCTTAATCCTAGAAAATCTAAGTATCTTATATTTGGATCTAAGCATCAAATTCGTAATACTTTGAAAAATCTGGCTACCGAGAATGTTGCTGTCATGGGCGAACCAATAGAGAGGGTAGATGTAGCAAGAAATCTTGGGCTAACTATGGACGGCGAGCTACGCTTCGAGAGCCATATAACTCAGTTAGTTAGCAGTTGCTTCTATCGCCTTCGGATTCTTTACAATATTCGTGATTACCTCAGTGTGGATTTGCGTGTCCGACTGTGTGAATCACTCGTATTGTCTAGATTAAATTATTGTGATGTCGTCTATGATGGTTGCATACTTGGTCGTTCTAAGAGATTGCTCCAGCGAGTACAAAACGCATGTGCTCGTTTTTGCTTCAGAATCCCTCCTCGGTCCCATGTCACTCCGTACTTGAACGCTGCTGATTTGCTTAAGATGCACAATCGCAGGCACTTGCACCTTGCAACCCTTTTGTTCGGTGTAGCGCGGCACAAGACGCCTTCGTACCTTTTTGAAAAAATCACATGGTCGAAAAGTGTGCGCAGATTTAAGGCTATTGTTCCGCCGCACCGGACGGTGGCGTTTCGAGGCAGTTTCAGGTTTGCGGCGTCTAAGTGCTGGAATGACATTCCCCCTCCCATCCTAGGAGTGACTAGCAGGTACACCTTTGGGCGAAAGCTTAAAGGCTATTTGTTGTCATTTCAGAAAACTTAATTCCTTTCCTTTCCAGCACTATTTCACAAAACTTCTTTGATTTTTCTTTGTCTCGGTTATTTCACTTCTTGTTTTAATCCGCGCAGAGTTGTATACTTGGCAAGTGAGTTATATTATAGTATAGTAATTTATGATTAAGTAATTTTGTTAAAATTATTCGTTTTTATGATCTACAAATTATCCATTTACGCATGTAGTTTATGTAGTTTATCGCTTATATTTATAAGTGTACATTTTATCTATCTGTGTGGCGTTCCGGGTATTACCGACGGTACTGGCTGAAAATCAGCGCTGGGGTGTTATAAACGCCTCAGCATTATGCTGAGCCAGTGTCCAATTTGCAACCGCAATTACACACTCTATTTTTAGCCTTTGTATTTTTGTAAAAATATTTATGTGTCTTGTGTTGTTGTAAATAAATGTATTTTCTTTTTCTTTTTTTTTTATGACGATGATGATGGTGGTGATGATAATGATGGTGGTGATGGTGATGGTGATGATGGTGATGATGGTGATGGTGATGATGATGATGGTGATGATGATGATGATGATGGTGATGATGATGTTGATGGTGAAATATTTCTCTAGGCAGATCACCATTACCATCACCATCACCATCTTACCTTACCTTAAATAAGCGTAGGTGCAGAATGTCATAATGAACCAAAACGCAAATATTGCTTATAGTTTTTGTTTTAAATGGCTAAATGCTATGATGCCATAGACCTATTTTAAACATCATGGTGCTGTGTGACATGAAACAATAGACGATCGCATTGCAGGCCTAGGCCTAGGCCTGCAATGATGTATTTTGAAGCCTGTTTTAAGGAACACAACGTAAACATTACATAGCATGTTTGAGAAAACCCTATAGTTGTGTCTAGGTCTATGTCTAAAAATTCAATGTTTTTCAGAGGACAACAACACCCGCGTGCTATTCGAGCGGGTGCTTTCCTCCGGCAGCCTCAAGCCCGAGAGCTCGGTGGACATTTGGAACAGGTTCCTGGAGTTCGAGTCCAACATCGGAGACCTGGTCAGCATCGTGAAGGTCGAGAAACGGAGACAGGCTGTACTGGAAAAGGTACCTGAAACATTGTAGATCTGTATCGAAAAAAAAAACTAAAATGTTAGCCAAAAGTTCAAATATTTAATAAATTTTTGTTCAAAATTCTATTTTTGATACGAGCTTTTTTTATGACTGTACCTACTGTTCGTCCTGGTTACCAAAATTCTTGTCAACACGAATCAAACGAGACAAAACTCAATGGGATTATGTCGTTTTATTACGGAGTCCCTATGGCCACTTTTCAGCTCCATCGTCTGACCCTGGTTACCATCTAGGATCAAAGTACTCATCAAGATGAATCAAAGGAGCCCAAACTCGATGCGGTCGTATCGTTTCATTAAAGAGTTCCTATGGCCACCTTTCAACTATGTCATAATAATATTGCATTGTCATTCGATTTACACATGCATGCAAAATTTCAGCTCAATCGGTAACCGGGAAGTGGGTTAAATTTAACTTGCAAGATTTGACCCTTACAATATACATAGATACATAAATTGCAAGTTTAAAAAAACTTGTAATGATATGCTTGGTCGTAGTCTTCGCCGACAAAATAATTGAGATGTAAATGGGTGCCAAGTTCTGCTGATATAAATAGGGATGTTGACACCACCAATCAACTGACATACTTTTTATGAGCTGTCAAAACACAATTCTCTCATAGTTTGAATGGCAATAATTATTATTATTTATTTAAAATATGGCTTCTGTCCTATTTAAGGACAATTTCGCCAGCGTCAAAGTAAGCTCTCTTGGGAGCGACGTTTTACGTTGATTGTAGTTTCTGCAACTTGATAGTAAAATTCCAGAAACCACGTGGAGACAACTTGCGCATTAAAAAATGTCAGACACGAGAGCAATATAGAATTTTGTGATCACTGTTAATTAATGTTAATCGCCGCATAAAACACTATCAAAATTATACTTCAACTAGCCAAAGAAACAGAAATACCAAAATTAGATACTGTCTACATCCGCCATGTTCGAATGCTACAAATCGAATCTCGAATGGCAATAAGAACTTATGACGTTACTTGTTCGCCAAATCAATCAACTAAGTATTAATTTGTTTTAAGCAAGAAAAAATCCAATTTTGCAGTTAATCGACAGTTAATCTGGTTTTTAGGGCTAAAATAAAGCGTTTTTTTACTGGGGTCGTGTCTTCGAATTATTGTTTAGTGGCGTCACGATTCCTATTCTTAAATTGAACTGTCAAATGATTTACAGAAAGTAGATAACTTATGATAAATCAAAGCTTCAGATTTGACTTGGCTAGTTTTTACCCACGACGGAACCCTGCCCTGCCTTTCCTATATGGAATTTCAACAAAAATTTAATCTATTTTTATGTCGTCGTTAAACATCTACAATTCTTCAATAATTGTATTCACGTCACTAGAAAAACTTTAGCTGGTTTAATGGCAGCCCCCGACGGATATTCCTCGGTTATGTATTATTGTAAAATTATTATCGCTACATCTAAGTACATCTTCGAGAAATAGACACGTTAGGCAAAAACTGTAAACATCGATATTCATTGTTTAGGTACTTAAGTATATCTATTACCGATTTCTCGAGATATCAACTCTTTTTAGGGTTCCGTAGTCAACTAGGAACCCTTATAGTTTCGCCATGTCTGTCCGTCTGTCTGTCTGTCTGTCCGCGGCTAAGCTCAGAGATCGTTAGTACTAGAAAGCTGTAATTTAGCATAAATATACATATCAGTCACGCCAACAAAGTGGTAAAATAAAAAATAAAAAATAAATTTTTTTTAGGGTACCTCCCATAGACGTAAAGGGGGGGTGATTTTTTTTTCTCGACTAACCCTATAGTGTGGGGTATTGTTGGATAGGTCTTTCAAAACCATTGTGGGGTTGCTAACATGATTTTTCTATTCAGTGATCTGTTTGCGAAATATTCAACTATAAAGTGAAAATTTTCATTAAAATCGACCGTCCCCCCCCCCTCTAAAATCTAAACTGGTGGGTGGAAAAATTTGAAAAAATTCAGAATGGTAGTAAATATATCAAATTTACTAGGAAAATTATAGCGGCTAAGATTGCTTGGAAATTATTTGTAGTTTAAGAGTAAATAGTAGCCTAAGGTATAAAACATACCTAAACTTAGAAAATATCTTATATCTTATATCTTATACTTAAATCCTTAGAAAAATATTACTTGATTTTTTCGTAATGGCTACGGAACCCTACCTTGGGCGTGTCCGACACGCTCTTGGCCGGTTTCTTAGAAAGTATTTTTACGTCTATTATAATATTTCGTTACATAATAATTGGGTTAAGTCGGGGGTTTTGAGTTATTTTATTCTTTTTCGATGAGATTTTTTTCTTTTTCGATGAGATTTTTACCGTCGTGGGTTTTTTTACAAGCAAATCTAAGACACTCTATAATTAATTTTAATTAAGTATGTAATAAGTTTTCTGTATTGTATTTTATGTTGTGGCAATAAATTAAATTCTATTCTATTAGTGGCCTGTATGTTGTTCCCAAGATCGAATACTATCTACATACCAAATTTCATTGAGATCCGTCCAGTAGTTTTAGCTAGAAATAGTAAAACACACATACTTACATATATTTCCCCCCCCCGTCCCCGTCCCGGTCCCCCCCCCCCGGTCCCGGGCTCCCGTCGTCTGTATTTCCTGATAAATACAACCTAAGTCTCTTCAAGGCTAGAGTGAATAGGCTGTTACTGAACCAGTGAGGTACACCTTTGGCCTCATCTACACTTTTCATCAGGTGAGATAGTGGTCAATCACGGGTCGGTTTTATGTAAAAAAAAAAAAAAAAAAATTTCATGTTTACTTATTTTAATCAACAGATCAAAGAGTTCGAAGGCAAGGAGACGGCCCAGCTTGTGGACAGATACAAGTTTCTGGATCTGTATCCCTGCAGTATCGCGGAACTGAAATCTATCGGGTACACCGAGGTAAGCAACAGTCTGATGACGGCCCGTGTTTCAATTGGCTACTTTCCTAACTAGTCAGTCTTTTAGATTATCAAAAAATATTGGACACGTATTTTTTATTTTGTCAATTAAACAAAAAATTACGAAGATATGGCGCGTTGAAGTTTCGCGTGACGTCACTTGCTCCTACGCTTTGTATGAGCGTTTTAGGAACGAGTGACGTCACGCCTCGTCACGCGGAACTTCAACGCGCCATATCTTCGTCATTTTTTGTTTAATTGTCAAAAGAAAAATTATGTGTCTAATATTTTTTGATAATGTAAAATACGGACTAATAAGAATTATTATTTTTTTACCTAGGAAACATCCCTATTGGCTAAGTAAAGTTTTTTGAAGAGATGCTAATTATATTTTTTTTCGACAGTGGTCAACTTCAACACCAAGAAACTGCAGCTGTTTTATTTTTAACTAAATATTATTTTTAAGGAAATATTTTTTTAAGTGTTCGAGATGACATTTGTGAGATTTTATGGCTGACAAGCGGTTCGTGCTCGGTAATAAGAAGAAATAGAAAAAAAAACGAATTCGACTGTCGCTTCTGTCAATGTCAAATGAAATCTAACCGTTTGCGTTTCGTTTGCTTTGCGTTGCCCAAGAAGCAGTTCCAAAATAGTGATCGAAAGTATTCAATCGTGATCCAATTATTGTGCATAGGTCGTGGAGAAATGCGGTAAAATTGAAGGTCCGGATTTTATGCGGAGGTCGATAAAAATAGTCAAAAAATCACACTGAGCACACCAAAACGCAAAGCAAACGAAACGCAAACGATTTGACATTGACAGCAGTGACAGTTCACTTCGGTTTTTTTTTCTGTTTCTACTAAGTTCTGAGCACGAACGGCTTGTCAACCATAAAATCTCACAAATGTCATCTCAAACACTCAAAAAAATATTTCCAGTAAACAATAGGAGATAAAAATAAAACAGCTGCAGTTTCTCGATCTCCAGAACGCCGACTGTCGAAAAAAAATAAAATTAGCACCTCTTCAAAAAACTTTACTTAGCCAATTCGAAACGTGTCGATCATCGTTCAGCTAGTTTCTCGTCCAAAAATACATACACGTAACTAATAATGAGATGATTAGAAATGTAGCGAGCTAGCGAGGCGCTGCTTTCTGACTAAAAAACCGTATATTTATTTTCCTGTAACAAAACGGTGCTCGAGTTAATTAATCAAAAAATGAAATAATAATTTAAAGAAGCGAAAAATAAATACTAAGCACTGGCTGTCTATTTTGTTTGGCATACGACTTATTGCTGCCACATATATAAAAAAATACTATACAAAATTGCAGAATATGAAGCGATATTCGATGAAACGTTATCCGTTTAACCATTTCAGGTGGCATCTATTTGCGCTACCACAGAAACAAATCAAAATTACTTGCTATCCAAAATTCGGTGAAGCGATATTCGATGAAACGTTATTCGTTCAACCATTTCAGGTGGCGTCTATGTCAAACAAATCGTGGGCTTTGGGTGGACCGTTGGCCGGTATATCGCCCGAGTTGGCGGCTGTCATCTTAGGACAGAAGTAAGTGAATTAATATCCACTACAATGTCATGTGTATACATACTTACATACATACATTCATCCATCCAAGCGTATATATTGCAACATTAACTAATAAGAAAAAAAAAGTCGCTAACTGCATACACGTATAATTTATTAATTAAACAGCCAAACTCTTATAAAAACACAATATTCACTGAGCAGGTTGGGAATAAAACACACACGCGCGGGGTTAAAAAAAGACACAGCGCAAGCACCGTAGGGGTTGAATGCGCCTGTACGGAACGCGGCACATAACGCGGTCAAAGTACACATACAACAAAGGCAACGTCGAGCCGAATTTCGGTCGGTCGGGCCTAGCGAGCTCCTTCGGTCACGGACCGATTAGGGCTTCGGGCGTCAAGCTAAAAAAAGGTAACCAGGCGAGGGTGTGCGGACGATGATGAGGATGTAAAGGGGATGGGTGTGAAAATGATCCGCCGCACGGCTCTGGTGGCTACACTGACTGCTACCCAGCGCTCCGGAGTCGCGCCCACCGAGAAATCGGGCTCCGAGCTTCGATTTATGGCGCTATAGCCGCTACAGTAACTAACTAAAATAGGTAATAATATTCCGAATGGGCCGGGAAAGAATAACGTTGGCTTGCAAAGTGCCTTTAGAATTTGGAGGGGGACCTAACACGTTAACATTACTGACAGATCATATAGTTTACGCCTGACTACGATCGTTCGGCTAATAAGCAAAGTTAAACCGCCTGAGCGGCCTCACGCGGAAGTACGTTGGGGTCTTCTGCACCGGCACGGCATCCCGTTGGTCGCCTCCGAACTCCGCGCGTCAAACGAGCACTTCGGGCATCCTGGGGAGCTGGCTCCGTGCGGCTGAGGTCTAGCTCCGGTACCCGGAAGCTGGAACAATCCAATCCGAAATAAGCAACGCCACCCCAAAAGCCGGGACTTGTCCAAAGGCGAAACCACAAAGCGACGCTATTAAAACTCACCCTGGCGTGGTAAACGACAGGCTTAGAAACCGACGGCAAAAGCGGGACCCCTCGGTCACCGCCCAAGGGACAGGACTGCCCTTTTATTCTTCGATGAACTGCTCAATTATGCCCACTACTCGGGCGCACTTCACAAATGATAACAGCTTCGGACAAGAACAAAACTATGTCCCACAGCAAAAACAACTCAAGCTTTCGTAACGACGTGAATCGTCCGCCTTCCAGTGAAATAATGCCAGACCCACATTCAATTTTTTCAGTCTAGAACCAGACGACAAAATTTCAAAATTTGGCACAACAAGCGGCCTGTTACCAGTGGCCACTTTCACCGAAAAGTTCAAAAAACTTATAGTATTTACCAACCTAAATGGAGCGTTTTTCGCTGCAATATGTACGTCCCACTGCAGGGCACAGGCCTCCTCTCAGAATGAGAGGAGTTGGGCCGTAGTTCCCACGCGGGCCCAGTGCGGATTGGGAACTTCACACACACACACATACACCATTGAATTTCTTCGCAGGTGTATGCAGATTTCAGGCTAGTGGTTTGACCTATGGCCCCTCAAGCAGAGGGTCCTGGGTTCAAATCCCGGCTCGCACCTCTTGAGTTTTTCGGAATTTATGTGCGAATTTACATTTGTAATTTACCATGAGCTTTTACGGTGAAGGAAAACATCGTGAGAAAACCTGCATGCACCTGAGAAGGAATTCATTGGTGTATGTGAAGTTCCCAATCCGCACTGGGCCCACGTGGGAATTACAACCCGAGCCCTCTCATTCTGAGAGGAGGCCTGTGCCCTGCAGTGGGACGGCTGGGATGATGATGATGATAATGAAAGACAAACATTCATAATGGTTTTTTTTTTTTTCGGTTCATACCTTCCGAATTTTCACCCGACTGCCGAAGGAGGGTTATGTTATTCGAGCGTATGTATTTATGTATGTATGTATCATTCTTTGGCACGCCCTGCAGCCTAAACGGCTCAATGGATTTTGAAGTGTGAGGAGTCATTAGATTCGTCTCAGTTCCGAGTGACATAGGGTTTATATTTTCGTAGAATTCCCATGGGAACGAGAATTATACAGGTGGGTTTTTTTCATCTAGTATTGAAATTAAAGTTATTAATAAGTATCTCTTTTACAGAGACAACGATCCGAACAAGGATATTGCACGTCCGGATACTTCTCAGATGATACCGTACAAGCCCAAAGCGAACCCGCTGCCTGGTGAACATCCTATATCTGGTAAGTACTTTGGATACTTATATAAAACTAGCTTTTGCCCGCGACTCCGTCCGCGTGGAATTAGTAAATTGGGCAGCTTATTTTTTATCCAATTTGCTTTTTCATCAATTATGGCTCTCCTTAGAACCTTCCGGAAGAAGTGAAACTTCATAATAAACCAACCCGCTCCCATTACGACCCCAAACAGCCCCCAACCCGCTCCCAACCCGCCCGCAACCCGCCCCCAACTCGCTCTCACCCCGCCTCCAACCCGCCCCCAACCTACTCCCAACCCGCCCCAACCCGCCCCCAACTCGCTCTTAACCCGCCCCCAACCCGCTCCTAAACCGCCACCAACTCACTCCCAATCCGCCCCATCCCGCTCCCAACCCGCTCCCAACCCGGTCTCAAACCGCCCCCAACCCGCTCCCAACTCGCCCCCCCACCCGCTCCCAACCCGGCCTATCTAACTGGGCCATCTGACACTGAAAGAATTTTTCAAATCGTATCAGTAGTTCCCGAGATATATAAGTGTCACTTCAAAAACCCCCAATTTGGAAACATTCTTCCGCTCCGCTCCGCTCCTATTGGTGTTAGCGTGATGATATATATAGCCTATAGCCTTCCTCGATAAATGTGCTATCTAACACTGAAAGAATTTTTCAAATCGGAGCAGTAGTTCCTGAGATTAGCGTGTTCATAATAACAACTCTTATAAAAACAGTTCGATAAATTCTTAAAATAAACGTATCTTTCTTATTTGTGAACCGATTCAAATGAAACAAACACTAAATGTTAATCCAAGAAAATACCAACATATCAGTGAAAACCGCATCCTTCTAGGTTAAGCCGTTTCTGAGATTACCGCGCACAAACGCACAGACAAACAGACAATAATTGTAAAAATCATTGTTTTGGGTTCTATTGCGCTAATAAATAGCCCTAGTGTTCGGTTTTCTCAAATATCTTCAATGTACAGACACCGACTTATTACAGATTTATTATATGTATAGATAACATAACTATAAATAAAATAAAAAACTCCCAAGGCAATTTGATCACACCATGTATTTGAAAATAAAATAAATGCCCGTTACGCGTCTAAGATCCCTTCCGCAGCTAACAAAAGAGCTGATAACTTTGAAACGGCTTAACCAATTTTAATGAAACATGTCTAGGAACCATCGCCAAGAAACCTGATTTCAAATAAAAGAAACCACATCCAAATCGGTTCACCTGCTTAAGAGATATGATGCCACAGACAACACACACACATAGCGGTCAAACTTATAACACCACTCTTTTTGTGTCGGAGGTTAAAAAAAATTGACAAGTGCGTGTTGTTCCACATGGAAAAAATGATAAAAAACAATCCTTGTTACTTAGTTTTGGGACAACCTACATACGTCCCACTTGTGGGCACTGGCCTCCTTTAGAATCTTTCTGCAGGATCGATCGTAGTGGCACTCTTACCGGGAGACCTAACTCCAGTAGTATAGGTAACGCCATCAGAGTTGGGGTCACGCACACAACAACACGTCATGTAATGACAGCGGGACTTTCACATTTATTTGTACCGATAGCAAGTTCAACAGACTCAACATAGAATTACAAGATTGACTAATAATTTCTGCAACCTATTTCTTTAAGAATAATTTAGGAAAATACATCTAGTTCAAACGGAAAAGAAATTAAAATATTTTCATCTATTTTATTTAATCACATAAGCATATTTTTCGCTATATATACAATACCGATTTTTTTTTGTTGCGGATATTTCTTATCACTTTCAAATTGTTTTATTTCAAAAATAGGTTATATGGTAAAAGAAAAATTATAATATGCATAGTATTGCGTAAGTATTTCATCATAAGATCATATACTTAACTCACATTTTCATTCACTCACTCGTTTCATTCATTCACTACCTTTTTTTGCAATCAGTACTTCATGTACAGTCAAGGGCAAAAATATGTATACACTTTAGTACCTTTTCACTTTAACCACTGTGACAGTTCATATATGGCAGTTCAAATATGATGAAAATAGACAAGGTACTAAAGTGTATACATATTTAACGACCGCTTTAGCCTAGTTGGTAGTGACCCTGCCTACGAAGCAAGAGGTCCTGGGTTCAAATCCCGGTAAGGGCATTTATTTGTGTGATGAGCACGAATATTTGTTCCTGAGTTATGGATGTTTTCTATGTATTTAAGTATTTATTTATCTATATAAGTATGTTTATCGTCGTCTAGTACCCATAGTACAAGCTTAGCTTAGTTTGCGACAAGGTCGATTTGTGTAAGATTGTCCCCTAATATTTATTTATTTATTTATTTATTTTTGCCCTTGACTGTAGCTGTGCGTGTAATCATTCGCCTCAACTCTCGTGGCGATACCTATAGACGTATTTTGACTGTATGATGTTAATGAACTAAAACAATTACTTTGCTCACCCGCGACCTTACAATAGTTACGTTTATGCAAGAAATGTGCGTTCATGCAGTTCCTCCACCTCCACACTGTACGAACACACACAAATCACATAAACCCAACCATCACCACCACCAAGCTACACTGACGCGTTTCGAACTCAACCAGAGCTCATCTTCAGAGTTACCACAACCGTATGCTATGCTACCAAATGTTAAACTAACAAACCAAAACAAATGTTTTAACTTGTCACTGTAACTTCTCAAGTACCCACTTTATTTTTCTTATTCTCAAACTACCCCACAAAAATTAACTTTTATTGACATATTATAAAACTACCTTGATTTTTTTTTTTGTTTATTTATTTATAAGGCATATTTAATTAATACTAACTGTTCAAATTCGACCCAAGCCGCAGTAAAGGAGAAGATACTAAATTTACCTGTTCATTAATAATAGACCCCATAGTGTTGTACCTAATTATTTCCATGCATTCCAGAGCATGTATGATGTTGATGATGATTTTTGTTTCAGGTGGCACGTTCCCCCTCCCCCCGGCAGCGGCCCACCTCTGCACGCTGATGCCGCCCCCCACATCCTTCCGTGGGCCTTTTGTCGCGGTCGACCGACTCATGGCACTCTTCAACCGGATATCGTTGCCTGACAAACGTGAGTACTGCAGAATTAGTTCTAGTAGCGTTTTAAACGTGACCACAACATAACTATACTTCGTTCTTTTAGCATTAGAAAGAAGATAAGCAATCTTGATGGATATTTTTTATTGAAAAACACGTTTGAAAAATAAATCAAAGCCCATATGTAACAATTAGAAAAGACTAATGGACATTTACGTTCTTTTGGTTTCATAAGGAATAGTTACTATTTTTAAAGCGTTTTTCGATAAAAAGACTCATCAACAGACATAGGAATCCGCGGGGCAAGTTTTGTTGACAGGTAGGGACTTCCTATATCGATAAATTAAATTGTCGGTGCTCGTTCTATATACTTAGTGAACACCCCCAACATTGTGTGTTTTTTGTTCTATTGTTCAACATAGCATATTTTAAATAATCGCTAGGTTATATAAAGGTAGGGCGTAATACCCATTGCACTACAAAATAGTTAATATTATCTCAACCTCTTTAGATAATTAAATAGAAGTAAATTACCTACTTAGACACTCACTATAACTGTTTGACTGTCGTCGGACAGTGTCATTTGTAAACACGTTATATTACGTAAGTATTTTATATTTATGAGTGAAAATAAATATTATTATTGAGTATTGAGTTATTATTATTTTTTTTTACTCTTAATAAAAACATATTTTTACAAGCAAACACTTGAGTGATCACTAGTATATAGAACTAGCATCGATTGTTGAGTTTATCGATATAGGAACACCCTACTTGTCAAACAGTTTCGCCCCGCGGATTCCTATGTCTGCTCAACAAGATTGTTTACCCTATTTCTAATGCTAAAAAAAAACGAAGTATAGCTCTATTAGCGTTTCAAAGGTGAGTAACACAACTAGTTCCACTAGGGTCTCAAACGTGAGTACCACAAAACTATGTTCACTGCGGTCTCAAATGCGAGTAACACAGAAGTAGCTCTACTAGGATTCCGTATGTGAGAACCACAAAACTAGTTCTACTAGCGCTTCAAACTCGAGTACCACAGAACTAGCTCCACTGGGATCTCAGATGTGAGAAAAAAAAACTTTCTTTACTAGCATTCCAAACGCAAGTACCACAGAAATAGTTTCACTAGTTTTTAAAAAGTAAGTAGCACAGAACTAGCTCCCCTGGGGCCTCAAATGAGAGTACCATTTAATTTGATCTACTAACGTTTCAAACGCGCGTAACACAGAACTAGCTCCACTAGGGTCCCAAATATGGGTGCCACTGAACTAGTTCTACTAGCTTTAAAAAAGTGAGTACCACAGAACTAGCTCTACAATACAATTACATACTGATTATGTATTAAATCATAAATCATTTATTTGCATAAAACATATTACTAGCCTTCCGTCCGCAGCTTCGCCAGCGATAAATTAATTTTCCCGTAGGAAAAGGTAATTTCTCCGCGGTAAAAAGTAGCATATGTCACTCAATGATAATGTAGCTTTCTAACGGCAAAAGAGTTTTTGAAATCGGTCCAGTAGTTTCGGAGCCTATTCAATGCAAACAAACAAACTATCAAAACATTAATAATAATAATAATAAAAATTTATTTATTCAGATAACTATGATCCATCATTTGTTAGTATTACTTATAAATATGTTAGGTACATGGTGTTAGTCAAATTTATGATATGCTTAACCTAGTGTTAGTGAAACAAACAAATAAAAAAAAAATATTTCAGCACTTTTACGAGTACGTAGGTTTGTTTGTCAGTACATGAATCATGTGACAATGGTTCAGATACTGACAATCAAACCTATCTGCGAATGCATATATATTAATAGACTAACAAAATTAATTAAAAATTCATTGAAAAATCTGAATAAATAAGCATTGTTATTATTACTTATGCGATATACTAATGTTTGTTGCAGCGCCGGCGCCTACCCAAGAGAACGGGTGCGACACGAAGTTGTTCGATCTGGCGCGCTCCGTGCATTGGATAGTGGATGACGAAGGGATCACTACCGTCGCTAACAAGGTACGTATGCCATCCGCATCCAACGCGATCCCGCAACCTTAACCATGGCCCAATTGCATAACAAAGTACAACTTATATTACAAGCGGAACTCCCTTTCTAGTTAATATAACTGAAGCGAGAGTTCCGCTTGTAATATTAGTTGTAATTTGTCATGCAATTGGGAATGTCTAAAAAAAAATACCAGTGGTTTTTATATTTTTTTTGTATAGCAAAGTCAATTATAAGAAACTAATTTCAATATTTTGTCATTTAGTTCAGTACTTTTTTCAAAATTAATTATTGAAACTATTTTGGTTGATGACGTCATATTGTAACTGAGGGCTCCCACACTGCCAAATTTCTAAATCTATCTAAATGCGTACGATAAGGCAACCCCTTTAATTATTTTTTGCCTAGTGGTACACTGTAACTAGTGTCACTTTACTGGCGCTGTCAAAGTGCTACATGTCAAATCAAACTCCGTAGTTATAATCCACGCGTAAATTGTGAAGAATTCTAACCACACAGAATAAAGTACGACTTCACGCAATTTACACCAATGTCAAATGAAGGTCATCGCTTATTTGGTATGTAATAAATTCATTACATAATATTAAAATTAAATAGCTACAGAAAACGAGTTAAAAAGCATTTATCTCGAAATGGTTTTCGATTTACTATACATTGCAAAAAAATAGACATCCCCAATTGGCTAAGTAAAGTTTTTTGAAGAGGTGCTAATTTTATTTTTTTTCGATAGTCGGCGTTCTGGAGATCGAGAAACTGCAGCTGTTTTATTTTTATCTCCTATTGTTTACCGGAAATATTTTTTTGAGTGTTTGAGATGACATTTGTGAGATTTTATGGTTGACAAGCCGTTCGTGCTCAGAACTTAGTAGAAACAGAAAAAAAAACCGAATTGAACTGTCACTGCTGTCAATGTCAAATCGTTTGCGTTTCGTTTGCTTTGCGTTTTGGTGTGCTCAGTGTGATTTTTTGACTATTTTTATCGACCTCCGCATAAAATCCGGACTTTCAATTTTACCGCATTTCTCCACGACCTATGCACAATAATTGGATCACGATTGAATACTTTCGATCACTGTTTTGGAACTGCTTCTTGGACAACGCAAAGCAAACGAAACGCAAACGGTTAGATTTCATTTGACATTGACAGAAGCGACAGTTGAATTCGTTTTTTTTTTCTATTTCTTATTACTGAGCACGAACCGCTTGTCAGCCATAAAATCTCACAAATGTCATCTCGAACACTTAAAAAATATTTCCAATAAATAAAAGCAGATAAAAATAAAACAGCTGCAGTTTCTTGGTGTTGAAGTCGACCACTGTCGAAAAAAAATATAATTAGCATCTCTTCAAAAAACTTTACTTAGCCAATTGGGCCCTGGTCGTCGCCGTCGCTCTATCTTGTTGGAGGCCTACCTATACTGCGTCTTCCGGTCCGTGGACGCCACTCGAGAACCTTTTTGCCCCATCGGCCATCAGCTCTACGAGCGATGTGCCCTGCCCACTGCCACTTGAGTTTGGCGATTCTTCGAGCTATGTCGGTGATCTTTGTTCCCGCCGCCCATAAATATCAACAACTCAAATAGAGTCACTGATCTGTTGCCGGCCTTTAAAAAGGAGAGGGAAGAGGGGAGAGGGAGGGGGAGAGGTATTGGGCTCCCGGCGCTCTCACTACCCATACGAAACGCAGCAGGAGTACTGCTGCTTCACGCCGGTGGTCTGTGAGAGGGTGGGGTACACGGGATGTATGTAAAGAACTGAAGTCAAATCTTAAGCTTCAATTTACCACAAGTTATCTACTTTGTCTAAATCATTTGACAGTTCAATTTAAGAATTTATATCTGCAGAACTTGGCACCCATTTAGTTCTCAATCCTATTGTTCGACGAGCCAATAGGAGTGGTAGAAACTCAATAGAGAGTAAGGTAGATGACTAGGTCCACTCCTGCTGGCTCGTGCTGAGTTACCGACTCCCAAACAGATTAGTAGAAATATATTTTCATGCTTTTTGTTTGTAGTCGGTTCAATTATAATTTCATAATTTTTTATTGCTTTTTAGTTTTTGGGTGGTTTTTAAAGGCGGTTTTAGTTTTTATTTAAAAAATATTTTATTTTTTGCTTTTGTGTATTTGTATCAATAGATGCGTAGGATAAAATCATCAGTTTCACTTCGAAATAAGTTATTGTTAAAAATTCTATTTTTAATAAAAGTTTTTTGCTGAATGTTTTTTTGCCCATGATTACCAAAGTACTCGTCAAGACGAATCAAACGATGCCAAACTTTATGGGGTTATGTCGTTTTATTACGGAGTTCTTATGGTCACCTTCCAGCTCCGTCGTTAAACGTTGGTTATCATCTAGGACCGAAGTACTCGTCAATACGAATCAAACGAGCCCAAACTCGATGCGGTCGTATTATCATCCGATTTACACGTGTATGAAAAATTTGAGCTCAATTGGAAACCAATTGCAAGATTTGACCGGTTGAGGAGTTCCGTTGGTCACCTGTGGTCTTCTTCATCAGATCCAGTTTACCAAATGATACTTTCTGGATGAAAATACTTGACTTGATGCTAAAAATGCCAAAATCGCCATAAGTGTTTCTATAAAATTTGAGGGTTAATTTAATAGGTGGTCAAAAGTACATTCTTTCGAATAAAAAAAGATTATGAAAAATTGGTCCACAATTGGGAATGTCTAAAAAAAATTACCAGTGGTTTTTATATTTTTTTTGTATAGAAAAGTCAATTATAAGAAACTAATTTCAATATTTTGTCATTTAGTTCTCTACTTTTTTCATAATTAATTATTGAAACTATTTTAGTTGATGACGTCAGATTATAATTGAGGGCTCAACAATGCCAAATTTCTAAATCTATCTAAATGCGTACGATAAGGCAACCCCTTTAATTATTTTTTGCGTAGTGGTACACTATACACTGTGTCACTTTACTGGCACCAGGGGGGGCACACTTACATATATCACACTTTTCATGCGACTACAGCGATCTCTGGTTGTTTGGTGGAGAACTAAATTAGCGGCCATCTTGGTTGACTTGTCAAACTTGTCAGTTGTCATTCATCGGCCATGGCCATGGCGTACCAAATTGTACGGTCAAGGACTTTAATTGATAGGCCACTTGCCAATGTTCGTATTTTAGCCGTATAGTACAAATCGGGTTTAGCCGCTTATACTTCGTATATGCTGATTTGAATTAGACGGCTAAAATACGAATAGTGGCAATTAGCCTATCAATTAAAATTACGCGTAATTATAGCTGTACATCACTACCAACATATACATATAGATAGGTATACATCTATAGATACGTCACATTAGTTCTTCACCAGGGCGTAGGGCAGCAGCACCTTCCATACATGCATATTTGACCATAGAGTTGCCACTCTTGTTCATATAATATTACAATACTCTTTGACTGGCACTGACAAAGTGATAGATGTCAGACAGCGGGTCCAAATCAAACTCCGTAGTATAATCAACGCGTAAATTGTGAAGAATTCTAACCATACAGAATGAAGTAGGTACGACTTGAACCGGTCACGCAATTTACACCAATGTCAAATGAAGGTCATTGCTTATTTGTTATATAATAAATTCAACATTTATTTATTTATTTATTTATTTCACTGTAAAGTCATGTACATTTTAAAAGATGTTATAATAGTTTTATAAATCGGTCCATGACGCCCTGCAAGGGCACACAATAATACTTAAAACTAAATATTTAATTATGTCATAATTATATTAAATTGAAATCATGCATTATTATTATTACTAGATTATGTTATTACTTTGATCTTCAATTTTATGAACATACATTAGAATTAATAAAATTAAAACAAATTAAAAACAATCAAAATAAATAATAAAAATTAAATTCATTACATAATATTAAAATTAAATAACTACAGAAAACGATTTAAAAAGCATTTATCTCGAAATGGTTTTCGATTTTCTATACATTGCAAAAAAATAGACATCCCCAATTGGCGGAGATATCGGTGAACATACATAAAAAACATACTGTCGGACATAGAACCTCCTCCTTTCTTTGAAGTCTGTTAAAAATAGTTTTTTTAACAAAACTTATTTATTTTACAGTCTCGACGAAGGAAAGCCGGTGATGATTCAGACGAGGACGACTTGAGCATGGCTCCTCCAGTCAACGACATTTACAGGCAGCGCCAGCAGAAACGAGTCAAATAAATGCACTGCCTATCGCACCTTCAGAACGAGACTGACGGTAATTATTCTCATTTCAAAACTGAACCTTTTGTTCTTTTAAGGATTTGTCACACTGGATGCGTTCTGCGGTCGCGGTCAGGTCAAATTGAACACAGCCCGCATATTGTATGAACAATATTGTCTCTATACAGGGTAATTTTTTAACCTTTTCGACGCCAACGACATATATATCAGCACCCAGGTTCTACGCCAACGACTGATATATCAGTCACGGCGTGCAGAGTGATATCTACCTACATGCATTTCGGTAGGGTTCAACTTCGCGTTTGACATTCCGATGTCATGGCGTGTGAGTGAGAGCTGTTGTATTTGACAGAGCGTTGAAAAGCTTAATAAGTGCACAAATTCTAATACGTGATTCAGTATCGTTAAAATAACAAATTTCAGCATTTTTAATTATAATATTTATTACTTCAATTTTTTTGTTTTTCATAGTAACTCGACGAATTATTGGATGAATCCCTATGAACAACCCAAATTTCAAAATGTATAAAAAAATCCCGAACAGATAATCGTGATCTATCAACGATACTGAATCACGTATCAAAATTTGTGCACTGATTAAAAAATTACCCTGTACATTGCGCGTGCGTGCGATTTGACCGCGCGGACCGCACGGTCAGATCGCATATCTATACAAAATACAGGGTTATTTGTAATTCACTGACATCCTCTTAACCCTGAATTCCTATCACTCAAACAAATGTTTTTTGTTTTACGACTTTTTAAAATGAAGCACTTTTTTCCCCATACAAATACACAGAGTATCGTAAAAATAAGAGGTAATCTCAAATTTTCAAAACATTATTACACCAAAAATATTAAGTTATGACAAAAGCCGTAAAACAAAAAACATTTGTTTAAGTGATAGGAGTTTAGGGTTAAAAAGATGCTAGTGAATTAAAAATAACCCTGTATACATATAGAGACCGACAATGTTGTTCATACATAATGCGGGCTGCGTTCAATTGGCTAAGTAAAGTTTTTTGAAGAGATGCTAATTATATTTTTTTTCGACAGTGGTCGACTTCAACACCAAGAAACTGCAGCTGTTTTATTTTTATTTCCTTTTATTTATTGGAAATATTTTTTTAAGTGTTCGAGATGACATTTGTGAGATATTATGGCTGACAAGCGGTTCGTGCTCAGTACTAAGAAGAAATAGAAAAAAAAACGAATTCAACTGTCGCTTCTGTCAATGTCAAATGAAATCTAACCGTTTGCGTTTCGTTTGCTTTGCGTTGTCCAAGAAGCAGTTCCAAAATAGTGATCGAAAGTATTCAATCGTGATCCTATTATTGTGCATAAGTTGTGGAGAAATGCGGTAAAATTGAAAGTCCGGATTTTATGCGGAGGTCGATAAAAATAGTCAAAAAATCACACTGAGCACACCAAAACGCAAAGCAAACGAAACGCAAACGATTTGACATTGACAGCAGTGACAGTTCACTTCGGTTTTTTTTTCTGTTTCTACTAAGTTCTGAGCACGAACCAACCATAAAATCTCACAAATGTCATCTCAAACACTCAAAAAAATATTTCCAGTAAACAATAGGAGATAAAAATAAAACAGCTGCAGTTTCTCAATCTCCAGAACGCCGACTGCCGAAAAAAAAAATAATTAGCACCTCTTCAAAAAACTTTACTTAGCCAATTTGACCTGACAGCGACCGCAGAACGCATTCAGTGTGGCAAGTCCTAGAGCATTAAGTAATTTTGAAACGAGAATAATTTCCTATTGGGTCAGTCTCGTTCTGAAGGTGCTATGTATTGGCCCTGAACGCGTCCCAGAATCGCCTGTGTATCGGATAAGCGTCTTAGATTCGTATGGGTGAATCAACTTGCTCTTGTCACCCGTTGCTATGCAAGCTATGGTTACACGTTACACAAATTTTGTCTCCTGGACAACCTAAGCTTTCTATGACACGTCACATGGACTGGACAACTGGGAACTGAGTATGTGACACCAAGGATGATATAGACTGGATTGGCAGTCGCCATAGTACGGATCGGCCTCGGTTTTTGTAGTTCGATTATTAAATCTAGATGGCGCTGAAATATAGCCAGAGGCTTTGAAGGCAAAACAATAAGACTACAGATGTTACAATTACTACAAATGTATTATTTTTTCAAAAATATTGCATAATAATACATTTGCAGTAATATGAAACATCTGTAGTCTTATTGTTTTGCCTTCAAAGCCTCTGGCTATATTTCAGCGCCATCTAGATTATACTACAAAAACCGCGGCTGATCCGCACTATGGCGACTGCCAATCCAGTCTATATCATCCTTGGTAACACGAAAAAGTCGATTCACCCATTATGTGTTACTAATTTTATTATTTTTACAAAACAATAGGAAATGGCATGTCAATGAGACACGCTTATTATAAATAAATGCTACCAAACATAGTTAGGTACTTTTATTTCCTTGTTAATTTGAATTTTATAATTCGAGTAGCTAGATCAATCATGCATTCAGCTGAGTTGAATCTAAATGCTACATTTTTTTAACCCCCGGCACAAAAAGAGGGGTGTTTTAAGTCTCACCTCTATGTGTGTGTGTGTGTCTGTTTGTGGCATCATAGCTCTTAAACGGGTGAACCGATTTGGATGCGGTTTTTTTTTAATAGAAAGCAAGTTTCTTGGCGATGGATTTTAGATATGTTTCATCAAAATCGGTTAAGCCGTTTCAAAGTTATCAGCTCTTTTGTTAGTTGCGGATGGGATCTTAGACGCAGACGCATAATGGGCATTAACTTATTGTCTTTAAGTATTCAGCTAAGGAGATGTTATCATATCGCCCGTAGGTTGCTAAACAATTTTTCTGCCAAAACTCGCGGGAGGGACAATGCACTCACACACAAGCAATTGACAACCTTTCATTTTTTTACCACCTGAAAATTACTACAGGAATCGAAAGAGTTTCGCGAACACGGAAAAATATTTATTATAATTTATTTTTCCATATTTAAAAAAAATACAACAAATTTAAAAAAAAAACATGTGTGCTTACAAATATTGCCACAGAATAGATATGTTTCCTTTACCCTTTTCACTAGAAAAAAGAGCTGTCATAATTTTAAATTTGACAACGTAGACAGAGAAAACTAAATTTTAAAATTTTTTAAAGAAAACAATTTAATCCCTAAATTAGTATTGTCTTGTTTCAAAGCATGCTCATGCTCAATGAGTAAGATTTTTCAAAATGATCATTTCGATTCACAGTCTCTAATAGGCAATCACAGAAGTTTACTAATTAAAGCCATAGCAATGCATTACTTTGAAACACGCATTCACCATGCCACTAAAGAACGTTTTGCACCACAGCAAAGAATACGAAATGTACACACTAAATTAATACTGTTTCAAGGGCAATAAAAACATTTTCAGCTCGTCAGATGTTTTATTTACGAAAATAATCATGTAGATACCTCTAAATCAACTTACACTCGCAGCGATATTAAGGTAAGTAATTCCCTTTTACAGGGTAATAAAGAAATTGGGCTTGAAATACGGCCAGTACGGCAGAACGGCAATTTCATAGGTAAAGACCTATTATTTGATGCTAAGAAATATTTAAAATACGGAACAATGGGCATTTTTATTTTTCGTTGTACCGAAAATTAAGAAATTGTTAACAGGGAGTTAAAATTTGTCCGTTTGGTTACGCACTTTTTCAAGTCTTTACAATAAAAAAAACATAACATATCGGACTTCTTCCTTCACTTCTTGTTAAACATTGTCAAACTCGTCCGATTTGTTACGTTTTTTTTATTGTAAAGGCTTGAAAAAATGCGTAACCAAACGGACTAATTTTAACTCCGTGTTAACAATTTCTTAATTTTCGGTACAACGAAAAATAGTAATGCCCACATACTATTTGGTCGGGGTAATAAACACCGTAAGGAGGGTAACCCCAACGATTCGTCTGACTCGATTTTTTGTCTCTTACAGCGGCACGCTGAACAAGAGTATGAACGTAGTGTATTATAAGTCTTTTTCTTTTCTTCCTTAATGGCGGCCACTAGGCTTGTGCCAATATCAGTTAATTGCTCTGAGAGCGACTCACGTTGTACGGTAATTGTAGTTTTTGCAACTTGATAGTAAAATTCCAAAAACCACGTGGAGACAACTTGCGCATTAAAAAATGTCAGACACGAGAGCAATATAGAATTTTGAGATCACTGTAACAGTTAAGGTTAATCGCCGCATAAAACACTATCAGAATTATACCACAACTAGCCAAAGAAACAGAAATACCAAAATTATATACTGTCTACATCCGCCATGTTCGAATGCCACAAATCGAATCTATTATAAGTCTGTTTGACAATAACAACCTTAAGCCTTAACGTCAAATTTACGTCATCACTTTTTTTTAATAGAGACTAGACAAAAGTAATGGATCTATTCTATCGTTACGCTCTTAGAATAAGCACACCTTTAAAAAATTGTAATAAATTAATTAATGATCCTAGTGAAAATTAAAAACTATCAGCATCTTTCTCTTTCCAAACAGAATACAGAGAACGAATGTTGTCAATTTAACTACTAATTATACCCCGTTACAGTATTACCACTTATATAAGTTACATCGGCAATAATCGTTTGCGCAGAATAGTGCAACCAGGGGGGGGCACACTTACATATATCACACTTTTCATGCGACTACAGCGATCTCTGGTTGTTTGGTGGAGAACTAAATTAGCGGCCATCTTGGTTGACTTGTCAAACTTGTCAGTTGTCATTCATCGGCCATGGCCATGGCGTACCAAATTGTACGGTCAAGGACTTTAATTGATAGGCCACTTGCCAATGTTCGTATTTTAGCCGTATGGTGCAAATCGGGTTTAGCCGCTCATACTTCGTATATGCTGATTTGAATTAGACGGCTAAAATACGAATAGTGGCAATTAGCCTATCAATTAAAATTACGCGTAATTATAGCTGTACATCACTACCAACATATACATATAGATAGGTATACATCTATAGATACGTCACATTAGTTCTTCACCAGGGCGTAGGGCAGCAGCACCTTCCATACATGCATATTTGACCATAGAGTTGCCACTCTTGTTCATATAATATTACAATACTCTTTGTTGTTGACTAAGATAAGAACTTAACATATTCATGCCAAAGGTTAAAATAATAAATAGATAATTTATAATTTATGTTAATAGGTCAGCCATATGGCCATCATTTGTTTTATATTTTATATAGGTAGTATAAAATTATGTCAAATTCCGCGGGATATTCCTAATGCATGCTTAATTATGGACACCCTAAAGAAAGAGATGCAAGATCGGCGTGACGTAATTCAAGGTCATTTTTTCTGGCTTCAAAGGAATGTTCGGCATGCAATATCCAGTTTTTTATTTAATATTCTTGCTAGAAAACCATAGATGACAGGGAAACAACCAATAGTGGACAGTTACGTGACGCACGTACGCGTAGTGTGCTATGATTGGCTGAAAATTTTTCGCTCCACATCAAAATAAGTTTTCTGCGCAGGTACATCGGCGTAACTTATACAGGGTTATTGGTAAGTCGACCTATTCCCGTTAAGGTGTTATGGGGGAGGTCAATTGCAATCATTTTTGTCCCATAATGCTCTATGCAAAAATGAACCATTTCTGAGATAACTGAAATTTAAGTTTTTTGCAAAAAAAGTCTTCAAGTTTTCAAAAATTTTTTTAAAAAAAAGTTGGCCATTTAAGTATTTTTTTTTATTTTCTTATGTACAAGATAAAAAAGCTGTTCTTATGCAATATTAAAAGTATAATTATCTGTACACGTTAAAGAACGCAAGACCAAAAAGTAAAAAAAATTGATTTTTTTATAAGTAATTTATTGAATCAGGCGTTACTTTGCGTTACTTTTTTTTATAAGGTTGTTCAAAATGAATGGCACAATAACAAAAAATTTTACTATGACATTTGGCGTGCAGATTGTACGGAAAACATGTACGTATTTCTAGCTTTCTATCAAGCTACTAATTATTAGTAACTAATACTATCATTTTTGTAAATGGTTGCCAGAAAATAATTAGCACAAAGGACGTAGGAAGAAAATTACGTCCGAACATTTCTTAAAATTAACTCACTAAATCTATCAATAATAACTGTTATAAATACAACTAACAACAATAACTAATGTAAAATACCAAATTGAAACAAAAAACAATTAAGTTTGAAATCCTACGATGTTTTTATTTTATTTACATTTGGTACCCATTCATAAATGTTCCTTATTTGTTGCAGTCACTGACTACGAAATTTGTATGCACTTCCATTTTCAAATTATAAGAAATAAAGAACCTATTTGAAAATGGAACTTCTTACTTTGATAATCTTATTAGAAAAAAACATTGTGTATTTTTTTATTTGAAAATCGGCGGCAATTTCGTTTACTTAATGCACAACATTTTATTAACTAAGCAGAATACTATGTCTGGGATCATAATAATTACGAAAAACAAACACAGTTAATATTTTTATATAAGATTATCATAGTGAGAAAGTGAGAAGTTCTATTTTCAAATAGGTTCTTTATCTATACTTAATATATAAAGCTGAAGAGTTTGTTTGTTTGTTAGTTTGTTTGTTTGTTTGTTTGTTTGTTTGTTTGTTTGAACGCGCTAATCTCAGGAACTACTGCTCCGATTTGAAAAATTCTTTCAGTGTTAGATAGCCCATTTATCGAGGAAGGCTATAGGATATATATCATCACGCTAACACCAATAGGAGCGGAGCGGAGCGGAAGAATGTTTCAAAATCGGGGGTTTTGAAGTAAAACTTCTATATAGGCGCTAATCTCAAGAACTACTGCTCAGATTTCAAAAATATTTCAAAAAAATTTTTGAAATCGGAGCAGTAGTTCCTGAGATTAACGCGTTCAAACAAACAAACAAACAAACAAGCAAACTCTTCAGCTTTATATATTAGTATAGATTATTGATAGATTTAGTGAGTTATTTTTATGAAATGTTTGGACGTGATTTTCTTCCTACGTCCTTTGTGATTATTTTTTTCTGGCAACCATTTACAAAAATGATAGTATTAGTAGCTTGATAGAAAGTTAGAAATACGTACATGTTATCCGTACAATCTGCACGCCAAATGTCATAGTAAAATTTTCTGTTATTGTGCCATTAATTTTGAACAACCTTATAAAAAAACATATTTTTTTAACTTTTTGGTCTTGCGTTCTTAAACGTGTACAGATAATTATACTTTTAATATTGCATAAGAATAGTTATTTTATTGTGTACATAACAAAATAAAAAAAATTGACTTAAATGGCCAACTTTTTTTTAAATAAATTTTTGACGATGCGTTTCAGACTTTTTTTGCAAAACTAAAATTTCAATTATCTCAGAAATGGTTCATTTTTGCATTGGGCATTATAGGACAAAAATGATTGCAAATGACCTTCCCCATAACCCCTTAACGGGAATAGGTCGACTTACCAATAACCCTGTATAAGTGGTAATACTGTATCTAACGCTCAGTTTGGGGGCAAGCTAAAATGGTGATGTAGCTTCAATAATTATTTGATTCACATTTACTTATAAATAGTTAATTGTCAAAATGAAATTATTATTTTGTGAATGTTCTTGAGATAACTCATTCATTGCATCTATTTGATCGGACAGGAGGGCGACAATTATTGAATCACCATACGTATTAAATAAAAATCCAGTCATTAAATCTGTAAAAAATATTAATCAGTTGTTAGAAAATAACCTGGAAGTTCAAATTGATAAAAGTATTGTAAACAAAAGCTGCATAGAGTATTACAAAAAACTACAGTTTTTGCCAGTTACATCTGTAGAGATCGAAAAACCATTTTCATTTTTAAAATGGATTTTTACAAGCAGACGACGTAGAATAAACGACGAAGAAGAAGAACATCACATAATTTGAAAAAAATATGGTTAATATTTATATGAAACATACAAAAATAAAATATTTTTTTTCTTTCTTTTCATAATCATTTAAAAAATCACTATAGAAGAGCTCTGGTAGGTATGGATCTTTTTGATAATTATGTTATTTGTGCGCCGCAATTATAATCGACGATTAATCGATTCGTCAACAATTGTCCGGCAACACTTAGATATCTGCCAACTTTAAATTACAAACGTCATCATTTTAATAAGGATTTTCTTAATTTTGAAACATTTGAAACACGAAAATTGTAATTACAACAACATAAAATTAGTGAAAAATGTTCCAGTTATTTAATCAGAGAACTATCAAATTTGCATACATCCTCTTAAGTGTGAACTTTTTTATCAATAGTTTAAGTTTTTCACAGACGTAGAAGCACGGCACGGGTTCCAAATTTGAACACTTGTAATGGCAACATTTCATACCATTTTTGAGAAAAAGAAACTTATTAGGGTATAACAGTCATATTGATGGCACCAGTTGGCAGCACCGTCTATGTGCACGTTCCCTATTGCCATTCAAACCATGGGAGAATTGTTTTGACAACGCAAAATTTTAAATAAAAAATATAACCTCCTTCAAAAAACATCCAAAAAACTATGAAATAATAATTGAACCAAACCGACCACAATAAGCATGAAAATATCTTTCTTCTAATCTGTTCGAAGTCGGTGCCTCAGCTCGAGCCAGCAGGAGTGGACCTAGTAATCTAACTTACCTACATACCTACTATCTATAGGGCTTCTACACTCCTGCTGGCTCGTGCTGAGGCACCGACTTCGAACAGATTAGAAGAAAGATATTTTCATGCTTATTGTGGTCGGTTTGGTTCAATTATTATTTCATAGTTTTTTGGATGTTTTTTGAAGGAGGTTATATTTTTTATTTAAAATTTTTATTTTTTGCTTTTTAGTTATTTCTGTTAAAATAGATGCGTAGGATAAAATCATCAGTTTGACTTCGAAATAAGTTTATGTTGAAAATTCTATTTTTAATGCTCGACGGGGTTGCGTCGTTTTATTACAGAGTTCCATGATACTTTCTGAATGCAAATGCTCGACTTGTCACCGAAAATACTAAAGTCGCTATACTTTTTTCTTGAATTTTTGAGGAGTTTCTTCAATTCCTCATGGATCCCATCATCAGAACTGGATTCTGGTAATAACGGGACCAACCTTGAAGCCTGTGCTTTCACACAACGAAAAAATCTTCCAAATCGGATCATAAATGACGGAGTTCTGAGGTAACACACGTTAAAAAAAAAAAAAGAACATACAATCGAATTGAGAACCTCCTCCTTTTTTTGAAGTCGGTTAATAAAAAGTACCTCAGTTGATTGGTGGTGTCAACATCGCTATTGCTAAGCTACTTGCTAAGTAAATAGAATAAATAAAAGGCAGTTTCGGAACGTAAAGTTTTATTTCATAACAAAATAAATACCAAAGAATATCCCATAATTGCCTAAAACTAAACAATTCATTTGAGTTTCGATTGAATGAGTGTCACACGAGAAGTCATACAATTCGTAGGCACGACTAGAACAAGTGGCTGCGACCAGTTTAGTCGCCATGTACTTTAGTTAGAATAGGAATAGAAATACATCCGACCGCAAAACCGACTTTCTCTAAATGTGTCCTTCTTTAGAAATATCATTTTTACGGAAAGTGTACTATCTCAAAAAGGGTACACTTTCTCAGATTCTTTTAAACGAGAATAACCAATTCCTAAAAGGGTCGGCAACGCACCTGTGATTCCCCTCGTGTTGCGGATGTCCATGGGCGACGGTGATCGCTCTCCATCAGGTGACCCGTCTGCTCGTTTTCCCCCTCTTATATAAAAAAAGAAAGAGCATTTTCTCTGATGGTACATTTTCCCAGAAGGTAACACTTTTTGTAAAGAGACTTATTTGTGCATTTTATATAAACGGCCGTCTCATAACCGTATGCATTTTGGGAAAGTGCGCAATGGAACGTATGTTGACTATAGTTACATTTCATTATAAAACTTATTTATTTAAATGGAATGATCAAAATGCCAAAAATATACACAAATAGACTCTCACACGCAATTCAAGTACTATGTGTGTACAGTCAAATTATCATTCTAATCTTGTTTTTCAAAGCGATGAAAACTTTGGGTATGCTGTCCACTTCATCAAAATGACCAACGTGTCAAAATGTCCAATGCATCAAAATGCGCACCGTATCAAAATGTCAAAAGGTAGTGGACGTTTGGGTAGAGTGACTGTTTAGGTAGTGTACGTATTTTGGTAGAGTGGACATTTAAAAATGTACGTCTAGATACAGTGGAGACTGCAGTGTGCACCCAAAGGCATCAAAAATGTCTTTACATGAATATATTTCAATTTATTATTAAGTAGAAATCCATTATTATATGCATTTACTTTATACAAGGCATCATCTTCAACAAACTACTCATAAATATCCCAATTAGTCTATCTTTTAGTTTATGGTATAGTACGAATTTTTTGAGGTGTCCCGATCTCGTTAAGAGGATACGATGGCTGAGAGACTTTTGAGAAATAGGTATTTTAATGAAATGTCGCTGTCTCGCCCGACCCCTCCGTGTCAGTATAGCGAGAGCGGGACAACTGCAGCTCAGACCGTTAATAGGCGCGTAAAATTGATCAAAACAGCATTTCGTAGTCCCCTGTTTTCTTCTCGAAAACTGGACCAATAAAATTATTTCTTTCAAAAATAATTAGAAGCAGATTTAGCTATGCCCCTATGTTTTTTTTTTTTTTTGTTTATATGAGGGTTTCTTTTCTGATGAGTGTCTGAAAATGACGTTGAAATTGGGCAGTTTTTTCAGTTTTTGAAAGCTCATATTTCTTATGTTAATTGAAATATAGAAAAAACGAAACATAGGGGCATAGCCGTGGTAGATACAGATTGATTACACAGTAAAAAAAATTGGCTCTAAAGCCATTATCCAGGGAGGAAATTGGGGACTACGTTTGTATGAAGAAATGGTGCGCATCTTAAGAGCCCACCTTTCGAACAAAACCATTGTATTCTATCTTCGTAAGTCCTGTTTTTATTAACATCAGTAGTCATATCTGCCGGCTGTACTATACCAAGTACGAATCAAGAATAGTGCTTCAGACCGAGACAAAGAGATGTCGGTTTTAGGATATAATAAATAGAATAAAGAATGATAATGACCGTATCAGTGTTGCCGTTGTAAAAAACCTACCCGGTAAATGGGGAATTCAAAATTTGTACTTGGGTAACGTTAGGTAGTTACTCTATCTATGTAGTTAAAATGTCAGGTCTGAACTGCTATCATTAATTTGTAATACTTGTATAAGTACGCGGGGGCTTACGAGGCTATTAGGGCCTAAGCACACGGCGTATTTTTAACGCGCCGTGTGCTAGGGGCCTAAAGGCTGTTCTAATGGAATGAAAAACGCACTGTAAACGCGCGTTCCTAAAACGCGCGTCGACGGCGCGTTAAAAAAACTCCGTGTGCTTAGGCCCTTATGTCCTCAAGTGAATAATACTCAGTTTAAAATGAACGTCAAAATAAGATAAAATAGCTCATTGAAATAATGAATTTATTATTTACAGTAGACAGTTCATTCTAATTGAAACTTTGTTTGTTTGTTTTGGTTGTTTTGGCTGCATGTCTACGACGCATTCAATGTTGAAAATTATTATCTGTCTACAAAGTTATTTCAATGAGCTATTTTATCTTATATTTCTGTTCGTTTTAAACTGAGGATCGTGCACTTGAGGACATAATAGAATACAATGGCTTTGTTCGAAATGTGGGTTGGTAACGAGATCGGGACACATCAAAAAAATCGTACTAAGTATACTGTCAACGCACAACGCGTTTGTAACTAATCGAGCGTCTGAGATTCACTCAGAGTTGTCAATTAATTTTAATGGAGCATTATACTGACGTCGGAAACTCGCTGCCTAGAGTGCCATATTATTTTTCTCTGAAATAGGAATTTATTCGAATGTTTCAACTGTCTCATTTATCAGGTCACATTTTTTAAGAAATGGCAGATGTTTTTGATACAATTCCCAGTTATATTGGAGACGTACAGGACCTCTTATATATAACCGAAAGCTCAATCAAAATCTACAGCCATTTGTTAAAAAAATATGACCACATAAATCGAGGTTAGTATTAGATGGCCGTAATCGCAACTGGACTACGGCATCGACTCGTTCTAAACCATCTCGACGAAATTGCAACTAGCCTAAAAAGTAACTCGCCTATGAAGCAGCTCGCCAGAAATCAGTTTGACAAATATCAGGTTACCCATGAAGTAACTGGACACTATAGATAATCGTATTAAAATAACCTGGACAATTTCGCAGTTCGGTTAAAAAGTAGGTCTAAAAAGCAACTCATCAGAAATAATAGTTTGTTTAAAAGATCATCTGTGCAAATAAAAACACAACACAACACAGTTATTCTGACAATCGTAGACCTTATTCCACCAAAACCAAATGGAAACTTGGCAGTAGGACGGTATATCCAAATGTTACGTTAATAAATAAAGAAATAAAATAAATATCATGGGACAATTCACACCAATTGACCTAGTCCCAAAGTAAGCTAGGCAAGCTTGTGTTATGGGCACTAGGCAACGGATAAACATACTTATATAGAAACACCCAAGACCCGAGAACAAACATTCGTATTTTTTCATACAAATATCTGCCCCGACACGGGAATCGAACCCGGGACCTCATGCTTCGTAGTCAGGTTCTCTAACCACTAGGCCATCTGGTCGTCTTAATGACTTACAGATGTAGCTCATTTATGTATATTTGCCTTATATTGTCCTATTTTTACTCATTTACAGTCATACTGCTTAACCTGAACGCTCAGGTAAGATTGAAACAGGCTTAATGTTACCCGACACGCATTTGACTATTTCTCAAAAAGTTGTCCATTTTCAAGTTTTTGCCATATTTAAAAAGAGTAATATTGTGTTTGAATGTATACAAAACCTTGTGGTAAGGGTGATAAAAAGTCAGATAATCTTTGTTGTTGGATCCAACAGAAAGTTTTGATGTAGTTACAAAATTACGATTTTTTCCTCACAAGATTTCGTGAAGTTTTCCTGACATCAAGAAATTTTGGATGTTTTATGCAGTTTATGCTTTATGGTCTTGTCCTTAGTGTTGATAATTTTTTGACAAAACTGATTTCTTGTCAATTTCGTGTCAGGACAACTTTTTGAAAAATACTCATTTAAGACGAGTTGCTTCACGGGCGACCAACTATATAGATCACTTGTTTTTTAAGACGAGTTGCTTAATAGGCGACCTACTGTTTAGACCACTTACATTTAAGCCGAATTGATAATAGGGCAGTAGACAAAATAATTTTCTGACGAGCTGCTTCATAGGCGAGTTACTTTTTGGGCTAGTTGCAATTTCGTCGAGATGATTTTAGGACGAGTTCATGCCGTAGTCCAGTTGCGTTTACGACCATTTGATACTGACCCATAAATGAGGCGGTTGAAGCTCTCGAACAATCGCCCAAATACTGAACCTAAATTGTGCTAACGATACGATTAAAGCTAGAAAATTCACTTTCTAAACCCCCTATGCTACCACAGCACCGTTACTATTTATTTAACTTGATTTCTATTAAAGTGGTGCGGTTAATATACGTCCCGGATTATACAGCTCAGTAATGTACGCCCACATAATTCATGTACTGTTTACGAATTATTAGGGCGTACATTCTGGGGCTATAATTATTCGGATGTGGATTAACCGCACCCAATGAGAATCTTGCGAGGGGCATTCTAAATGAACTGTCAACCAATTTGATCCCAAGACCATTGAACCTTGTGATGATATTTCGTTCACCAATTCATCATACAAGCTATCATCATCTTGTCAGTCAGATCTAAGGCTCAGGAATTAAATTGACAGAATTTGGCGAAAAATAGTTATTTTCAATGTATCCAAACGATAAAACCGAACATATTTTCAAGAACAAAAAATGTTAAAACAAAAGGTACAAAGTTTTGTTTATAAATTAATTTACATCCGGGAAAATCAAAGGAATTTGTGCCCATACAACCATCGTTATTCAAAAAGAGAAAAACAATGTCTTCTACATGATACAAAATATACATGCAAAAAGTATGCATATCACTGTTATCAGTTCATTGCCAAAAAAATACAATAATGCTTTTTTGTTACATTTTCAACCTTAACAATGTAGTGTTGATTGCAAGGGCAACATTCTCTTACCTTTTCCGACGGAGGTTGAAATGAAAAACAAAACTTGTCACACAGTTTGTTTTATCATTTTGCACAGATACTTCAAAAACAAAATGACACCTGAATCCAAAATACTGTAACCAAATATTTAAAAAAAACCACCTAACCTAATCCACCAATACCAATTATTTTAGCATAATAACATAAACATAATGACTAATATCATATTTGATTGAGTTAGCATGAAACGTCTCCGTTTCATCTTGAACAAAAATGCTTCCGTATGTCTGTACGTCCGGCTGTTCACTACAAGTCGCGTTTCTCAAATGATTCTCCTTATTCGTGGAAATTTTGTGAACACGTTCGATAATAAGGCTGCCTGTCACCTGGAGCTAAGCGAGGCAGCGATGAGCAAGATAAAAATACAACAATGAAATTGGAATTGTCTACTTTTGCAATGTACAGTAAATCGAAAACCATTTCGAGATATGTAAATGCTTTTTAAATCGTTTTCCGTATTTATTTATTACGGTCCAAATAAGCAATTACCTTCATTTGACATTGAAATAGATGTCGTAGACGGTCCAAGTTGCACTTTAATCTGTGTGGAATAGCATTATTTGGAATTCTTCACAGACTAGTAGTTTGATTTGGACCCGCTGTCTGACATCTAGCACTTTGACAGCGCCAGCCAAGTGACACTGGTTACAGTATACCACAACACAAAAAATAATTTATGGCCACCACAAACTAAAGCGCGGGAAGTGTACGCATTTCGATAGATTTAGGAATTTGGGTGTGTAGCAGCCCTCAATTTAAATCTAGACGTCATCAACCAAAATAGATTCAACAATTAATTTTGAAAAAGTTAGTGTACTAAATGACAAAATATTGAAATTGGTTTCTTATAATTGTGTATTCTATACAAAAAAAAAACAATTGGTAATTTTTTTAGACAATCCCAATTGCGTAAAATTTCCGCTCATCTTCAGTGGACAAGGGGTTGCAAAAGTAGTTTTAAAATTCATATATGTCGATATATTTTTATAACTATACCCTATTCCACGAGGTAATAGGAGTCCATGGTCTTGGATATAGTTAAGTCATTTTGAGCAAAAGCTATTCGAGTATACTTCACTTGATGTCGACTTAAGTCTGCTACGGTGGTTTCGTTTTTCTAATCATGGCAGCCCTATTAATTTACCTGAAAAAAGAAAAGTCAATTTGTAAGGTAACTAATGCCATCTATTATGGATTGGATGAACTCCTACGACTAACGGCACTTTCACACGGGCAACGTCCCGTTTTTTGCGGGTTCGGTTTTTTGCAGGATCCCGTTTAGTAGCATACGTGCTACTGTGGTAACATTCACACGAGCATTCGGTTTGCGGTATCCTGGAAACCGAATGCTCGTGTGAATGTTACCACAGTAGCACGTATGCTACTAAACGGGATCCTGCAAAAAACCAAACCCGCAAAAAACGGGACGTTGCCCGTGTGAAAGTGCCGTAACCTGGAACTCAGTGGAAGAGACGTAATTTAAAATGTAAAAAACCGGCCAAGAGCGTGTCGGACACGCCCAAGGTAGGGTTCCGTAGCCATTACGAAAAAATCAAGTAATATTTTTCTAAGGATTTCGTATGTGTGCGGAATCATCCAAGTTTAGGTATGTTTTATACCTTAGGCTACTATTTACTCTTAAACTACAAATAATTTCCAAGCAATCTTAGCCGCTATAATTTTCCTAGTAAATTTGATATATTTACTACCATTCTGAATTTTTTCAAATTTTTCAACCAAACAGTTTAGATTTTAGAGGGGGGGGGGGGCGATTTTAATGAAAATTTTCACTTTAAAGTTGAATATTTCGCAAACAGATCACTGAATAGAAAAATCATGTTAGCAACCCCACAATGATTTTAAAAGACCTATCCAAGGATACCCTACACGGTTAGCCGAGAAAAAAAAAATCACCCCCACTTTACGTCTACGGGAGGTACCCTAAAAAAATTTTTTTTACTTTTTTTTATTCAATGACTTTGTGGGCGTGACTGATATATATATTGATGCCAAATTACAGCTTTCTAGTACTAACAGTCTCTGAGCTTAGCCGCGGACAGACAGACAGACAGACAGACAGACGGACAGACATGGCGAAACTATAAGGGTTCCTAGTTGACTACGGAACCCTAAAAACGTGCGTTAATCTTTAATAAGGTAGAGCCGATTCAGCGACCACATGCATTGACTTGGAAATTCTACCTTATTGTTATAGTAGTAAGTTCCAATATCCATTGTAATTATTGAAAATACTACATAATAGCTTTAAAAATATCCTTTGTCAGGTATGTATTCGATACCTGCTTTTGATTCTGTGCTAGTATGCTCCAGTAAATGGGGCCTTATTAAGGGTTAATACATATATCGAATATTTAAAAGTTTATGTTAAAAATTTTATTTTAAGAGCAAGCTTTTTAGCTGACTGTACTTTTTGTTGACTTGTTGTTGCATTGTCATCTAACTTACATAAGTATAGCAAATTTCAAGTGAATCCGACCACTGGAAATGGGTCAAATTCAACGTCCAAGATTTGACCAGTATATACCATAGATACATTGCAAGTTAATAAAAAGCTTTTAAAATATCGAAAAGTTTATTTTTATGAAACCGTAGACTTTTCAGGATTTATTAAAACGGCATCGCATAGAACCCTTTAGGTTAGGTTAGTTTTATAACAATTTTAAGGGTGCCTTCCCACCAGAGATGTGCTGCTGCTATGCCGCGAAGATGTGAAAACTACGCTACGAAACTGTGTGACCGTTTCCACCAATGCTAATTGCTAAGCTATGTAGCTGTGCGAGGAAGATGCGCTATGTAGATGAGCAGCCGCGGAGACGTAAGACGGCACAGCGTTAATGTTCAAGTTTTCACTTCTGCCGGCACTCCCGGAGTGCAACCCGTTGTTTAAAACGACTCTCACTTTAACCTAATTAAAGGTTTAATTTAACCTTACCAGCGAGGCGTCTTTTAGAGTGGCGGTGGAGGCGTTCGAGGCATGTCCTGTCGACCGCGGACTCTCAGATTTGTCTGACGCGTCCTGCCAATGAAAAATAAAATAAATTACTTCAGTGATTGTCACTCGCCTTTTTGGAAAGCTTGTGAACTGAGAAAATTATTTCTGTAATTATTTACGCGAAGTGTTGTACTGTTTTTTTAGGTATGCTTAGAAATGTTACAAGATTTTGAAAAAAAAAATACAAAACTTCTGACTTCAAAGCCTCTTATATGCAAAATTTTGAAATGTTCTGTAATACGAGGGGCGTTCAATATAAAGTGAGAATGAGATGCAAACTCTTTTAATATTACGAAATTAAATACTGGCCGGTAAAGCTAATCTATCTAGCTGATTGCTATGAAAAAAAAAACTAACTGTCTTTTGTTTAAAAAAATATACGGTAATTTCTTTGCAATGCTATTGAGTACGTTAGCGAAAATGGAGAAAATTGAACTGCGCGCCGTTATCAAATACTTGTATTTGAAAAATTTTTCTACGGACCAAGTCAATTTGGATTTGCGGGACACTTTAGGGTCTAATGCTCCTCCGTATTCGACAGTCGCACGTTGGTACGCCGAATTTAGACGTGGAAGAACATCGACAATGGACGACCCCCGCTCCGGACGCCCTACTACAGCAGTAACTGAAGAAATTGTGAAAAAAGTCGAAAACTCAGTTTTGGCGGATCGTCGTGTCACGGTTCGTTTTATTGCTGAAAATGTAAAGATTTCAACAGGGAGCGTGCATAATATTTTACATGAACGCTTGGGTATGAAAAAGGTATCTGCGCGTTGGGTACCAAGAATGCTTACTGACACGCAAAAACAAACTAGACTAGAGATTTGTCAAGAAGCTTTGAACCTGATGCAGCAAGACCGGGAACTTTTTTTGGCGCGATTTATAACAATGGACGAAACATGGCTCCATCATTACGACCCAGAAACGAAACTGCAGTCTATGACATGGAAAAGGCCATCTTCTCCAACTCCGAAGAAATTCAAGGTGAGCCCATCTGCCGGTAAGGTCGGCTCTGTTTTTTGGGATGGTAAAGGGGTATTAATGATTGAGTATCTCGAGCATGGAGCCACTATTACGGGCACATTATACGCCAAATAAATAGCAACATTGCGCAATGAGATCCGCGAAAAACGGCGAGGTAAACTCTCGAAAGTTGTGCTGTTCCACCAGGACAATGCCCCGGCACACAAGTCCGCCGTTGCAATGGCTGCAATTCGTGATGCTGGGTTCGATATCCTTAAGCATCCTCCGTATTCACCAGATCTCGCTCCCAGTGATTTCTACCTATTTCCGAGATTGAAACAATACCTGAGAGGCCAGAAATTTGAAGACGACGACGCGGTAGTCGCTGCTGTACAAGATTTTTTAAGTACTCAAGATGAGACCGTTTTTAAAAATGGAATTTTAAGTTTAGAAAAAAGATATACTAAGGGTATTATGCTAAAAGGTGACTATGTCGAAAAATAAAATGACATTTAGTAAAAGTTGTTTAATAACATACTCATTCTCACTTTTTATTGAACGCCCCTAGTATATTTAAGGGGGGGGGGGGGGTTATTTCGTCAACATATCGATGAGTGGCAGTCTACCGCTGTACGTTTTCTTCGGCACTTCCTACCACGTATGGTGAAACTGTGGCACCAGCTTCCGGCAGCAGTGTTTCCAGACAACCATGACATCGGGGCTTTCAAGAATAGGGTTTATACTTACTTTAAAGGCGAGAACAGATTGGTGACTCTCTTTGAGATGCTGATATTTATGGGCGGTGGTGATCATTTTCCATCAGATGACCCGCTTGCTCGTTTGCCTCCCTCTCATAATAAAAAGAATATATATATATTCACTTTAAAAATAAATAATTAAATTAAAATAAAACAAATATTTAAGGGGGGCTCTCATACAAAAAACGTGATTTTTTGACGTTTTTATAGATATTGGTTTGGTACGGTCGTGCGCGACTCCGACTCGCACTTGGCCGGTTTTTTTTTATTTTACGTAATCAGTGGTTCATCGGCTATTCGGCAAATCTTTTTTTTTATTTCAAAATCACGTACTTTTACAAAATTACTAGTTTTAGGTCGAAAGGCGGGAAAATCTAAAAACTTAAATAACTTGATACCAATGAGTTTTGACACCTGGTTGATTGGACTTGAATCATTACAAATAAGCTGTAGGATATCCCTCTTGAAGGAATACGTCGAATTTCCGGTCACCCTGTAGTCTATGGACTAATCATCATCATTTCAGCCGAAAGACGTCCACTGCTGAACATAGGCCTCCCCCAAGGCTCGCCAAACAGATCGGCCCTGCGCCATCCGCATCCAAAGCGTTCTCGCCACCTTCACCAAGTCGTCGCTCCATCTTCGAGGCCTACCTACACTGCGTCTTCCGGTCCGTGGACGCCACTCGAGAACCTTTCGGCCCCATCGGCCGTCAGTTCTACGAGCGATGTGCCCTGCCCACTGCCACTTAAGTCTAGCGATTCTTCGAGCTTATGTCCGTGACTTTAGTTCTTGCGCGGATTTCATCATTTCTAATGAGATTATGAGATCCCGCAGAGAAACTCCAAGCATAGCCCTCTCCATCACCCTCTGAGTGACTTTGAGCTTTCTCATGAGGCCCATCGTTAGCGGCCACGTCTCAGTGCCATAAGTCATCCATCACATCACTGGCAACACACACTGGTCAAAGACTTGACGGTATGGACTAGTGGATGAACATAAATATACGGTCTATCTAGTTTTCTAGTTGCGTTAACGTCAAACTCGTGGGCGACCCAAAGCCAGTGAGACCGTTACCTCGTCAAGCGCAGGCTCGCCGCGAAGACTCTCCCTCAACGTATCATCATCGTCTGTGTGTACGTCATAGAACTCTTCGCTATCCATCTCTCCATCCGTCCCTGAGAATCAAAGACAATTTATCAACCGACGGAAAAAACGCAGGAGGTACGAAATCAACTCGACGCGTAAAAAAAAATATATATATGTACAGTAGAATCCGGTTATAACGACGTCCAAGGGACCGGTGATATTACGTCGTACTAAGCGGACGACGTACTAACCAAATCGACAATTTCAATTTAATTTTTTTATGAAAATACATTTATATTTTATTTGATTTCGTCGTCATTAAATTATGCGCGTAAATTAGCTCAAACTTTGGTTAGCCACTCGGTCACATCATTCTTTTGAATGATTAATACTGAATGCCTTCGTACCTAATCATTTAAATTCTACTCGCCCGGTTGTAAATGTAGTACATACTACATATAACACATTTTTCTTCAATGGAGAATATTTTTCGCTTTGGAGAAGTAATTTTTGTACGCGTACACACTTTAAAAATCTTATATTCGTCAATTATTAAAAAAAAATAAAAACATTAAAGAAAAAGTAGCATGCCAATCAAACTACGTACGAACGAGGGGGGTGCGCGAGGCGGAGATAGCTTCTTACTAGATTATTTATACACTAGATAGAGCTTCGGCGGCATGAAAACGTCCCGAAAAATATAAGCCAACAGTTGGCTTATATGTCATTTGCCTCCCTTCAGTCAGTTTGAATGACGTAACGCGATCGTAATATGAAGCTGTCAAAAGAAATTTGTGGACGTTTTGTATCGCAATGATAGATTAGATAGATAGATAGATTCATTTATTTCAGATTGAAAATTACAATTATATTCAGCATTCCAAATGTCACAAATATAAAGAATTCACAAAAAGATCGTCAAAATAATTTAAAAACATAAATGAAAAATACATTAATATAAAATATCACAAGGATAATATTAAAAACAAAAATGTCAATAAAAATATTAAATCACATAATGTGTGAATGTCAAAGAAATTTAGAACCACAACATAAAAATGATAAATGAATAATATTAATTTACATAATGTTAAGATGTCATAAGACCAAATAATTAATAAATAATAACAATAAAAACAAAAAGAATAAAAATACATTCTGATTCAGATGTCAAATTTAAATAAGGATAATATCATATTCTTTTACAGAGTACAATGATTTATCCATAAGCAGTTTTTTAAGTCGACGTCCAAATGTTTCGTCCGAACATTCACTTTTTAAGTCAGAGGGTAGACGTTCGTAAAACCTAGGGCCTATGACGCGCGGGTTTTTATCAAGCAGAGCCAACCGCCGCGGCACCACTTGCAATCGCCCAGTCTGGCGGGTTATTCTACCCGGGATATTGACGCGTTTAAATAAATTTATATTTCGGCGAGTAAAATATACACAACTCAACAATGTTTGCTACTTGTGTAAGATTGTCCCCTAATATTTATTTATTTATTTATTTATTTATTTATTTATTTACTGACACTCTATCTAGTGTATACCTAAATAATCTAAGCTTCTTACCTACGATTTCTTTGTAAACACGGCAACGTTCGTCGTTTTACGTACCCGGACACTTTTGTGTTAAATCCGTCGTTAAAAGCGGTCGGTCGTTATAGGCGGAACCGTAATAAACGGATGTACTTTCATAATGGCTTGTATTAAAACCAAACATATGCCTATATTTACGTCGCTAAAAACGGTCGGTCGTTACATGCGAAGTCGTACTAAGCGGACTACACTATATGTATATACATATATATTATTATGTATGACCACGCATAACTTTTTAAAAAGTAGTCTGATTTTTAATTTTTTTTTACTGGATATGGTACACCTAAAAAAAAATCCTACCGTAAGGGTGGGAAAATAGGGGTGATTTATTGTTCGTTCACTCAGATTTTAATACTGAGTTGTGTATTACAAAAACCGCACTGTGAATGAGCTTCAGACCTGTCAGTAATACGAAAATCTAAAAAGCATAATATTTAAGAAAAAAATAATTAGCCAAAAAAAAAAAACTGAAAAGCAAAAAATAATAACCTTAATAACTACGTTCTTTAACTAATGTAAGTATGCCTAGGTAATTTTGAGTTCCCCCCCGAGGGTTGCCCGCCTTGTCGTGGCGGGGGGGCTTAGTAACCGTGGATTAGTCATCCACGGTGAAGCTAAGAAGCAACCAGGGCCGGCCTGTTTGGGTCGCCGGCTGGCCCGAGGAGGGCGCTCCCAGCGGGCTGAACAAGTCCGCTGCGGACGCGCCTTGAGGTGGGACCGCAGAAGAAGAGGAGTGCCGGTATTACGGTGCGCCGTTCTCCCTATCTTCTGCGGCCGTGGAGGGATCGCAGGGGGAGAGGCGTGTTGGTATTACGGTGCGCCACTCTCCCTACCCCCTGCGAGCTGGCGGGGCCGTTCCGTCGAAACGGCACTGGTGGGGCCGCACAGGAGGAGGCATGTCGGTATTGCGGTGCGCCGCTTGCCCTATCCTCTGCGGCCGAGGTGTGGTCTGGTGTGGTGCGGGGTAGCTCCGGGGGCCTCCTGGAGGAAAAGTATCCCGGGGCCTGAGTGCCCCGGGTGGCCCAAGGATTCCTTGGGTCTTTTCCTGGCCCCAGTGAGGCGAGCTTTCCCCGCTTCCATCAGATGGACATCGGGTGGTGGATCGGGGGGTCCTTCACCCGCCAAAGATGTCCCGAGGTTGTAAGGCGCTCCAGGTGTTTCCGGAGCGCCTTAAACAGAGGTGGGCCCGCAAGGGCAGCCGCCGGTGGGGGCCGCGGATGGCGTAACCGTTCCCGTAGCCCCTACCTAAGCGGAGAGAGGGAACACCGTGGGGTTTTAGTCAGTAGGAGTCTGACATAACCCATCGTTGGTGCCAAAAAATCACTCCTTCGCCGGAAAACGCCGAGCGTTCACGAGCGAGCGTTAATGTCAGTGAGGCAGTAACCCGAACGGGCACACACGCGACACGTCACAATACCACTACATATGCAATTCTACGCTCTCGGTAATTTATCTATAGGACAAATATAAGACAAAGGACAAAGTGCATTGTGTTACTGGAGCAACCTGTACATGGCCGGGCGCGCGAAGTAGAATACCGGTTGTTTTGTGCCTGTCTTGCTTATCTCGTGCTTGTTATCAACCGACGAAAACAAAAGGAGGAGGTTCTCAATTCGACGTGTATATATATATTTTTTTTTTATGTTTCATCACGCATAACTTTTTACAGAGTAGTCCGATTTTGATGATTCTTTTTTTATTGGAAAGCGTATTTCCCGAGGGTGGTCCATTTAAATTTGGAAACAATATTCCTACCCTAAGGTTAGAAAAACAGGGGATGATTGATTGTTCAGTTACTGATTGCACTATATGACCACGCATAACTTATTACAGAGTAGTCGGATTTTGATGATTCTTTTTTTATTGGAAAGCGTATACCCCAAAGGTGGTCCCATTTAAATTTGGAAATAATATTCCTACCATAAGGGTAGGAAAACAGGGGATGATTGACTAACTTTTTACAGAGTAGTCTGATTTTCATAATTCTTTTTTATTGGATAGATAGGGTATACCTTGAAGTTGGTATTATAAACTTGGAAAAAAAATACCCCAATGATGGAAAAAAGTATAAAATAAAAACTTTTTAACAAAAAATTAAACCGCCGAAATTTTTTGCTTTTCAGTTTTTTCGGCGGTTTAATTTTTTGTTAAAAAGTTTTTATTTAGTGATTATATTTGTAAAGAGGGTAAATCTAAATCTAAATGTGTAGCTTAAGTAAGTTAGATATGTTATTAACTGTTTTATTTTATTTTGTTTTATAATATTTGTGAAAATGTATGAGGCGGAACGAAGCATCGAGACAAACCTGATTCAGGTTTAACGATGCTATTTAATTGTAAAAATGTTATTGTTTTAAATTTGGAAAATAAAAAAGAAATAAAAAAAAGAGTTGACTCACCCAGCACGGACTGGTAATCCGTGAAGTACTCGGAGTCAGAGGCAGCGCTCTGGTCCACGGCGTCCCCGGCGGGGGCCGCGGGCCGCGGTTTGACGCGCCGCTTCTGCTTGTGACGGCGCTGGCTGCAACACAATCATTTTTAAAAGAGTGGTTTTTAGGATTTCCTACCCAAAGGGTAAAAACGGGACCCTATTACTGAGACTTTGCTGTCCGTCCGTCCGTCTGTCACCAGGCTATATCTCAGGAACCGTGATAGCTAGAGAGCTGAAATTTTCACAGATGATGTATTTCGGTTGCCGCTATAACACAACAACAAATATTAAAAAAACAGAATTAAATAAATATTTAAGGGGGCTCCCATACAACAAACGTGATTTTTTTGCTCGTTAGGGTTCCGTAGTAAACTAGGAACCCTTATAATTTCGCCATGTCTGTCCGTCCGCGGCTATGCTCAGAGACTGTTAGTACTAGAAGGCTGTAATTTGGCATGAATATATATATCAGTCACGCCGACAAAGTGGTTTAATAAGTGGGGGTGATTTTTTTTTCTCGACTAACCCTATAGTGTGGAGTATCATTGGTTAGTTATTTGAAAATAAATAGGGGTTTTTTTTGATAAAGTGAATATTTTCGGAGATATTCACTCCGAAAGTTCAAAATAATGTGTCCCCCCCCCTCTAACTTTTGAACCGCACTTCTAAAAAATATGAAAAAAATCACGTACGTTAAACTTAATAAAAACTTTCTAGGAAAATAATTTTAACCTTGAGCAGTTTTTAATTTTTTGTAAATAAATATTTCTAAACAAAGATTGTAATTTAACCTTCATTGCAAGCATTTTTTTTCTTTAAGTAACTATAAGATCACGCTAACAGTATCTTCTTTCAAATAAAAAAAATATATTACATCTGAAAAACAATCAACATACATACTAGTCCTAGTCTCAATCCTCAAAGGTTCTAGTAGACTGCAGTAGATTAGTTACCCAATTCGTCGATAGATGGCGCTGTACCGCCAACGTTGGGACCAAAACAATCACATTAAAAAAGTATGCAAAGATTTTTTCGTACTTGCTACGGAGCCCTATCTTGGGCGTGTCCGTCACGCTCTTGGCCGGTCTTTTATTTTTGCTTGATATTGATAACGGCAACAGGTAGACGCTTGAAATAATCACAGAATATTTAATTTATATTAACTTTAAAAATAAATAGTTAAATTAAAATAAAACAAATATTTAAGGGGGCTCCCATAGAACAAACGTGATTTTTTGCCGTTTTTATAGATAATGGTACGGAACCCTATGGGCGCGAGTCCGACTCGTACTTGGCCGGTTTTTAATTAAAATAAGTGTTATTGTTGTTAATAAGAGTTCATCATCAAAAGACATAGAGATTGATTGCACACCGCCAGATTTAAGTGCAGAAGTGGAGCTAGCAATGTCGGACTTGCTGCCTTGCAAATCTAAAGAATGGTACATATAAGTTGAACAATCATATTAATTCCATGGATTTATTTGAGAAATGCACTAGCCTCAGCCCCGAAAACGGATTGCCGGCTTCATATCTCTAGATATATCATCTATAACTACTCGGCTGGCAATCCCTATTTTGTGGCTGCTGCAGTAATGTACTATTATAAACAAACTTACTTTTCTTTTTGCAGCTCCCTCAGGGCTTCCAGTTCTGTCCTCATGGAGGAGACTTGTCTATCTAGCCTCGCCATTTCTTGCACTGTAAATAAATTACTTGTAATTAATTACTAGCTGATACCCGCGGCTTCGCACCCGTTGTATTTTTTTAAATTCCTTTCATAAAAACCTTCTCCTGACAATAAAAAACGCAACAAAAAAAGACTTATCCAATTTGGTGCAGTTGATTGGATGTTATGCGCTTAGCAACACTTTCAGCGATTCATTTTTATATTATAGATAAACACACTAGCTCAGGGATCCTCAATTACTTTCATCAGGGGGCCGGTTATTAAAATATAATTACCATCGCGGTCTGTTTCTACTTGAGTTTATTAAATAAGCAAAATGTAATGAACAAAAGTAATGCAAATTTTTTTTAGATATTGATGTGAAAAATGTAATTTTTTGCCTTGAAGTATTTGTCTGAAGTTTGGAGTAAAGTTGGTGCAAGCTATTGTAATTGAATACTGGAAATGTTCATCAGTAAGTCAAACACAGAATAAGCGCGGGACATTTTATTAAATTACGTACTCAGTAATACAAGTTACTGTTTACTTAAGGTCCACACAAAATAAGTTGGTGGTGCGGATCCCGACAGCGGTCCGCCATTTAGTGACCCCTGCACTAGCTTTATAACTAGGAGCTTCACTGGTATGAGAGGGTAAATATTCAGCGTTTTTACAGCGGTTTTTTTTGTCATTACCATTTGAGAAGAAATTATTAAAAAGGATGATGCTTAGGGTTAACTTTTTATGAAAACTTAAGACAGTACCAATGCTGAATCTAGTTTGAAGAAATTTCGCTCGATTCGTCCTTCGGTTATGGTAATAATCGTCGAATGGTAATGACGTTTAACCGCGCGGTCAAAACGCTCGAATATTCACCCGAGAACGCCATGAAATAAGTTCATGACAATAACATGACGGTTGGAAATATCAGCAGGGTAATTGTGTAACTTTTTTGACACTAGGCATTGGATTGAAATGACAGTTTTTGCATGGCTTTGACAGTTGGCGGTTTCCAATACCAATTGTCAGCCCATACAATAACTGTCACAATGGACGCGATGGTGATTGTGAGGGAGTTAGACAATTAGCCTGTAGGTTGTACACCATAATCATGCATTCTGGTTTGACAAATATAGGGTTGTATATGGCAGTACAAAAATTAACCTACCTTGCATCTGCATAAGAATCAATTTTGTTTGTTACCCCGGCGCCACACATAGCACAAGTGTTTCAACACATATTTGAACACATATTTGATCTATGGTTTTTTTTTTATCTTGGCTTTCACCCTTGCTATTTTAGCAAGGCATATTTTGCCAATGTCGAAGTAGAGACATAACACACATGAGGAGACTGTTCGGTTTAAGAAATTTTGATTTTGGGGAAGGAATAGACAGGAGACCTAAAACAAATAGCACATGTTATGGACGGTACACAACGGACGGACGGTGATCTATGGTTGATTGTATGGTTGTTCTATTGAACAAATAAGCAAATACCGGTGCTTCACATGTAATCAAATATGTGTTCAAATATATGTGTTGAATCATTTGTGCTATGTGTGGCGCCGGGGTAACAAACCTGAGGTGTGAAGTCCAAAAGGTTAACCACAACCTTCTTGCCATCCCATATCATAGGCATTTGGGTTGATTTAAAGAAAAATTGTACATACATAGATTAAAGTTTTAATGAAAAGGAATTCAGGATTGCGTCCTTTGTGTAACAAAAGTTAGTCACACAAACTAACAATAATAAAGGCCAACTAATTAACTAAAATTAATTAAGTCCTTAATTATGTACTTTTTTTAAACTGCAGTCAAAACTGTTTATAAAGACATTCAAGGGACAGCAATATTTGGTTGTTAAACACGGTTCGTCATTGTAACCAGTGTTACTTTGGTATATAAGATTGTGTTGGGTTTTTTCTTGGTTGTTACATCCAATATGTTGTTGTAATTGATGTCGCTATAAACGGTTTTGACTGTAGTCCCATCATCTCTGCTTCAGTCTGCCTCTATTCTAGAGACCCTTTGAAAAGCAATTTTTGCCCATTAATCTAGATTCATTATCATTAGGCATACACATGTTCTGCCTAGTCCTACTTCAACTTAATGAATTGAAACAATTAATTTGCTCACCCGCAACCTTAAATCAACCAACCTATGGTTAAAGGTCAAAAGTCCCGGGAGAGCAAAGTAATTGTTTCAGTTCTTTAATATGGGCCTCCGCAAAGTAATGCCTGATTCAATACCTAAACTACTTTAACTTGTCAGTCACACCCATGTCAGACAAAAAATAAAAAATAAATACGAAAAGCGTTACCAATGTAGCTGCAAACTTCAATTATCGCAACTGCACTTTGTCCTTCAGTGATTCTAAATGTTATGTAAAGTGGTTAGAAATAATTAGAAATAAAGGTTATACTAACTTAGCATCGTTCTCCGCTTCTCGTTGTATATTTGCTCGTAAATAAACACACCAGCGGCACCTACGAGTCCCACTATAGCTGCTCCTACCATCATACGAGGCGACAGAAAGCTGTTCATCTTTCAAGCTTGCCTCGCGAAACAATCGGAGTTTACTTAGTTTACACCCCAATAACCGTGTAAAATAACTTTCAAACACGAAAGAACCCCAGTTATTTAGTACACAAGCACTATCTCATTAAAATTCACCATAAATACAGACGATAAAACCGGAATTGTGAAAACAAACGCAATGTACCGCGCTACCGCGAAAATCGGTGGGTCAATTTAGTGGGATATTATATTATTTATAGGTGTTTACGTGTAGACTAGGTTAGGTTAAACTAACTCGATATTTATTGAGTTGAAAATTAATATAGAAATAATAAATTCCGCATTGTTAGCAGAATTTGCAATAGGTACGAGTGAGTGAAATTACAACGAACGAACAAGATGTCAAAATATAATATTTGTGTCATATGTCACTCACTTTTGTCCTGTCAGTCAAATATCTTGAGACATTTTTTAATTACAACGAAAATTTTACTAATTTTGTAGTTTCTGATCTAAAAAAATTACTAACTAGAACTAAAAATAATCATTTAATTTTTTAAATGATATTAATGAAATGAAAATGCGATATAGATTAATAAATTGTCATTAATTTAAGGCGTATTTTCAAAATTTGTAGCAACTTGTAAGAAACACAATAGCAATAGCAACACAGACTGCGTTATGTCAGTCAAAAAGCAATGCTTTTCCATGGCTGTGTGTTATTTGTGTTTTTAAATAATAAAACAATAGAATAATGATTAATCATCTTAGAAATTAAGTGATATAATTATCCCGAACTCGAACTATTAATGTTTACTTTTATTTCAAACAACAATACTTCCCTAATGTGTAATATGGCGCCGTGTTAAGTGGTACTGTTTTAAGCCGATGTTTAAATTTACGTATTAAATACACAGTAAAAATGAGTGTAGAAGGGCAAGGGGACTCTCTAAGTCTTGATAAGGACGATGACGCGTCTACAACTAGGACTCAACCAGGTATTCCTAAGAATTCTCTAGAAATTGAAGCGGGTATTTCAAAGCATGCCAAGGGCGATGGACCAAACTCATTAACGTTCATGGGTGAAGTCTTAGAACCATTTGACGATGATGTAGAGACTGTCATTGAGAAGAAGCTGCCGTCCGAGAAAGATAAAGGTCTGGATGTTGACAGCGAACTTGATTTTGAGCTCAAATGGGATGATGATACGGATAATATTAATGATGAACAGCTTAAGTCTAAAATTGACGCCAAAGTCGATTTAGGACTTGATTGTGATGATGAATCCAAGGCTGACAATGCGCTATCTAAAACAAAAACTGATACTGTAGTTGATAATGTATCAGAAGAATTACCAACTGAAAGTCAAAAAACTGATGATAAACCTAAGATCATTGAGAAAAAAGTTGATGTTATTGATGATATAAGTGTTGCCAATGTTAAAGCATCAGATGATACAGCCTCTGAAGAAAATAAACCAGTTGAAGCCACAAATGTTGACAGCAATGTTTTCTTAGATACAAATACTAAGATAGGTTTAGACAGTGAGATATCACTGCCAGCTTCAGAAAATAGTTCTCTAGATGAGAGACTTGTTTATTCTGATGTGGAAGTCCCTGAGATAGAAGATAAGGAGTTATTGGATGAATTGGATGCACAAATAAGTGAGACTGATCCCAATATAGAGGAAAATGAATTAGAAAATGAAACAGTTACTACTAAAACACTAGTTGAACCAGAAAATTGTCCAAAAGAATCAAGTGATAATATATCCCTACAAATATTGGGTTCTGCAATGGATGTAGATGAAGTAAAATTAGATTCTCAAAAAGAAGGTGAAAAATCAGATCCTAATGATACCCTTTTATCATCCAATGACTTAGAGACTTCATCATATGAAATCAATAATGATCATAAATTGACAAATCCTGATGTTATGTTGGAAATACCTACCCAAGATTTCATTGAGTCATTTGATGATTCAGATATGTCTGATGCGGCTTTGGAGTATGATGAAGATGTTTTACTTAATAATGATGCTAATGATAATGACCCTGGTTGCATTAAAGACAAATTACAAATCATTGATGACTTGGCAAATTCTAGTGAAATAAATGATAATAACAAAGATATAAAAGAAACTGATGTTAATAAAATACAGACTGACACTGGCACAAAAGAACAGCCAGATATCACACAAATGAAAGTTATTGAAGTTGAGACAAAATCTTCTGACAGGATAGAGAAACTATTGTTTGAAAGTAGTTTAGATAATGATTATTCTATAATCACAGAAAGAAAAACAACTGAAGATAATGAAATTGAACTTATGGATGTAGATACTGAGAATGAAGAGAGCCATGCTGATATTATTATTGAAGCAGCACATGAAGAACAAAGACCTATTGAAGAAACTGAAGATGTAGATCCCATAGCTGATGTAGAACCAACAAAAATGTTAAAAGCTGGTCATTCTAATTTTCCTGCTACTTCATCACCAAAACTTGACACAGAAGTTATTGAAATCAGTTCTTCTCATGATTCAAAGCTAACAATAAGTACAGACACTAAGAAAAGCAGTCCTGTGATTGTAATGGACACCGAGGTCAAAGAAGCCTATTGCTTTGCTGCCTTGGAGCCAAAAGTGGTCCCGGAAGCTATACAAGTCGTTTCTACAGCTGATATTAAAGCTGTGGAAGTTGTATTTACACCTGTAGTGCCAGTAGAGGTGACTACTGTTAAAGAAGATATTCCTAACATTGCTGCGCCAACAAAAGTTGTTAAAGAAATTGAAACCATTCCTGCTAAAATAGAGCTAAAAGTGACTTCAGAGGTGACAGAAGTCGAAGAAGCCTCTCATGCTGAAGGAAATACAACTGATGTGCCCCCAGAGGTAGTTAAAGAAGTTAAAACTACTCCTACTGAAATAGAGCCAAAAGTGTATACTGAAACAACAGAAACTAAAGAGGTCACTTCTGCTGAAGCAAACATAGAAAATGTTGCAGCTGTCAAAAAAGTCATTCCTACCACGGATACGCCACCAACATTAGTCAAGGAAATTAAAGCCACTCCTGCTGAAATAGAGCCAGAAGTGGCTGCAGAAGTGAAAGAAGTAGCTGTTGCTGAATTGCGAACAAAAGAAGTTGCTTCTAAAGATCCTGCCCAGCCTTCAACTTCTAAATACTTGCAGGAATCTTCTGATGAAGACCAGGAAGTAACTGACAGTCTTGGATTGTTGGCAGAGTCCTCGAGAGTGATGGATGATGATGAACAGGATGAACAGGAACACGAGGAGGAAGATGATGATGATGACTTTGATCAGGATGATGGTAAGTGCATCATATTTTGACAAGTCCTTTGTTTCAGGGCATTTGGTCTCTAACATCTTCAATATTAAAACTAATAAATCCATCCATATACTATTATTATAAATAGCTTTTGCCCGCGACTCCGTCCGCGTGGAATTAGTAATTTGGGCAGCTTATTTTTCATCCAATTTGCTTTTTCATCAATTATGGCTCTCCTTAGATCCTTCCGGAAGAAGTGAAACTTCATAATAAACCAACCCGCTCCCATTCCGACCCCAAACAGCCCCCAAGCCGCCCCAACCCGCTCCCAACCCGCCCCCAACTCGCTCTCACCCCGCCTCCAACCCGCCCCCAACCCACTCCCAACCCGCCCCCAACCCGCCCCCAACTCGCTCTTAACCCGCCCCCAACCCGCTCCTAAACCGCCACCAACTCACTCCCAACCCGCCCCATCCCGCCCCCAACCCGCTCCCAACTCGCTCCCCCACCCGCTCCCAACCCACCCCCAACCCGCTCTCAAACCGCCCCCAACCCGCTCCCAACTCGCCCTCCCACCCGCTCCCAACCCGCCCTATCTAACTGGGCTATCTGACACTGAAAGAATTTTTCAAATCATATCAGTAGTTCCCGAGATATATAAGTTTCACTTCAAAAACCCCCAATTCGGAAACATTCTTCCGCTCCGCTCCGCTCCTATTGGTGTTAGCGTGATGATATATAGCCTATAGCTATTCAAATCGGAGCAGTAGTTCCTGAGATTAGCGCGTTCATAATAACAACTCTTATAAAAACAGTTCGATAAATTCTTAAAATAAACGTATCTTTCTTATTTGTGAACCGATTCAAATGAAACAAACACTAAATGTTAATCCAAGAAAATACCAACATATCAGTGAAAACCGCATCCTTCTAGGTTAAGCCGTTTCTGAGATTAGCGCGCACAAACGCACAGACAAACAGACAAACAGACAATAATTCTAAAAATCATTGTTTTGGGTTCTATTGCGCTAATAAATAGCCCTAGTGTCAGTTTCTCTCAAATATCGTCAATGTACAGACACCGACTTGTTACAGATTTATTATATGTATAGATAGATGTGAAACTGTGTTTGTTCGTTCTTCTTTAATGTTGAAACTGAGGGATGGATTGCTGTGATTTATTGAATGGATATAGTTGAAGGGCTGGAGAGTGACATAGGGTACTTTTTACCATGGAAAATTTGTTTATTACACTCCAGCAGGGGCGAAGCCGCGGGCATAATTCTAAGGCCTTGTAATCTTGAAGTTCAAAATGATTAGTATTTCTTTTTTAAATAAAAGGCAGGTTCAAATTACCAATTAGACAGACATTTCATATTGATACCTTAGTTCACATTCACACATACTAATAGGCTACTTTCCTAACTAGTCAGTCTTTTAGATTATCAAAAAATATTGGACACGTATTTTTTATTTTGTCAATTAAACAAAAAATTACGAAGATATGGCGCGTTGAAGTTTCGCGTGACGTCACTTGTTCCTACACTTTGTATGAGCGTTTTAGGAACAAGTGACGTCACGCCTCGTCACGCGGAACTTCAACGCGCCATATCTTCGTCATTTTTTGTTTAATTGTCAAAAGAAAAATTACGTGTCTAATATTTTTTGATAATGTTAAATACGGACTAATAAGAATTATTATTTTTTTACCTAGGAAACATCCCTATTACAATGAACTGCACATACAAATTAGCACTGTATTTCCTAGTGTACAAAACTACTACTTAATTGTACAGTTCATTGTAATTAGTATGAGTGTGAACTAAGGTATTGATATGACGTTTTTCGCTTCTGAGCCCCTCAGAAGTCTGTCTTCATGACTCTTGGCACATTTGCCATATCCATGTTACATTAGTATTACATACAATACACACAATACACCTCTATATATTGTATTAATACAATCACACCTATTTCCCAGCAAATGGCCAGTCAGAGACTATTGGTTTCCACCTGCTATGATACTGACATATACATCTTTTGCTTCCACAACACTGATTAGTCTTTTCACACATGCACGCCGGTTTCGAGTACTCTTGACCTAACCTTTCTCCAAGACATTCCCAATCTCATCATGGAATTTCTTACATGGTATCCTTTTCAACCGACGAAAACAAAAGGAGGAGGTTCTCAATTCGACGTGTATATTTTTTTTGTTTATTTTTTTTTTATGTATGATCACGCACAACTTTTTACAGAGTAGTCCGATCTTGATGATTCTCTTTTTGTTGGAAAGCGTGTACCCCGAGGGTGGCCCCATTTAAATTTGGAAATAATATTCCTACCCTAAGGGTAGGAAAACAGGAGATGATTGACTAACTTTTTACAGAGTAGTCTGATTTTCATAATTCTTTTTTATTGGATAGGGTATACCTTGAAGTTGGTATTATATAAATTTGGAAAAAAAAATACCCCAAAGATGAGAAAAAAGTATAAAATAAAAACTTTTTAACAAAAAATTACACCGCCGAAAAAAATGAAAAGCAAAAAATAATACCTTTTTTGTTTGACCTTAATCTAGGTACCAGTTTGAAGTCGGTGCCTCAGCACGAGCCAGGAGGAGTGATAGAAGCCAATCAGGTAGACGATTATAGGTCCACTCCTCCTGGCTAAGTGCTGAGGCATCGACTTCAAACTGGTACCTAGATTAAGGTAAAACAAAAAAGGTATTATTTTTTGCTTTTCATTCTTTTCGGCGGTTTAATTTTTTGTTAAAAAGTTTTTATCCAACATACTGTATTGACCCATTAATTTACAGAAAGCAATCAAATGATAGCGGATCATTCTGAAGACTCGAATGCCCAGCATTCAGAAACAGAGGTGAAAGAAGCCATGGAGGTTGAAGAGGCGAATGCTGATAAGGAACTCCAATTCCAAATAGCTGAGGTGCTAAGCACGACTGATATTGAAGTGTTAGCTGAGAGTAAAGTAAGTGAATTAAACCAAGTTCACACTTAAACCAAGTGCACACCAGTGTTGTTGTGATAGCGACAGTTTCGCTATCGATAGTTGACCTTGAGAATGCAGTAGATAGCGTCGATAGTCTATCGAAAATATCGACATGCTGCAATACTAAAGAACTGAAACAATTACTTTGATGACCCGCGACTTTATAGCAAACTGATTCAATAAATTATGCAATGCTAAAGATCAATAGTATAGATAAATAAATAAATAAATAAATATTAGGGGACAATCTTACACAAATCAACCTAGTCCCAAACTAAGCAAAGCTTTTACTATGGGTACTAGACGACGATAAACATACTTACATAGATAAATAAATACTTAAATACATAGAAAACATCCATAACTCAGGAACAAATATTCGTGCTCATCACACAAATAAATGCCCTTACCGGGATTCGAACCCAGGACCTCTTGCTTCGTAGGCAGGGTCACTACCAACTAGGCTAAAGCGGTCGTTAAGATACTATTGATCTTTATTTAGCAATAGTATTAATTATTTTCATCAATCGATAGTATCGCCTAATTTTCACTGTCGATACTATCGATAGTATCGTTAAGGGTCGGTAGTTTCGATAGGACTATCGATAATACAACTGATTTTCAAGGCAACGATAGTATCTCGATACTATCGATCGATAGACTGTCGCTATCGCAACAACACTAGTTCACTTATCTACAATCATGCTAAAATTTCATCATCATCATCATCCCACCCTATATACGTCCCACTGCATGTTCCAGGCCTCCTCTCATAATGCGAGGGCTTAGGCCGTAGTTCCCACGCGGGTCCAGTGCGGATTAGGAACTTCACTCACACTGAATTTCAACGCAGATGTGTGCCGGTGTCACGATGTTGACACACCCACGGACGCGGATATTCTCAAACTTTTACATATATAATTTTAGTAAGATTTTAATTTATTCCTCCAAGTTTTCAAAATTGAACATTTTGCAGGTTACAGAGAGTGTAGAAGCCAATGAAGATACTGAGGTCGAGACGGCTGTGAAGTCACTCCTAGAGATTGAAGAAGACAAGACTAACGAAGAAACTGTGAGCACTGTAAGTATTGTTTTTCAACCGACGAAAAAACGGAGGAGATTCCCAAGTCGACGCGTTTTTTTTATTTATGTACGACCATGCTTAACTTTTTGCAGGATAGTCCGATTTTGATAATTCTTTTTAGGGTTCCGTACCTAAAGGGTACAAACGGGACCCTATTACTGAGACTGCTGTCCGTCCGTCTGTTCGTTTGTCACCAGGCTGTATCTCATGAACCGTGATAGCTAGACAGTTGAAATTTTCACAGATTATGTATTTCGGTTGCCGCTATAACAACAAATACTAAAAACCGGCCAAGTGCGAGTCGGACTCGCGCACCGAGGGTTTCGTACAAATTTATATGTATCTATGAACATCCAGTCTTAGCAGACCCCTGCTCCTAAGCAAAATGTGCGCAGTGTGGGGTCATTGTAGATTGGTTACTGGGTTTGATATAACTTCAGTCGCTATAACGCTCATGTGATATAATTATTGAATCCTATAACAACACTTAATATATTATCATTTGATACAATCACCTTTTCATATAACGTTCACAAGATAGAATGATGGTTATATAATAATGGTTGTATTTAATGCCAGAAAAGTAGGTTAGGTTAGGTTAGAACTGCAACCCCCTACACAAAACAAATGGTTACGTCTCACGAGATGTAACAACAAAATATATAATAACGTTATACCATATAAAATTATACCAAACGTTATTTATATCAAACTAGCTTTTGCCCGCGACTTCGTCCGCGTGGAATTCGTAATTTGGGCAGCTTATTTTTGTATCCAATTTGCTTTTTCATCAATTATGGCTCTCCTTAGATCCTTCCGGAAGAAGTGAAACTTCATAATAAACCAACCCGCTCCTAACCCGCCCCCAACCCGCTCCCAACCCGCCCCAAACCCGCTCTCAACCTACCCCCAACCCGCTCTCAACCCGCCCCCAACCCGCTCCCAACCCGCCCCCAACCCGCCCCCAACCCGCTCCCAACCCGCTCCCAACCCGCTCCCAACTCGCTCTCACCCCGCCCCCAAACCGCTCCTAACCCACCTCCAACCCACTCCCAACCCGCCCTCAACCCGCCCCCAACCCGCCCCAACCAGCTCCTAACCCGTCCCCAACCCGCCCCCAACTCGCTCTCAACCCGCCTCCAACCCGCTCCCAACCCGCCCCCAACTCGCTCTCAACCCGCCCCCAACCCGCTCCCAACCCGCCCCCAACTCGCTCTCAACCCGCCCCCAACCCGCTCCCAACCCGCCGCCAACCCGCTCCCAACTCGCCCCCACCCGCTCCCAACCCGCCTCCAACCCGCTCTCAAACCGCCCCAATCCGCTCTCAACCCGCCCCCAACCCGCTCCCAACTCGCCCCCCCACCCACTCCCAACCGCCCTACCTATCTAACTGGGCTATCTAACACTGAAAGAATTTTTCAAATCGGAGCGGTAGATCCCGCGAAATATAGAAGTTTAACTTCAAAAACCCCCGATTTGGAAACATTCTTCCGCTCCGCTCTGCTCCTATTGGTGTTAGCGTGATAATATATAGCCTATAGCCTTCCTCGATAAATGGGCTATCTAACACTGAAAGAATTTTTCAAATCGGAGCAGTAGTTCCTGAGATTAGCGCGTTCAAACAAACAAACAAACAAACAAACAAACAAACAAACAAACAAACAAACAAACTCTTCAGCTTTATATATTAAGTATAGATGAGTGATTATACCATTTGAAAATATATCAAATGTTGTTTTATGAAAAGAAGATTATATCAAATGTTGTTATATCGATCATAACACACCCCTTTTCTATCCACTGCTGGATGTAACCCTCTCCTAATCTCCTCCACTTCGTCCTATTCTCCGTCCTGACCTGAGTATTTGATATAAATTTCAGCTTGATACCTCCACGCGTTCCTGAGAAAAAGAGTCTTGACAGACGGACAAAAGGGTCTTGACAGACGGACAACAAAGTGATCCTCTAAGGGTTCCGTTTTATCCTTTTGAGGTACGGAACCCTAAAAACAGAATAAAACAAATATTTAAGGGGGCTTCCATACAACAAACGTGATTTTTTTACCGTTTTTCACTCGACTGTCGAAGGAGGGTTATGTTTTTCGAGCGTATGTATTTATGTATGTATGTATCATTCATTGGCACGCCCTGCAGCCTAAACGGCTCAATGGATTTTGAAGTGTGAGGTGTCATTAGATTCGTCTCAGTTCCGAGGGTGACATAGGGTATATTTTCCCGGAATTCCCATTGGAACGGGAGTAATACAGGCGGTTTTTTTTCATCTTCCTACTTAGTATTAAAATTAAAGTTATTTTCTGAAGTTAATTAAAAGCTTGTAATAACACTAATAACGTATTGACAGGTGACAGAGGCGGTCGAGGGCGCGACAGACGACGCCATCAAACTGACAGAGGAGCCAGTTAGAGATGACGAGGCGGAAGGAGCGGCGAGCATGCTTAGAGAGCTACTGAACAAAGGTATGGTCGTTGAATTCGATCATATAATACTTCGATGCACGATCGCCGCTCGAAAAATGGAGCCATCAAAACAAGGCGTAAATCATCAATTGGGAATGTCTAAAAAAAATTACCAATGGTTTAATATTTTTTTTTGTATAGAAAAGTCAATTATAAGAAACTAATTTCAATATTTTTTCATTTAGTGCACTACTTTTCACCCGACTGTCGAAGGAGGGTTATGTTTTCAACCGACGAAAACAAAAGGAGGAGGTTCTCAAGTCGATGTGTATTTTTTTTTCCTTTGTTTATGTATGTATGATCACGCATGACTTTTTACAGAGTAGTCCGATTTTGATGATTTTTTTTATTGGAAAGAGTCCCATTTAAATTTGGAAATAATATTCCTACCCTAAGGGTAGGAAAACAGGGTTTGATTGACTAACTTTTTACCAGCTTGAAGTTGGAATTATATAAATTTGGAAAAAAAAAATTACGCCAGGTATGGAAAAAGTATAAAATAAAAACTTTTTAACAAAAAAATTAAACCGCCAAAAAACTGAAAACCAAAAAATAATACATTTTTTGTTTGACCTTAATCTAGGTACCAGTTTGAAGTCGGTGCCTCAGCACTAGCCAGGAGGAGTGATAGAAGCCAATCAGGTAGAATATTATAGGTCCACTCCTCCTGGCTAGTGCTGAGGCACCGACTTCAAACTGGTACCTAGATTAAGGTCAAACAAAAAAGGTATTATTTGTTGCTTTTCAGTTTTTTCGGCGGTTTAATTTTTTTGTTAAAAAGTTTTTGTGTATTGGTATACTGTAACTAGTGTCACTTTACTGCCGCAGACAGCACGGGTCCAAATCAAACTCCGTAGTTTAGTCCACGCGTAAATTGTGAAGAATTATAAATATTGCTATTCAACACCGATTAAAGTACAACTTGGACCGTCTACGATATTTACTTCAATATCAAATGAAGTTCATTGCTTATTTGATATGTAATAAATGCGTTACATTATATTAAAATTAAACAACTACAGAAATCGATTTAAAAAGTATTTATCTCGAAATGGTTTTCGATTTACTATACATTTCAAAAAATAGACAACCCCGATTGCCTTCTTTCGCTCTCATACAGTCAGCATCATATAGATAGTGACAGTCAAGTCCCACCTCCCCCCCCCCCAGCCCCTGTACCGCGTTGGCGAGGACTCATTTAACCGGTCTGGCATTAGACCACCATGGTTCAAATGACACTTGCTTTTCTTAACAGATGTTAAGGAAAAAGCGGGAGCAGAGAAAACGTCGCCATCTAAGACAAAGAAGTTGGAAATAACCAAGGCCAAAAATGAAATCAACATTGTGGAGCTGGAAGAAAGCTCATCTGAGGATGGTATGTATTTAGAGTAGTAATGTACCGGATATCTGAGGGAGAAAAAAATCCGTATCCGTTATTTTTTAGGCTGATCTTTTACGGATCTTGTAGCTGATTCTCTGTCGTTTCCCTGGTTTTTGATTTGACATATTTTCGAGTAGTTTCTGCTAGTCATGTTTGCTCGCTTCGCTCGCTCGCCCGCTTACGTGCACTCCGCACCATACAGTATCAATTAACTAATTATTTTATAATGGCAGTTCGTTCTACATATTAACAAGGATGATATAGACAGGATTGGCAGTCGCCGTAGTACGGATCGGCCGCGGTCTTTTGTAGTTCGATTATTAAATCTAGATGGCGCAGAAATATAGCCAGAGGCTTTGAAGGCAAAACAATAAGACTACAGATGTTTCATATTACTACAAATGTATTATTATGCAATATTTTTGAAAAATAATACATTTGTAGTAATATGAAACATCTGTAGTCTTATTGTTTTGCCTACAAAGCCTCTGGCTATATTTCAGCGCCATCTAGATTTAATAATCGAACTACAAAAACCGCTGCCGATCCGTACTATGGCGACTGCCAATCCAGTCTACATATATCATCCTTGATATTAATTATGGCAAATGACTGTCATGGCATAAGATTTTAGGGTTTATGAACATTACAGAGAATAAATATTATGGAAAGTGTTACTTTGGTATAAAAAAATTATGGCATGTGATTTTAGGGCAACTGACAGTTATGGCCAGTGACCATTATGGCAAATGAAATGAGAAATAAAGGGATACCCTTTTACCTTATTAATTATCAATACATAGCTGGAATCTCTTTTAATATTCGAAACGCGAAAGCTGTATACAATTAGTGGGATTCATAGTACGAGCTTTTCATAGTTCGGTACTTAGATTTTTTTGAAGCCTATCAGACGTCATGTGCAAAGGCCTCCCCTTTTCCGTTTCTCCCGATTCTATCCTTCGCAAAATCTTTTGGGTCCCTTCGTCCACATTCCCACTTCGTCAACATTCCCATTTCGTCCTTTTCCCACCTCGTCCACATGCTCACTTTGTGAACATTCCTATTTCGTCCATTTTCCACTTCGTCAACATACCCATTTCGTCCACATTCCCCATGTGGTCCACATTCCCCATGTGGTCCACATTCTCAAGACACCCACGCTCCATTTATACCGAACGGGATTACTGTGAAATATAATTCAGCCCTTATGCACTAACAAACAACCATGTAGGTCACCAATAGAAATATGAAATAATAAAAATTGTATTTCATTTTGTTTTATTTCTATTTTTTATTCTACTTCTGATTTTATTTTACGTGTGTTTATGTTGATTAAGTAGAAATATGGACGAAATGGGAATGTTGACAAAATAGGAATTGGACGATTTGAGAATTGATTGTGGACGAAATGGGATTGTTGACGATGTAGGAAGTTGACAAAATGGGAATGTGGACGAAGTGAACCTAAACGCGCACAATTCCGCCAAAATGGGTCAAAACGGTCCAAGTCATCCCAAGACATATATTTTTAGGGTTCCGCGACTCGAAAGGAAAAAGCGGAACCCTTATAGGATCACTTTGTTGTCCGTCCGTCCGTCTGTCTGTCAAGACCCTTTTTCTCAGGAACGCGTGGAGGTATCAAGCTGAAATTTATATCAAATAGGTCTACTGTCCCATGGATCTGTGAAAAAATCAAACTTCTAAGCCAACGCAATCAAAAGATACAGCCGTTTATGCCGCTAATTTCCGCAAATTTTCGAAACTCGCAAGGGAATCAAAACCTACAGGGTACTTCCCGTGAACTCAGAATCTTGAAATTTGGTACGAAGCAAGGTCTTATAGCACAAATAAAGGAAAAATTACGAAAAGCATAATTATTTTTCTCTATCTGTCTATATCAGTAACCAATCTACAATGATCCCACACTACGCACATTTTGTTTAGGAGCAGGGATCTGCTAAGACTGTATGTTCATATGTACATATAATTCATAGATACATATAAATTTGTACGGAACCCTCGGTGCGCGAGTCCGACTCGCACTTGGCCGGTTTTTTTTTATCAGACGAAAAAGGATGACGCAATGTAAGTACCTACATGAGCCGCGAGGGCCAGTTGCAAGAGAGCGTCGAACTCGTTGCAAGAGGATGTACAATGCGGGGTGCAGGGGGGAGGGGTGGTGGTGTTGTGCGGGGGTGGGGAGGGGGGTGCGGCGGTATTAAAGGGGGTTTCATTTTTTTTGCCTCTACTCTAAGGCGGAACAAAGTTCGCCGGGTCAGCTAGTTTATATATATTAAGACTAGCTTTTGCCCGCGACTTCGTCCGCGTAGAATTCCAATTTGTGGTAAAGCTTCTTCATCTCTTTCATTGTATAAAACAAAAATCCGGTAACGGCAACATCCAACATTATTATCATTTCATCATTAAATCATCATCAGTATCAGTTAGTGAATATTATAAATCCCGTTTATTCTCTATCCCGTGGGAATTTCAACAAATTTGTCCTTATTCTATGCAAATTTTCGGTTATTTTTATCCTGTGGGAATTTTGCATTTTCTCCGAGAAAAAGTAGCCTATGTCCTTAATGGTGTAGCTTTCTACCGGTAAAAGAAATTTTAAAATCAGCCCCGTAGTTGAATTCACATAATTTTTTCCCGTGGGAATTTTGCTTTTTCACGGAGAAAAGTAGTCTATGTAAATAATGGTTGGTGTAGCTTCCTATTGGTGAAAGAAATTTTCAAATCAGCCCTCAAGTGATATTCACTTCTTTCTATCCCACGGGAATTTTGCATTTTACCGAATAAATAGTAGGTAGCCTAGCCTTTATAACAATAAAGGATAGTGTAGCTTTTATTGGTATTTTTCTTAAAAACTCAGCCCCGAAGTTAAATTTACTATTTTCTATACCGCAGGAATTTTGCATTTTCCCGGAAAAAGTAGCCTATGTCAGTAAAGGATAGTGTAACTTTTTACTGGTAAAAGATTTTTTATCAGTCGGCTCGGAAGTTTCAGAGATTATCTATCCCACAGGAATTTCCAAAAATCCTGCAATAAGTTTTTTTGCCGTTATGTATGACCATTTACGTTTATACTGAATTTGAAAAGTTTAGTAATTGTAGTTACGGAGATAGGATCCAGTTGATTTGAGTATATAAATCCTGATTTATCCTTATCCCGTGGATATTTTCAAAATTATTGAAATTAGCTTTATACCTGTTCTAATAGTCTACTTGGATGCCCAATTGGAACAGTTTAGTAATCTTCGTTATGGGGATAGGGTCACTCTCGATTGATGAAATATATACATCCCGTATATTCCTTATCCCGTGGGAATTCCGGAAAATTCTTTCTTATCGGATGCCTACGTCATACAAAGGACACATCCTCCAAGTTTCAGGTCTCTACATACAGCGGTTTAAGCTGTGCGTTAATCCGCCAGTCAGTCTTTTAGGACTTCAGGACAAAGCATTTTATATGTATTTGCATTGCACCAAGCTTTTATGCGAGTTCAACAATGATGTTTAATACTCAATTCGATTTTATTCGAAAAAGGTTGAACTCACATAAAAGCTTCATCATCGTCATCATTTCAGCCGTAGGACGTCCACTGCTGGACATAGGCCTCCCTCATTGACGCCCAATCACCCACCCTGAACCTGCGGCCTTCACCAAAACGTCCGTCCATCTCGTTGGTGGACGTCCCACGCTGCGCTTGTAAAAGCAAATCTTGGTGAAATGCAAATACTTATTATAATTAGTTATTATATTATCAGAGATCAGATCAGGAAGTGGTTGACAAACGTAGACAAATGGTTCGCAAAATTTGAAGTTTCGGTTCGTTTACATTGTGTCAAAATAAAAAGTAATTTAAATCAAAAGCACTAAGGAGTATTGATATCAACTTCGAAGCAAATCACCCCCAAAATAACTTTCTACTCCTTTTTAACCCCGTCAAGGGATGAATTTCAATAAAATACGAAACACGTCTTCCATCAATTCTGTTATAGAATGTTTATGCAAAATTTAAAGTAGATTGGACCAAGGAATCACGTTGTCCCATACAAACTTTGCCCCCCTTTGTTACCCCCTTAGGAGTAGAACTACGAAAAATCCTTTCTTATCGGATGCCTACGTCTTACAAAGAACACACCCTCCAAGTTTCAGGTCTCTACGATCAGCGGTTTAGGCTGTGCGTTGATCCGTCAGTCAGGACAAAGGATTTTATATGTATAGATTATACGTTTAAACTACACACTACATACATTGCTAGATTTGTATACGGATTTTTAGAAAGTAAGTAAATGGACTGAGTACGTTTATTTAACAGAGAACCCGTGTACGGGTTTGATGGTCTGTGTCAGGGGCTTCGGCGTTGTGATTTGGGGGTCGTGTCGTATCCCTCTTGGCTTGGGCCATGTGTTTTGATTGTAAGGTTGGTAGTTTTTTTATCTAGTTAAGGCTTATTGGAACTGACATGTTCAATCCACTTGATCAAAGTTCCTTAAAATAAAGATTTTAAAAAAAAAAAGATTATACGTTTCTTTTTGTCAGACATCCAAGAGGTATCCAAGAAGACCGAACCGGAAGATAAGTCGGACGTCACCACCGTAAACATACCGGACGAGGTGGAGGTCATGTCCGCTTCCGCCGGGAGCACTTCCGAGATGCGGCACGGGGAGGGGGAGGTGGTGATAAGTGGGGTGCCGAAGCCGCCCGCGCACAAACTGGTAAGTGTGGCAAGTTAAGTATGAAGTATCTTTTTCTATTTATTTTTTATTTTCTTCAACTTCATTTTTTTATTACTTTTACGGTCATCCCGTGAAACCATATATTTCAAACTAAATACAAACTGAAATATAGATGCACAGAAAAAACCCCAGAAAAAAGACCAATGCTGGGAATCGAACCCAGGTCCTCAGCGTTCCGTGCTGCGTGCTTACCCCTACACCACCACTGGTCTAGAAGTTAGCGACGAATTTTTCCCATACATCGTACACTTCAGTCTGTTATAATCACATTAGGCAGTGATAAAGCGCGCATCTATGTTATGCCCTCTACCGAGAGACTTCAACACTCCTTCGGAGCTAACCGCTCACCTGGACCAAGAGATGGCGCTACTAGGCCAACTTTTACAAGTAAAGTATGAAGTATCTTTTTCTATTTATTTTTTACGAGCTGCTGCCCGCGACTCCGTCTGCGAAGAATTCGTTTATCGCTATCCCGCGGGAACTATACAATTTTCCGGGATAATAAGTATCCTATGTGTTAATCCGGATTATTAACTATCTGTGTGCCAAATTTCATCAGGATCCGTCAAACCGTTTTAGCGTGAAAGAGTAACAAACATCCATCCATACATACATACATACTTACAAACTTTCGCGTTTATAATATTAGTAGGATTTTCTTCAACTTAATTTTTTCCAACTAACTAACTTCTAGACCAGTGGTGGTGTAGGGGTAAGCACGCAGCACGGAACGCTGAGGACCTGGGTTCGATTCCCAGCATTGGTCTTTTTTCTGGGGTTTTTTCTGTGCATCTATATTTCAGTTTGTATTTAGTTTGAAATATATGGTAAGTTTGGGTCATCATCGCAATCCACTTTTCGTCCGCTTTCGTCTAACACCAGCTTTTGCCCGCGACTTGTTATCCTTATCCTTATTTAAGAGTTAAACTCTTGTCGGTGTAGCCGATGAATGGCTCTCCACTTCTCTCTCCTCAAAGCTGCCTCCTTGACCTCCTTATACGACATGACGGCTAACTTCTCCTTTATTTGATTTACATAATCAATTCTCGGCCTCCCTCTTTTTCGCTTCCCTTCTACTTTTCCTTCCAAGATGACATTTATGAACTCATCATGTCTTATAAGATGACCAATCATTTTCCCTCTCCGATTCTCTATTGTTTTCATTATGTTCTCTTCTCTTTCACTCTTTCCAGAACCTCTTCATTGGTGACTCTTTCCGTCCAACTAATTTTCTCCATCCTTCTCCAGCACCACATTTCGAATGCCTCCAACCTTTCGACTTGTTACGCGCACAAATATTTATGGTCAACTTCCTAAAATCCCCTTTACTGCACCTCTATGATTCGAAAGTAATCCGTACAAAAAAATCACGGCAGTCAGTCACTCAGTTTCGACGTGAGAGAATGACAAACAAACAAACACACTTTTTAGGGTTCCGTAGTCAACTAGGAACCCTTATAGTTTCGCCATGTCTGTCCGTCTGTCTGTCTGTCCGCGGCTAAGCTCAGAGACTGTTAGTACTAGAAAGAAAGCTGTAATTTGGCATGAATATATATATCAGTGACGCCGACAAAGTGATTGAATAAAAAAAGTAAAAAAAAATTTTTTAGGGTACCTCCCATAGACGTAAAGTGGGGGTGATTTTTTTTTTCTCGGTTAACCCTATAGTGTGGGATATCGTTGGATAGGTCTTTGAAAACCATTGTGAGGTTGCTAACATGATTTTTCTATTCAGTTATCTGTTTGCGAAATATTCAACTTTAAAGTGAAAAATTTCATTAAAATCGACCGTCCCCCCCCCCTCTAAAATCTAAACTGTTGGGCGGAAAAATTTAAAAAAAAACAGAATGGTAGTAAATATATCAAATTTACTAGGAAAATTATAGCGGCTAAGATTGCTTGGAAATTATTTGTAGTTTTAGAGTAAAGTACCTGGACGACCGAGCTGCTGAAACTCGGTACCAAGCGTTTTCCGGTTTCCCAGAGATAAGACCAAGCTAGATCAATTTTTCATCCCCGAAAACCCCCACATACCAAATTTCATCGAAATCGTTGGAGCCGTTTCCGAGATCCTGTTTATATATGTGCGAGGGAGGGGGGGCGGGGGAGGGGGTTTGGGGGTTCCAAAGGAGGGATGAAAATTTCATTGATTTTGCCGTAGGATGCACCGTTTTCAAGATATTTGACAAAAACACCGGAGGGGTGGGGGGTGAGAGGGGGGAGGGTGCGGGGGGGATGCGGGAGAGGGAGTGTGGGGGTGTCAAAGGGGGGATGAAAATTTCATTGATTTTGCCGTAGGATGCACCGTTTTCAAGATATTTGACAAAAACACCGGGGGGGGGTGGAGGGGTGAGTCACGTTAAACTATCGTCCGTAAACCGACTATACAGATAACCGGTTTTTCCTGTTCTGTGCTCCCAATAGGGAACGTGCACATAGACGGTGCTGCCTACTGGTGCCATAAGGGTGCCATCAATTTGAATGTTTTACCTTGATAAGTTTGTTTTACTGTCCGCATAGTGTCTCTTCTGTCGCATTAGTGCTGCCGCCTATAGTTACTGCACGTTCCCTATAATACCATTCTCACAAAAAGTAACTTTTTCTCACAAAAGAAGAAACTTGACGTTTTCTCATGAAAAATAAACTTAAAAAAAAAACTAAAAACCTTAAAAAAAAACGTGGAATCGAACCGAGGTCGGCTGGATCCGCGACCACCCGATTTCTACTGTGCTATTTTGGTTTGCTCGAAGCCGGCGAAATTTAGCTTTGTATTCTAATGCAAACAAAAATAGCCGGAAAACACGAGTAAAAGCGATTTTCTGAAAATGAAACATAGCTAGATCAGTTTTTCATCCCCGAAAACCCACACATACCGAATTTCATCGAAATCGTTGGAGCCGTTTCCGAGATCCTGATTATATATATACATATATACAACAATTGCTCGTTTAAAGGTATTAGATAGTAGCCTAAGGTATAAAACATACCTAAACTTAGATGATTCCCTACACATACGAAATCCTTAGAAAAATATTACTTGATTTTTTCGTAGTGGCTACGGAACCCTACCTTGGGCGTGTCCGACACGCTCTTGGCCGGTATTACATTTATAATATTCAGTGGCAGGTAGTGTAATTTCGCGAGTTTTCGATGCGTAAGCTTAGTATGGATATAGCTTATAACCTCGGGATTTCATTTTTTTTAAAATAGTATTTGATTAGTTTTATTTTCGTGTTTTACTAACCCCCGACACAAAAAGATTGGTGTTATAAGTTTGTCCGCTATGTGTGTTGGTGTCTGTCTGTCTGTCTGTGGCATCATAACTCTTAAACGAGTGAACCGATTTAGATTCGATTTTTTTTTATTTGAAAGCAGGTTTCTTTGCGATGGTTCTTTCTTAGATAGGTTTCATCAAAATTGGTCCGGCCGTTTCAAAGTTATGTAAGCTCTTTTGTATGCTGCGGAAGGGATCGTAGACTTAATTGCGTTGGGGGTTTTTAAATTTATAGTTATTTTTATGATTGTTTGATTGTACACGTTTGATAATACTGTTTTCATCTCTCCTGTTCTGAAAGTTAAATTTTCATGGCTAGATAGCCGGGTGGAAAATTGTGTTTTCATCTCTAGGGTGGAAAGTATTTTTTTTTAATTTTTACGATTAGCCACGTAGTCGAAGATAATTTAGTTACGTCAATGACACTTTTTTTCACGTTTCGGCATGGCCATGTAGATGCACGTCGTGACCAAGGAGCTTAAGGAGCACCGGAGGTTGTACGCTGAACATCGGTTTGAAACCAGAAATTCGATCTTTATTACGTCATGAAAATATTCCATCTCTTTCTTTAGTTAGGTTAAGAAAGAGATGGAAGTTATTCGTGAAAATGTGAAAAAAAAATATAAATAAGTAGTAAAGGTCAAAACTTCTTCGTTGGGCGTTCAACCTCCAGTACGCTTAGTATAAGTTTAACTTCACCAAAATACTTCTCGATCGCGTTTTCGTAAAAAAATCAATTACTATGGAATTTAAGCAGTTTAGAAAATACGATCGTTCTTTTAGAATAGCATTACGTAAAAAATATGTGGAGCCTCGAGCCAGTAACTATTATGGAAAAAGGACGAGGAGGTACTTAATACCGCGTGTATTCAACAGCCTATTCTCGGAGGAAGAATGTAAATCTAAAAATTGTTTCAAAAAGAAATTGAAAACTTGGTTGATTAACTCTTTCCATATAAAAAATTGTTAAGTAGTATAGTCAGTAGTTTAGTTTTGTAAGATGTATTGTATCTATTGTGCACAAAATTTTTTTGAATTGAGTGTATAGTTCGCCAACAAATTGTTTTGCAATTTGGCGAAATATTTCATAAGTATAAATGTGTATATTAAAAATTACAATAAATAAAAAAAAGAAAAACGTTTCCATAGAATTGAAATTTTTACGTAAACATGATCAAGAAGTATATTGGTGAAGTAAAACTTATACTAAGCATACAGTTTTGTATATAAGCTCCTTGGTCGTGACCAACTCGATTTTTCGGACGTGGTAAGTGGCCAGGGCAAAAAGGTTGGAGGTTGGCTATAAGTAAATTCAATTTATTATTATTCTCATTTTTTTGTAGTATTTTACTTTACTCAGTCGAAATGAAAAGTAGAGTGTCTAACTCGGGTGAAATTACCCATTTCCCCTCGAACTATTGGCGCTCTCACTTCGTTCGAGCGCCAGAAATATCTCGAGTTAAATGGGTCACTTTCCACCCTTGGTTATCAATCTACTATTTATTAAGTGGTAACCACTTTGCAACTTTTAAAGGAAATATGTAATGGTTAATAAACGATGTACAGTCAACACCATAAATAAGTGATCATTTATGTACCTTGTCACTTTAACGTCATGTTTGAAATGTCATACAAAATTGTCAAACGATTGGAAACGACAAGGTACAGAAATGACCACTTATTTATGCTGTTGACCTTACCTACCTATTAACAATGACAACAACTTATATTTTTCGCGTTTTCCCATAGTACTTCAAATTAATGTCATGCCAAGAAAGTAAAAAAATGAGTTCCGTAATTCCGGGTCTTATCCATATTAAGTACCTATAAAGCTTAGTATTAAGGTAAGTATAAGGTACCTATTCCGAACACTGATAATATTAGTATGGATGGATATAAGTAGGATACTCTGCGGAGGTCCATAATACCTTATCGGTACAAAGCTACTATGCTACCAAGGGTTTCATATTTGGTGGTTTGTCTACGGAACCCTAACTTAACGAGTCCATTTTGCTCTAGGCAAGGCTGAACACAAGCGAGGTGACAATCAAGACCGCAGCATCGACATCCGAGTCTCTCGTCATTCCTGAAACCAAGGTATCAAAATGGTTCCATATTGGATCGCATACATTTTTTTCAATACATTTGAAAGAAAGAAACTTTCAAAGTTTCTTTCTTTCTTTCAACGTTAATTAACTGAAACAATTGCTCTGCTCACCCGCGACCTTACGATAGTTACGTTTATGTAAGAAATGCGTGTTCATGCAAATACAAAACCAATTGTCACCACCACCAAATTACACTGAAGGGTTTCGAACTCAACCAGAGCTCATCTTCTAAGTAGGTACCACAACCGAACGCTATGCTACCAAATGTTAGACTAACAAACCAAAACAAATGAAAAATCAAATAATCAAATATGCCTTCTCATTAAATAAACAAAAATTCAAGGTAGTTTTATCGTACTAATATTATAAACGCGTAAAGTATGGATGGACGGATGGATGGATGTTTGTTACTCTTTCACGCTAAAATGGTTTGACGGATTCTGGTGAAATTTGGCACACAGATAGTTTATAATCCGGATTAACATATAGGATACTTTTTATCCCGGAAAATTGCATAGTTCCCCCGGGATAGCGATAAACGAATTCTTCGCAGACGGAGTCGCGGGCAGCAGCTCGTATGACAATAAAATGTTCATTCATTTTGTGGGGTAGTTTGTTTGAGAAAAATGAAGTGGTTACTTAAGAAGTTACAGTGACAAATTGGGAATGTCTAAAAAAATTACCAGTGGTTTTTATATTTTTTTTGTATAGAAAAGTCAATTATAAGAAACTAATTTCAATATTTTGTCACTTAGCTCACTACTTTTTTCAAAATTAATTATTGAAACTATTTTGGTTGATGACGTCAGATTGTAATTGAGGGCTCCCACACTGCCAAATTTCTAAATCTATCTAAATGCGTACGATAAGGCAACCCCTTTAATTATTTTTTGCGTGGTGGTACACTGTAACTAGTGTCACTTTACTGGCGCTGTCAAAGTGCTAGATGTCAGGCAGTGGGTCCAAATCAAACTCCGTAGTTATAATCCACGCGTAAATTTGTGAAGAATTCTAACCACACAGAATAAAGTACGACTTGGACCGGTCACGCAATTTACACCAAAGTCAAATGAAGGTCATTGCTTATTTGTTATGTAATAAATTCATTATATAATATTAAAATTAAATAACTACAGAAAACGAGTTAAAAACCATTTATCTCGAAATGGTTTTCGATTTACTATACATTGCAAAAAAATAGACATCCCCAATTAAAACATTTGTTTTGGTTTGTTAGTCTAACATCTGTTAGCATAGCATACGGTTGTGGTACCTACTTAGAAGATGAGCTCTGGTTGAGTTCGAAATGCGTCAGTGTGGTTTGGTGGTGGTGATAGTTGGGTTTGTGTGATTTGTGTGTGTTCGTACAGTGTGGAGGTGGAGGAACTGCATGAACACGCATCTCTTACATAAACGTAACTATCGCAAGGTCGCGGGTGAGCAAAGTAATTGTTTCAGTTCACTGAAATTAATGTTGTTTTTTTAGATGTCAAGTTCAGCTGCATTGAACGGCAAGCCCAAGCTTGGTCTTGAAATATTCAACTTGGACTCCGATGATGACGAAAAGGAATCGACTGGTGAGTTAACTGTAAAAAAAATAGGTTTTACACAAGTATGTGATCTAATTATAGTGAAAATAAACGGATCACTCACGTCTCAAAACGAGTTTAACTCGACATGTTTCGGGCTAATCCGTAGCCCGTGACGTGTGACTCCGAGAAGAAGAAGAAGAAGAAGGGTTACGGATTAGCCTGAAAAGACTTTTAAGAAGTGAGTGATCCGTTTATTTTCACTATGAGTGAGTCTCACGGTAGTTGGGTAAATATTCAGCGTTTTTACGGCGTTTTTTTGTCATTACCATTTGAGCAGAAATTATTAAAATGGATGATGCTTAGGGTTAACTTTTTATGAAAACTTAAGACAGTACCGATGCTGAATCTAGTTTGATGAAATTTTGCGCGATTTGTCCTTCGGTTGTGGTTATAATCGTCGAATGGTAATGACGAATAACCGCGCGGTCAAAACGCTCGAATATTCACCCAGTTTCATGTTTATGTGATCTAATTAGTTTAGTTTTTAAGTTCTTTACTAACAAATTTATGGATTTGTTAAATCTGGATTAGTAAAAATATTCTATTCTATTCTAACTTTGGCGTGATTAGATTACGGGCATTTACAATTTAAAATACTACTCGATACGTCTGTTTCAGAATGAGGTAGTTTGGGGTTTTCTAATGCGAATGAAGGTCGTTATTGATTTGATGATTAAAAAAATTGCTTGTAATTTTTTATACCTACAATTTTTTGTGGCAGTTATGTTATGTATGTATGTATGTATAATTCTTTGGCACGTCCTGCACCCTAAACGGCTCGATGGATTTTGAAGAGTGAGGTGTCATTAGATTCGTCTCACTTCCGAAATCTAGTAATGAAATTATTAATGAAAATGAATAAATAGTACTCGTGATTATAGCTTGAACTAAACGAAAAAAAAGTTTTAAACACAAAAACTTTCGCATTTATTCATTGACGTACAATAAAACAACTAGACTCCCACCCAATCGCTTAAAAAAAGTTCCTCAAAAAACGTCCGAGCGGCGTTGTGTGTACGTATACATCAATTTATACAGATAACATAAACAGCATTAATTCAAATTAACACCTTATTTCGTAGCAGTAATGTTTAATGTCAATTGTATACGATCGTTAGAAGTAGTGACATGACGTCACGTGCTGGAAACCGCCTAAAGAGTACTAAGAGACTGTCTGTCTCTTTTGATCTCGTGAGTTTGATTACGATGCGAAAGAGACATATACGAATACGGGGCGAGAATATTTTGTTTTAGCAATTGAAATGTAAATTTTTAGCAAAATACTAAAAAACATCAAAATAGTTATGCAATTTTGTAAGTTTAAAGGAACACTTAAGTACCTGAAATACTACACTCCATCCTTTTTAAGAGTGGATCTGCTGTCATTTGCACAGTTTTTCGCCGAACACTTTGTCATTGCGTGACGTTGTAATGGTTACCTATCAAAATTTAGAATTATTTTTTTCCAAATATTTAAAATCCTGAATGCTTCATTTATCCGAATGCATTTCTTTCTGAAACTGTAAATATATCAGGATTTTTATAAAACAACCCTAACCTAACCTAAAGGGTTCTACACGATGGTCCTGAAATAAATCCTGAAATATTTATAGTTTCAGAAAAAAATGCTTTCGGACAAATTAAGTTTTCGGGATTCTAAACCTTCGGAAATAAAATTTTCTGAACATCGGTAGGATCCCGTTGTAATCAACGCGCGGTCGAAACACAACTGAACCAAAACTCTGCACAATAGACGCGTGTGCAGACTTTTGCTTCCGACTATTTTTGAGCGCGATTGGGAGTCTAGTTGTTTTATTGTACGCCAATGCATTTATTAAGGCAGGTGTAGACAGGGTCAGTAACTGACTTCGAATTCGAGACTAGTCAGCGCTGACCCGAGAAATACCCAATATAAATTGAAAGTCAGCGCTGACCCCCATCGCTGTGCTGACATCAAATCAATTTACATTGGGTATTTCTCGGGTCAGCGCTGACTTGTCTCGAATTCGAAGTCAGTTACTGACCCCGTCTAAACCTGCCTTTATACTACTATTATCTATCCGTCAGAACCGAAGCAGCTCACGTCAGTAGAGATCGACAAGGCGCGCGCGACCAACCGCTGCATTAACGCGCGCTGCCCCGGCGCCGGCGCGGACGCGCGGCCGGCGGGCGCGGCCGCCGTCGCGTACTACGGCGGCCGGCGCGGCGCCGTCTGCCGGCGGTGCGACGCGGCCGTCGCCAGCCGCGGCCTGGTCAGCACACTAAAATTATTAACTTTACCACTGACAGATGGTTTGCCTTCATTTCATATTCAACTTTAACGACCTACAAATAAAGCCAATTTTAGAATACTGTTACCCACGTTTGCAGATTTTGTAATAGCTACTTTATTTGTATGGTGTTAAAGTTGGGAATGAAATGAAGGCAAGCAATCTGTCAGTGGTAAACTAAAAGTAAACGTATTGTACACTATACCAGGGGTGTTTCGCTCTGCAGTATAGGTATGTGCGGCCGGCGTGCCTCCCGGGGAGGAGTATGGCAGTAGGTTGTCGCTCGGCATTCGGTTCGCACGCTAGCCGGCGCCGCGCGTTATTAAGTATCTTTTTTCTGTGATTTTTGCAACAAACAATGACTTCTAAACGATCTTATAATCTATACTCTATACTAATATTATAAAGAGGAATTGATTTTTGATTGTATGTTTGTTTGTTTGCATTGAATAGGCTCCGAAACTACCGGACCGATTTCAAAAATTCTTTTGACGTTAGAAAGCTACATTACCACAGAGTGAAATGGGCTACTTTATACCGCGGGAAAATACCTTTTCCTACGGGAAAATTAATTTTATCGCGGGCGAAGCTGCGGACGGAAGGCTAGTCTAATATATAAAAATCTCGTGTCACGGTGTTTGTCATCGAACTCCTCCGAAACGGCTAGTAAAGAAAGTTATGTTTTTAATAAAAACTGCATGAATTCAGTTGCTTGTTTTAGGTTCATTTTTACAAGCTTTTATTTAGTTTCACTTGTCGTAGTAGTGTTGTAGTTTTGTCTATCTGTCTGTAATCAAATCTTGCAAGGACCCACTTCCCGATTACCGATTGAGCTGAAATTTTGCTTGCATGTGTAAATCAGGTGACAATGCAATATTATTGTGACATGGAGCTGATCTGATGACGGAGCTGGAAGGTGGCCATAGGAACTCTATAATAAAACGACACAACTGCATCGAGTTTGGGCTCGTTTGATTCGTCTTAACAAGTACTTTGATCCTAGATGGTAACTAGAGTCTGACGATGGAGCTAGAACTCCGTAGAAAAACGACATAACCCTATCGAGTTTGGTCTCGTTTGTTTGACTTTGGTAACCAGGGACCAAAGATTACCCACAGTCGGCAAAAAACTTGTTTTAAAAATAGATTTTTTAACATGAACTTTTTTTTCCAGAGTCTGATAGAGGGCATTAAAGACTTCACGCCTCTCCTGTCGCTCCACATGGGTCAAATCCGGGAGGAGCTGGTCGAGATTTCCGACTCGGATTCTGAAGATGAGCCCAGCATTGTAAAGACCACCGAAGAGGCCATAGGGGAGAAAGAGGCCGCGTAAGTATGCTGTAAATGCGAGGGGACAATAATGAAAAAAAATATGACACTAAACGAATTGAAGATCTAGTAATCGTGATAATCCAAGAACTACATAAATTTTGGACAAAATAGTATGTAAATATATATATTTTTTTTAAATAATTAAATAAATATAAATATCACGGGACAATTCACACCAATGGACCTAGTCCCAAAGTAAGCTAGGCAAAGCTTGTGTTATGGGTACTAAGCAACGGATAAACATCATAGATAAATACATACTTAAATACATATTAAAAATCCAAGACCCGAGAACAAACATTCGTATTTTTCATACAAATATCTGCCCCGACAAGGGAATCGAACCCGGGACCACAAGCTTCACAGTCAAATTCTCTAACCAGTAGGCCATCTGGTCGTCAATATTTACATCGACATCGGGCATCATGCGCGCACAAGGAACTGCAATCCCATGAACCATGGGCATCGTGCGCGCTGAAAGGTTTAGTGTTAATTTTCTTACCTTTGTAAGAGAAATGTATGTATGTACCTAAGTCAAGTAAAAATGATTTGATGTGCTTTTTTTAATCATAAGTAAAGGAATATTATATTACTCTTTTTGGTATCTTTTTTAATCCCCAACATAAAAAGAGGGGTGTTTTAAGTTTGACCGCTATGTGTATGTGTGCGTGTCTGTCTGTGGCATCATAGTTCTTAAACGGGTGAACCGATATGATGCGATTTTTTTATTTGTTAGCAGGTTTCTTGGCGATGGTTCTTAGACATGTTTCATCAAAATTTTCACGTTTGTTGTATGGGAGCCCTCCTTAAATATTTGTTTTATTTTAATTTAATTATTAGTGAATATATAACTAAATACTCTGTGAATATTTCAAGCGTCTACCTGTTGCCGTTATCAATATCGAGCAAAAACGAGCAAAAAAATCACTTTTGTTGTATGGGAGCCCCCTTAAATATTTATTTTATTCTGTTTTTTAGTATTTGTTGTTATAGCGGCAACCGAAATACATCATCTGTGAAAATTTCAACTGTCTAGCTATCACGGTTCATGAGATACAGCCTGGTGACAGGTGGACAGACGGACGGACGGACAGCGAAGTCTCAGTAATAGAGTCCCGTTTTTACCCTTGGGTACGAAACCCTAAAAAGGTTTTTTTTCTTTTAATTTTAATTTTTACTTAATTTTAAGATACACACTATCTATAAATGTCGGCTGTCTGTCTATTACAGTTCCTGAGATACTCTGTTACGAAAAAACGGACAGACGTACAGAACGTTTGATGAAAATCGGTCCAAGATGGCCGCCGCCACAAAATGGCGTATTACATTTTTTGCACAACTCCCTCAATATGGGTATTAAATGAAAGGGCTCGACTATTAAAATATTATACACTATGAGACTATGACAAATTTCAAATCCAAGATGGCGGCTACCTCAAAATTATGACTTACATATTTTCAAACATATTGCGTTGGGGGTGTTTAAATTTTTTAATTTTTGGTTATATTTTAACGACCGCTTTAGCCTAGTTGGTAATGACCCTGCCTACGAAGCAAGAGGTCCTGGGTTCAAATCCCGGTAAGGGCATTTATTTGTGTGATGAGCACGAATATTTGTTCCTGAGTTATGGATGTTTTCTATGTATTTAAGTATTTATTTATCTATATAAGTATGTTTATCGTCGTCTAGTACCCATAGTACAAGCTTTGCTTAGTTTGGGACTAGGTCGATTTGTGTAAGATTGTCCCCCTAATATTTATTTATTTAATATTTATTTTAAGTATGATTTAAAAAATATGTATGTTTTTTACAGCTTCCTTGAAGAGCAGCTGGTGTCCATGTTTAATAATACCTGGAAGAAATACAGCATGGACGCGCGCCTTAAGGCCGCTGAGAGCGAGATCAAGGTAGAAGTCCTGAAATTAGAAGGTGAGTCATCCAACATATAGATGTGGTGATAAAAGATTTAATAATTTACCACTCCGTTATTAGGGTTCCGTACCCAAAGGGTAAAAACGGGACCCTATTACTAAGACTCCAATGTCCGTTTGTCTATCTGTCAAAAGGCTGTATTAATTACTAAAAACCGGCCAAGTGCGAGTCGGACTCGCGCACGAAGGGTTCCGTACCAATATCTTTTATAAAGGGCAAAAAAATCACGTTTTTTGTATGGGAGCCCTTTAAATATTTCTTTTACTTTAATTTAATTGCATATTTATTTTTAAAGTGAATATGTAACAATATTCTGTGAATATTTCAAGCGTCTACCTGTTGCCGTTATCAATATCGAGCATAAATTACGTTCGTTGTATTTGAGCCCCCTTAAATATTTATTTTATTCTGTTTTTTAGTATTTGCTGTTATATTGGCAACCGAAATACATCATCTGTGAAAATTTCAACTGTCTAGCTATCACAGATCGTGTGATACAGCCCGGTGACAGACGGACAGACGGGCGGACAGCGGAGCCTCAGTAATAGGGTCCCGTTTTTACCCTTTGGGTACGGAACCCTAAAAATAAAATAAAGTTTATTAAGGTGCCAAATTTCAAGTCTTTTGCTTTTGCGGTTTGGGCTGTGTGTTGATATATCAGTCAGTCAGACTTTGAATTATTACATAGATGTTTTTTTTTAATGATGATGAAATTATGGGAAACAGATCCACATATTTTATTTTCCACAGAGGAATGCAGCAAAATCAACACGATGTTCAACGAGTGCCAAGTAGCAACCGACAAGCTTCGGAACGACTTGTACGACACATTCTCTGGCGAACGCAACGAGTTGCCGGCCATTTTGATATACGATACACCATCCAACGCGGTGAGACTCCCAACAATTAATTCACTGCCTTTTGTCGCATATGGTTCTGATGCCGTATTGTCTAACGCTTCTGACGCTTGCCTTCGCTTTCGCCGTCTCTTTCTGTCATCAGTTTATACCGTTTGGCAGAAAGAAATAGTGATTGCGAAGGCAAGCGTCAGAGACGTTGGACAATAAGCCCGCCGGTCGGAATGGGGGGTGTCCATTTTTTAGGGTTCCGCACCTCGAAAGGAAAAAGCGGAACCCTTATAGGATCACTTTGTTGTCCGTCCGTCCGTCCGTCCGTCCGTCCGTCCGTCCGTCCGTCCGTCCGTCCGTCCGTCTGTCTGTCTGTCAAGACCCTTTTTCTCAGGAACGCGTGGAGGTATCAAGCTGAAATTTATATCAAATACTCAAGTCTACGGTCCCTTGGAGCTGTGAAAAAATCAAACTTCTAAGCCAACGCAATCAAAAGATACAGCCGTATATGCCGCTAATTTCCGCAAATTTTCGAAACTCGCAAGGGAATCAAAACCTACAGGGTACTTCCCGTGAACTCAGAATCTAGAAATTTGCTACGAAGCAAGGTCTTATAGCACTGATAAAAGAAAAATTGCGAAAAGGCCGGTTTTTTGTAATATACAGTAAATCGAAAACTATTTCGAGATAAGTTATTTTTAAATCGTTTTCTGTAGTTGTTTAATTTTAATATAATGTAATGCATTTATTACATATCAATTGAGCATATCATTTGACACTGAAGTAAATTTCGTAGACGGTCCAAGTTGTGCTTTAATTGGTGTGGAATAGCATTATTTAGAATTCTTCACAATTAACGCGTGGATTTTACTACGGAGTTAGATTGGGACCCGCTGTCTGACATCTAGCACTTTGACAGCGCCAGCAAAGTGACACTAGTTACAGTGTACCACTACACAAAAAATAATTAAAGGGGTTGCCTTATCGTAAGAATTTAGAAATTTGGCTGCGTTGGCTGTTCAATTATAATCTGACGTCATCAACCAAAATAGTTTCAATAATTAATTTTGAAAAAAGTAGTGAACTAAATGAAAAAAATATTGAAATTAGTTCCGTATTATTTATTGACTTTTCTATAAAAAAAAAAATTAAAACCATTGGGTATTTTTTTAGACAATCCCAATTCGTCCCCTTAGCGGATTGTCTCGCAATCGCATCTCGTCCCGTTGGCGACTCGTAATAAATATATGTTAAACATTATTAAATTTTACATGAAATATGTAAATTTGGTAACTGTCGCTATCTCGCAAGTTATTTTTTTTTTAAACTTTCAACTCAAATATTAACTATTTTTTTTAAAGATAAATCAATCATATTTTTTTCAAAAAGCGACCTTAATTATATCTACAATATATCCAAATTACAAATAAATCGGGTTAGTAGTTTGGCTAAAAAAAAATAAAAATGATTTTTATTTTTATGCATTTTTTTTAAACCAGAAGCATTTGAGCCTTAATTTTTGGTGAAAGCACTACATATATGAAGGTTAATAATCTGGTAAAAGGAAAATCATTTTTTCGCTAAGGGCAGTTTTACTATGCTTACCCGGCTATACCCTTTGAGGTGCGTTTCCGGGACGATTTGCGAAACAGTCGCGAACGGGACGAGATGCGAACGGGACCATATGCGGCAAAACGCGTAGGTTCACCTTCTGAGTTGTTGATAAATCACTTGCAATATTAAATACTAGCTACCCGCCCCGGCTTCGCACGGGTACAACTATATTATGCATGTATTATACTTATAAACCTACCTCTTGAATCACTTTATCTAATATAGCTTTTACCCGCGGCATTGCTAGCGTGAACCATAAATATTTCAGAGAAGCAAACAATTATGCAAGCAAGCCTGAAGCAAGCATGCACGCAAGCATGCAAGCAAGCATGCAAGCTTGCAAAAAAGCATGCAAGGAAGCATTCAAGCAAGCATGAAAGCAAGCATACATGCAAGCAAGCAAACATGCAAGCAAGCATGCAAGCAAGCAAGCGAGCAAGCATGCAAGCAAGCACGTAAGCAAGCACGCAAGCAAGCACGCAAACAATCATGCAAGCAAGCATGCAAGCAGTATGTAAGCAAGCTTGCAAGAAAGCGTGAAAGCAAGCATGCAAGCGAGAATCCAAGCAGGATTCTAGCGAGCATGCGAGCAAGCATCCAAGCTATCATGCAGGCAAGCATGAAAGCAAGCATGCAAGCAAGCACGCAAGCAAGCACGCAAACAATCATGCAAGCAAGCATGCAAGCAAGCGTGCAAGCAGCATGCAAGCAAGCAAGCTTGTAAGAAAGTATGAAAGCAAGCATGCAAGCGAGGATCCAAGCAGGATTCTAGCGAGCATGCGAGCAAACATCCAAGCAGGCATGCTAGCGAGCATGCAAGCAGGCATGCAGGCATGTAAGCGAGCATGCAGGCAGGCATGCTAGCAGGCATGGAAGCAGACATGCAAGCAGGCATGGAAGCAAGCATGCATGCAAGCAATCAAGGATGCGTGGAAGCATACCAAATTTCGTCTTAATCGGTTAAGTGGTTATTGATTCTCCATACAAAGTTTCACCCCCCTTTTCACCTCCTTAAAGGGCGATTTCCGGGATAAAAACTATTCTATGTCCTTTCCCGGGACTCAAACTATCTGTATACTAAATTTCATCTAAATCGGTTTAGCGGTTTAATCGTGAAGAGGTAACAGACAGTCAGACAGACAGACAGACAGACAAACAGACAGACAGACAGATACACTTTCGGATTTATAATATTAGTATGGAATTAGTATGGATATACCGCTGGCTCTGTGAGCTGTAGTAGATCTCGCGAGTTTTATGAAATTGTTTTATGAAACGCACCTCTCTCGGCCCCTTTCTAATCATACTCCCCAGCCCCTGTACCGCGCGGGCGAAGACACATTTATTTTAAACGGTCTAGCTATAATAATCTACTCTTATAATTCTCTAGTGGCTTTTTTAACCTTTTCAATGTCATGCTTAGTGAAACGTAAAGCTACTTTGAACCTCATGTCCGTGAGCAATCATAAATTGACCCTAATTTTTTTAATTGGCAGGCAGGTCCCACCGAAATGATCTGTATTTTATTTGGAATGTTTATTTTATCTACACTAATCTATTATCTTTATAAACATTTTGGGATAAATAAAGATAATTAAACTTATATATAAGTATGCTAATTATAACGTACGTACATGACTCAATCACTATCACTACATAGTATTATAACAAAGTCGCTTCCCTCTTCTCTGTCTGTCTGTCCCGCTTGTCTTGTCGTTTGTCTGTCTGGCTTAGATCTTTAAAACTACGCAACGGATTTTGATGCGGTTTTTTTAAATAGATAGAGTGATTCAAAAGGAAGGTTTATAATGTATAATACATGCATAATTGCACCCGAGCGAAGCCGGGGCGGGTCGCTAGTTTGTCATAATTTCCAAAATTAAAAACTAAGGCATTTATTTATATTGACATTTTTAATTTCGTAATACTTTTTGAACGGAATGTCCGATTTCAATAATTCAAAAAGAAATCAACAGGTATTGAACCAGTCTTGAATACGAAATAATTAATTTGGATAAGAATTAATACAAAGGTGTGGAAAACATGGTCTGATTTTGATAGGCATTTCTGTCATCTTTTAAAATTTTAAAAAGTAGTAATAGTGACGTAACTACAATAATTGGTCATATGGTCTTGCGAAGTTTTTTGTAGATATTGATACGTTCTATAATATTGCAGAACATTTTTTTGTTCTATCATCAATACTTTCCGCAGCGCATGCGATGATAGACATTTTATGGCTAATTTTTTTACACCTTGGGTTGGTTTTAGTAAGATTTACCGAGGATCTCTAATTTTTTCTAGTAATAAATATAGCCTATGTTACTCAGTGATAATGTAGCTTTCTAACGGCAAAAGAATTTTTGAAATCGGTCCAGTAGTTTTTCAGTTTATTCATTACATACAAAAATACAAATCTTTCCTCTTTATAATATTATTATAGTGTAGAAGTGTAGATGTAGAAGTGTAGATAGAGCTCTATGGTGATGGAGAACAAATAAAGGTTTTCAATTATAATATAATGTGTTTTTTTTTTCAGTGGTCCGGCTTGGAAGAAGCCATAAATGCCATGTCATACGAAAATAAAGAGGTAATAATTGGGCTATATTTTATTAGCCTTTTATTAATTCTGATGTTTTTACTATCCTAGTAATATTATACTAATACACTGACGATCAAAAATAAAGGGTCGGATACAAAAATGACGATAACTACAAAACCCGCTGTGATAGCTTCTTTGAGTAAAATGAGTTTAGTAAAGAGTTTCATTCTCAATTAAACTTTTTCTTGTTAAGAATAAAACTCTTTACTAAACTCATTTTAAATAATTTATTGAATCAGGCGTTACTTTGCGGAGGTCCATATTAATGAACTAAAACAATTACTTTGCTCACCCGCGACCTTACAATAGTTACGTTTATGCAAGAAATGTGCGTTCATGCAGTTCCTCCACCTCCACACTGTAGGAACACACACAAATCACATAAACCCAACCATCACCACCACCAAGCTACACTGACGCGTTTCGAACTCAACCAGAGCTCATCTTCAGAGTTACCACAACCGTATGCTATGCTACCAAATGTTAAACTAACAAACCAAAACAAATGTTTTAACTTGTCACTGTAACTTCTCAAGTACCCACTTTATTTTTCTTATTCTCAAACTACCCCACAAAAATTAACTTTTATTGACATATTATAAAACTACCTTGAATTTTTTGTTTATTTATTTATAAGGCATATTTAATTAATACTAACTGTTCAAATTCGACCCAAGCCGCAGTAAAGGAGAAGATACTAAATTTACCTGTTCATTAATAATAGACCCCATAGTGTTGTACCTAATTATTTCCATGCATTCCAGAGCATCCAGACGCAACCCCTTGCCGCAATAATGTAACACTTCATAAGAATCTGAATCTAACAATGAATGATTTGATTCCAACAAATGTTTTGCAAAATTCGATCTATCTGGATGCTCATTCCTATATGCCGAAACATGCTCTTTAAATCTAGTATTAAAACTTCGGCCTGTCTGTCCTACGTATATCCCATTGCAGTCATTACAAGTAAGCTTGTATACCCCCGATCTAGTTCCCTTATCTACCTGTTCTTTGTGGTTACATAGCCTAGAGTACAAATAAAGAATATAGATCTAGCATCTCTTACGTTGGGGGTTTGTCTGATAAGATTTATGGCATTTTAAAATCAAACAATATTAATGTTGCCTTTAAGACTAACAACTCTTTGTACTCTAGGCTATGTAACCACAAAGAACAGGTAGATAAGGGAACTAGATCGGGGGTATACAAGCTTACTTGTAATGACTGCAATGGGATATACGTAGGACAGACAGGCCGAAGTTTTAATACTAGATTTAAAGAGCATGTTTCGGCATATAGGAATGAGCATCCAGATAGATCGAATTTTGCAAAACATTTGTTGGAATCAAATCATTCATTGTTAGATTCAGATTCTTATGAAGTGTTACATTATTGCGGCAAGGGGTTGCGTCTGGATGCTCTGGAATGCATGGAAATAATTAGGTACAACACTATGGGGTCTATTATTAATGAACAGGTAAATTTAGTATCTTCTCCTTTACTGCGGCTTGGGTCGAATTTGAACAGTTAGTATTAATTAAATATGCCTTATAAATAAATAAACAAAAAATTCAAGGTAGTTTTATAATATGTCAATAAAAGTTAATTTTTGTGGGGTAGTTTGAGAATAAGAAAAATAAAGTGGGTACTTGAGAAGTTACAGTGACAAGTTAAAACATTTGTTTTGGTTTGTTAGTTTAACATTTGGTAGCATAGCATACGGTTGTGGTAACTCTGAAGATGAGCTCTGGTTGAGTTCGAAACGCGTCAGTGTAGCTTGGTGGTGGTGATGGTTGGGTTTATGTGATTTGTGTGTGTTCCTACAGTGTGGAGGTGGAGGAACTGCATGAACGCACATTTCTTGCATAAACGTAACTATTGTAAGGTCGCGGGTGAGCAAAGTAATTGTTTTAGTTCATTAAACTCATTTTACTTGAAGAAGCTATCACAGCGGGTTTCGTAGTTATCATCATTTTTGTAAGCGACCCTTTATTTTTGCTCGTAAGTGTATATTTATAAGAAAGTTTGTGTGTTTTTATGTTTGGTATGACCTAGTGGTTAGAGGTAGTCACGAAGCATGAGGTCCCGGGTTCGATTCCCGCGTTGGGCAGATATTTTGTGAAAAATACGAATGCTTGTTCTCTAGTCTTGGGTGTTTAATATGTATTAAAGTATGTTTTTATCTATATAAGTATGTTTATCCGTTGTCTGGTATCCATGTACAAGCTTTGCTTAGTTTGGGACTAGGTCAATTGGTGTGAATTGTCCCGTGATATTTATTTATTATTTATTTTATTTGCTTGTTTGAACAATAATAACGGCAGAACGAATTTTGATGAAACTTGGCATAAAATGTCTCACGATATTTGCTTTACTCATTCGGCAGACTCGTCAGAGCAAGCGTCGTTCGTCGATTCCCGAGCCGCCCGCCAAGAGGCCCGCTATCCCTCTGGGATACGCCCCGTTAGACAGTGACGCCAATACAGCGCAAAACGTGAGTCCCTACTATGTATCCGTTCATTATAGTCAAGGAAGCTTCTAAGGATAGTAGAAAACGTTAATAGGGATGTTGACACCATTAAAAAAGAATTTGAAGACACGACTCCAGTAAAAAAACGCTTTATTTCAGCCCTGGAAGCCAAATTAATTTTCGATTAAATGCAAAATTAGATTTTTTGTTGCTTAAAAACAAATAAATAGTTAGTTGATTGAGTATGCGAACAATGACGTCATATGTCGCTATTGTCATTCAAACTCTATGGGAGATAGCGTTTTGACAGCTCATAAAAAGAACGTCAGTTGATTGGTGGTGTCAACATCCCTATTGGTGAATCAACTTTTTTGTGTTGTTTATTCTGTCCTCGGTTATCCAAGTGACACTTTATACTGTTTCATAGAAAAATGTTTAGCTTGTCCAAAGGACAAAATTTGTGTAACCATCGCAACGGATGGCACTACAAAGTTGATTCACCCAATAACATCTGACCAATTTTGAATATCCAACCTCCAACAAGATGGAGCGACGACCTGGTTAAGGTGGCATTGGATGAGGACGGCGCAGGGCCGATCTGTTTGGCGAGCCTTGGGGGAAGCCTATGTTCAGCAGTGGACGTCTTTCGGTTGAAATGTTGGTGATGATTAATTTTGAACATTCTAGACCCTCCACTTTTCATACTTATAACAAGGGAGTAAAAGAGAGGGCGTCATACGTCTCGGTTTGTATCGAAACCATTGTCGCCAGAAATGCTCACATGCGCATTCATACGCACGTAATAATAATAGTAAATATAATTTTTTTTTTTTTATTTTTTTTTTACTAGCCTATAATTGTGTCCCACTGCTGGGCAAAGGCCTCCCCTCTGGTCCTCCACAGCTCCCTGTCCTGAGCGTAATCTGGCCAATCGTTTAATTCTGCGTCCAAGTCGTCTCGCCATCTGCGCCTGGGTCTGCCTCGCCGCCGGTAACCGTCATGCGGCACCCACCATGTGGCTGAGTGCGCCCACCTTTGAGGATGCATCCGGCACACATGCCCGGCCCAATCCCATTTGAGCTTGGCGGTCTTTTTTCCCACGTCGGCTATTCGAGTTCTGGAGCGCAGAGTGGTGTTCCGAATACGATCGATTCTCTTCACACCCAACATGCTGCGCTCCATAGCTCGTTGGCAAACCTTCAGTCTGGATTTCTGATTCTCAGTCAAAGACCATGTTTGTGCACCATAGGTCAGGACGGGCAAGATACACGTGTCGACGAGTTTGCGCTTCAGTGTCGTTGGAAGGCTGCCCTTCATGTGCTCCTTCATGGACCAGTAGCTCTTCCAAGCATTCTCAAGGCGCCTTTCAATTTCCTTGTGTTGCCTGTACTTGAAAGAGACTACTTGACCCAAGTAGATATACTCGTCGACCTAGTGTATTATTTGCCCATCTGTTACGATCCTATGTTTCGTGCTGTTTGTCATAATTTGGGTCTTTGACATGTTCATCATTGATCCAACCTGAAGGCTCGCCGAATTTTTTATATTAGTCGTATATAAAATCAAAAGCACTTGGCTTAGGCCCGTGCAACAATTTACCTCCTAGCCTAGGAGAGATAACAGAAAGTTAAAAACATCAATAATAATAATAATTTGTTTAATAAAATAAATCCAATTTACAATAATTATGGCTTACCAAGCGGTCCCACACTAGGCAATGCCTGTCACGTGGTGACCGGATTCGGATTACAATTTTACATTACAGAATTAATATAAACAAGTATTACGATCACATACAAAGTTGGTAGGTACTCTTAAACAGCTACGAAAGAAACAAAAATTTAAATAAAGTATGTATAGTATAAAATTATCATTTTAGTATTTACTGTATGAAATTAGGGTAATTAACTTGAAATCTATATTGCCGATAATTAGTGAAACGGCAATAATACGTGGATTTGAGTGTGAATAGGCGTGTGAGTGAGTATATGTGTTTGATGCGTGTGCGAGTGTGTGTGTGTGTGTAGGCGCAAGTATGGCTAAAGCTTGCGAAAAGCATCTATTTCGGAAATAATCTTCAATAATCCTTCGATTTTCTTGTAGTCAAGACTATTTAGCCAGCCTTTGATCAATTATAACTGAAGATACACATTGCCGAACAAAATCCCCTTCAAAGAATGTCCGAACTTTTTTATTTGTTTGCGTAACAATTAAAATCATCACCTACACAGAAATTTGAACCTAGTCTTTACTTTATTACAGTCGAATTTCGGTTGACACTTGACAGCTAAACTTGACAATTTCACGCAACGTACTGAGAAAAAAGAAGGCCACTTTTATCAAAGTGGCGCTCATTTGGCTCGGACATTTTCGGGCGCGCGACTGTGGATCTACAGTTATAATTGATCAAAGTAGCCAGCAGATAACCCTTTCTTTAGCTTCACGGACATTAGCTTCTGAGATGTTACAATATTTTAAAACTTTATTGTAAAGGAAAGGATGAAGAAAGTCTGGGAAACGTTTTGCGAAGGCAGTCTTTGTAGGGGGTGTTGGAACCCTGAATACACGTTGAGAGTCTATTGAATTAGGTATTTAATGAAAATCGCATACAATGTGCTGACACCTAGCGTGGAATAGCAGATATTTAATTGACAGATGCACATAAAAATATAGCTATTAGTCTCTAAAATCTCACTCTCACGGGATAATATGACAAAAGTTTACCATAATAACGGTGTACCTTACAAACTAAGATAATTTGAAATTATATCTTTCGTTTTAAACTTTCGTGATTTTCACTCATAATCATAACGTCGTGGTAAATATTATTTGCGTGATAAGTCCCGTTTAGTATAGTAATAATATCTTTCGTTCATTATATCCAGTTGACATGCCATTTACGGGCTGTTTCACCACCCATTAATTAATTTTAACTGACGGATAAATGTGATGACGTCTCCGTCTATTCGAACAAAATAAAAACAGAGACGGCATGACATTTATCCGTCAAATAAATTTTTAAAAAAGAAAAATAAATTTGATCAATGGATGGTGAAACAGGGGGTTAATCGTGTTTTTTCTATTAAGAACATAAAATACCCGTACAGCTTCGTTTGGACTCTTTACGTTACGTACGAAATTCTTTATAAAAAATCTTACTTCTTTAGGAACCGAAAGCAGCGGCGAGTGCTACAGATGCGGCCATGCAAAATGATGATGACGTAAGTCTAGATAGTTGGATATACACACTAAAATGTCACAAACTCACATATATGTATGTATGTATGTATGTAAGCATGTATGTAAAACTGTTCATTGCAGATTTTTTAAATCTATGCAGCACTTTTTCAATTTATCAATTACAAACACAATCAAAACTTTTCTCTTTATAATATTAGTTTGGATTATTAAATACTAATAGTAATTAGTAATTAGTATTACTGTTATATCGAATTGTTGTTATATTGATCGCCTTTCGAATTCGACGCGGTCCTTCAGATCGGACATGGTTCGAACCGGACGTGGTCCTTCGAACCGGGCATGGTCCTTCGGACCGGACGTGTTCCTTCGAACCGGGCATGGTCCTTCGAACCGGACGTGGTCCTTCAAACCAGATGAAAAAATAAATTTTTTTTTTAGAACTCTGACATATCGGTGGTGAAGCTTTCCGCGGAGGCGGCGCCGGCGGACCTGCCGCTGCCCGGCACGGCGACCCGGCTGCCGCTCCGGGCTCATATGAACGTGTACGCGATGCGAAACGCGTTCGGATCCTGGTCGCGCGCTCGGATAATGGACGTGCAGCCTAAACTCAACGTGAGTACTAAATTCAAATCCATGGTCAGGAAAACAGTATCTGGGTCGTTTTAGAAAAATGTACATGGTTAAGGGCTTAATGAAAACAAAATCACGATCGCTTCCTTTGCGTTACGAAAAACTATACACAAAGGTTTTGGGCTTAAAACAACTAAATTTCATAATACCTTATTCACTAATACCCCCAATTTTCAAATTACCATGGGCTCATAATACCTAAAAATACCTAAAATTTCAAATTTTAAGATGAAATAAATAAATAAATTTTTAATTTGAAATTTTGGGTATTTGTAGGTATTTTGAGCCCATGGTAATTTGAAAATTAGGGGTATTAGTGAATAAGGTATTATGAAATTTAGTTGTTTTAAGCCCAAAACACACAAAGGAATCAATTAAGTTTTTTTTTTTTAAATTACATCCTTTAATTATGTATTGTTTTTTTCGAAAACGACTCATTTATCGATGCTGGAATGAATTAATCAAATTAGATTGTTAGTTTTAAACACAAGATGTTGCCACGATTTCGTCACTACTTTGAATAAAAACTCTTATCTCAAATCAATATGTAAACCAAAATGAACCTTGATGCATACTTATTAAAGTTCACATAGCCACGTTATCGATTATGAGATGCGAGCTTTTATCAATGTAGTGACGATTTGTTTTACATCTGCCTATAATGCAATAAGGCAGTCGTGTCTTCCCAAACATGAAAATTATACAAATAGCAAATCAAGCTAAACTACGAATAAATAAATAAATAAATTGTATAAACCCAAACAGTTTAAGATGTCATTTGATGTCTATCAGTTGTTGTCCGATGGCGACACTGTCTTCACTCTCCTTCTTGGTTGGTTATTACTTGTCAATGTTGTTATATTATACCTCGCATCGTTACAAATAAATTCCTATGTATTGAAGTGAAACTTCTAATGCGACTTCCAACAAGCGTTGCGTTAAATGCGTTGCGTTAAATACGCAATGCAACGCAACTCAATGCAAGTTGACGTTTATGAGACGTTCGTATTGTATATTAATATAGCATTTTTTGAGTGACAGCGGTAAATACCATCTCAGCAGAGCAGAGAGAGAGCAGAACGTTTGAACTTCGAATTTTGAAGTAATACTCGTTCCTTTTTCGAGCGCCATCTATTGCTTGTGGTTTGAATTAATGAAGTTTTAATAAGATAACGGCGTCATGAAAGTTTACTGCACACAAAAGAATTTAGTTTAATTTGTTTTGATACATGGCTACTGCCACTAAAGCAGTGTCTATAATTGACAAAAGCGCCATCTAGGTGAAATTTTGCACACCATGTTAGTTTGTAAGATGGTTGATAGATGGCAGTAAAAGCAGTCATCATCATTATTGATAAAAGTGCCATCTAGGATTCATTTAAAATATATATATATATTAGGGGACAATCTTACACAAATCGACCTAGTCCCAAACTAAGCAAAGCTTGTACTATGGGTACTAGACGACGACAAACATACTTATATAGATAAATAAATACTTAAATACATAGAAAACATCCATAACTCAGGAACAAATATTCGTGCTCATCACACAAATAAATGCCCTTACCGGGATTCGAACCCAGGACCTCTTGCTTCGTAGGCAGGGTCACTACCAACTAGGCTAAAGCGGTCGTTTGCACACGATGTTATTTTTTAAGATGGGTGGTAGATGGCAGTAAAAGCGTTAGTAATGATTGATAAAAACGCCATCTAGGTGACATTTTGCACACCATGTTAGTTTATAAAATACATGATAGATGGCAGTAAAAGCAATTGTTATAATTGATAAAAACGCCATCTAGGTGACGTTTTGCACACCATGTTAGTTTATATGATGGCCATAGATAGCAGTAAAAGCAGAAAACCTGACTGCGAAGCATGAGGTCCCGGGTTCAATTCCCGGTCGGAGCAGATGTTTGTGTGACAAATACGAATGTTTGTGCTCGAGTCTTGGGTGTTTAACATGTATTTAAGTATGTATTTATCTATGTAAGTATGTTTATCCACTGTGTAGTACCCATAGTACAAGCTTTGCTTAGTTTGGGACTAGGTCAATAGGGAAGGGATGTTGACGCCATTAAAAACTAATTCGTAGACGACTCCAGTAATAAAACGCTTCATTTTAGCCCTGAAAACCAGATTAATTTTGGACTAACTGCAAAATTAGATTTCTTTGTTGCTTTAAAATAAATAAATAGTTAGTTGATTGAGTTGGCGAACAAGTGACGTCATAAGTTGCTATTGACATTCAAACTAATTTTTTTTTATCCCTTTTTAGGGATAAGCTCGCCTTTGTTCTCCTCTCTGTGTACTTTTATTTTTATTTTTATGTGCAATAAAGAGTTCACATACATACATACATACTAATACTTGGGTGTTTATATGTATTTAAGTATGTATCTATCTATATAAGTATGTTTATCCGTTGCCTAGTACCCATAACACAAGCTTTGCTTAGCTTACTTTGGGACTAGGTCAATTGGTGTGAATTGTCCCGTGATATTTATTTATTTATTTAAACTCTATGGGAGAGTTATGTTTTGACTGCTCATAAAAAGTAAGTTAGTTGATTGGTGGTGTCAACATCTCTATTGGTGTGAATTGTCCCCTGATATTTATTTATCTTAAAACGTTGTCCACAGGGCCAGTTCACGATGTGCAGAGTCAAGTTCGAGCATAAAGTGAAGAATCCTACCAAGATGTTGCAGGCGCGCTGTCTCGCTTACGAACACCCCTCGGACGTCAGGATGACCATCGGTATGTTTTGACACCTCCGGGGTGTATTGGCCCTAGTGTCAAAACGCCCAAGGGGTCTAGATGTCCAGATGCCATAAACACCACAGGTCAATTTGGCCCGAGTGTTAAATTGTCCTATCACAAAACGCAATTGACAAATCGGCATACTCCACGCACGGCGCGTCTATTTTCTGCGCCACTATTGGTGGGTTGCTGCCGCCATAGGTCGCGAGGCATCTTAGTGCACTGTATTTATACAACACATAACACAGGGTACACTTGTAACCTAGCTTAGACTAAACTAAATTTACTTACTAGACCTAAGATTATTTCATGCTTATATTTTGTATCTTATATGAACTTTATGAATAAATAAATAAATAATTTGCACCTTGTAACTATACGACATAAGACTGATTTCAAGTGTGAATCGTACCTTCGGCTATCATCGGAATAGTTTGTTCGTGTCTGCGCGGCCGAAAATGCACGACGCGCCATATAAAATGTATACTACCAAGGATGATATAGACTGGATTGGCAGTCGCCATAGTACGGATCGGCCGCGGTTTTTGTGGTTCGATTATTAAATCTAGATGGCGCTGAAATATAGCCAGAGGCTTTGAAGGCAAAACAATAAGACTACAGATGTTTCATATCACTGCAAATGTATTATTATGCAATGAAAAATAATACATTTGTAGTAATATGAAACATCTGTAGTCTTATTGTTTTGCCTTCAAAGCCTCTGGCTATATTTCAGCGCCATCTAGATTTAATAATCGAACTACAAAAACCGCGGCCGATTCGTACTATGGCGACTGCCAATACAGTCTATATCATCCTTGATACTACTTACATGCACTCATAAGTCATAACAATGTTTTGTGATCCGTTAATTACAGGTACTAGGCTGATTGCTCTATTTAAAGACAACGACAACAAACGAGAGTCCTATTACTCGGGCATTGTGGCGGAAATACCAAACCCTGTCAACAATTACAGGTCAGTCTCGTGATATTCTTAGGCTAAGGTAGCGATTCCTAAAAGGTGGTACGCGGATCCCTGAAAAAGTTATAGTCTATTTAATATTTCGAATATTAATGAAGTTTCTATATTTAGGTTTAGGTTTTATTGTTTACTAGCGGTCCGCCTGGGCTTCACACACACACATACACTCTTCTTTTTGTGTCAGGTTAAAAAAGAGTAAAATTATAAAGAAATTTTTTCTAGTAGGTACCCATAGAACAAGCTTCGCTTAGTTTGGATGGGTGTTTATTGTTCCATGATTTATTTACTTATTTAAAATGATATTATTTTTTGGTCTGTTTCCTCTCAGATATCTGGTGTTCTTTGACGATGGCTACGCTCAGTATGTGCAACACTCCGCCACTCGGCTCGTCTGTGAGTGCGCGCCTCTCGTATGGGATGAGGTAAGAAACCGACCAAGCGCGAGTCTGGCGCGCAGTGATATGGCTAAACCGTTTAAATGAGTCCTCGCGCGCACGGTACAGAGGCTGTAGTATGACCAACGATATCCCACACCATAAGGTTAGACCAGAAAAAAAATTACCCCCACTTTACGTCTATGGGAGGAACCCTAAAATAGTACATTATTGTCGTGGCCTGGAAGCAGGCAATTGCTGGCTGAGTATGAGTATTAAACGGACGAGCATGCGAGTCCGTTTAACCAATACGAAGCCAGCAATTGCTATTCCAGCCGAGACTAATATAAAGCTTTTCTCAAAAATGGTGAAGGGAAAAAAATAGAATAAACTTTTATTAACTTAAATAGGTACAAAGAATTGCAAATCACTTACAATTAAATGTCAATAAACCCTTTCCCACCTTTTTCCTTTAAAAAAAAAACTGCAGGTGTATTTATCTACCGAAAACACCACAAGGTGTTTCAAACACAATAAAAAAAGTCTGGAGTTCCAACAGAACAACTGATACCGGTCATTTGAATTGGCTGTACACGACTAGTGCCAACATATCACCATGGCCGTTTAACTTTTTAAAAAGTTTGAGACTCGACAATAATGGAATTTGTATACGACATTGTTGTCGAGTTATCGAGCCTGCAATGTTTTTAACTTTTTATTTTTTTTACTGACCATAAACTATGCACTTCACGTTCTGATATGTAAAGAATAATGTCAACTTTTACGGATATTTTTGAGAAAAAATATTTTGTCATCATACCCTGTACCGCGCGGGCGAGGGCTCAGTTAAACGGTTTAGATATAATTCCTTTGCGTTCTTTGACAGGTGCATCCGTTCTCGAGACAATTCGTGAGGGAGTATCTGTGCTCGTATCCCGAACGGCCTATGGTCAGGGTGCACGCCGGCCAAAGCATCAAGACTGAATATAACGGTGAGTGGAGCCCGGGAAAATCGAGGGGACTTCAAATATTGTATGGACACCAAATATTATAAATAGCGAATATTACAAGTATCTTTTAGTATTTAAAAAAAATATATAAAAAGATAGTGAATATAAACGGATCACTCACGTCTTAAAACGAGTTTAACTTGACATGTTTCGGGCTAATCCGTAGCCCTTCCTCTCGGAGTCGCACGTCACGGCGGCTGCCAAACGTGCACTGCGTGCTAACGCCCTGGTCGCGTGGCTACTCGACGCAACTGACAGCGACACACAACTACCCCCGTTTTCATCATCACTTTTATTGTCATTGTCAAATGTAGCATAGCACACAACACTAACCACATCACTTTGTAAAGGTTCGCTCACACTCACCGTTGACGCAGTACGAACATTCAACACTGTTTTCCAACTCGGGGGTACTGACCAACCACTATCCCGGTTAAAATTTGGATGACGACCAATCTCGATGGCTTCACGCACCTTCTATCGTGCTTTCTATACCCATCTGTACGAAATATGCTTGCCTGAATTCGATTGGGTATAGGCTCGTATGGACGATAATTACCACTATTATATAATATACACATAGCTACGTGAATGTAAAAGAAGGAGTCACCCTCGACCGTGTATAGCTATTTAGTATTACCGATAGTGGCTTCATATTGCATGAGGGCCTGGTCTACCCAGAGTTACCCTCTCCGTACAGTCGATTACGCCTCCAGTCTAGACACTGCGTGAGTGTGTCTTGGTGTCCTACGTATCCTCAGTTCCCACCTGTGATTAAGGGAGACTTATTATACAGAGATTATGGGGGTCGTAAAACCCATAATACCCTGAACCTGACACCAGCTGGACATGGCGGCGCTGCCGCCACGGGGCCCTCCTTCCAACCCCTTCAGGCCCGACCCGTATGCTCCAACTCATAATCGACCGTATTACAATAGCTTGCCTGTATGTTTCCGATACATACTCTTAGTAGCCCCGGGCTACCTAGTCCAACGTCCCTGCGAGATACAGGGTGGACTCCGTTAGAGTGGAATCAATTGAGGCCCGTCAGTTGGCTCATTATTCCACATTCACGTAGCTAGTTATATCGATTATAAAGGCTTATAATATACATGAGCACTTACCAGGTTCATCTCTGGCGGCCGTGTGGAGTCAGGTTATACGATAGCACTCTCATCCACACACCTTTCATTCCACTGCTCAAGTACCTTCTGTCTCGCATTACGTAGGGCGCCGTTTTCCTGTTCTCCGACAGAGGTGTCATTACACAAATACCCACATTAGTCAAAGCATAGATAAAGCTGAGGTTACCTCATCGCAAAATAGATTGACTTAAAGCAGGGTTGACACTTACCGACTGTTTTACGACTACTCGTGCATGGAATGCGCGACACCTTCCGCGGAATGAAAAACTTTCCTCTCGCAAGTACGGAAGCCTTATCAAACCGGATGTAGTGCGTCGAGCCCGAGTCCATTGAGTGTTCTGCCACCGCTGACCCCTTGCTGTCTTTCTTTTTCATACTGCGTATGTGCTCCGATAACCTATAACTAAGACCCGTTTATTTTCACTATGAGTGAGTCTCACGGTAGTTTCATGTTTAAAGTATAAAAATATACTTCATATCAAACTTGTTAAAATTTGGATTGGTAGCGACATCTCTTGTCCGGGTGAGCGGGTAGTTCCGAAGGAGTGTTGAAATCTCTCGATGAGGGTGTAACATAGATGGCGCTGTATCACGCAAGTGATGATTTAACAGATTGAGATATGGATGTATAGGAAAAATTCGTGTCTAGACTCCTGACCAGTGGTGTTGTAGGGGAATGGCACACGGCACGGAATGCTGAGGACCTGGGTTCGATTCCCAGCGCTGGTATTTTTCTGTGCATCCATATTTCAGTTTGTATTTAGTATGATATGTTTTTTTTTAAATCAGAAACCATTTTTAGAATTTTTATAAAATAAACCTAACCTAACCTATAAAGTTCTACAGGATGACCATTTAAAAATTTCATTACGTCCTATTATTATTTATCATTTAAATTTCGTCAGTAAAGAGTTTTTCATTCATAGCTATTCACTACAAGGAGATTATTGAGGCGAGTTCGTTTGACATTACATACCTTTTCTTTTATTATGTGTCACATCAATGTCATAATCATAAACATTGGTATTGTATCAATAATCGTGTTTATCTCAACGGCAAATGCCGCGATTTGCTGGTAAAACCTAGCCAAGTAGTTTGAAGGCGGTGCGTCAACACGAGCCAACCAAGTCGTCTACCTTACTTACACACTGTCTGACGATCTTCTATCACTCCTGCTGGTTCGTGCTAAGGCATCGACTTCAACACTTCAGTAGAAAGCTATTTTCATGGTTTTTCGGGGTTGGTTAAATTTTTAAGGGCTCCGTAACTCTATAGGAAAAACGGAACCCTTAAGATCACTTTGTTGTTCTGTTCGTCTGTCTGTCAAGACCCTTTTTCACGGGAATGCGTGACGGTATGAAGTTGAAATTAACATCAAATAAAATGAAATTAATGAAATAAAACCCGCCTGTATAATTCCCGTTCCCAGGGAATTCCGGGAAAATACATACCCTATGTCACTCTCGGAACTGAGACCAAAGTGGCAAAGAACGATACGTACATACATAAATACATACGCTCGAAAAACATAACCCTCCTTCGAAAGTCGGGTGAAAATTATGTCTGAAAATCGGTTCTGTCGCGTATGGACCCGTTCGCAATTGGGGATGTCTATTTTTTTGCATGTATAGAAAATCGAAAACCATTTCGAGATAAATGCTTTTTAAATCGTTTTCTGTAGTTATTTAATTTTAATATTGTGTAATGAATTTATTATATAACAAATAAGCAATGACCTTCATTTGACATTGGTGTAAATTGCGTGACCGGTTCAAGTCGTACTTTGTTCTGTGTGGTTAGAATTCTTCACAATTTACGCGTGGATTATACTACGGAGTTTGATTTGGACCCGCTGTCTGACATCTAGCACTTTGTCAGTGCCAGTAAAGTGACACAGTGTATAGTGTACCACTACGCAAAAAATAATTAAAGGGGTTGCCTTATCGTACGCATTTAGTAGATTTAGAAATTTGGCATTGTGGGAGCCCTCAATTATAATCTGACGTCATCAACTGAAATAGTTTCAATAATTAATTTTGAATAAAGTAGGGAACTAAATGACAAAATATTGAAATTAGTTTCTTATAATTGACTTTTCTATACAAAAAAAAAATTAAATAAAAAATAGAACCGCCTTCAAAAACACCCAAAAAAATATTAATTAAAAATTTAACCGACTATAATGAGCATTATAATATCTTTCTACTAATCTGTTTGAAGTCGGGCCTCAGCACGAGCTGGCAGGAGTGGTAGAAGCCCAACAGATAGTAGGTATAATAGGGATAATAGGTAGGTAAGTTAAATTACTACTATAAAGTTTGAGGTCCCAGGTTCGGTTCCCGCGTCGGGGCAGATATTTCTATGAAAAACACGAATGTTTCATCTCGGGTCTTGAGTGTTTAATATGTATTTAAGTATGTATGTATCTATCTATATAAGTATGTTTATCCGTTGCCTAGTACCCATAACACAAGCTTTGCTTACTTTGAGACTAGGTCGATTGGTGTGAATTGTCCCGGGATATTTATTTATTAATTTAATTACTAGGTCCACTCCTGCTGGCTCGAGCTGAGGCCCGACTTCAAACAGATTAGTAGAAAGATATTATAATGTTCATTATAGTCGGTTAAATTTTTAATTAATATTTTTTTGGGTGTTTTTAAAGGCGGTTCTATTTTTTATTTAAATTTTTTTATTTTTGGCTTTTTAGTTGTATTAGTATAAAAAGATGCGTAGGCGTAGCCAGTAAACGAAGCCCCGGCTTCTGTTTACGCTCTGAGGATCGCAAGGTAACTAACAAACTTAACCAGGGTAAACGGGGGTGGTTTGAAGGTATTTTTTTAATGCGGGAAGCTCTGCCCCCCGAGCCCCCCGTTCCAGTAGCGAGGCTTCTATTACTACTCTGAGGGACTCAAGATAAACTGACGACTTTAACCAAGTGAAACGGTAGATGGTTTAAGGGCGTTTGTGCACTACAATGAATTTTACTGTCCGGAAGTCTGAGTTTCCATGGTCCGTTTTTTTCATGCCTTAAATGTATAATAGGACTGCCGGGCAGTAAAATTCATTGTAGTGCACAAGCGCCCTATACATTTAATGGCGTGCCATATCGGACCGGTAAAAACTCAGACTGCCGGACAGTAAAATTCATTGTAGTGCACAAACGCCCTAACAGATTTTTTTATTGCGGGGGGCTCTGTCCCCCGAGCCCCCGTCCCCTCCAACAGCGGGGCTTTTATTTTCACCCTGAGGGGCGCAAGACAGCTAACTAACCTAACCAGGTTAAACGGGAAGTGATTTGAAGGTTTTTTTTACTACGGGAACTCCGTCCTCCAAGCTCCTCTACCGGTACCGAGGTTTCTATTTCCACTCTTGAGGGACGCAAGATAACTGACGAATCAAACCAGATTAAACGGGAGGTGGTTTAAGAGTATTTTTATTGCGGGGAGCTCTGCCCCCCGAGCTCCCCCTCCATCAGCGGGGCTTCTATTTCCACTTTGAGAGACGTAAGATAACTATCGAACCTAACTAGGTTAAACAGGGGGTGGTTTGAAGGTGTTTTTTATTACGGGGGGCTCCGCCCCCCGAGCCCCACATCCACTGCCGAGGCTTCATTTTCCACTCTGAGGGACGCAAAATAACTAACGAATCTGGTCAGGTTAAACGGGACGCGGTTTGACAGTTTTTTTATCGCGGGGGGTTCCGCCCCCCGAGCCCCCCCCCTCCCACCTAATATCACTTTGAGGAGCGCAAGGTAACTAACGAACCTAGCCAAGTTAAACGGGGGATGGTTTGAAAGTATTTTTTATTGCGGGGGCTCCGCCCAACGAGTCCCCTTTCCGGTAGCGATGCTTCTATTTCCACTCTGAGGGACGCAAGATAACTGACGAATCTAACCAGGTTAAACGGGAGGTGGTTTAAGAGTATTTTTATTGCGGGGGGCTCCGCCCCCCGAGCCCCCCTCCAAGAGCGGGGCTTCTATTTCCACTCTGAGGGACGTAAGATAACTAATGAAGCTAACCAGCTCCGCCCCTAACAGGGTTTAAAACAGGTTTGGTTTTAAACAGAGGATGGTTTGAAGGTGTTTATTATTACGGGGGGCTCCGCCCCCCGAACCCCCCTTCCAGTATCAAGGCTTCAATTTCCACTCTGAGGGACGCAAGATAGCTAACGAATCTGGTTAGGTTAAACGGGAGGCGGTTTGACAGGTTTTTTATTGCGGGAGGCTCTGCCCCCCAAGCCCCTCCTCTCTAATATCACTTTGAGGAGCGCAAGGTAACTAACGAACCTAAACAGGTTAAACGGGGGATAGTTTGAAAGTATTCTTTTTATTGCGGGGGGCTTCGCCCCCCGAGCCTTCCCCTTTAATATCACTTTGAGGAGCGCAAGGTAACTAACGAACCTAAACAGGTTTAACGGGGATAGTTTGAAAGTATTTTTTTACTGCGAGGGGCTTCGCCCCCCCAGCCCCCCCCCCCCCCGTTTAATATCACTTTGAGGAGCGCAAGGTAACTAACGAATCTAACCAGGTTAAACGGGGGATGGTTTGAAATTAATTTTTTAAAGCGGGGGCATCGCCCCCCGAGCCCCCCTCCGCTGACTTCACTTCCATTCCCACTCTACGGGACACAAGATATCTAACGAACCTAACAAGGTTAAGCGAGAGGTGGTTTGTAGGTATTTTTTATCGTCCCCTTTTCTTTGTACATAGGTGCCATACCTACTTACTATAGTTTAGGTGAATAACTTACACAATTCTTAGGACTGCTTTGGCCAATTAATATTAGTAATAAAACGTTGTAGGTAATTCGATTTTCTTGTTATCAATATAAGGACGAACAAATATGCTTTAGGACTTTCAACAGTATGCCAAACATTCTTGGCCAGAAAATTTTAGAACAATCAACATTATGCGATACAACAGGCACTCTTTGCTGACTGTACTTTTTGATCCTGGTTACCAAAGTACTCGTCAAGACGAATCAAACGAGCCCGAACTCGATGGGGTTATGTCGTTTTATTACGGAGTTCTTATGGTCACCTTCCAACTCCATCTTCAGACCCTAGTTACCATCTAGGATCAAAGTTCTCGTCAAGACAAATCAAATGAGCTCAAACTCAGTGCGGTCGTATCGTTTTATTACAGAGTTTCTATGGCCATCTTTCAGCTCCATCATCAGATCAGCTCCATATCATACTAATATTGCATTGTCATCCAATTCACACATGTCTGCAAAATTTCAGCTTAATTGGAAACCGGGAAGTGGGTCAAATTTAACTTGCAAGATTTGACCCGTTGAGGAGTTCCGTTGGCCAATTACGGTCTTCTTCATCAGGTCCAGTTTACCAAATGATACTTTCTGAATGCAAATACTTCACTTGATACTAAAAATGCTAAAATCACTATAGGTTTGCCTGTAAAATTTGAAGGTTGCCCTCGATTTCTCTAGGATCCCATGAACAGATCTTGACTTGGTGCCAATGGGACCACCTCAGGAGTATACTGTTTCAAACAAAAAAAGAATTTTGAAAATCGGTTTACAATTGAGGGAGAAATCGCGTAACAAACATACAAAAAAAAAAAAAAAAAAAAACATACAGACGAATTGATAACCTCCTCTTTTTTTTGAAGTCGGTTAAAAAATATAAAAACCACTGGTAATTTTTTTTAGACATTCCCAATTCGTCCTTAGCAAGTCGTCCCGCAGTCTCACGTCGTCCCTTTCGCAACTCGTCTCACTCTTTCTATCCGTCCCTTTTGCAAGCTACACATTAGTGAAAACTACACTTGAATCGGTCAACAGTCGACAGACAGACAAACAAACCGATTCAGATGTGGTTTTCACTAATGTGTAGCTTGCAAAAGGGACGGATAGAAAGAGTGGGACGAGTTGCTAAAGGGACGAGTCGCAAAAGGGACGAGGCGCGAATGCGGGACGACTTGCTAACGGGACGAATTGCGAACGGGTCCATACGCGACAGAACCAAAAAATCAAGCTTCTAAGTCAACGCAATCCAAAAATTCGGCCATTTGATTAAAAAATCATAGTTAATTTTAATCATGTCTTTCGCAGGCAAATGGTGGGATTCCAAAGTGCTGCAAGTGGACGCGTCCCTGGTGCAAGTGCACTTCGACAAAGAGAACAGGACCGAGTGGATATACCGGGGCTCGACGCGGCTCGGGCCGCTGTACTGGGAGCTGCAGGCTGCTGAGCGGCAGCGGGCGCGGCCGTTGCCCCGTGCGCAGCCCGGCCGCAGGGTGAGTGACCCTTGTGCACAGCCGCGTGGCAGCGGGTATACCGGGGCTCCTGGACAACCTAAGTATTTTCCTATGTAACAGTGTGAAGATGTCACTTGGAACTGAACTGAATGAACAACACGAAAAAGTTGATTCGACGCTTCATTTTAGCCCTATTAATCAGATTAGTTTTCGATTAACTGCAAAATTAGAGTTTTTGTTGCTTTAAAACAAATAAATAGTCAGTTGATTGAGTTGGCGAACAAGTGACGTCATAAGTTGCTATTGCCATTCAAACTCCATGGGAGAATTGTGTTTGACAGCTCATAAAAAGTACGTCAGTTGATTGGTAGTGTCAACATCCCTATTAATGGGAAATCCCATCGTATTTGTTACGCTGTTGCGATACGGTTTGCACTGCTTGGGGGCGCGCGTAACACCGCGCTGAGCTGCCTTTTGCCTGCTTATTCCCCTAAACTCAAGTCTAAGGTGAATGAGCACTTACTGGGCAAGCGTGCTCCATCGTAGGCCTCATCTTCGCTTTCCATCGGGCGTGATTGCGGCCAAACGCAAGCCTATATTGTATGAAAATTACCCGAGCGCTAGTACTAAGATTGTACACCCTGGCGCGTACTGCTCTCTCTTAACCCCTACACCCCCTCCCCACGTTCGCCTCTTTTCGTAATGCATTCACCGGCCCCAAGTACTCCCCAAGTCAAGCAACCTAAAGAAGTTTTACTTCTAAAAAACCGGAATTTAAATTCGGCTGCCAGATTTGATTGTTTACGCGTCCGACGTCGTGGGTTATAGCTGGTTAATATATGTGTTTTTGTTTGCAGTTTAATATGCCTTACGTGGAGTACACGCGTTCGGACGAGCAAGCCCCGCCCGCCGCCGCTCCGAGCCCCTCCCAAATAGAGGTCAGTATACTGGCAACCCAACTGAATTATTATAATGTTCATTTATTTTGCTATGGCAACATTCCTTCTCCTTCGGCCATGCAGGCCTACTCCTTGTAACAGGGGGGTTTTCAGAAAAAAATGTACCCGTTTTGCCTTAATTATCCTTAATTTTCCATACAAAATTTATGTATGTATGTATGTATGTAAAACTCTTTATTGTACGTAAAACATGAAAATTAACAGTTAACAAGAGAAACAGATGTACAAAGGCGAACTTATCCCTTAAAGGGATCTCTTCCAGTTAACCTCATTTATTACTCAGTTTATTACTCAGTTTTGTGACGGTCCATACAACATGTATGGTTAACTGCGTCACAAAACTGACAATTAAAAGAGGGACACTTTTTTATTGCTTAAATCGATAGTGCTTGTGATTCTGAGTAGAAATAACCCAAAATATGTTAGGTTTTATAAAAAGTACAGGGTACACTTTTTTCTGAAAATGCGCGTTTTGTAAAAATTTTGTAAATTTGAAGTTTTTTGTTTGAAATGATTAAATTTAGATAGATTGAATGAATTTGCAATTAATCTGTTTGTATTTATGTTTCTCACAATAGGAATCCTAATAAAATCATATTTGAATACCATTTATAATAAAATATAAGTTTATTATTCAACCTTTTTAAATAATGACTCAAAGATGAGGCTTTTGCACTATTTAAATAACCTTCCTTCGACAGTCGGGTGAAAATATGACATATTTTACAAGGAGTTCTAAGTTCAAATTACAATGATGTTATGAAATATGTATCATACTAACTAGACACATTTTCATTCCGAATGAGGGTTTTCTGACAGGTGGAATATCGCTAGATGGCGTTAGTACCGTAAGGTCTATTTGACGTGACACCCATACAACAAATGTCAAAGTTGACAAACAGACCTGACGATACTAGCGCCAAATAGCCTCTCATAGAAAACCCTCATTCAAAACCTCTCTACTTACCGGAGACTTTTGATCATCGTCCGGTATTATTAACTTTACTGGTGACTTTTTAATGATGTTATGGCGAATTTACGTATCATTTTTGAGAAAAAGATTATTCGTCACTTAAAAGTATAATGGCCCATTAGACTACTAGCTTCGACGTATTCCCCAACAGCAAGACATCCGTCGGCAGCGAGCGGTGGCGAAGAAGTCTACCGCCGCGCCGCCACCGCCCCCGACGCCCGCGGCGCTCGACGGCATTGCCAGCCGCGTCGTCGTAAGTACACAACACACACACACACACACGCACACACACACGCACTCACACACATACGCGCACACACACACACACACTCACGCGCGCACACACACACACGCGCGCACACACACACACGCATACGCATAAGTACACACACACACACACACACACACACGTATCTGTAACTATAAATTAATAACGGAAAAGACATGTATTGGAATACACGTGTTTAATGAGACTGAATCATAGTTATTGCTACGGTTACATAAATATATAGATCTTATGCTAACATATAAGGGAGTGTGACGTATTCTCACACTATAGAATTTAAAAACCCCCATCACAAGTAAGGGTCACATGTATGTATGTTAGTAAATAAATTAAATGCCCATTATGCGTCTAAGATCACTTCCGCAGCTTACAAAAGAGCTTGATAACTTTGAAACGGCTGGACCAATTTTTATGAAACATGTCTAAGAATTATCGCCAAGAAGCCTGCTTTCAAATAAAAAAAACGCATCCAAATCGGTTCACCCGTTTAGCAGTTATGATGCCACAGACAGACACCCCTCTTTATGCGTCGGGAGTTAAAAAATGAATTATTACCAAAAAAATCTATTCCGTCCTGTAAATTCTCTATCGCTTCGTTTTTAAGTGTCCAATAAAAAGCACACAATTTGCTGTTTCCCCAGTTCTACACGCCCAAGAATGCCATCAAGCCGCATAAGATGGTGCCCCACACTTGCGGTCTGCGGTGCCGGCGCACCGACGTACTCGCTCTGAAGGATCTCAGGACGTACAATCCGCTGACCAAACCGCTGCTTAGCGGCTGGGAGAGGTATGTATTATGGTGTAGTGTTTCACACAAACATGCCACGAAATAAATAAACGTAACTCCAAAACAATCAAAGGTTTATTTCTAGAGAAATACAAGTAAACTAGATATAAATATAACTAACATATTTATTATTACGAGTATTTAATTCGTTCCATTTCCAATTTGGATTTAATAGAAAACAGAGATAATACTTAAAATAATATTTTTAAATTAATAAGCGTCGTGGCAAAATTAAAACAAACCATTTTTTTTTCCTTTAGATCTATTATTTTATTATTATTAAATATCAAACAGGGAGGGGGTCGGCCAATTCTTATTTTTTCTACGGGGGGAGGGGGTCAAAAAGTGGCACAAATCGGGTATGTCCCATTTGTTCTATAGATATGCAAAATCCTGAAGTAATAGAGTTCAAAATCGTATCAAATATATCAGTTCTATAGAACAAATGGGACCTTCTCCAAAAATCTTCGGACTTAAGAGGATACGATGGCTGAGAGACTTTTGAGAAATAGGTATTTTAATGAAATGTCGCTGTCTCGCCTGAACCCCTCCGTGCCAGTATAGCGAGAGCGGGACAACTGCAGCTCAGACCGTTAATAGGCGCGTAAAATTGATCAAAACAGCATTTCGTAGTCCCCTGTTTTCTTCTCGAAAACTGGACCAATAAAATTATTTTTTCAAAAATAATTAAAGGGCAGATTTAGCTATGCCCCTCTATGTTTTACTTTTTTTTTATATGAGGGATTCATTTCTGACGAGTGTCTGAAAATGACGTTGAAATTGGGCAATTTTTTCAGTTTTTGAAAGCTCATATTTCTTATGTTAATTGAAATATGGAAAAAAACGAAACTATGCCCCATAGCTGTGGTAGATACAGATTACATAGTAAAAAAAAATTTGGCTCTAAAGCCATTATCCAGGGAGGAAACAGGGGACTACGTTTGTGTGTATCCTCTTAATAAATGAATGCCGCCTTATCTGAGTACTTTATTCTCTCTTTGCCGACAGACAAATAGTGAAATTCAAATGGTCAAGATCTGTTATGTACCGCGCTCCCTGCGGCCGCCGCCTGCGCAACTACCAAGAGCTGCACCGGTACCTGCAGACGACGGGCAGCGACATGCCCGTCGACCTGTTCGACTTCGGCCCCAACACGCACTGCCTCGCCGAGTTCGTGCTCACCAAGTGCCGGATCAGCAAAAAGGTAATAAGTTTTTTGTTAAACAAATACCACGGGACAATTCACACCAATAGGGATGTTTCCTAGGTAAAAAAATAATAATTCTTATTAGTCCGTATTTTACATTATCAAAAAATATTAGACACGTAATTTTTCTTTTGACAATTAAACAAAAAATGACGAAGATATGGCGCGTTGAAGTTCCGCGTGACGAGACGTGACGTCACTTGTTCCTAAAACGCTCGTACAAAGTGTAGGAACAAGTGACGTCACGCGAAACTTCAACGCGCCATATCTTCGTAATTTTTTGTTTAATGGACAAAATAAAAAATACGTGTCCAATATTTTTTGATAATCTAAAAGACTGACTAGTTAGGAAAGTAGCCAATTGACCTAGTCCCAAACCCAAAGAAAGCTAAGCAATGCTTGTGTTATGCGTATTAGGCAACGGATAAACATACTTATATAGATAGATACATACTTAAATACATATTTGAACACCCAAGACCCGAGAACAAACATTCGTATTTTTATATTATTTATTTTATTAGCAGTACGGCTGCTCACCGAATCTAAGATTATTTAAAAGCGAAAAAGTTTTTCGGGTGCGCCGGTGGGATTCCAACCCACGTCTCCTGGGTCTGGTCTTCGTCGTCTTTTTCGCTTTTAAATAATCTTAGTTTCGGTGAGCAGCCGTACTGCTAATAAAATAAATAATATTTGAATAAATAGATGTGGTACATCATTTCTTACGCATTTCCAATGTAATTTGGAACGTAGGAGTCGTAGCTTCTAATAGTTGCGATGGATGTTACCACACGCCACTGTTTGTGTATGTAAGCGATTAAGAATTTCGGGGGAGTCGGTTGGATGCGACGGTTCAATTGGTAGAACACCCGTTGGGGCGCATACCCAGGAGACGTGGGTTCGAATCCCACCGGTGCACCCGAAAAACTTTTTCGCTTTTAAATAATCTTATTCGTATTTTTGATACAAATATCTGCCCCGACACGGGCATCGAACCCGGGAGACCTCAAGCTTCGTAGTCAGGTTCTCAAACCACTAGGCCATCTGATCGTCGTTATTGGTACAATTAATATTCACTTGGTTACATCAAACATTTTCTAATTTGCGCAAAGCTGAATTATAAAGACACAAAACTTTAGTCTCGTTGTTTTAAATACTAGTTTGGACACAACTTTTTGAGATTTGGAAATTTAAATAGTTACTTTCCGCACGAGTGTGGAAAGTAAAATCCATACAATTTTTTTTAACACTTGCGGAAGTGTGTTGGGATGACTAACTTTCTATAGATATGTTGGTTGACACACGTCCAGAGGCAGTTTCCGAGCATGTGCATTGTAAAACATTTTTAGGGTTCCGTACCCAAAAGGTTTAAACGGGTCCCCTATTACTGAGACTTCGCTGTCCGTCCGTCTGTCCATCTGTCACCAGGCTGTATCTCAAGAACCGTGATAGCTAGACAGTTGAAATTTTCACAGATGATGTATTTCTGTAGTGGCTATAACAACAAATACTAAAAATAAAATAGAGTTAAAAGCCTAAGGGGGGTCGTCACACAAGAAACGTGTTTTTTTCAGCGTTTTTAACTTGATCTTTATAATGGCGTTAACTAGACTCTTGAAATTTTCACCGATTATGTATTACTGTGGCCGGTATAACAACTAAATAATAAAAATATTTATTTATTTATTTATTTATTGATACACCAACAGTGTTTACACGGAAATTACAGTAAATAGTTAGAACGGTTCTTACACTAATAACAGGTATATACAACACTCAACGTAAATGTTATTTAATTTAGACTAAGTATAATAGTTAACCTAAAATTGAACTATAAACTAAATTTGAAATTTTGCAATAGGAATATCAGATTATGGCTAATTTTTTAAATAATTCAACAGTTTTTGTCTGAATGATGTGTATGAATCATTGAAAAAAATCGTTAATTATATTAAATATTAAAGGGGTCTTGACCAACCAATATAAAATGATCTCACACTGCGTTTATTTTACTTAGAAGCAGGGTTCTGCTAACACTGGATTATTATAGTTACGGCTGTTCACGGCCTATACTTTGACATACCTAAAAAGTACGGAACCCTCAGTGCGCGAGTCCGATTCGCACTTGGCCGGTTTTTTATAACAACACTTGCTGACAGATGGCGCTAGTGACACAGCAACAACATGTTACAGGATCTGTCACACGGCAAGGAGAACGTACCGGTGCCGTGCGTGAATTACTACGACGATTCGCTGCCGGAGTTCTGCTCATACAACACCGAGCGCACCCCCACCGCTGGGGTGCCGCTCAACTTGGACCCCGAGTTCCTGTGCGGGTGCGACTGTACCGACGATTGTGCGGTGAGTACACACATACACAGACACGAAAACATGTTATACGGTAAACCGCCAATAACTGGCCACCTCATACTAAAAATGAACTCTATTCACCCATAATTAGGGCCCGGAATTTTTCGTGTTATTATCAAGGACGCTGCCGAGACGTTCGGTTATACTGCTACTTTTTTCTGAACTGTGACATAGTGGTAACACCCCTCTATTTTTTGTCGGGGGTTATAAAGTCACAGCTATACTTACGTCACAGACAATAACAAAAGAGTCAAAAGGAAGTGGTGGCAAATTTCGCACGTCCAGACATCTGCCTCCGTGGCGCAATTGGTTAGCGCGTTCGGCTGTTAACCGAAAGGTTGGTGGTTCAAGCCCACCCGGGGGCGTCACTTTTTGTTTCTTTTTTTTATTATGTTTTACTTTATTTTTGTTTTGCGATATTTTTTAGGATATATATGTCCTTTGCGTTCGTTACTGCTGCTCATTTCTTTGTTTTGAAGTCGGTTAAAAATAAAATTGAACTCATCGTTTCTTTACCCAACTGCCGAAGGAGGGTTAGGTTTTTCCGAGGCTGTGAATTTATGTGTGTATGTATCATTCTTTGGCACGCCTTGCAGCCTAAACGGCTCGATGGATTTTAAAGCGTGAAGTGTCATTACCAGTAGATTCCTCTCAGTTGCAAGAGTGACATAGGGTATATATTTTTTAATACAGTTGCTCAAAAGGTGGCGTATTGCAGGGACGTATAGCGTTCGGGATGTGGGCTATTACATACTCGAGCTTTTTCTTTACCTTTTCCGAACTCGTGCGTTCTCTTTCCCAACTGTCAAAATAATGTCTATTAAAAAGAAAAAAACCACCACGAAGTTTTTACTAAAAAAAATTCATCGAAGTTTTTATGATTCATGCAAATATTTCTAAAAAGAAGCTACTAATTTGTTTCAATATCAGATTTAATGATTTGATTCAATGAGTTAGTTAGGTTTCATTTCATTTCATCTCACTAAATTTCATTTTAATTTCATATCAATAAAATAATTCTACTGAAGACTTGGCTGTATGGGCATAGTTCCCTTTGCCTACCCAGAATGGGTGAAGAAAACAAAAAACAATCTCTGCTTATATTCTTTTACGGTTGGCGCCATTTCCCAAAAATGTTCTTTGCGAGTTTAGTTGTTTGTTGCACAAAATGAGTTATTTCGACGATATTTTATTTGAATTAACACCACCGGAACTCAGTATAATTGCACAAAATGCTTCGGAGAACATTTTACCGGAAAAGTCAAAAAGTCGCTACATATCTACATACGACGAATTTATTGCGTGGAGAGAAAAGAAAAAAGCAAATAGTTTTTCAGAAAATGTTATGTTGGCATACTTCTCCGAACTCTCAGCAAAATTAAAACCTTCTACGTTATGGTCGAGGTTTTCGATGATAAAAAGTATACTGAAAATAAGGAACAGCGTGGATATAAGTGAATACCCAAACTAAATGCTTTCTTAAAACGACAATCAGACGGTTTTACAACTAAAAAGTCGAAAATATTAACATCGAATGAAGTGGAAAGGTTATTGAACGAAGCTCCCGATGATCGTTATTTAGCCACAAAGGTAATTTATTAATAAATACTTATATTTTTCTTTAGTATTCAGTTTACGAAATCGCAAAATACAGTCAATATATTATTTAAAAAAATATTAATCAAATCCCTTTTTTTGTAGGTTGCGCTGATTTTTGGCTTTGTTGGAGCTTGCCGCACAAGCCAATATTACTTTAAAAGATATATATGTTATATATGCGAATTATAACTTTTATAAGAAATAAATGATTGGTTAGTTGAGTTTATTGTTTTTATTATTTTATTAAATTGCTACATTTTTTCGCAACTGTATTAAAAATAGTTGTTCAGTACTCGTGCGGAACCGTCATTGCAACTTGTTCCGACTGTCAACCCTCACCTTCGGCTGCGCCTCGGCTCGGGTAGACATTTGTCGGAACTCTTTGCAATGACAGGCTTTCCGCACTCGTAATGAAATATACTATTCCCGGAATTCCCCTGAAAACGGGAATTACACAGGAATCACGGATTGTCGATACTTTCAAACAGTACTACGATTACAAAAATTCCCATTGAATTTGAATTTAAATTTGACTTGTACCGTAAATAACGATTTTGAAAATTTTTCGGGGTAACAGAAAAATATTTTACAATACATTTGCTCGAAAAATTCACTTTCAAAGGATGTATACATGGCTCGTAAGTTCATTTTACCGCACTAGTGCGATTTTTTTACAGTTTTTTTTAATTCTCCATTTTAAGTTTACAAGCAAAGAGTTTTAAGGGACAAAAATAAAAAAATATCGATTTATACGTAGAAAAATGTATAAATATACAAAACTAAGTAATGAATTTGCAAAATTGATTGTTATTATTATAAACTGTAATTTAACTACCGCAGATTTTAATGATTTCCACCTTTTATTTATTCGAAAAAATCGCAGTGGCTGAACGCGTCGAACCTTTGCCTGATAATTTTAGTTAACCTAATTAAAAACAAAACTTACGCATGCGCATTACGGACGCGCCATTTTTGTAAACTTTGCGTTGTTTTGAGTTGTTGATTATAGTGTATGTACAAAAACCAAACAAAATGAGTGATGTTCAAGTGATGAAGTCGACAATAACATGGCATTAATTCTGCTCGATATTTAAAGTAAGGCGCAAACCGCGCAAAATAATCTTTTGCTACCAATAAGTATCTCGAGAAATTTGTTTTTATTTTACAATTTTGTGTTATGAATTGCCTATTTTCTCACAAATGTATTGTAAAACGTCGTATGATACACGGTTGGCAAGGTTTTACAAACTCGTGACGATGAAAACCCTCGCCGTGCGGCTCGGGTTTATCACTCGTCAACTCATTTGTAAAACCATACTTACCAACCTTGTATCACAAATAACTATTACGCATTCGATTTTTTTTTGAAACAGATTTATAATTTCATCTCAATTTAAAATCCATAATCTCATTGTTCACAGGACAAATCGAAGTGCGCCTGTTGGAAGATGACGCTGGAGGGGGCTCGCACGATAGGCCTCGACACAGACGAAGTCGGCTATGTCTACAAACGGCTGCCTGACCCTCTCCCCTCCGGCATCTACGAGTGCAACTCGAGGTACATACAATCACGCCTCCTACCCAGCAAAGGGGTAGGCAGAGAATATTTGTTTCCATCTGCTACGACCCTGACATACATCAACACAACTAAGCCGCGGTGGCCTAGTGGTTTGACCTATGGTCTCTCAAGCAGAGGGTCGTGGGTTCGAGTCCGGGCTCGCATCTCTGAGTTTATCGGAATTTATGTTCGAAATTACATTTGTAATTTACCATGAGCTTTACGGTGAAGGAAAAGATCTTGAGGAAACATGCATACTCCTGAGAAGTAATTCAATGTTGTATGTGAAGTTCCCAATCCGCACTGGGCCCGCGTGGGAACTACGGCCCAAGCCCTCTCATTCTGAGAGGAGGCCTGTGCCCTGCAGTGGGATGTATATAGGCTGAGGCTAATTTGAATATAAAACTCGGTACAAAATTAGTACATACATAATATTGGCTCGTCACAAAACTGTCACAAAAAATGACACTGAAAAATTAAGGACTTTTTATTCATCAAAATCAATAGCACTCTTGATTCTGAGTAAGAAAACCTCAAAATTTCCTCAATTTCAAATAAGTTTTTGTTAAAAATAACTTTTTCGCAGACTGTTCTTTTTGTTGACTGTACTAGCATTGCCATCCACTGGAAGTGGGTCAAATTCGACTTCCAACATTTGACCATACATACATATACATACATTGCAAGTTAAATAAAAGCTTGTAAAAATGTAAACACGTTTTATTGACGACCGCTTTAGCCTAGTTGGTAGTGACCCTGCCTACGAAGCAAGAGGTCCTGGGTTCAAATCCCGGTAAGGGCATTTATTTGTGTGATGAGCACGAATATTTGTTCCTGAGTTATGGATGTTTTCTATGTATTTAAGTATTTATTTATCTATATAAGTATGTTTATCGTCGTCTAGTACCCATAGTACAAGCTTTGCTTAGTTTGGGACTAGGTCGATTTGTGTAAGATTGTCCCCTAATACCTATTTATTTATTATTTATTTATTTATTTATTGAAAATGACCATAAAATAAAAAAATATATATGTTTTTTTTGCCTACCATACTTTTTGCTATGAGAACTGCACGTTGATGCCAATAGCTTATTTATACTTTGTTCGTTTCAGGTGTAAATGCCGACAGACTTGTTTGAATCGGGTCGCTCAGCATCCATTACAGCTCAAACTTCAGGTGAGTTGTTTTTTTTTTTTTTTTTTTTTTTTTTATGTTAGAAAGGCCAGACAAACGAACTAGTGGGTGACCTGATGTTAAATGATCACCACTGTCCATAGACACCCGCAGCGCTTTACGCGATGCCAGTGCGTTGTCGGCCCTAAAGGAAAGGGAACAGGGGAAGGGGTGAGGGAGGGGAAGAGGGAAGGGGTGAGGTATTGGGCCCCCGGCACTCTCACTGACCGTACGAAACGCAAGCAGGATTACTGCTGCTTTACGCCGGTGTTCTGTGAGAGGGTGGTACTGCCCCGGAGGAGCCGGCCCATTCGCGATGCAGCGGCTAGCTACAACATGGCTCTACCACTACTAAAAAAGTACAGTTCTAGTATTTTTGTTTGTTCTAACCACTGAATAGAAAAATTGAAATTTTTTAAAACCCCCGACGCAATTTGGTCACACATATTTTGAAAAGAAAGTAAATTGCATGTACAACAACAAATAATAAAAATAAAACTAAATTCAAAATGAAGGGCAGTCCCAACCGAACAATATAAAATGACCCCACACTGTGTACTTTTTACAATACAATACAATACAAATATTCTTTATTGATCACCAAAAAAATACAGAAAAAAAAATATTCATAACAATAAAAAGAAAAACAGGCAGACAATAGGCGGTCTTATCGCTCAAAAGCGATCTCTTCCAGACAACCAATACTGGATACATGTACAAATATGAACAGTTTTATGTAGGTGGCGGAAACAACAGACAGGAGAAATGAAGAGATATTAATCAAAATATTAAAAACAATACAAATATACAATATTTATATACATAAATAAACACATACATTAAATATAATACCTATACACTACATACACTACATATACAGAATATCAATGAGAAAATGTCAAAAGGCCGCACGTGAGAAAAGTAACTCGGATTTAAAGACATAATGTAATAGTTATTTGTTATACAAGGGGGGAAAGTTGTATTTTACCTGCGAGTGTTCATTTGAAACACGAGCTATCGAAAGGATTCTATGATTGACCACGAGCGAAGCGAGTGGTTCAATAATAGAATCCTTTCGATAGCGAGTGTTTCAACACACGAGACGTAAAATAACTTTTCACCCGTGTATAACACAAAACTTTTCACCTCACTACAGCGAGGAATATAAGAAAAAGGGTTTGTACCTACTATGAATTATTATTTATTTATCTCTTTGTCAATACTTTAATTTTGAAGTATAGAAATATTGGCAAAATCAAAAATAATGCAAAATAGCCTAAGCATATCCAGTCTTTATGGAACTACTCCAATACCGACATTCCGCAAGCTCAATTCCGCATTTTGCACGGTTTCCCGTAATTCCACAGGTGTTAATACGTCTTCTTCACTCGAATCACTCATTTTTAATAACAAAATAACTAGAAAAACATGCGAATATTTAACGTTGACGGCTTAATTAATTGAAAAGTTTTGTTTGACTTAAGTTTTTTTTTATTATTTCGGATGCGTTTTGTTCGCACATCGACTTACTTGGACTGTCAGAACATTTTATCCGTTTTACAACAAGAATGAAGGTTAATGTTGAATGCTAATATTTATGAATTAAAATAAAGTTGTAAGACTGTATTTAGTGTTTTTTACTCGATGCAATTCATTAATTGTGATGTTCAAAATTCAGCACTTTTAACGTTTTGCCTTTTGTTAGCTGTCAAATATCACTTAAGCTGCCTTCAAATGTCAAAACTCTTTCTTCACAAGTGGATAAAAAGCGATTTTCTCAATAGATGTCAAACAAACAAAAAGGGCTTTCCGAGCTAGTGAGGTGAAAACAAATGAACAGGGAAGGACCGACGATTGAGGATCAAGTTAGTGACAAATAGTGAGCTTTGAGGAGGTTTTTAAAAATGGGAAGGGATTTAGCTTGCCTTAACGCCAAAGGAAGCGAATTCCAGAGACGAATGGCAGTCATAGTAAACGAGTTATGATAGAATTTAGAGGAAGAAGGAGGAACGGTAAGAAGAAAATTCTGTGCAGAACGAAGAGAGGACAAGAACTTAAAACGCTCTTGAAGGTATGGAGGAGTTGCAGGGTTAAAGAGTATGCTGTATAAAAGAGTAAGAATATGAGTACTACGGCGAAAACGGATGGGGAGCCACTTGAGATGCGTACGATAAAAGGAAACGTGGTCATACTTCCGCAAACCGAAAATGAACCGTATACAAACATTTTGGATACGCTCAAGCTTATTTAATTGCTCCTCTGTGAGATCTAAAAAGGAAACATCGGCGTAATCTAAAATAGGAAGTAGAAGAGAATTAGCCAGCGCAATCCTGGTAGCGAGAGGGAGAAAGTTACGAAGCCGTCTCAGAGACCCCACAGCAGCAAACATCTTCCTGCTAACCTGATTAACCTGCGGTGCCCACGTCAATGACCGATCTATGAGGACACCCAAGTTTTTCACCTGAACCGAAAAAGGTATCAGGGTATTATTAAAAAGTATAGGAGGCAGATTATTGAAATTAATTCTGGATATAAAATGTAAACTGCCGACTATAATAACCTGCGTCTTTGCTGGGTTAACGCGTAGACCATAGCGTTCACTCCAGCTGGCTATTTTGGCCAAATCGAGATTCGTAGCCTCAATGACGTCCGGAAGATCATCAAGTACACCCTGGGAATATATCTGAAGATCGTCAGCATAAAGGTGATAAGAAGAAACAAGGTTATGTGAAATGGAATTAATAAATACGGAAAATAATAGAGGTGATAGTACACCCCCCTGCGGCACTCCCGCCGACAGGTTGCACCAAGAAGAACGGGAGGCTTCCACCTTTATCCGTTGCCGACGCCCAACCAAGTAACTACGAAACCAATCAATTACCGGAGGAGATATGTTGAGAGAACCCAAAATCCCCAGCAAAACGTCAAAGTCAACAGCATTAAATGCGTTGCTAAAATCAAGCAGCGTCAATACCGTTAACTTCTTGCTGTCCATGCCCAACCGTATGTCATCTGTAATTTTAACGAGAGCGGTAGTCGTACTATGACCAGGACGGAAACCAGACTGGAAAGGGTTAAGGAGGTCATTACGGTTTAAAAAATGTGATAATTGCCGATTCACAAGACGCTCCAAAACCTTACTTACTACTTATTACTTAGAAGCAGGGCTCTGCTAACACTGGTTTTTTATAGATACGGCCGTTATGGCGTATATTTTTAACCGTCTTCAAAAAAAATCGTTATATATTCGGTTGCATTTTTTAAAATATTTGCTACTTCAAAACTTCGTCATTTAAATACCGAGTTTTTTTGACATGCAAATTTGTAATTGTACTTGGCTGGTTTTTTTAATAAATGTTCTTTTTCAGGTGTTCAAAACATTGAACCGCGGCTGGGGTATCAGAGCTCTGAACGACATACCCAAAGGCGCGTTTTTGTGCGTGTACGCAGGGAATCTACTCACGGACGCCACAGCCAACCTGGTAAAAATTCTTATACGAGCGTAGCGAGTCCTTTTCGTCAACGATTGGATTGACTACAGGGCCCGGATTCACCGCTAAGCAGAGTAGGGAAATACCTAAATAAATAATACAACTTAAAAACAGCCGTGGTGACCTATGGCCTCTAAAATACCACGTTCCCCAATTATCACATTTCTTAAAATACTACTACATTATAGCTAAACCGTTTAACAGTCCTCGCCCGCGCAGTACAGGGGCTGGGGGGTAAGACGGTCAGTTAAACGGATTAGCTATACCTATTTATTACGTTCCCATTATACCTGATGTCCAAAATAAGACATTCCACCAAAAAAATAACTCTCTGGCATCTTCGATTTTGTAATGTGGTGCAACGAATTTTCTTTCTGTATTACAGGATGGTTTGAACGAAGGGGACGAATACTTAGCTGAATTGGACTATATTGAAGTCGTCGAGCAAATGAAGGAAGGTTTCGAGGAAGATATCCCAGATGCCGACAAAAAGTTGGATAAGGTAATTGTAAATTAAAAATTAAAAAAACTCCCAACGCAATTAGGTAGACATGTGTTTGGAAATAAAGTAAATGCCCATTATGCGTCTAAGATCCCTTCCGCAGCTAACAAAAGAGCTGATAACTTTGAGACGGCTGAACCAATTTTAATGAAACATGTCTAAGTAAAGAACCATCGCCAAGAAAACTGCTTTCAAATTGGATCACCCATTTAAGAGTTAAGATGTCACAGACAGACACACAGATAGACAGATAGACAGAGAAGGACACACACACACACACACACACACACACACACACGCACACACACTTAGCGGTCAAACTTATAACACCCCTCTTTTTGTCGCGGTTAAAAATGATACCCTTACATGACTTTTTGAATGAAAGGTAGAATATACAAAAAATCTAAAAGTAAGATATTTATAAGTAAAAAAAACCGCCTTCAAAAAACACCCAGAAACTGAAAAGCAAAAAATATATATAAAATAAAAATTGAACAGACTACAAAAAATTATGAAAATATCTTTCATATTTCATGTTTTGCATGTTTTTAACTAAATATCGGCACTACGGCACTAGCGTGAGTAAAATTCTGGGAAATATGTCCAAGCACATTACCCTACCCTTACCCCCCTTACCCCCTTATACCCTTATAATTACAGTACAGTTATACATATATATAGTTGTAAAAAAATGATCCAGCAAGAAATCTTGTAATAAAAGTGATTGAAAGTGACAAAAAATGAAGTTGAAGAAAATAAAAAAATAAATAGAAAAAGATACTTCATACTTAACTTATAAAAGTGATTTTTATTACTTTGGTGTACGGAACCCTATGTTTGTATTCACGATATTGGCAAAGCAGGAGAGCGGTGACCAGGACGATGATTCGTCTACGACATCGTCGTCTGAAGAGGAAGAGGACCCGAGAAAGAACGCTGATGATGATGACTTCAGGCCGACGCTGCCGCTCGTGCACTCGCCCACCGAGTTCAGGTGAGTCCGTCTAGAGAAAAAATCGTGCGTGCAGTTCCTCCGCGCGGAAGAAGTGAAACTTCGTAATGTGGAAATGAAAAAGGCACTTATACATCAATATGAACCTTATTGCAATAACTTAAAGAACTAAATTTACTTATGTGTTTAAATTACTCACTAGATGGCGCTTTTATCAAGTCTCATATATTTGCACAGACAGTATGAGTTCTGCATCGCATACATCCGTTAGTATATATACAATGCGAGATTACTTGCTTCGGCAGTACATATACTAATGCTTTCATACCCCCTCCATGGTAGCGTTAAACGTTTAACGCAACCTTGTCGGAAGTCGCATAATAGAAGTTTCACTTCAATAATCTGCTGATAGTAGACGATATTCTTAAATTGAACATGGACAAGACGAAGGTCATGTCGAACGCCCATGTTGTACCATCTCCCGTTATAATTGGAGACTCTCCGCTCGAAGTTTGTGACGACTATATCGACGGTTAAAAGACAAAACGCATGAAGCGACATTTTTTGAACTTTACATGAAACCCGGCTCAAACAACGGAGAATAATTCGCTGATTTCTAATATGTATATAACTCATTTTGACAAAAAGTGTCGCTTCATGCGTTTTGCCTTTTATAACCGTCGATATCTAACTGGGACATACAGTTCAATTAGGTAGGTCCAATTTCGAGAAAGAGGTCAATCGACGAATCCGAATCAGCTGGGAAGCTCCGCAATATCTTGTCACCCAATATACCGCAAAGTCAATAGTCTTTGACCAGTGTGTGTTGCCAGCGATGACTTATGGCACTGAGACGTGGCCGCTAACGATGGCCCTCACAAGAAAGCTCAAAGTCACTGAGAGGGCTATACTTAGAGTTTCTCTGCGGGATCTCATTAGAAATGATGAAATCCGCGCAAGAACTAAAGTCACCGACATAGCTCGAAAAATCGCTAGACTCAAGTGTCAGTGGGCAGGGCACATCGCTCGTAGAACTGATGGCCGATGGGGCATATAGGTTCTCGAGTGGCGTCCGCGGACCGGAAGACGCAGCGTAGGTAGGCCTCCAACAAGATGGAGCGACGACCTGGTTAAGGTTGCGGGAACGGGAAGGTGGCTGCGAATGGAACAGGACCGATCTGTTTGGCGAGTCTTGGAGGAGGCCTATGTTCAGCAGTGGACGTCTTTCGGCTGAAATGATGATGATGATGATGATGAGTCAAGGAACATCCTGAAACTACATAGAGACGGGGAAAGAGAGCGAGAGAGAGAAAGGTATTTTCCTTTACCGTGAAGCTTATGCTGAATTTCAAATGTAATTTTGTGCGTAAATTTCGATAAGCTCAGAGGTGCAAGCCCGGCCTCGAAGCCACGACCCTCAGCTTGAGAAGCCGTAGGTCAAACCACTGGGTTATCATAGTTTCGACTACATACTCTCGGAATATCATATATCATATCTATTATGTAGGTAGATTTAAGGACTGATCACGTGACAGGTTGTACTTCTACCCATATATGTTTGTCGGATTTTGTGACATGGTGAATAAACAACTACAATTGATACAGAGCTCGTTATTTATTGAAAACATAACAATATCGATGGGTCGAAAAGCGTAGAAACGATAAATCGTCAAATCGAAATTATGGTTTCGATTGTCAATTTCGATTGGACGATTTATTGTTTCTACGCTTTTCGACTCAGCGAATATTCGATCCAGTAACAGTCGAGCCAAATAAATAAGGCTCATCCCAAACTCGGTCCAAACCTCTCGCAAGCCAGTGATTTTTGGCGTTCGTAAATAGCAGTTCAAACCAAACCCAACCGATTGAATTATCGCTACCAAACCCGTGAAGGCCCGTTCCTGAATTTAGACCCTGTACTGACATGTTCATTTATTGATTTTGATTTTATCTCCACAGCAAACGGCTTCGAAAGCGTGAGAAAACGAAGAACAAGGAAGACGGGAAAGACGAAAAGGATCCCAATTCTGAAGATAACTGCATCACCATAAGTGACGATGAAGAATGTGAGTTATACTTAATGTGACCATACGTCCCGTTTTGAACGGGACTGTCCCGCTCTCAGCTACTCTGTCCCGGTGTCCCGAAAAATTAGTTGGGGACGCGAAAATGTCCCGTTTTACTAAGATTTAGAATATAAACACGTAAGCGGTAGTCGAACAGGTATTATGTTAGTTATAATAGTAATTGTTAAAGATAAGTAATATTTCAAAAATCTTGCCAAGAGTCGTACACATTTTGGAATTTGTCACACTTGTCACCCAGTACTAAAGTATATTTGCGCATCGGAAAAAAAATACAACATTTGGGTGGTAAGCCGTTTGTTATTGTAAAACAAAAGTTTATTTTGCCCAAAATCTTCTTAAAAAGTCGTTGTCCCGTTTTAAAGTGAGAAAGAAATGGTCACGTTAGTTACTACATTTGCACGCTTGCCAAGGCCTGCCAAACGTCTGCAAGCTCCAAGCATATACAAACGCTTGAATGCCATTTACGCGCTTGCAAGTGCTTTTCAAGTTTGAATCGGTTTGCTAAATATGCAAACATTAAATTTAATGCGTCACTTTACAAAAAAAAAACTGCGGAACAAAGTTTTTTGCTAATAGTATTTGAATTTTGAACAGATTATTCGTATTGAGCAACGTAAAAGTAATATTGTAATTTTGTAAAAATCGACTTTTTTTTTCCTGGCATTCAAAGTGAAAAGCAGAGTGTTTAACGCGAGACTAAACTACCATAATGGCACGTGAGCTAAAGCCGCCCTCGCTCTGCTCGGTGGGCTAAATATCTCGTGTCATTATGGCTTGTTTTAGTCCCTTGTTGAACAATCTACTATTTTTACATATGTTGAGTGATTCCGTCTCATTCCTAACCTGTCAACGTTGTCGAGTCTACCCTCAATTAAAATAAAGGCAGTCAGCCACATATCGACTACATCCAAGCCTAATGCTTGACGTTTCAAAAGAAAATAAACGTTAACTTCCGTGACTCGAACAATCTGTACAATTTTAATGACAAACTACTTCTATTTTCCGCCGCGTGTGGCGCCACTAGCGCTGTCACTGCGACATTATATATGTTGTTAATATGCCAGTGTTTTGTTGCAGTGCGAGAACCAGCCAGGTTCTCGGCTCAGGCTGGCATGGGCGACAAAGGATTCGTGTCTAAGTACAAGTATGTATATAACATATTTTACAGACCAATATGGGCCCAATTGCATAACAAAGTACAACTTATATTACAAGCGGAACTCCCTTTCTAGTTAATATAACTGAAGCGAGAGTTCCGCTTGTAATATTAGTTGTACTTTGTTATGCAATTGGGCCATGGTCATCATTTCAACCGAAGTACGTCCACTTCACGCCCACGGCAGCAAAAATTTGGAATGACCTGCCACCGCCGTTACGCAAAAATATCTCCCAAAACAGCTTGAAAAACAAATTGAGCCTTTTATTTCTAAATAAACATATAAATCCCGAAGCCACTTGTCCTCATTAGGGTGTTGGGTTCGATGTTGTGTCATGCACGTGCGGTTGTTAGTTTTTTTTTTATATATGGTTCAATTAGTTTTATAATAGTTTTCAAGTTTGAATTTGTTGGCTAAATGTACAAGCATTTTAAGAGTCACTCTAATTATTCCTACTGGCTCACATTTTAGCACTCATTTGATGCCTATTATTAAATATATAATTCTTTAAATTCTTTATATTAAAATAAAAGTGTACTCTAACTTACCCACAGATCTGAAAAAAAGGCCTAATCCATTTAACACGCTTAGTTATAAGTTCAATGTAGAAAATAATACCTTACTTTTAATATTGTATCTTTTTTTCCAAGTGTGTTGATAAAATTCTATTCTATTCTGTTCACTGAACTTGCCTCCCCTAACGCGTTCAGTATTGGTAGAGCCATGTTGTAGCTAGTCGCTACATCACGAATGGGCCGGCTCGTCCGGGGCAGTACCACCCTCTCACAGAACACCGGCGTGAAGCAGCCGTAATCCTGCTGCGTTTCGTACGGTCAGTGAGAGCGCCGGGGGCCCACACTGAACTATTTTTAAATCGTTGTACGGAGGCCGGGAACTCTATGTATGTACGAGTCGAAGTCGTACTTGACCGGTTTTTTTTTACTACGCAGGTCGGTGAGGGCTCATTTCGGTAAAGACGAGGCGTGCTATATCATGGACGCTAAGGTTCAAGGCAACATTGGCAGATATCTCAACGTAAGTAACTACCTTCGTGGCATGGCTTCGTGCTTAAAAACAATAATTAAGATTTGAGTTGAGACTCTTCTCTGAAATTCTGTTTGTGTTTGTGGCATCGCAGCTCCCTAACGGATGAACTGAATTTGTTTTTTTTTTGTTTTAAAGATGAATTAGTCCGGAGGATACTTAGCTATGTTTAATGAAAATCGGTTCAAGATGGCCGCCGCCACAAAATGGCGGATTACATATATTTTTACAACTCCCTCCCCGGGTATCAAATGAAGGGCTTGACTAGTAGAATACTATGATAAATTTCAAAACCAAGACGACCGCCTCCACAAACTGGCAAATTACTTACGTTTTTCAAAAATATGTGTAACAAAACTTTTAATATCAATTTTGTATTCCAGCACTCGTGTACCCCAAACGTGTTCGTCCAGAACGTGTTCGTGGACACCCACGACCCCCGCTTCCCGTGGGTCGCGTTCTTCGCACTGTCCCACATCCGCGCGGGCACGGAGCTAACCTGGAACTACAACTACGATGTGGGTTCGGTGCCCGGCAAAGTGTTGTACTGTCACTGCTCAGCGCCCAACTGTAGGGGGAGGCTGCTGTAAAAAAATGAATCATACTCTTACAGTCTATTGTCACTGAACTAGATAATGTTATGAGTAGTGTTCCATAGGACTCGAAACTTTATAGCCGGAATAGGGATGATGTTGACGCCATCAACCAGATTAATTTTCGATTAACTACAAAATTACATTTTTTTTTTAAATTTATTTACACAAAAACAAACAAAAGAAGTACAGAAATACTTATGTTAAAATACATCTGCCAAACTGCATAGCAGTTTGTTGGCAGAAAGTTTATAACTCTCACTAGGTACTTAAATTAATAAGGTATTTCTTGTTGCTTGAAAACAAATAAATAGTTAGTTGATTGAGTTGGCGAACAAGTGACGTCATAAGTTGCTGTTGCCGTTCAAACTCTACGGGAGGATTGTGTTTTGACAGCTCATAATAACTTTGATATCAATACTAGATGAAAAAACCGCCTGTATAATTAACGTTCCCATGGAAATTCCGGAAAAATATATACCCTATGTCACCCTCGGAACTGAGACGAATCTAATGACACCTCACACTTCAAAATCCATTGAGCCGTTTAGGCTGCAGGGCGTGCCAAAGAATGATACATACATACATAAATACATACGCTCGAACTTTCTTCGACAGTCGGGTGAAAAAGCGTCGAGATTATTAAATAGTACCTGGGCGACCGAGCTCTGCTCGGGCAGAAACTCGGTACCAAGCGTTTTCCCAGAGATAAGACCAAGCTAGATCAATTTTTCATCCCCGAAAACCCCCACATACCAAATTTCATCGAAATCGTTGGAGCCGTTTCCGAGATCCTGATTATATATTTGCGGGAGAGGGGGTTCGGGGGTTTCAAGGGGGGATGGAAATTTCATTGATTTTGCCGTAGGATGCACCGTTTTCAAGATATTTGACAAAAAAACCGGAGGGGGTGGGGGGGTGAGCCACGTTAAACTATCGTCCGTAAACCGACTTTACAGACAACCGGTTTTTCTTGTTCTTTGCTCCCAATAGGGAACGTGCACATAGACGGTGCTGCCAACTGGTGTCATAAGGGTGCCATCAATTTGAATGCTTTACCTTGATAAGTTTGTTTTACTGTCCGCATAGTGTCTCTTTTGTCGCATTAGTGCTGCCGCCTATAGTTACTGCACGTTCCCTATAATACTTTTTCTCACAAAAGAAGAAACTTCGTTTTCTCATGAAAAATAAACTTAAAAAAAAGCCGGCGAAATTTAGCTTTGTATTCTAATGCAAACAAAAATAGCCGGAAAACACGAGTAAAAGCGGTTTTCTGAAAATGAATCATAGCTAGATCAGTTTTTCATCCCCGAAAACCCCCACTTACCAAATTTCATCGAAATCGTTGGAGCCGTTTCCGAGATCCTGATTATATATATATATATATACAAGAATTGCTCGTATAAAGGTATTAGATTTTTTATACACTCAAATATATTTTGTTTGGTGATTAAAATATTAAGTCTCAATTTATGATAAAGACTTAGCCTATAAGTATATAGCCTTTCCGAAAGCGAGCTCCGAGAGTCTAGCCAGCAGAATATAACTAGTCTCGGCCTAGTGAGCTTTATTGTCTTATAGTCCTCTAGGCGTCAAAATCAAAGCCAGTCTTAAAAAAACTAAAAGGCTCGAGTCCTTCGGAACACTAATTATGATAGTCGTCAAAATGTTGCATTTGAATATACTGAAACCTCAAAACACACGTGCAATATAGATACGTCTGTGCGGCACATGTTTTCATTTGGTATTTGTGCCAGTTCTTTCTTATAGTGGAAGCTTGATAAAAAATTGTGTTTATTATTTCTGTCAGTGCAATGCAATTAAATCTCTGCTGGTACAGTCGGCATAAACATCGAAGCTGTCATAAGAGTAGTCACAAATATCTAGTTCAACCCCCTCCACCCCCAAATATCTGAATAAGCATTTATGCGATTGACAATACAGTCGTTTTTAGATGTCTATCAGCACCTAGACAGCTCGGATGTTGATGATTATCACGAAGTACAATATACACCGTGAAATTTTAGTGGTTGTTTTCCCGAAACGAGGTGATTTAGTTTCGAATGTACAATCGATTTATAATTACTATTTTGACTAGAGTTAAAAATCCAATTGTGAAAAACTAAAGTCGAAAATGACCGCAAACCAATAGTAACGCTTCGTTGGTACAAGTAGCGTACGATCGTACGATAGGTTAGGTACCAACGAAGCGTTACTATTGGTTTGCGGTCATTTTCGACTTTCGTTTTTCACAATTGGATTTTTGGCTCTAGTCAAAATAGTAATTATAAATCGATTGTACAATCGATACTAAATCACCTTGTTTCGGGAAAACAACCACTAAAATTTCACGGTGTATGTTCAGCGGCAGCTTTTCAGCTATTGGCATCTTCAATGACAATCCTGTCAAGACATTCGATTTGGACCGTAAATGTTGCTATGGCATATACTAAAAATGTTTATGTACTTAACTAAATGTAAACAAACAGAACAACCAACAGTTATGGCGTCGGGTTAGCCAGCCAAATGCAATATTTGTAATTGACTTTCACGCGTCGCATTATCGACGTGCTACTTAGTTTAGTCGCATGATAAAATATTATGCGACTAAAGTAAAGAATATGTTGATAATTACTAAGCGAATAAACTAAAGAGTATGTCGATAATGCGACCCGTGAAAGTCAATTACAAATATTGCATTTGGCTGGTTAATCCGAAGCCATAACTGTTGGTAGTTCGTGTTTGTTTACATTTAGTTGTACCTAATTGTTTCTAGTAATAGTATAATTTGAATATAAATTTCTGTTAGACCGCACATATATTGCCGGTATCGATTTAAGGGTTTAAGGACGCGACGTCTCGTATAAACATTGACAATCCTCTTGATTTACCTTTTGAACGCCACACGTCTCGTTTTTGTTACGAACAAAATTGATTCTTATGCGGATGCGGATAGGTTAGGTTTTGTACTACCGTATTGTCGTCTATAGGATATTTTTTTGTTCGAGTCTCTGCTGTGGACAAGGCAAAAAGTTAAGGGTCTATCTATAGCCAATATTTTTTAGTAAAGTCTACATCGGCGTGCGGGACGCCCGGCCAACTTTCGGCCCTTCTAAATAGATCTCAAGTTAGCTGACGAGCGAGTCGCTAATTTTGTGTCCACAGGAGAGACAACTTTTGTTTCTTACCCTGTGTATTACGTAAGACCCATAGGCGACGCTGGAGTTCAAAAGGTGGTCCTTTATATTACCAAGGATGATATAGACTGGATTGGCAGTCGCCATAGTACGGACGGATCGGCCGCGGTTTTTGTAGTTCGATTATTAAATCTAGATGGCGCTGAAATATAGCCAGAGGCTTTGAAGGCAAAACAATAAGACTACAGATATTTCATATCACTGCAAATGTATTACTATGCAATATTTTTGAAAAATAATACATTTGTAGTAATATGAAACATCTGTAGTCATATTGCTTTGCCTTCAAAGCCTTTGGCTATATTTCAGCGCAATCTAGATTTAATAATCGAACTACAAAAACCGCGGCCGATCCGTACTATGGCGACTGCCAATCCAGTCTATATCATCCTTGATATTACTGTCAGATTCTTCTCTGTTACTACCTACTTCTGTACGTACATGTGTGTGGTTCGAAGTGGTAAAATTAATATCATGAGATGTATGTTGTAATGAAGTTTCTCATCTACGAATAGCCGAATCGTCTTTATTAAAATGTATGAATAGTGAGTATTGTACAATTATTTTGTATGTTTAAACTCGTTTAGGAGTTAAAACTCGCAAGGCCCTGCTGCATACTATATTTTAGTACCAAGCAAATGTCAACTTTTGATGATCAATTGGTAAGTTTAGTCAAAATTTGCCCTGGGCTTTACAAGGATAAGATTTTTTCTCATTGTTTTCCAGATCTCCTAGTTAGTTGAGTTGGTATTTTTTGTTTGTGAATTTCTTGCAAGAGACATCCTTCTGAGTCCCAGCGTACTTTATAAAGAACAAATCGTCATTAATAACAGCCGAATGTACTATATAAAGTACAAATTATTCAATGAATAAAGAACATTAAAGACGTTGAAATAAGTTTCAAAATTGCAAAACGTAGGACTAGGTCTTATGTTCTACATTGGTTAGAAAAGGCTGGGAATCGGGAGGATAATAGGTGTATATGTATATGTTGGTAATTGTATCTCCTTCACTCGCGTGATAAAGATATACAGGCTGATTCTGGAGATATGATCGGAGTCAACTTTGCACAACCAAGGATGATATAGACTTGATTAGCAATCGCCATAGTTCAGATCGTCCGCAGAAAAATAGTTCGATTATTAAATCTAGATGGCGCTGACATATAGCCCGAGGCTATGAAAGCAAAAAATAAGACTACAGACAGATTTTTCTTATTACTACAAATGTATTACTACATCCTACATAGCACTATTGAAGTTTCTCAACCCGGCTGCATATGTACTACTTCCTTCGGACTTTGGTCCCCAGGCATAGCGTCTATCTGTCTGATATTCCCACATGTTCTGATTAACGCAATTTTCGTTACCAAAGGAATCAGTTAAGTTTTGTTTTCATTAAGCTTTAATTGTAAAAAAAATTAAAACTACCCACTAACCCACAAAAGAACACTAAAATCTTAAACTACTGTTACGAAACGAAGCGTTTTCGCTCTCTCTTCATCAACCGTACAGCTAAAGAGTGGAATTCCCTACCTGCATCTGTGTTCCCTGAACACTACAATCTGGCCGTAGGGTGAATGAGCATTTACTAGGCAAGCGTACTCCATCATAGACCCTATCATCGCTTTCCATCAAGCGTGATTGTGGTCAGACGCAAGCCTGTATTGTATAAAAAACACTAGCCTACAATCAACGGAGTTGGTCCAGGTCCCCCAGAATCGCTTGTAGTTATTCATTCGCTGTCACCTTTTTATGAGTAGTAACTTGCATAAAACATTTATCACCTGGATTTTCTTGAAGTGGAAATACAATTGACAACTGTACTCGTAAGTTAAGCAAATTTGTAATTTAATTAACTAATGATTGTTTTGTAATGATTACTGTATTAGTATAAGGTTAAGAATGAAATAAAATGACCAAGTAATTTATTTTTTATTTCTAACGGAACTAAAATTAGTGCTAATTCTGTAATGCTTCATTTTAAACACTTGAAATAATAATATATTTTTCAAGTGCAAAAATATTTTTGCATTTAACATCTGCCAAGAGAAATATTTCTCTATTGTAGCTTAAATTGAGTTACATATGTATCGGCCATAATTATGTACCGATACCTTAATTCGATGACATAAGACCTATGGGACATATTTATGAGCAAGTTGTATGCATCCATATTTTTGCAGTTGACTGTACACGGTAAAACGACTAGGCCCGAAAACCCAACTTATAATATCTTGCCCGTATCCCACAAAAGAAAGAAGACATTCCAGAGAAATTTTAAGTTACCTTTAACCTTTTCAACGCCGCGCCTCGACAAAACGTAAACCTGCTTTGAATCTTATGTCATTGTGTCAAGATCACTTTGACAGTGTACTTTGTGACACCTATAATGCACCTATACACCGTGAAATTTTAGTGGTTGTTTTCCCGAAACGAGGTGATTTAGTATCGATTGTACAATCGATTTATAATTACTATTTTGACTAGAGTCAAAAATCCAATTGTGAAAAACGAAAGTCGAAAATGACCGCAAACCAATAGTAACGCTTCGTTGGTACCTAACCTATCGTACGATCGTACGCTACTTGTACCAACGAAGCGTTACTATTGGTTTGCGGTCATTTTCAACTTTCGTTTTTCACAATTGGATTTTTGACTCTAGTCAAAATAGTAATTATAAATCGATTATACAATCGAAACTAAATCATCTCGTTTCGGGAAAACAACCACTAAAATTTCACGGTGTATGTGTCGTTGGCGTTGAAAAGGTTAATTTTCGCATTTAACGCACGCATTTTCGTGGCTTTCGCCTTGTGCCGCTCCTAAACTATGAGCAGTCATTTGAACGCACATGTGCGTTTGTGGCACCCGAAGAAGCCTCGAGTCTGACAGCCGGCAGAGAAAGCGTTAAATTAATTAATATTAGGCCGACTTGCACGGATCAAGGTTACCTATTTAACTCCGAGTTAGTATTTACTTTTTAACCATAGCTTGACCGTGCAAGCGCCCCTTAGGAAGTCCACCGAAATACTCTCCCCAAGATAATACCACCGGGCGCTACAACAAAACACTTGATAATTGAATCAGTTTATTTGTTACAATCCGGGCATGATGTACGCGATGTTGTGTAAAGTGTCGGCGAGCAACGCCGGCGGCGGCGCCACGCCGGGCAGCGCGCGGCAAACGCCCAGCAGCGGCGCCAGCGAACACAGCAAAGTGTCCAATAATACCGACACCGATCCCGACACTGCTATCTGACCCTGTCCACAACAACTTTCAAATGTTAAACAAACAAGACCCGTGGTGAAAAATTGTACTAGATTAGTAGAAGATCACAGCTCTAATTTACTAGCTGTTGCCCGTGACTCCGTCTGCGAAGAGTAATAGGGGTATGAAAAATAGATGTTGACCGATTCTCAGACCTACCCGATATGCACACAAAATTTCATGATAATCGGTCGAGCCATTTCGGAGGAGTTTGGTAACAAACACCGCGACACGAGAGTTTTATATATTAGATTTTGTCAACATCATCATCATCATCTCCTATATAGGTACTGTCAAGGACTTTAATTCATGAGCCACCATGGAACCTTTTCAAAGGAAGACATTACGATTTTCCTTGTTAACTAATGCTATGTCACTATGACGTTTACTGTGAAATGGTTCCATGGTGGCTCATGAATTAAAAGTCCTTGACTGTACGTCCCACTGCAGGGTACGTGCTCAGGATTGGAGGCCGTAGTACCTACGCGGGACCAGTGCGGATTGGAAGCTTCACACACACCACCATGTATGTCATGCCACTGGCATTGAATGATAATATTACGAGACAGTGAAAAATTCGTGTCTGAAATACGGGACATTGATCACACACGTGCCTCATGGGACAGGGAACCTATTTAGGTGTCGAACTTTTTGAACTTCTCCCGTATCCTACGTTATGTGTACGAGTAGAGTAATGCAGTCCGTCTGCACGGCACTTTAAGAGGATACGATGGCTGAGAGACTTTTGAGAAATAGGTATTTTAATGAAATGTCGCTGTTTCGCCCGAACCCCTCCGTGCCAGTATAGCGAGAGCGGGACAACTGCAGCTCAGACCGTTAATAGGCGCGTAAAATTTATCAAAACACCATTTCGTAGTCCCCTGTTTTCTTCTCGAAAACTGGACCAATAATAGTACATTACTGCAGCGGCCGCGAAACAGGGGATTGCCGGCCGAGTAGTTATAGATGGCCGAGTGTTAACGAGGCCATCTAGAGATACGAGGCCGGCAATCCCTGTTCGTGGCCAAGGCTTGTATAGTTTTTCTCAAACATGCATCATCATCATCACCACCATCATCACCGCCATCATCATCACCATCACCACCACCATCACCATCACCATCACCATCACCATCACCAACAACATCATCAACATCCATCAACATCCGTCAACATCCATGAACAAGAACATCCATCAACATCCATCCATCCATCCATCCATCAACATCCATCAACAACCATCAACATCCATCAACATCCAACAACATCCATCAACATCCATCAACATCCATCAACCAACATCCATCAACATCCATCCATCCCTCCGTCCGTCCATCCATCCATCCATCCACGTCGACCACGTCGACCTATTAAACGTCATGGTGCTGTGTCACATAAAACAATAGACGATCACTTTGCTGGCCTTGGCCAGCAATGTTGTATGAAATTCCATTATTGACCTCTCGTGACAGTTCAGTCAGTTCTGCAACGTGACAGTTCGTGGCGTATTTTAAGGAACATAACGTCAATATTTCATAGCATGTTTGAGAAAAAATATTTTGGACAGATTTAGCTATGCCCCTATGTTTTCCTTTTTTTGTTTATATGGGGGATTCTTTTCTGATGAGTGTCTGAAAATGACGTTGAAATTGGGCAATTTTTTCAGTTTTTGAAAGCTCATATTTCTTATGTTAAAAACAAAACATAGGGGCATAGTTATGGTAGATACAGATTACACATTAAAAAAAATTTGGCTCTAAAGCCATTATCCAGGAAGGAAACAGGGGGACAACGTTTGTATGGAGAAATGGTGCGCATCGTACCCTCTTAACACTACGGCATGGTATTTTGGAATGATCATTTGTGGCCCGATGTTTACGCTTTTGAGGTTACCTCGTGCTCTTTGAGCCGTTCCCCGATGATGGCCAGACTCTCCCCCAGCAGTCGCAGATGCGCGGCCACCTCGGCGGCGCCGCAGCCCGTCACGCGGTACACTCCCGCGCCGGCCGCCGCGCCCGCAGGCGACACCGGCTGCGGACATAGTCTCGTCAGAATCGCTATCCCGCGGGAACTGCAACTTTCCAGGACAAAAATTATCTAATTTATTGAATCAGGCGTTACTTTGCGGAGGTACATATTAATGAACTAAAACAATTACTTTGCTCACCCGCGACCTTACAATAGTTACGTTTATGCAAGAAATGTGCGTTCATGCAGTTCCTCCACCTCCACACTGTACGAACACACACAAATCACATAAACCCAACCATCACCACCACCAAGCTACACTGACGCGTTTCGAACTCAACCAGAGCTCATCTTCATAGTTACCACAACCGTATGCTATGCTACCAAATGTTAAACTCATACATACTTGTAGCATAGCATACGGTTGTGGTAACTCTGAAGATGAGCTCTGGTTGAGTTCGAAACGCGTCAGTGTAGCTTGGTGGTGGTGATGGTTGGGTTTATGTGATTTGTGTGTGTTCGTACAGTGTGGAGGTGGAGAAACTGCATGAACGCACATTTCTTGCATAAACGTAACTATTGTAAGGTCGCGGGTGAGCAAAGTAATTGTTTTAGTTCAAAAATTATCCTACGACGTCTATTTTAAGAATTTATCGAACCGGTTTTTTTTGTTTGAACGCGCTAATCTCAGGAACTACGCTCCGATTTGAAAAATTCTTCCAGTGTTAGATAGCACATTTATCGAGGAAGGCTATAGGCTATATATCATCACGCTAACACCAATAGGAGCGGAGCGGAAGAATGTTTCAAAATCGGGGGTTTTTGAAGTAAATTCTATAGGCACGCTTGACTTGGGAGTACGGTGTTGAATGTGAACGCGGGTGTGCGGGGGGGGTTCGGGGGCGTGTAATTTTTTTATATCGAGGAACTAAGGAGAGCCATAATTGATGAAGAAGCAAATTGGATAAAAAAAAATAAGCTGCCCAAATTACTAATTCCACGCGGACGGAGTCGCGGGCAAAAGCTAGTTAATAATACATTTGCAGTAATATAGTAATATAAAAACATCTCTGTAGTCTTATTGTTTTGCTTTCAAAGCCTCTGGCTATATTTCAGCGCCATCTAGGATTTAATAATCGAACTACTTTTCCGCGGCCGATCTGTACTATGGCGACTGCTAATCCAGTAGTATATATCATCCTTGATAATACTTAAAATTTAAGACTTAAATTGTTCTAAAAATTACATGTATTAAAGGTTGTACAGTCAACGTCATAAATAAATGATCACTTTTGTGCCTTGTCGCTTTCAGTCCTTACATAATTTCGTATGGCTTTTGAAACATGACGTTAAAGTGACAAGGTACATAAGTGGTCACTTATTTATGACGTTGACCCTACCTAAAATAAAAAGATAGTGAAACACTCCTTTACATAAAGCTACCGACGACTTTTCAAATGTGCATATTAATAGCAAATGTGCATATTAATGTGTATAACATGTGCATAAACATTTATAACCATCTACCGGATGACATAAAGCTGCTTCGAGGGAACCTTTTTAAGCGTAAATTGACTGACTGGCTTCTGGATAAATGTTTTTATAGTGTTAGGGATTATTTAGAATTTAAGATTAATCAATTATAATTTATTATTATTATTACTGACGATGTGTTATAACGGAAACGAATGATTATTAATTATTATTTGCATTTATCAAAAATATACTTGTATTAATTAATTTAATTATAAATTGACATCTTTCATTATTTAAATTCAATCAATATTTGCACGCTTGCATGCAGGCTGAATACACTGTACCACTTTCTTGTAACACCTTAATAACTGTATTCTAGCAAATAAACTTATTTTGATTTTTTTTTTTTTAGCCAATTCATAAGCGTGCGGCCCACAGTAAGCCCTCACTTTATCTAATGTGGCCCTTGATCATAAAAGTGTGACGACCACTGGTGTAAATGGAAACAATTTTCTTTCAGGTTGGGACAAGTTTACCTGCGCAACATTTGAAAACGACCCAACTGATGTTAGGGCTAATTATTAGCAGAGGTCGGAATTTTCACGGCATTTCAGGCCAAGATTGACCTATTTTAACCAGGTGAAAGAAAAAGTGGGTGTCGTGTCGTATCAGGAAGTCAAACGGCTGGTCGAAGACCGCGCGCAGTGGCGGTTACTCCAACGACAAGAGCTCTTAAATGTAAAAAGGAAAAGAATACTCACGACTAAAGCCTGTTGCGGGGGCGTGGTCGGGGACGCCTGCGCCCTAGCGCGGTTGGCCGGCGGCCGGCCTGGCCCGAAGCCGGACGGCTGACGGACACCTGGCGAAGACAAACATACAAACTATAAAAACTTTTTGATAAAAAATTAAACCGCCGAAAAAACTGTAAAGCAAAAAATAATACCTTTTTTGTTTGACCTTTATCTAGGTACCAGTTTGAAGTCGATGCCTCAGCACTTAGCCAGGAGGAGTGGACCTATAATCGTCTACCTGATTGGCTTCTATCACTCCTCCTGGCTCGTGCTGAGGCATCGACTTCAAACTGGTACCTAGATTAAGGTCAAACAAAAAAGGTATTATTTTTTGCTTTTCAGTTTTTTCGGCGGTTTAATTTTTTGTTAAAAAGTTTTTATTTTATACTTTTTTTCCATCCTTGGGGTAATTTTTTTTTCCAAATTTATAATACCAACTTCAAGGTATACCCTATCTATCCAATAAAAAAGAATTATGAAAATCAGACTACTCTGTAAAAAGTTAGTCAATCATCCCCTGTTTTTCTACCCTTAGGGTAGGAATATTGTTTCCAAATTTAAATGGGACCACCCTCGGGGTATACGCTTTCCAATAAAAAAAGAATCATCAAAATCGGACTACTCTGTAAAAAGTTATGCGTGATCATACATAAAAAAAATATATACACGTCGAATTGAGAGCCTCCTCCTTTTGTTTTCGTCGGTTGATTAGTCAACGCGTTCACAGTCCCATACAAATATCAATATCAATTATACTGTTCTAAACTTTCGTGATTTTCATTCATAATTATTATAGTAAACGGGACTTGTCACGCAAACAATATCTACCTCGACGGTTTTTCAGAACTTAGGTTAGGTTTCTTCATTTTTAGGGTTCCGTAGTCAACTAGGAACCCTTATAGTTACGCCATGTCTGTCCGTCTGTCTGTCTGTCCGCGGCTAAGCTCAGAGATCGTTAGTACTAGAAAGCTGTAATTTGGCATGAATATACATATCAGTCACGCCAACAAAGTGGTAAAATAAAAAATAAAAAATAAATTTTTTTTAGGGTACCTCCCATAGACGTTAAGGGGGGGTGATTTTTTTGTCTCGACTAATCCTATAGTGTGGGGTATCGTTGGATTGGTCTTTTAAAACCATTGCGGGGTTGCTAACATGATTTTTCTATTCAGTGATCTGTTTGCGAAATTTTCAACTTTAAAGTGAAAATTTTCATTAAAATCGAGCGTCCCCCCCCCTCTAAAATCTAAACTGTTAGGTGGAAAAATTTTAAAAAATTCAGAATGGTAGTAAATATATCAAATTTACTAGGAAAATTATAGCGGCTAAGATTGCTTGGAAATTATGTGTAGTTTAAGAGTAAATAGTAGCCCAAGGTATAAAACATACCTAAACTTGGATGATTCCGTACACATACGAAATCCTTAGAAAAATATTACTTGATTTTTTTGTAATGGCTACGGAACCCTACCTTGTGCGTGTCCGACATGCTCTTGGCCGGTTTTTGATAGTCGCTTCACAACAACCTACAACCAAAGTATATCGTAATAGGGGCAGACCAAAGCGGAGATGGAGGGACAACCTAGATATTTATCATGTGGGATTGAAGGAGCTCGCGTTTGATAGGCGAGAGTGGGGCAAGAGAGGAGCAGCCCAGCAGTGCGATACAAAAGCAGGCTAATAAATAAAATGAAACATCACTCACTGGGGTTGGATATGATCTTGCTGACGCCAGAATGCAAGCTCTGCTCCTTCTGCATCGCAAAACGCTTCGCCTTCCGCTTCCACAGGTACCGTTCGTTGTAATTCACCTGAAAATGATACAGTTATATTGTAACGGAAATTAAATACTGGTAACGTCTTTACTTTGATGAAAGCTCGTATCACAAAATCGATAATCTAGCCAAGTAAACTTCAAGTGTGCATCAAGGTTATTTAATATGTATGTATGGGTCAAAACTTGCAAGTTAAATTTGACCTACTTCCTGGTAACAAGTTAGCTACGAAGTATCTTTTTGTATTTATTTTTTCAACTTCATTTTTTATTACTTTTACGGTCATCCCGCGAAACCATATATTTCATACTAAATACAAACTGAAATATAGATGCACAGAAAAAACACCAGAAAAAAGACCAATGCTGGGAATCGAACCCAGATCCTCAGCATTATGTGCCGTGTGCCATACCCCTACACCACCACTGGTCTAGAGTTTAGACACGAATCTTTCCCATACATCTTACATTTCAGTCTGTTAAATCATCACCTTATGCAGTGATAAGCGCGCATTTATGTTACACCCTCTATCGAGAGATTTCAACACTCCTTCGGAACTAACCGCTCACCAGGACAAGAGACGGCGCTACTGGGCAACTTTTACTTCCTGGTTTACGATTGAGCTGAAATTTTGCATGCATGTATGAATCGGATGACAATGCAATATTAATATGACATTGAGGTGATCTGATGATGAAGTTGGAAGCTGGCCATAGGAACTCTGTAATAAAATGATACAACTGCATCGAGTTTGGGCTCGTTTGATTCGTCTTGACGAGTACTTTGGTACCCCAGGGGGAAAAAACTACAGTCAGCAAAAAAAGCTTGTATTAAAAATATAATTTTTAACACAAACATATTTTCAAAGTAGTAGTAGTAGTGGCATTTCAAATCGTTAAAATATCAAAAAGTTTTTTTTTCTGTCCGAAAAGGTAAACTTTTTGCAATTGTTATAAATAACCTAATCTAACGGGTTATATGTGATGCTGTTTTAATAAATTCCGAGAAGTTTAGTTTCAGAAAAATGAACTAAAACAATTACTTTGCTCACCCGCGACCTTACAAGATTCATAAGACCTTAAGATTTATGGCATTTTAAAATCAAACAATATTAATGTTGCCTTTAAGACTAACAACTCTTTGTACTCTAGGCTATGTAACCACAAAGAACAGGTAGATAAGGGAACTAGATCGGGGGTATACAAGCTTACTTGTAATGACTGCAATGGGATATACGTAGGACAGACAGGCCGAAGTTTTAATACTAGATTTAAAGAGCATGTTTCGGCATATAGGAATGAGCATCCAGATAGATCGAATTTTGCAAAACATTTGTTGGAATCAAATCATTCATTGTTAGATTCAGATTCTTATGAAGTGTTACATTATTGCGGCAAGGGGTTGCGTCTGGATGCTCTGGAATGCATGGAAATAATTAGGTACAACACTATGGGGTCTATTATTAATGAACAGGTAAATTTAGTATCTTCTCCTTTACTGCGGCTTGGGTCGAATTTGAACAGTTAGTAATTAATTAAATATGCCTTATAAATAAATAAACAAAAAAAAAAAAAAAAAAATCATGGTAGTTTTTTTTTATATGTCAATAAAAGTTAATTTTTGTGGGGTAGTTTGAGAATAAGAAAAATAAAGTGGGTACTTGAGAAGTTACAGTGACAAGTTAAAACATTTGTTTTGGTTTGTTAGTTTAACGTTTGGTAGCATAGCATACGGTTGTGGTAACTCTGAAGATGAGCTCTGGTTGAGTTCGAAACGCGTCAGTGTAGCTTGGTGGTGGTGATGGTTGGGTTTGTGTGATTTGTGTGTGTTCGTTCGTGCGGTGTAACTATTGTAAGGTCGCGGGTGAGCAAAGTAATTGTTTTAGTTCATTAATATGGACCTCCGCAAAGTAACGCCTGATTCAATAAATTTCAGAAAAAGTTTTTGATATTTTAATACATCCAATACACAATTTAACTTTTCGATGACAACGACATATCGACGTTACTCTGTGTCAACCTCATATATGAAATTTTACTTAATTGGAATAACCACTTTAGACACAAGGCTTAAAGTGGTTATTCCAAATTCATAAAATTTCATATACGAGGTTGAGTTAGAGGACCGTCGATATATCAGCACCGCAGGTTCTACGCCAACGACTGATATATCAGTCACGTCGTGCAGAGCGATATCTACCTACATGCATTTCGGTAGGGTTCAACTTCGCGTTTGACATTCCGATGTCATGACGTGTGAGTAAGAGCTGTTGTATTTGACAGAGCGTTGAAAAGGTTAATAACCGAAGTTTATCTTTGTAAAATTTTTGCTTATTACATAATATATTTGATGGCTAGGTTCCCTATACTTACATTGGCCCACATTTCGCCGAGCCGTTTGGAGATGGCGGAGAAGTCCATGTCCGGATGACTCCTGAGCAGCTCGTTGCGAGCCTCCTTGGCCCACATCATGTATGCTGTGATACGCGTCTTGCCTGAAACAACGAGTTAATGGATTGAATAATGTGTCTTTACGGGATCATATCAAAATACATAAAAGTTAAAAAAGAATAATGGATGAAAATTAATTGTCAATATTGATTTTTTTTTTTTTGTCTTGGCTTTCACCCTTGCTATTTTAGCAAGGCGTATTTTGCCAATGTCAAAGTAGAGACATAACACACATGAGGAGACTGTTTGGTTTAAGAAATTTTGATTTTGGGGAAGGAATAGACATATTCCTATATATATATTGAATTGTGGTGTTAAATTTAATGAAAATCAATTTAAGAGTAGACTATAAATAAAATGAAATCATTAGTATAAAATAATTAATAATACTGAAATGTTATTTATTACAAAATGAAATTTTATTTAGAAATGAAATGGAATGATCCCCACTGTGGGTCCTGGTTTTTATTTGTGTTCTTGCTAAGCTTTTGACAATGCTTGTTGCCAATATTATTTTTTTCTATTTCACAACATATTAATGGAACCATAGACAATATACTAAATATAACTTTTTGGAACTATGTATTTAGAAATAAATTTGAAATGTTTATTTAATAATTAGTGCAATAATTAATTATATTGGGAATGTAATGCATGCACCTATGGTGTACTATGATAGATATGATATGTTGAATGAATTCATAATGTAAATAAAGAAGCTAATAATAATTGACGAAATACAAGAGTGAGTAAATAATAAAAAAAATCTAATTGACTAACAAATCAAACAAAACAAGTCTCAGTTTACTAAACAGTTAAAGTATGGCTCTTTCCATTGGAGGACCATTTTGCCAGTGACAAGTAGAAGACTCTTTTAAAATTTGTCAGTAACTAGGGTGAATCAACTTTTTGTGTTGTTTACTCTGTTCCCGGTTGTCCAAGTGACACTTCATACTGTTTCATAGAAACATGCTTAGGTTGTCCAAGGGACAAAATTTGTGTAACCATAGCAATGGGTGGCACTAAAAAGTTCATTCACCCAATTAATAATAATAATAATAATAATAATCATTTAATCATATATAGTTGCACAAACAATGAATTAAATATTTAGTAAATGAATTCTACATACTATCCCATGTTGGGTTGCTAGCCACTGACTAAATGGAAGCGGCCCAAGCACTGTTCTTGCCCCTGGATGAATCCAAAACGGATCAGCAGCTCTTGGGCACACTAATAGGTTACTCAACACGCACCCTTGTTGAATAGCTTAAAAAAATATTGTCCAAAAATCAAACAATTAACTTTGATGAATGAAGAAATTGCAACCACATGCTTTAGGTTCTTTAAGTATCTTGATTTCAGCAATTAATTGAATTGACAAATAATGTGTGTCTACTGTTTTATTACATAAATCTTTTATGAACAATACTAAACGACTGGTGGATTACCTTTGTCCTTCCGTTGGGCTTTAGCCCTCCCAATGACCTTCCCGTCCTTGACAATGAGTTTCTTCTTACTGCTCTTCTCCATCATGTACAGGGAATTGGCCGGAGTCCGAGCGGAGCCCTCGTCTGAGGCAGAGCTGTCCGACTCCATGCTAAGGATACATTGGTAAAGTATAATATCAACCTTTTAGTACACAAGCTATGTAAATGAAAACGGAAGATGCAATGCGGGCAAGATGGACTGACAATCTGGTAAAGCTTGTAGAACCACTTAAAAAAAGTTGTATCTTTTTAGTGTCTATTTTCCGAACTTATTTGAGTGAAATGATTGATGATTTGCAATCAGGTGTGTATCACAGATTAATATTGGTTATTGGAATCGAAGAAAGATGCTTACTATTTATGTAATCTTTGTAATAATGCATGGTAACAGAGTGGTAGCTCAATATAAATAGTAACAGAGTGTTATGTGCAAAAATTGGAAATGTCCCTAGGATGTGGGCAGTACAGGATCAATTATTGTGGAACTCTTTGGGGGAGGGAGTTGTCCAGCAGTGGATATCTTTTCGACAGGGAATCTCTGACAAAAAATGTTTATTCAAGTTTTTTTCAAGGCTCTGAACACTCCTGGTTATCATGTCAGCCTCATGGGTGCTAACTCAATTCCCTATTCAAGGGGCATATCAATAAAATGGTATATGTTAATTGCTTTGTCTTATAACGGCTCAGTTAGCCAACAATTGACCTGGCCGATTACTTAGGTAAAACTTACCTCTCAGCATGTTCTCCGTTGTTCTCATAATAGTCAGACTCGCTGCCCGACGCAGTCCCGGCCTCCTGAGGCGGCCTCGGCGGCGGCGCCTCCTGAAACTCGGGCTGCTGCTCCTCCTGCCTAAACGGCGGGAAGGGCTTAACAGGCGTCTGCCTACGAAACCTCGTATCGATATCGTCCGGCGACTCGAAATCCATCAATTTCGAGCTCTTCTTCCTCACCCGGCCGCTCCGGGATATACCTGTGACTTCTAAATCTAAAATTTAACACAATATTGTACATAAACGTATTTGCATGCACTACGATGGATGTGACGCTTAACTTACCTTCTTGCATGTTGCCGTCGATGTTAGGAATGTTGGTGTGAGGTTATATGAATGACGAAATAGCGATTTTTTTAAAGCAGAATTGTGAGATGAGATACGTAAACAATGAGCTTAAATTGGTGTTTTAAATAAGAATTCGGATTTCAACTGCGTTGTATAGGTCTATGCGTTGCGTTGGTTTGTTTGGATGACATATCCACCCACAGACTACCTACACTACAAAGTACAAACTTTATTTTATCTTTCAAACACCACAGATAATAAACTGTACCGTCTTTGTTCTGAAAGCTTAATTAAAGCAGCATATACTTTATTGATTAAAACTGATTTTTAGCTTTTTATTTAGATCCAAATTTGATTTTTTTCTTCATATTTTGATTTTTAATTATAAATCGAAAATTAATGTAAGGTTTTACGTCGATCTCATATTGAAAATAAACCATTTTGTTTGTTTCTCAGTGCAATACACGTGAACTTTTTAAACGTAAACTTCCGAACATCTGTCATTACGAGCTGTCAAATCTAAAAGTCAAAAAGAAAAAGTCAAATCAGTCAAATCGCTCGTCGTTCCGTCCGGTACAGGATGATATCATTCCGTTTTAAAATGCAAATATAAACTATTTTCATCAAATAACAATTATATCATGCAACCATGGCTGACCGCATACGCCAAATAGCCCAAAGGCTGCGCGACAAAGTGCACCTGTCTCAACTAAACACGCAAGGACGCGAGCAAGTCGATAAACTCATCACGAAGTATGTTCCTGCTACAAAAATGTCCGATATAGCTGAGAAAATTAAGCATGAAGCGATTGGTATTAAAGTTAAGGAGTTAGTGCACAGGTACGAGAAGTTTACGGGGGTGGAAGAAATAATGGCGATTCAAAATACCGTGATAGAAGCGCAGGTAAATTTATTAAAGTCGCTGTCTATTTTAGGCGGTTGATGGAATCCCAGCATGTTTATACGACGCTATATGATTGGCGCTTTAATTGTTACTTTTTTGCGCTTGCTGATGCCATGATGTTGCAATTTGCATAAGTATAACATTGTATTCCATTCTCATACCATTGCCTAAAAATACGTTTACCTATGTTACTAGCAAGTTTACGCTTTAGCCGCGACTTTGTCTGCGCCGAAGTAAAGTTTGTAGTGAATCTTTGTCTTGTTTCAAATTGAATAATTCAGCCAGTAAAAAAAATAGTACCTACTTGCATGCCAAATTAAAGTTAGTAGTAATTACAATTACATAAATATACTAGCTGTTGCCTGCGACTTCATCCGCAAAGATTAGGGGTAGGTATAAAAAATAGCCCTCAACCTATTCTCAGACCTACCAAACAGAGAAAAAAGTTTCATAAAAATCGGTCAAGCCATCTTGGAGGAGTTCGATAACAAACACCGTGACACAAGATTTTTATATCACTACATACTTAATAATAAAACAAAGTCGCTTCCCATCTGTCTGTCCCTAATGCTTAGATCTTTAAAACTATGCAACGGATTTTGTTGTGGTTTTTTTTAATAGATAGAGTGATTCAAGAGGAAGGTTTATAAGTATAATATATGCTTAATTGCACCCGTGCAAAGCCGGGGCGGGTCGCTAGTATTAGATAAATTTCCTTTGTTTCCTATCTCATGGGGATTTCAATAAATCCACCCTTATTCCTTGTCTATAACTTCAACTTATTAATTATTATGATGACTATGAATAATACACCGTGAAATTTTAGTGGTTGTTTTCCCGAAACGAGGTGATTTAGTTTCGATTGTACAATCGATTTATAATTACTATTTTGACTAGAGTCAAAACTCCAATTGTGAAAAACGCAAGTCGAAAATGACCGCAAACCAATAGTAATGCTTTGTTGGTACAAGTAGCGTACGATCGTACGATAGGTTAGGTACCAACGAAGCGTTACTATCGGTTTGCGGTTTCGACTTTCGTTTTTCACAATTGGATTTTTGACTGTAGTCAAAATAGTAATTATAAATCGATTGTACAATCGAAACTAAATCACCTCGTTTCGGGAAAACAACCACTAAAATTTCACGGTGTATAACATAAGTAATGGGGGGCTTTATTGCTTCAAAGCAATCTCTAACCCTTCCCCCTTTCCCTTCCTTCTGGGTATACAGTAGTCTTGTAAAAAATATACTAGAATCAAAGACACAATAACTGACTTAGACTGTTAATGTCTGTTAGGGAACCAATGTAAGTGTAAATAAGAAACAGCATGTGATGCTATCCTTATCTAAGATTTCTTTTGTAACACTTCTAGATAAGATTCAATCTAATAGTTTATTGTAAAATTTAACTTTCTCCAGATTATATTTCAGTGATAAGACTGATAATATTGTCTTGATGTTTAAAGGTCATGGAATTTTTTTTTATACTTAAATTTTTAACTAGCTTTGTTCACCTTTATTGCACTATCATCTCATGGTAGTTTCGCAAAATCTACACTGCCCTCAGAAGGCAAAAGGCGGTAACTCATTTTTAGATATTTCGAGTAAATTGAGAAAGAGACAGAGTTAATTCCAACTCTCAAGCAAGATTAATTCATGTAGTACCGGTACCGAAATATACCGGTATTAGCACCGAAAAAAAAGTACAGTGGCGGCCTAGTGGTTTGACCTATTGCCTCTCAAGCAGAGGGTTGTGGGTTTGAATCCGGGCTTGCACCTCATGAGTTTTTCGGAATTTATGTGCGAAACTATATTTGACATTTGCCATGAGCTTTATGGTTAAGGAAAACATCGCGAGGAAACCTGCACACACCTGAGACCTGCAGAGGGCACGGGGCCGATCTGTTTGGCGAGCCTTGGGGGAGGCCTATGTTCAGCAGTGGACGTCTTTCGGCTGAAATGATGATGATAACTGTTATCCACAGGAGCGCTTCGTGACCGCACAAGACCGGAGACGGGATCTCGGACGCCAATTGGCCAATATCGAGGAGCGACTCAAGGAGCTCCACGCCGAAATGCAGAACACCATGAAGGGAGATGAGAAGTACTTGCAGCTGTGCACTGAGGAACACAAGGTCAGTGTAGAGGTCGTCAATTTCTATTTTTTTTTGAGTTTTAAGCGAAGGCAAGCTCCCGCGCGTTACACATTACGGCCAGAGATGTGCTACGCTACGTTGCTATGGATGTGTCTGATATCCACCAATCATGTTCATTGGTCCACATAGCATAGCACTGGTGGAAACGGGTGCCCTGGATGCGTGCTATGAATGCGTGCTATGAATGCGTGCTACGGATGCGTGCTATGGGTGTGCTATGGATGGTCGCGAGTCGTGTAGCAATGTCCCCCCTCACCGCACTGCCGCTCCGCGCGCCCCTGTCGACACATCGCATAGCTCGAGCTGCGCATCTTCCTCGCACAGCTACATATCTTAGCTACAACATGGGTCACATAGTGGTGATGATTTAACATCATATAAAAGAACCTGCAAAAAAAAACAATGGGTGGCTCCGGGAGTGCCGGCAGAAGTGAAAACTTGAACAGTAACGTTGTGCCCCCCTCACCCCCCTCCCCCCTACCCCTACCCCCACCCCCGTCCGTTTAGCCCTATTAAAATTCGTGCCAGAAGCAGTAGGAATAAATGGATCATTTTGTCCGTTTAGTCCTATTAGTAGGTCTGAATGGTAGACCAAAACGGACTATAAGTACTTACTTCTCGTAAAACCACCATAGAGACCGGTATTTTTCGGTGCTAATACCGATATTTTTCCTTTACTGAAACAAAGAAAACTTGTTATTACCTTATTATGAAAAGAATTCAACCCGAGTTCTGTTTTCCAGCTTATTATCCAAGAGCGCTCGCTCCGCACGCACTTCGCGGACGCGGAGCGCGAAGAGCGCGAACTATTCGCGCAAATGTCCGCCGCCGTCAAGCTCGGCCACGAGCGCGAGCGAGCGCACGCCGAGCGAAACAAGTACTGGTACATCGTGGCTTCTATATTCGGTAAGTGAAGTGAGCTTTTTGAGCGAAGCAAGTTCGATGAGTGATAGTGAGGGGACAAGCGAAGCTAGTTGAACGAGCGAAGCTAGATGGATGAGCAAGCGAAAGTATTTGAGCAGCCGAAGCTAGTTGATCGAGCGAAATTTGTTCTCAGTGTCTACAGAAGCGAATAAGCATGTGTCGTTTATTTAGTACGAAAAAAACTCTAGAAATGTCGATCTAGATTTGTGAAATTTGGTTTTGGTAGGCAAGTAGTTAAGACGAGTAAAATTTTTTAAAAGCTTTTATTTAGCTCTCACTGTTTGTGTTCATCCACCTCGGATTTTAGTGGATACATTTTGGCGATTTTTTGCTGGACTGTTTTTAACCCCCGGCGCAAAAACGATGGAGTGTTATAATTTGAAGTGTCTGTGTATGTGTTTCTCTGTCTGTGGCATCCGTAGCTCCTGAACGGATGAACCGATTTTGATTTGTTTTTCTTTTGTTTGAAAGGTGAATTAGTCAGGAGTGTTCTTAGCTATGTTTGATGAAAATCGATCCAAGATGACCGCTGCCACAAAATGGCGGATTACATATATTTTCCAAACTCCCTCATCTGGGTATCAAATGAAAGGGCTTGACTAGTAGAATACACAACTATGATAAATTTCAAATCCAAGATGGCCGCCACCACAAAATGGCGAATTACATATTTTTACAAACATATGTTTCGAGCCTACCATATCCTAAAAGGGTCGGCAACGCACCTGTGATTCCCCTCGTGTTGCGGGTGTCCATGGGCGACGGTGATCGCTCTCCATCAGGTGACCCGTCTGCTCGTCTTATATAAAAAAATATAAGAAATGTGTGACTAAATTACGTTGGGGCTTTTATAATTAAAACATTGTACAGTGGTACAGAACCCTTTATATACCTACCTACGACTCCGACTCGCAGTTGACCGGCTATTGAAACGCTTATTTGTCACCAGGCACAGTCCTCGGTATAGCCGGCTCGACCATAAACAACCGCCTCAAGATGGCGGAGTTCCGCGACATGATGGAGCAACAGATGGCTCGCAGCGCCAGCGTCCTGTACACGGTAGCCGGCGGCGGCGGCGCCAGCAGAGCTGACATCACTGAGGCCATGAAGACGGAGTTTGCTTACCAGGTAAGGGATCTGAAGCGCGGCACACGCAGGACGGGTGCGGGTCGGGAGCGGGTCGTTGTATTCACAGGCGAGTCGGGTCGGCGACGAGCCCGCAACCGGTGGTTGAGGTAGTGTCTAAAGATCTCGGATGAACTCTTGACCGTAACACAGTATTTTTAACCAACTTCAAAAAAAAAGAGGAGGTTATCAATTCGTCTGTATGTTTTTTTTTGTATGTTTAAATAAATAAATAAATAATAATAAATATCATGGGACAATTCACACCAATTGACCTAGTCCCAAAGTAAGCTTAGCAAAGCTTGTGTTATGGGTACTAAGCAACGGATAAACATACTTATATAGATAAATAAATACTTAAATACATAGAAAACATCCATAACTCAGGAACAAATATTCGTGCTCATCACACAAATAAATGCCCTTACCGGGATTTGAACCCAGGACCTCTTGCTTCGTAGGCAGGGTCACTACCAACTAGGCTAAAGCGGTCGTTAAATGTTTGTTACGCGATTACTCCCTCAATTGTGAACCTATTTTTTGTAATTTTTATTTCGCCACATAACAATTGAGTTTACGAACACATTCTATAATGTTTACTTTGAAGTTCCTTTCACCCGACTGTCGAAGGAGGGTTATGTTTTTCCAGCGTAATGTATATATGTATGTATCATTCTTTGGCGCGCCTTGCAACCTAAACGGCTCGATGGATTTTGAATTGTGAGGTGTCATTAGATTCGTCTCAGTTCTGAGAGTGACATAGGGTATATAACTTCCCGGAATTCCCGTGGGAGCGGGAATTATGCAAGGTTTTCCATCTAGCATTGAAATTAAAATTATTACTTTTATTGTTACATGTTGGATGTATTTCTGCATTTTGTTTCCAGGAACAACTCGCACAAAACTTGGCCCAAATGCAGGACAACATCAACCATCTAGTCAACAAACAGACGTCACTCATAGGTATGTTATCAACTAGCTTCTACCCGCGGCGTCGCCGCAGAACCTCTTAGATCTGGCACTTGATTTGAAATTCCAGAGTTTTAGCAAATGTAAGAATTTTTAAAAATTACATACATCGTGGATTTCATTAGCGTTACACGAAAAACACTCGCCAAATTTCATGTCTAATTCTAGGTGTTGAAATTTTGGAATTTTAGGTCACAGACATAGTCATATCGTTTATTGCATTATGTGGTATAAAAGGTCTTAAATCCTTCTTTAAATGACGCTTTTTTTCACTCAAAAAACCGCAGAAAATAGACAAAAGAAAAAAAAAGATAGTGCGTGCAGTTCCTCCGCGCGGAAGAAGTGAAACTTCGTAATGTGGAAATGAAAAAGGCACTTATACATCAATATGAACCTTATTGCAATAGCTTAAAGAACTAAATTTACTTATGCATCTATGTGTTTAAATTACTCACTAGATGGCGCTTTTATCATGTCTCGTACATCTTGCACAGACAGTATGAGTTATTCTGAATGGCACTATCGAAGTTTTTAACATCCGTTAGTATACACCGTGAAATTTTAGTGGTTGTTTTCCCGAAACGAGGTGATTTAGTTTCGATTGTACAATCGATTTATAATTACTATTTTGACTAGAGTCAAAAATCCAATTGTGAAAAACGAAAGTCGAAAATGACCGCAAACCAATAGTAACGCTTCGTTGGTACAAGTAGCGTACGATCGTACGATAGGTTAGGTACCAACGAAGCGTTACTATTGGTTTGCGGTCATTTTCGACTTTCGTTTTTCACAATTGGATTTTTGACTCTAGTCAAAATAGTAATTATAAATCGATTGTACAATCGATACTACATCACCTCGTTTCGGGAAAACAACCACTAAAATTTCACGGTGTATATACAATGCGAGATAAACGTAAACGTCAACTCGCGTTGCGTTGCGTATTTAACGCAACGCATTTAACGCAACGCTTGTTGGAAGTCGCATTAGAAGTTTCACTTCAAAAAAGAAGAATTGAATTGAAAATGATCCACGTATCAAAATATATAAGGTAAACGTACCAATGTTCGACACCTCAACGCCCAGTAGATGACACCTATCTGTCACCTCTTACTATGGCATAAGATTGAAGGTGCCATGTATTGGGTCAGTGTCGAGCACAGGGACGTTTACCTTAATGCAATTTTGATATAATGCAATTTTCTTGGAAATTCTCAATTTTACGGGATTTTCATAAAATAAACCTAACCTAAACCAATCTATTAGGATTGCTTATTAATTCTGAAGCATTTTTTCACCTCTCTCTATTAAAGTTTATTTATAAATCAAAGCTTGACAGAATAAAACAAAATTTTACAAAACTAAAAATTACAAATAAAAAATACCCTGGAGATCGCCCACTTGGGGCATCGTCCCCAGGACGGAGGCCGCGTTGCCCCTCTGCTCCGCCAAACTTAGGCGCTGGGCAAAGAAGGTACCAGCCCTATGGTCGCCTGAGACGCCGAAGAGCTTGTCCGACACTTCTTTTACAAACTTTTTTGTGTCGGACGACCATGGGCCCAAAGTTTCAATTGCAAGTGCCGCAAATATGTAGTTGTTCGAAAGAAATGCGAACCAATCTATTCGTTTAATTAATAGTTTCATCAATAATTTTAATATACGTACATAAATATGTACCATTGTTTCGTCCATTATTCGTTTTAAACTTCATAATATTTTTATACGTCCCCCGTACAAACATTCGCGTTAATAATATTAATATGATTTGTAATTCTGTCTGTCACTTCCACAGACCACCTGAACCACCAAGAGCACGTAATCGACACGCAAATCCGAGACCTCAAGAAACTGATAGTCGCCGCATCTTTAACCAGTGCTAAATCTGATGCAGAACTCACTAAGGCACTCAACGTGGTACACCAAGATCTAGACGACGAGAGGGACAAGGAAGAAATGACTAACAGGGTTATTTTGGAACCCCACCAAGTTATTACGGGGGTGGCTGTTATTATGTGCGTGGCTATACTATTTGGCAGTATAGTTGGCAGGTCGTGAACATTTGACATCACCAATCAATTGACATAAGCGGATATGACTTATGGCACTTTAGCGGCGAGTATTTCACATCAATAAGGGGCATTCCACAAATTAGAACATAATTGACAAGATTTCACATTTCTAAGACTATAATATGATTCGTTTGTATTCTGTTGGGAAAGAGAAAGACGCCGATAGTTTCAAATTTTCACTAGGATTATTAATTTATTTATTACAATTTTTTTTATGATGTGCTTATTCTAAAAGGGCATAATTCCAAAACTACCACACAATAGATCCATTACTTTAGTCTAGTCTATTGACGTTGACGTTGTGTGTGGTTTGCTTAGGCGGTTTGGTTCTTAATTGCTTTGCGATCACAACTACGGGCTCTTTTAAAATCTTATTTAAATCAATAATACGTCGTTCATGCATTAATACAAATAGATCATTTATGTATTTGTCAAGTCTCAGTCTTAATGTCAAATTTAAAATTATGACAGCTCATTTTACTTGTGAAAAAGGCAAAGGAAACATATCTATTCTGTGGTAGTATTGGTAAATTCAGATATATTTTTTTTAATTTCTTGTATTTCTTTAAATATGGAGAAATAAATTATAATAAATATTTTCCCGTGTTCAGGAGGCGAAACTCTTTCGATTCCTGTAGTAATTTTCAGGTATCAAAAAAATGAAATCTCGTCAATTGGGATTTTTATTGTAATACTAGCCTTCCGTCCGCAGCTTCGCCCGCGATAAAATTAATTTTCCCGTAGAAAAAGGTAATTTCCCGCGGTATAAAGTAGCCCATGTCACTCTGTGGTAATGTAGCTTTATAACGGCAAAGGAATTTTTGAAATCGGTCCAGTAGTTTCGGAGCCTAGTCAATGCAAACAAACAAACACTCAAATCTTTCCTCTTTATAATATTAGTATAGAAATGTGACAATGAAAATTCTGAGAGGAGGCCTGTGCCCTGCAGTCGGACGTATATAGGGATATTGATGGTGTAACTTGACTTTACAGCCGGTTTAAGTACCCGTTAGGTATCATTGAGTTTTGGGAACTGTAATACAGGAGTCATTGTATTTTTTTTTTCAATTATGTCACAATTTACGTCTTATGGCGCCGCTTTTAGTGGGACAGTTGCCTTATTGACACAAGCGACGATTTTTCGTCGACTGTAAAATTAGTTTCGATTCATTTTTAAATGATATTATCTTGATATCGGCAGAACCGATTTCAAACTTTTAAGAATAATAACGGAATGCCTTGAATTCGTTCCGTTTATACAAGTCAGTGCAATTTTTATACCTAAATTGGTATTTAACTTATTAACATAAGATATACAATATATACTAAGCGTTTATACAGGATGTTTGAAGTCTGTGATACAGCCTGATGACTAAATCAGCTTTTTGTTACCGAAAATCTTTTGTACCACAAATTGTCTCGTTACTAACACTTGTTTAGTTTATTTCATAAAATTAGTAATTTAATCGTTTAATTATCTTGCCTCGTCATTCGCACTTAAATTAAAATGTTATGTTTAAAAATTGGAAAATTTACTTACCTATGGTCACTTTTCTACCCTGAGTTTGTATATAGACGTAGGAAACCAATTGATTCCAATGTTTGTAACAATTTAATAAAATAAAAATATGGTTGTTGTTTTTCTTGTTTTTACTATACTCACCCTTATCCTAATTATCCGTGTAGTAGACTTAATGCAGCTAGAGTTAATTCACCCAGGATTTGTTCATCTGTAATTCAGTGAAAACCTACAAATTCGACGGAGCCCCGCCTGGCGGGGCTCCTATATTTAGGCGGTTTGCCCTTCGGGCAGGAGAAGCTACCTAACTAACCTAACCTACCTATTTTCTGGTCTGAATTACGGCTGGGTGAATTAACTCTAGGTGCATTAAGTATACTCAATCATGTTCATTGGTCCACATAGCATAGCACTGGTGGAAACGGGTGCCCTGGATGCGTGCTATGAATGCGTGCTATGAATGCGTGCTACGGATGCGTGCTATGGGTGTGCTATGGATGGTCGCGAGTCGTGTAGCAATGTCCCCCCTCACCGCACTGCCGCTCCGCGCGCCCCTGTCGACACATCGCATAGCTCGAGCTGCGCATCTTCCTCGCACAGCTACATATCTTAGCTACAACATGGGTCACATAGTGGTGATGATTTAAAATCATATAAAAGAACCTGCAAAAAAAAACAATGGGTGGCTCCGGGAGTGCCGGCAGAAGTGAAAACTTGAACAGTAACGTTGTGCCCCCCTCACCCCCCTCCCCCCTACCCCTACCCCCACCCCCGTCCGTTTAGCCCTATTAAAATTCGTGCCAGAAGCAGTAGGAATAAATGGATCATTTTGTCCGTTTAGTCCTATTAGTAGGTCTGAATGGTAGACCAAAACGGACTATAAGTACTTACTTCTCGTAAAACCACCATAGAGACCGGTATTTTTCGGTGCTAATACCGATATTTTTCCTTTACTGAAACAAAGAAAACTTGTTATTACCTTATTATGAAAAGAATTCAACCCGAGTTCTGTTTTCCAGCTTATTATCCAAGAGCGCTCGCTCCGCACGCACTTCGCGGACGCGGAGCGCGAAGAGCGCGAACTATTCGCGCAAATGTCCGCCGCCGTCAAGCTCGGCCACGAGCGCGAGCGAGCGCACGCCGAGCGAAACAAGTACTGGTACATCGTGGCTTCTATATTCGGTAAGTGAAGTGAGCTTTTTGAGCGAAGCAAGTTCGATGAGTGATAGTGAGGGGACAAGCGAAGCTAGTTGAACGAGCGAAGCTAGATGGATGAGCAAGCGAAAGTATTTGAGCAGCCGAAGCTAGTTGATCGAGCGAAATTTGTTCTCAGTGTCTACAGAAGCGAATAAGCATGTGTCGTTTATTTAGTACGAAAAAAACTCTAGAAATGTCGATCTAGATTTGTGAAATTTGGTTTTGGTAGGCAAGTAGTTAAGACGAGTAAAATTTTTTAAAAGCTTTTATTTAGCTCTCACTGTTTGTGTTCATCCACCTCGGATTTTAGTGGATACATTTTGGCGATTTTTTGCTGGACTGTTTTTAACCCCCGGCGCAAAAACGATGGAGTGTTATAATTTGAAGTGTCTGTGTATGTGTTTCTCTGTCTGTGGCATCCGTAGCTCCTGAACGGATGAACCGATTTTGATTTGTTTTTCTTTTGTTTGAAAGGTGAATTAGTCAGGAGTGTTCTTAGCTATGTTTGATGAAAATCGATCCAAGATGACCGCTGCCACAAAATGGCGGATTACATATATTTTCCAAACTCCCTCATCTGGGTATCAAATGAAAGGGCTTGACTAGTAGAATACACAACTATGATAAATTTCAAATCCAAGATGGCCGCCACCACAAAATGGCGAATTACATATTTTTACAAACATATGTTTCGAGCCTACCATATCCTAAAAGGGTCGGCAACGCACCTGTGATTCCCCTCGTGTTGCGGGTGTCCATGGGCGACGGTGATCGCTCTCCATCAGGTGACCCGTCTGCTCGTCTTATATAAAAAAATATAAGAAATGTGTGACTAAATTACGTTGGGGCTTTTATAATTAAAACATTGTACAGTGGTACAGAACCCTTTATATACCTACCTACGACTCCGACTCGCAGTTGACCGGCTATTGAAACGCTTATTTGTCACCAGGCACAGTCCTCGGTATAGCCGGCTCGACCATAAACAACCGCCTCAAGATGGCGGAGTTCCGCGACATGATGGAGCAACAGATGGCTCGCAGCGCCAGCGTCCTGTACACGGTAGCCGGCGGCGGCGGCGCCAGCAGAGCTGACATCACTGAGGCCATGAAGACGGAGTTTGCTTACCAGGTAAGGGATCTGAAGCGCGGCACACGCAGGACGGGTGCGGGTCGGGAGCGGGTCGTTGTATTCACAGGCGAGTCGGGTCGGCGACGAGCCCGCAACCGGTGGTTGAGGTAGTGTCTAAAGATCTCGGATGAACTCTTGACCGTAACACAGTATTTTTAACCAACTTCAAAAAAAAAGAGGAGGTTATCAATTCGTCTGTATGTTTTTTTTTGTATGTTTAAATAAATAAATAAATAATAATAAATATCATGGGACAATTCACACCAATTGACCTAGTCCCAAAGTAAGCTTAGCAAAGCTTGTGTTATGGGTACTAAGCAACGGATAAACATACTTATATAGATAAATAAATACTTAAATACATAGAAAACATCCATAACTCAGGAACAAATATTCGTGCTCATCACACAAATAAATGCCCTTACCGGGATTTGAACCCAGGACCTCTTGCTTCGTAGGCAGGGTCACTACCAACTAGGCTAAAGCGGTCGTTAAATGTTTGTTACGCGATTACTCCCTCAATTGTGAACCTATTTTTTGTAATTTTTATTTCGCCACATAACAATTGAGTTTACGAACACATTCTATAATGTTTACTTTGAAGTTCCTTTCACCCGACTGTCGAAGGAGGGTTATGTTTTTCCAGCGTAATGTATATATGTATGTATCATTCTTTGGCGCGCCTTGCAACCTAAACGGCTCGATGGATTTTGAATTGTGAGGTGTCATTAGATTCGTCTCAGTTCTGAGAGTGACATAGGGTATATAACTTCCCGGAATTCCCGTGGGAGCGGGAATTATGCAAGGTTTTCCATCTAGCATTGAAATTAAAATTATTACTTTTATTGTTACATGTTGGATGTATTTCTGCATTTTGTTTCCAGGAACAACTCGCACAAAACTTGGCCCAAATGCAGGACAACATCAACCATCTAGTCAACAAACAGACGTCACTCATAGGTATGTTATCAACTAGCTTCTACCCGCGGCGTCGCCGCAGAACCTCTTAGATCTGGCACTTGATTTGAAATTCCAGAGTTTTAGCAAATGTAAGAATTTTTAAAAATTACATACATCGTGGATTTCATTAGCGTTACACGAAAAACACTCGCCAAATTTCATGTCTAATTCTAGGTGTTGAAATTTTGGAATTTTAGGTCACAGACATAGTCATATCGTTTATTGCATTATGTGGTATAAAAGGTCTTAAATCCTTCTTTAAATGACGCTTTTTTTCACTCAAAAAACCGCAGAAAATAGACAAAAGAAAAAAAAAGATAGTGCGTGCAGTTCCTCCGCGCGGAAGAAGTGAAACTTCGTAATGTGGAAATGAAAAAGGCACTTATACATCAATATGAACCTTATTGCAATAGCTTAAAGAACTAAATTTACTTATGCATCTATGTGTTTAAATTACTCACTAGATGGCGCTTTTATCATGTCTCGTACATCTTGCACAGACAGTATGAGTTATTCTGAATGGCACTATCGAAGTTTTTAACATCCGTTAGTATACACCGTGAAATTTTAGTGGTTGTTTTCCCGAAACGAGGTGATTTAGTTTCGATTGTACAATCGATTTATAATTACTATTTTGACTAGAGTCAAAAATCCAATTGTGAAAAACGAAAGTCGAAAATGACCGCAAACCAATAGTAACGCTTCGTTGGTACAAGTAGCGTACGATCGTACGATAGGTTAGGTACCAACGAAGCGTTACTATTGGTTTGCGGTCATTTTCGACTTTCGTTTTTCACAATTGGATTTTTGACTCTAGTCAAAATAGTAATTATAAATCGATTGTACAATCGATACTACATCACCTCGTTTCGGGAAAACAACCACTAAAATTTCACGGTGTATATACAATGCGAGATAAACGTAAACGTCAACTCGCGTTGCGTTGCGTATTTAACGCAACGCATTTAACGCAACGCTTGTTGGAAGTCGCATTAGAAGTTTCACTTCAAAAAAGAAGAATTGAATTGAAAATGATCCACGTATCAAAATATATAAGGTAAACGTACCAATGTTCGACACCTCAACGCCCAGTAGATGACACCTATCTGTCACCTCTTACTATGGCATAAGATTGAAGGTGCCATGTATTGGGTCAGTGTCGAGCACAGGGACGTTTACCTTAATGCAATTTTGATATAATGCAATTTTCTTGGAAATTCTCAATTTTACGGGATTTTCATAAAATAAACCTAACCTAAACCAATCTATTAGGATTGCTTATTAATTCTGAAGCATTTTTTCACCTCTCTCTATTAAAGTTTATTTATAAATCAAAGCTTGACAGAATAAAACAAAATTTTACAAAACTAAAAATTACAAATAAAAAATACCCTGGAGATCGCCCACTTGGGGCATCGTCCCCAGGACGGAGGCCGCGTTGCCCCTCTGCTCCGCCAAACTTAGGCGCTGGGCAAAGAAGGTACCAGCCCTATGGTCGCCTGAGACGCCGAAGAGCTTGTCCGACACTTCTTTTACAAACTTTTTTGTGTCGGACGACCATGGGCCCAAAGTTTCAATTGCAAGTGCCGCAAATATGTAGTTGTTCGAAAGAAATGCGAACCAATCTATTCGTTTAATTAATAGTTTCATCAATAATTTTAATATACGTACATAAATATGTACCATTGTTTCGTCCATTATTCGTTTTAAACTTCATAATATTTTTATACGTCCCCCGTACAAACATTCGCGTTAATAATATTAATATGATTTGTAATTCTGTCTGTCACTTCCACAGACCACCTGAACCACCAAGAGCACGTAATCGACACGCAAATCCGAGACCTCAAGAAACTGATAGTCGCCGCATCTTTAACCAGTGCTAAATCTGATGCAGAACTCACTAAGGCACTCAACGTGGTACACCAAGATCTAGACGACGAGAGGGACAAGGAAGAAATGACTAACAGGGTTATTTTGGAACCCCACCAAGTTATTACGGGGGTGGCTGTTATTATGTGCGTGGCTATACTATTTGGCAGTATAGTTGGCAGGTCGTGAACATTTGACATCACCAATCAATTGACATAAGCGGATATGACTTATGGCACTTTAGCGGCGAGTATTTCACATCAATAAGGGGCATTCCACAAATTAGAACATAATTGACAAGATTTCACATTTCTAAGACTATAATATGATTCGTTTGTATTCTGTTGGGAAAGAGAAAGACGCCGATAGTTTCAAATTTTCACTAGGATTATTAATTTATTTATTACAATTTTTTTTATGATGTGCTTATTCTAAAAGGGCATAATTCCAAAACTACCACACAATAGATCCATTACTTTAGTCTAGTCTATTGACGTTGACGTTGTGTGTGGTTTGCTTAGGCGGTTTGGTTCTTAATTGCTTTGCGATCACAACTACGGGCTCTTTTAAAATCTTATTTAAATCAATAATACGTCGTTCATGCATTAATACAAATAGATCATTTATGTATTTGTCAAGTCTCAGTCTTAATGTCAAATTTAAAATTATGACAGCTCATTTTACTTGTGAAAAAGGCAAAGGAAACATATCTATTCTGTGGTAGTATTGGTAAATTCAGATATATTTTTTTTAATTTCTTGTATTTCTTTAAATATGGAGAAATAAATTATAATAAATATTTTCCCGTGTTCAGGAGGCGAAACTCTTTCGATTCCTGTAGTAATTTTCAGGTATCAAAAAAATGAAATCTCGTCAATTGGGATTTTTATTGTAATACTAGCCTTCCGTCCGCAGCTTCGCCCGCGATAAAATTAATTTTCCCGTAGAAAAAGGTAATTTCCCGCGGTATAAAGTAGCCCATGTCACTCTGTGGTAATGTAGCTTTATAACGGCAAAGGAATTTTTGAAATCGGTCCAGTAGTTTCGGAGCCTAGTCAATGCAAACAAACAAACACTCAAATCTTTCCTCTTTATAATATTAGTATAGAAATGTGACAATGAAAATTCTGAGAGGAGGCCTGTGCCCTGCAGTCGGACGTATATAGGGATATTGATGGTGTAACTTGACTTTACAGCCGGTTTAAGTACCCGTTAGGTATCATTGAGTTTTGGGAACTGTAATACAGGAGTCATTGTATTTTTTTTTTCAATTATGTCACAATTTACGTCTTATGGCGCCGCTTTTAGTGGGACAGTTGCCTTATTGACACAAGCGACGATTTTTCGTCGACTGTAAAATTAGTTTCGATTCATTTTTAAATGATATTATCTTGATATCGGCAGAACCGATTTCAAACTTTTAAGAATAATAACGGAATGCCTTGAATTCGTTCCGTTTATACAAGTCAGTGCAATTTTTATACCTAAATTGGTATTTAACTTATTAACATAAGATATACAATATATACTAAGCGTTTATACAGGATGTTTGAAGTCTGTGATACAGCCTGATGACTAAATCAGCTTTTTGTTACCGAAAATCTTTTGTACCACAAATTGTCTCGTTACTAACACTTGTTTAGTTTATTTCATAAAATTAGTAATTTAATCGTTTAATTATCTTGCCTCGTCATTCGCACTTAAATTAAAATGTTATGTTTAAAAATTGGAAAATTTACTTACCTATGGTCACTTTTCTACCCTGAGTTTGTATATAGACGTAGGAAACCAATTGATTCCAATGTTTGTAACAATTTAATAAAATAAAAATATGGTTGTTGTTTTTCTTGTTTTTACTATACTCACCCTTATCCTAATTATCCGTGTAGTAGACTTAATGCAGCTAGAGTTAATTCACCCAGGATTTGTTCATCTGTAATTCAGTGAAAACCTACAAATTCGACGGAGCCCCGCCTGGCGGGGCTCCTATATTTAGGCGGTTTGCCCTTCGGGCAGGAGAAGCTACCTAACTAACCTAACCTACCTATTTTCTGGTCTGAATTACGGCTGGGTGAATTAACTCTAGGTGCATTAAGTATACTCAATCATGTTCATTGGTCCACATAGCATAGCACTGGTGGAAACGGGTGCCCTGGATGCGTGCTATGAATGCGTGCTATGAATGCGTGCTACGGATGCGTGCTATGGGTGTGCTATGGATGGTCGCGAGTCGTGTAGCAATGTCCCCCCTCACCGCACTGCCGCTCCGCGCGCCCCTGTCGACACATCGCATAGCTCGAGCTGCGCATCTTCCTCGCACAGCTACATATCTTAGCTACAACATGGGTCACATAGTGGTGATGATTTAAAATCATATAAAAGAACCTGCAAAAAAAAACAATGGGTGGCTCCGGGAGTGCCGGCAGAAGTGAAAACTTGAACAGTAACGTTGTGCCCCCCTCACCCCCCTCCCCCCTACCCCTACCCCCACCCCCGTCCGTTTAGCCCTATTAAAATTCGTGCCAGAAGCAGTAGGAATAAATGGATCATTTTGTCCGTTTAGTCCTATTAGTAGGTCTGAATGGTAGACCAAAACGGACTATAAGTACTTACTTCTCGTAAAACCACCATAGAGACCGGTATTTTTCGGTGCTAATACCGATATTTTTCCTTTACTGAAACAAAGAAAACTTGTTATTACCTTATTATGAAAAGAATTCAACCCGAGTTCTGTTTTCCAGCTTATTATCCAAGAGCGCTCGCTCCGCACGCACTTCGCGGACGCGGAGCGCGAAGAGCGCGAACTATTCGCGCAAATGTCCGCCGCCGTCAAGCTCGGCCACGAGCGCGAGCGAGCGCACGCCGAGCGAAACAAGTACTGGTACATCGTGGCTTCTATATTCGGTAAGTGAAGTGAGCTTTTTGAGCGAAGCAAGTTCGATGAGTGATAGTGAGGGGACAAGCGAAGCTAGTTGAACGAGCGAAGCTAGATGGATGAGCAAGCGAAAGTATTTGAGCAGCCGAAGCTAGTTGATCGAGCGAAATTTGTTCTCAGTGTCTACAGAAGCGAATAAGCATGTGTCGTTTATTTAGTACGAAAAAAACTCTAGAAATGTCGATCTAGATTTGTGAAATTTGGTTTTGGTAGGCAAGTAGTTAAGACGAGTAAAATTTTTTAAAAGCTTTTATTTAGCTCTCACTGTTTGTGTTCATCCACCTCGGATTTTAGTGGATACATTTTGGCGATTTTTTGCTGGACTGTTTTTAACCCCCGGCGCAAAAACGATGGAGTGTTATAATTTGAAGTGTCTGTGTATGTGTTTCTCTGTCTGTGGCATCCGTAGCTCCTGAACGGATGAACCGATTTTGATTTGTTTTTCTTTTGTTTGAAAGGTGAATTAGTCAGGAGTGTTCTTAGCTATGTTTGATGAAAATCGATCCAAGATGACCGCTGCCACAAAATGGCGGATTACATATATTTTCCAAACTCCCTCATCTGGGTATCAAATGAAAGGGCTTGACTAGTAGAATACACAACTATGATAAATTTCAAATCCAAGATGGCCGCCACCACAAAATGGCGAATTACATATTTTTACAAACATATGTTTCGAGCCTACCATATCCTAAAAGGGTCGGCAACGCACCTGTGATTCCCCTCGTGTTGCGGGTGTCCATGGGCGACGGTGATCGCTCTCCATCAGGTGACCCGTCTGCTCGTCTTATATAAAAAAATATAAGAAATGTGTGACTAAATTACGTTGGGGCTTTTATAATTAAAACATTGTACAGTGGTACAGAACCCTTTATATACCTACCTACGACTCCGACTCGCAGTTGACCGGCTATTGAAACGCTTATTTGTCACCAGGCACAGTCCTCGGTATAGCCGGCTCGACCATAAACAACCGCCTCAAGATGGCGGAGTTCCGCGACATGATGGAGCAACAGATGGCTCGCAGCGCCAGCGTCCTGTACACGGTAGCCGGCGGCGGCGGCGCCAGCAGAGCTGACATCACTGAGGCCATGAAGACGGAGTTTGCTTACCAGGTAAGGGATCTGAAGCGCGGCACACGCAGGACGGGTGCGGGTCGGGAGCGGGTCGTTGTATTCACAGGCGAGTCGGGTCGGCGACGAGCCCGCAACCGGTGGTTGAGGTAGTGTCTAAAGATCTCGGATGAACTCTTGACCGTAACACAGTATTTTTAACCAACTTCAAAAAAAAAGAGGAGGTTATCAATTCGTCTGTATGTTTTTTTTTGTATGTTTAAATAAATAAATAAATAATAATAAATATCATGGGACAATTCACACCAATTGACCTAGTCCCAAAGTAAGCTTAGCAAAGCTTGTGTTATGGGTACTAAGCAACGGATAAACATACTTATATAGATAAATAAATACTTAAATACATAGAAAACATCCATAACTCAGGAACAAATATTCGTGCTCATCACACAAATAAATGCCCTTACCGGGATTTGAACCCAGGACCTCTTGCTTCGTAGGCAGGGTCACTACCAACTAGGCTAAAGCGGTCGTTAAATGTTTGTTACGCGATTACTCCCTCAATTGTGAACCTATTTTTTGTAATTTTTATTTCGCCACATAACAATTGAGTTTACGAACACATTCTATAATGTTTACTTTGAAGTTCCTTTCACCCGACTGTCGAAGGAGGGTTATGTTTTTCCAGCGTAATGTATATATGTATGTATCATTCTTTGGCGCGCCTTGCAACCTAAACGGCTCGATGGATTTTGAATTGTGAGGTGTCATTAGATTCGTCTCAGTTCTGAGAGTGACATAGGGTATATAACTTCCCGGAATTCCCGTGGGAGCGGGAATTATGCAAGGTTTTCCATCTAGCATTGAAATTAAAATTATTACTTTTATTGTTACATGTTGGATGTATTTCTGCATTTTGTTTCCAGGAACAACTCGCACAAAACTTGGCCCAAATGCAGGACAACATCAACCATCTAGTCAACAAACAGACGTCACTCATAGGTATGTTATCAACTAGCTTCTACCCGCGGCGTCGCCGCAGAACCTCTTAGATCTGGCACTTGATTTGAAATTCCAGAGTTTTAGCAAATGTAAGAATTTTTAAAAATTACATACATCGTGGATTTCATTAGCGTTACACGAAAAACACTCGCCAAATTTCATGTCTAATTCTAGGTGTTGAAATTTTGGAATTTTAGGTCACAGACATAGTCATATCGTTTATTGCATTATGTGGTATAAAAGGTCTTAAATCCTTCTTTAAATGACGCTTTTTTTCACTCAAAAAACCGCAGAAAATAGACAAAAGAAAAAAAAAGATAGTGCGTGCAGTTCCTCCGCGCGGAAGAAGTGAAACTTCGTAATGTGGAAATGAAAAAGGCACTTATACATCAATATGAACCTTATTGCAATAGCTTAAAGAACTAAATTTACTTATGCATCTATGTGTTTAAATTACTCACTAGATGGCGCTTTTATCATGTCTCGTACATCTTGCACAGACAGTATGAGTTATTCTGAATGGCACTATCGAAGTTTTTAACATCCGTTAGTATACACCGTGAAATTTTAGTGGTTGTTTTCCCGAAACGAGGTGATTTAGTTTCGATTGTACAATCGATTTATAATTACTATTTTGACTAGAGTCAAAAATCCAATTGTGAAAAACGAAAGTCGAAAATGACCGCAAACCAATAGTAACGCTTCGTTGGTACAAGTAGCGTACGATCGTACGATAGGTTAGGTACCAACGAAGCGTTACTATTGGTTTGCGGTCATTTTCGACTTTCGTTTTTCACAATTGGATTTTTGACTCTAGTCAAAATAGTAATTATAAATCGATTGTACAATCGATACTACATCACCTCGTTTCGGGAAAACAACCACTAAAATTTCACGGTGTATATACAATGCGAGATAAACGTAAACGTCAACTCGCGTTGCGTTGCGTATTTAACGCAACGCATTTAACGCAACGCTTGTTGGAAGTCGCATTAGAAGTTTCACTTCAAAAAAGAAGAATTGAATTGAAAATGATCCACGTATCAAAATATATAAGGTAAACGTACCAATGTTCGACACCTCAACGCCCAGTAGATGACACCTATCTGTCACCTCTTACTATGGCATAAGATTGAAGGTGCCATGTATTGGGTCAGTGTCGAGCACAGGGACGTTTACCTTAATGCAATTTTGATATAATGCAATTTTCTTGGAAATTCTCAATTTTACGGGATTTTCATAAAATAAACCTAACCTAAACCAATCTATTAGGATTGCTTATTAATTCTGAAGCATTTTTTCACCTCTCTCTATTAAAGTTTATTTATAAATCAAAGCTTGACAGAATAAAACAAAATTTTACAAAACTAAAAATTACAAATAAAAAATACCCTGGAGATCGCCCACTTGGGGCATCGTCCCCAGGACGGAGGCCGCGTTGCCCCTCTGCTCCGCCAAACTTAGGCGCTGGGCAAAGAAGGTACCAGCCCTATGGTCGCCTGAGACGCCGAAGAGCTTGTCCGACACTTCTTTTACAAACTTTTTTGTGTTGGACGACCATGGGCCCAAAGTTTCAATTGCAAGTGCCGCAAATATGTAGTTGTTCGAAAGAAATGCGAACCAATCTATTCGTTTAATTAATAGTTTCATCAATAATTTTAATATACGTACATAAATATGTACCATTGTTTCGTCCATTATTCGTTTTAAACTTCATAATATTTTTATACGTCCCCCGTACAAACATTCGCGTTAATAATATTAATATGATTTGTAATTCTGTCTGTCACTTCCACAGACCACCTGAACCACCAAGAGCACGTAATCGACACGCAAATCCGAGACCTCAAGAAACTGATAGTCGCCGCATCTTTAACCAGTGCTAAATCTGATGCAGAACTCACTAAGGCACTCAACGTGGTACACCAAGATCTAGACGACGAGAGGGACAAGGAAGAAATGACTAACAGGGTTATTTTGGAACCCCACCAAGTTATTACGGGGGTGGCTGTTATTATGTGCGTGGCTATACTATTTGGCAGTATAGTTGGCAGGTCGTGAACATTTGACATCACCAATCAATTGACATAAGCGGATATGACTTATGGCACTTTAGCGGCGAGTATTTCACATCAATAAGGGGCATTCCACAAATTAGAACATAATTGACAAGATTTCACATTTCTAAGACTATAATATGATTCGTTTGTATTCTGTTGGGAAAGAGAAAGACGCCGATAGTTTCAAATTTTCACTAGGATTATTAATTTATTTATTACAATTTTTTTTATGATGTGCTTATTCTAAAAGGGCATAATTCCAAAACTACCACACAATAGATCCATTACTTTAGTCTAGTCTATTGACGTTGACGTTGTGTGTGGTTTGCTTAGGCGGTTTGGTTCTTAATTGCTTTGCGATCACAACTACGGGCTCTTTTAAAATCTTATTTAAATCAATAATACGTCGTTCATGCATTAATACAAATAGATCATTTATGTATTTGTCAAGTCTCAGTCTTAATGTCAAATTTAAAATTATGACAGCTCATTTTACTTGTGAAAAAGGCAAAGGAAACATATCTATTCTGTGGTAGTATTGGTAAATTCAGATATATTTTTTTTAATTTCTTGTATTTCTTTAAATATGGAGAAATAAATTATAATAAATATTTTCCCGTGTTCAGGAGGCGAAACTCTTTCGATTCCTGTAGTAATTTTCAGGTATCAAAAAAATGAAATCTCGTCAATTGGGATTTTTATTGTAATACTAGCCTTCCGTCCGCAGCTTCGCCCGCGATAAAATTAATTTTCCCGTAGAAAAAGGTAATTTCCCGCGGTATAAAGTAGCCCATGTCACTCTGTGGTAATGTAGCTTTATAACGGCAAAGGAATTTTTGAAATCGGTCCGGTAGTTTCGGAGCCTAGTCAATGCAAACAAACAAACACTCAAATCTTTCCTCTTTATAATATTAGTATAGAAATGTGACAATGAAAATTCTGAGAGGAGGCCTGTGCCCTGCAGTCGGACGTATATAGGGATATTGATGGTGTAACTTGACTTTACAGCCGGTTTAAGTACCCGTTAGGTATCATTGAGTTTTGGGAACTGTAATACAGGAGTCATTGTATTTTTTTTTTTCAATTATGTCACAATTTACGTCTTATGGCGCCGCTTTTAGTGGGACAGTTGCCTTATTGACACAAGCGACGATTTTTCGTCGACTGTAAAATTAGTTTCGATTCATTTTTAAATGATATTATCTTGATATCGGCAGAACCGATTTCAAACTTTTAAGAATAATAACGGAATGCCTTGAATTCGTTCCGTTTATACAAGTCAGTGCAATTTTTATACCTAAATTGGTATTTAACTTATTAACATAAGATATACAATATATACTAAGCGTTTATACAGGATGTTTGAAGTCTGTGATACAGCCTGATGACTAAATCAGCTTTTTGTTACCGAAAATCTTTTGTACCACAAATTGTCTCGTTACTAACACTTGTTTAGTTTATTTCATAAAATTAGTAATTTAATCGTTTAATTATCTTGCCTCGTCATTCGCACTTAAATTAAAATGTTATGTTTAAAAATTGGAAAATTTACTTACCTATGGTCACTTTTCTACCCTGAGTTTGTATATAGACGTAGGAAACCAATTGATTCCAATGTTTGTAACAATTTAATAAAATAAAAATATGGTTGTTGTTTTTCTTGTTTTTACTATACTCACCCTTATCCTAATTATCCGTGTAGTAGACTTAATGCAGCTAGAGTTAATTCACCCAGGATTTGTTCATCTGTAATTCAGTGAAAACCTACAAATTCGACGGAGCCCCGCCTGGCGGGGCTCCTATATTTAGGCGGTTTGCCCTTCGGGCAGGAGAAGCTACCTAACTAACCTAACCTACCTATTTTCTGGTCTGAATTACGGCTGGGTGAATTAACTCTAGGTGCATTAAGTATACTACACTTAATTATCAAAGTACCTGGGCGACCGAGCTCTGCTCGGGCAGAAACTCGGTACCAAGCGTTTTCCCAGAGATAAGACCAAGCTAGATCAATTTTTCATCCCCGAAAACCCCCACATACCAAATTTCATCGAAATCGTTGGAGCCGTTTCCGAGATCCTGATTTTATATTTGCGGGGGAGGGGGTTCGGGGGTTTCAAGGGGGGATGAAAATTTCATTGATTTTGCCGTAGGATGCACAGTTTTCAAGATATTTGACAAAAACACCGGAGGGGTTGGGACACAGAAATAATTTATTATTATTTCTGTGGGTTGGGGGGTGAGAGGGGGGAGGGGGTGCGGGGGGATGCGTGGGAGGGAGCGTGGGGGTATCAAAGGGAGGATGAAAATTTCATTGATTTTGCCGTAGGATGCACCGTTTTCAAGATATTTGACAAAAAAACCGGAGGGGTGGGGGGGTGAGCCACGTTAAACTATCGTCCGTAAACCGACTTTACAGACAACCGGTTTTTCTTGTTCTTTGCTCCCAATAGGGAACGTGCACATAGACGGTGCTGCCAACTGGTGTCATAAGGGTGCCATCAATTTGAATGCTTTACCTTGATAAGTTTGTTTTACTGGCCGCATAGTGTCTCTTTTGTCGCATTAGTGCTGCCGCCTATAGTTACTGCACGTTCCCTATAATACTTTTTCTCACAAAAGAAGAAACTTCGTTTTCTCATGAAAAATAAACTTTAAAAAAAAAACTAAAATCCTTAAAAAAAACGTGGAATCGAACCGAGGTCGGCTGGATCCGCCACCACCCGATTTCTACTGTGCTATTATGATCTGCTCGAAGCCGGCGAAATTTAGCTTTGTATTCTAATGCGAACAAAAATAGCCGGAAAACACGAGTAAAAGCGGTTTTCTGAAAATGAAACATAGCTAGATCAGTTTTTCATCTCCGAAAACCCCCACTTACCAAATTTCATCGAAATCGTTGGAGCCGTTTCCGAGATCCTGATTATATATATACAAGAATTGCTCGTTTAAAGGTATTAGATAGATAGATAGATAGATAGATAGATAGATAGATAGATAAATGGGTTTTTTCTCAAACATGCAATGAAATGTTAACCTTACGTTCCAAATAATAGGCCGAGACGGGACGTATCACGTTGCGGGCGCGGTTAGACAAGTGCTATGTAATGGATTTTCATACAGAATTGAAAGCCTTGGCCGGGAAAGCGATCGTCTATTGTTTCATGTGACACAGCACCATGACGTTTATAGGTCTATGGCAACATAGCATTTAGCCATTAAAAAAATAAACCGGCCAAGAGCGTGTCGGACACGCCCAAGGTAGGGTTCCGTAGCCATTACGAAAAAATCAAGTAATATTTTTCTAAGGATTTCGTATGTGTGCGGAATCATCCAAGTTTATGTATGTTTTATACCTTAGGCTACTATTTACTCTTAAACTACAAATAATTTCCAAGCAATCTTAGCCGCTATAATTTTCCTAGTAAATTTGATATATTTACTACCATTCTGAATTTTTTCAAATTTTTCCACCAAACAGTTTACATTTTAGAGGGGGGGGGCCGATATTAATGAAAATTTTCACTTTAAAGTTGAATATTTCGCAAACAGATCACTGAATAAAAAAATCATGTTAGTAACCCCGCAATGGTTTTAAAAGACCTATCCAACGATACCCCACACTATAGGGTTAGCCGAGAGAAAAAAAATCACCCCCACTTTACGTCTATGGGAGGTACCCTAAAAAATTTTTTTTACTTTTTTTTATTCAATCACTTTGTCGGCGTCACTGATATATATATTCATGCCAAATTACAGCTTTCTAGTACTAACAGTCTCTGAGCTTAGCCGCGGACAGACAGACAGACGGACAGACATGGCAAAACTATAAGGGTTCCTAGTTGACTACGGAACCCTAAAAACTATAAGCAATATTTGCGTTTTGGTTCATTACGACATTCTGCACCTACGCTTATTTAAGGTAAGGTAGATGATGATGAAGATGGTCATGGTGATGGTGCATGTTTGAGAATAGGACTATACAGCCTGAGCTGTCACAGCCATACAAAAACTGTCATTTCAATCCGATGCGGTGTCAAAAAAGTTACACAATCAGGGTTTTCTGACAGGTGGAATATCGCTAGATGGCGTTAGTATCGTAAGGTCTATTTGACGTTACACCCATACAACAAATGTCAAAGTTGTCAAACGGACCTGACGATACTAGCGCCAAATAGCCTCTCATAGAAAACCCTCATTACCCTGCTGGGGGTGTCCGACACGCTCTTGGCTGGTTTTGTTTCTTCTCCGATTTCGCTGTCTGTTTCTTCATTGGCTGGCAAACATATCCTGTACCAAATTGCAAGTCAAACCAATCACTAAATCATTACCCTTCCTTTTGGCTTTGCCGTAGCGTAGTGGCTAAATGCGACTTACAAATTTTGAAGACAACGTACCTATCTCCCACAGCTTTCGACGCATGATCAGACGGCTTGTTCACACTAGCGTTTTTGGGTCGATTTCAGAGCGTTTTGTCAGCGTTTTTTAAATTTCATTAGGGTCACTCGATTATTGCTGTAAAATAATGATAAATCGCGACAACTTTGGATAAAATCAGACTAAGCCTCGGTACCGCCACACATTTATATAAAAAGTTAACTCTGATCATCATCCCTCTCTGCAATACTTACGTCGACGGTAACGAAAAAAAAACGAGGCGGTCAAAACGCTCTGAAATCGATCCTTTGCCGGTGGATTCTCGACGGAGCGGGACGCGGCATTCACACAGCGAGTAACGCTGCAATATAGTTTGGTGGCGCCATCCTTTGTCGAGTAGTCGAACTACTAGTGACCGAACTTGTGGCGTCATCTCGCTGAGTACGTGAATTACAATAGTAATAACTACTTGATGACAGATGGCGCTGTAACATTAGAATGGATAAGTTTTTGCCTTGGTTTTTGCTAACATTTTGATTTTTAAAGCAAACCTTTTCGCTGACTGTACATTTTGTTAACTGTACTTCCATTGTCATCCAACTTACATAAGTATACCGTATTTCAAGTGCATCTGAATGGCCACTGGACTGAAAGCAGCGTTGCTAGAAGTCCCGATTTTGGCGGGTCGTCTCGATTTTTGACCCAAAGTTAAAGTCCCGAGCGGGACAGGCCCAGTCCCGCTTTTGGGGGATTGCTCGACTGTGCGACGACGTATGGTAAAATGACGTATTTTAACCCCCGACACAAAAAGAGGGGCGTTATAAGTTTGACCGCTATGTGTGTGTTTGTGTCTGTCTGTGGCATCATAGCTCTTAAACGGGTGAACCGATTTGGATGCGTTTTTTTTTTAATAGAAAGCAGGTTTCTTGGCGATGGTTCTTAGATATGTTTAATCTAAATCGGTTCAGCCGTTTTTAAGTTATCAGCTCATTCGTTAGCTGCGGAAGGGATCTTAGACGCATAACGGGCATTGACTTCATGTTCAAACATACTAGTGACATAATTGCGTTGGTGGTTTTTAAAATTTTTAATTTATAGTTATCTTTTAATGATGTAATTGGTGTCTTTGGATTGTAAATGAACACGTATTGTTTGTCAATCACTTCTGTTTAATCACTTTCACCACAGAATGTTCGTGCACTCAGTACTTGGATGGGTGACCGCTGGTTTCATTTTTGTTTTTTACTGGAGTCGTCTCTTTGAATTATTTCTTAATGGCGTCAACATCTCTATTTTCAACAGGGAAACTCGTTGCGTACAAGATTTATTGCCGTATTCTAATTTATAACCCCAAACAACGAAGTGAACGGGAAATTAGATGAATTAAATTCAACCCGGCTCCAAATTCATATGTCGTCGTCGACATTGGCTGCATAAGCAATGCGATTTAACCATATGGGCCGGTTGGTCATGCCTCGCCTAGATATTGAGTTGATGTGTGTTATTATAACTTTAAAATTTTAAAAACCCCTAGCGCATTTAGGTCGCACATATGTTTGAAAATGAAGTAAATGCCCATTATGCGTATAAGATCCTTTTAACAAAAAAGTCGATAACTATGAAACGCCTGAAGCAATTTTGACGAAACATGTCTAAGACATCGCCAAGAAACCTGCTTTCAAATAAAAAACCGCATCCAAATCCAAATAGTATCGATAGTTTTGTACCATTCGATAGTGTCGAATTTTCAGTACTGTCGATAGCATCGATTATTATTGATCACTATAGGCTGATTTTGAAATACTATCGATAATGTTGGACATAAAACTATCGATAATTGATACGTGGCGATAATGTCGATAGACTATCGATACTATCGGTTTTTAACCCCCGACACAAAAAGAGGGGTGTTATAAGTTTGACCGCTATGTGTATAAGTATGTGTGGCTGTCTGTGGCATCATATCTCTTAAACGAGTGAACAGATTTGGATGTGGTTTTTTATTATTTGAAAACAGGGTTCTTGACGACATGTTTCATCAAAATCGGTTCGCGTTTCAAAGTTATCAGTTCTTTTATTAGCTGCGGAACGGATCTTAGACGCATATTGAGCATTTACTTTATTTTAAAACATATATGTGACATAATTGCGTTGGAGGTTTTTTAAATTTTTAATTTATAGTTATGTCTTAACTATCTATAGTTGACTATCGATAACTAAACCCCAAAAAAACAAGAATGCACCCATTACTAGCTGTTGCCCGCAACTCCGTCTGCGAAGAATAGTGGTAGGTATAAAAATATAGCCTAAGACCTATTTTCAGACCTACCGAATATAGACAAAAAAGTTTCATACCGGTCAAGCCGTTTCGGAGGAGTTCGATAACAAACACCGTGACACGAGATTTTTATATATTAGAAGATTAGTTCTATTGGTAACTGTCCTCTGTGCCACTGGGCCGATAGATAACCTGCGTATACGCATAGGCCTAGCGCTGACAAGGACGAATGCGTTCATGAGTTGATTATGATTACGATGATGTTGCCGTCACGTATTAGCATCAACGATCGAAGCCAAATATTGCATGGTCTCTTGTTAACTTCGTCCGAATTAAATAGCAATTAATTTTCAACCGACGAAAACAAAAGGAGGAGGTTCTCAATTCGACGTGTATATATATATATATATTTTTTTTATGTATGATCACGCATAACTTTTTACAGAGTAGTCCGATTTTGATGATTCTTTTTTATTGGAAAGCGTATACCCCGAGGGTGGTCCCATTTATTCACTCGACTGTCGAAGAAGGGTTATGTGTTTCGAGCGTATGTATGTATGTATGTTTGTATCATTCTTTGGCACGCCCTGCAGCCTAAACGGCTCAATGGATTTTGAAGTGTGAGGTGTCATTAGATTTGTCTCAGTTCCGCGAGTGACGTAGGGTATATATTTTCTCGGAATTCCCATGGGAACGGGAATTATACAGGCGGGTTTTTTTCATTTAGTATTGAAATTGAAGTTATTAGAAAAGAAAATTTTCTGGAAGCCGTCCTCAGGTAAATTAGGGCACACGTTTTGGTGCTACAAGGGAGGAGGGGGATATTAAAATGATCAACTTTGGTCGTGCAAGAGCTGTTGATTATGTTTATTCTGTAGATGGGGTGCCACTAAAGAGAGTTACGACGGTGAGGGACCTGGGAGTGGACATAGACTCGGAACTAACATTTCGTAATCACGTTGTGAAGGTTTGTAAAACAGCTTTCAGACGGCTAGATTTTATACTTCGCCAAGCAGAGGGGTTTATTAACACTAGAGCTATATGCGCCCTATACAACGCTCAGTACCTCTCCCTTGAGTTTACACTAGTTTACATTGACCGTACCCGCTAGCGACGGCGTAAATGATTTGTATGGAGAATTGTACTTCCGTAAGTGACCGCTAGAGGCGCTGTACAATTCTCCATACAAATAATTTACGCCGTCGCTAGCGAGTACGGTCACGTAAACTAGTGTAAACTCATGGTAGAGGTACTGGTGAGGAGTACGTTAGAGAGTAACGCGATCGTCTGGGCTCCGCATGAAGCTAAATACTCGGCCATGCTGGAAAAAATTCAGAATAAGTTTACGAGATACCTATATATGAAACTGTACTCAGTTTACCCTTATTTCCCCTTGATGTATCCAACACTATTCGTGCTAGGCATGGTCGGCTACGATAGACTGGAAACTAGGCGGGAACTTGCGTTAGTTGTTTATATTTTTGAGTTGATTCGCGGAAAGCAGAACAATTCAGGCGTGTTGATGAATATAAAACTATCATCATCATCATCATCATCAGCCCATAATAGTCCACTGCTGGACATAGGCCTCCCCCAATGAGCGCCATTGCGCCCTGTCCTCGGCTAGACGCATCCAGCTTCTACCAGCCGCCTTTCGCAGATCGTCACTCCACCTGGCCGGAGGGCGTCCTACACTACGTTTGCCAAGACGCGGTCTCCACTCAAGAACTCGTTTATACACCGTGAAATTTTAGTGGTTGTTTTCCCGAAACGAGGTGATTTAGTATCGATTGTACAATCGATTTATAATTACTATTTTGACTAGAGTCAAAAATCCAATTGTGAAAAACGAAAGTCGAAAATGACCGCAAACCAATACTTAGTAACGCTTCTTTGGTACAAGTAGCGTACGATCGTACGATAGGTTAGGTAGGTACCCGGCTGCTGGGCAAGGCGCCGTTCACGCGCGCTCTCGCTACACTCAACCAAGTAAGTGGCTGATACAGTTGACTTGTTTCATTGCACTCTGAGTGAATTCAAAAGAGTCTCCTTATATGTTATATGCTATGCACATTAATGTACCTAAATGTTTATTTTTATTATTATTTAAGTTCAATTTGTTTGGAGATATGCCTTTCCTTTCCTATCGCATTAGGTTTAATTCCTGTAATGATAGTGTACTTAAGTGATGATAATGTAAATAAATAATTAATAAATAACTTTGATGCGTAATTTATTAATGGCTCCCTATGGGTTTGATTTACAATCATTATAGGGTAAATCGCCAGTAACTGGCCACCCTTCAATAACTGGCCCCCTCTATTACCCTACAAACAGAATTCAATTTAGTATAACGTGGCCAGTTATTGAAGGGTGGCCAGTAATAACAGCTTATACTAAAAATGAATTCTATTATGGGTGAATAGAGTGAGTATGTATGTGAGTGAGTATGAGGTGGCCAGTCATTGAACGGTGGCCAGTTATTGGCGATTTACCCTACTTACTCGAAAATACTTTTTGAAATAGGGATGTTGACTTGACACCACTTGGACACCACCAATCAACTGACGTACATTTTATGAGCTGTCAAAACACAACTCTCCCATGGAGTTTGAATGGCAATAGCAACTTATGACGTCACTTGTTCGCCAACTCAATCAACTAACTATTTATTTGCAGTAGACGTCTTTCGGCTGAAATGATGATAGACCCTTAACTTTTGCCATGGCCACAGGGGGGGACACATTATTTTGAACTTTCGGGGTGAATATTTCCTAAAATATTTACTTTATCAAAAAATGGTTTAAGAAAACCCTTATTTATTTTGAAATATCTATCCAATGATACCCCACACTATAGGGTTAGTCGAGAAAAAAAAAACACCCCCACTTTACGTCTATGGGAGGTACCCAAAAAAAATTGTTTTAGTTTTTTTTATGTAATCACTTTGTCGGCGTGACTGATATATATATTCATGCCAAATTACAGCTTTCTAGTACCTACTAACAGTCTCTGAGCCTAGCCGCGGACGGACAGACAGACAGACAGACAGACAGATAGACAGACGGACAGACATGGCAAAACTATAAGGGTTCCTAGTTTACTACGGAACCCTAATAATTTCGTGAAATACAATGAATAATTACGATTTAATTATATCAAGGACGAATCCATTTTATTATTCATAGTCCAATTAGTTTTAAAATAGTTTTCAAGTTTGAATTTTGAACAGATGTCCATTGATCGTATTAAGCAAGAGCATACGTTGTGAAAAAGTAATATTGTAATTTTGTATAGAACGACGTTTTTTTCCTCGCATTCAAAATGAAAATTTAAATAAAAAATAAAACCTCCTTCAAAAAACCCCCAAAAAAACATAAAATAATAATTGATTGAACCGACCACAATAAGCATGAAAATATCTTTCTACTAATCTGTTTGAAGTTGGTGCCTCAGCACGAGCCAGCAGGAGTGTAGAAGCCCTATAATAGGTATGTAGGTAAGTTAGATTACTAGGTCCACTCCTGCTGGCTCGTGCTGAGGCACCAACTTCAAACAGATTAGTAGAAAGATATTTTCATGCTTATTGTGGTCGGTTCAATCAATTATTATTTTATGTTTTTTTGGGGGTTTTTTGAAGGTTTTATTTTTTATTTAAATTTTTTTTTTTCCAATTTTTTTTTGGGTGTTTTTTGAAGGCGGTTTTATTTTTTATTTAAATTTTTTTATTTTTTTCTTTTTAGTTGTTGCTAATGGCCTGGACTGGCACTCTTTACTGACTGTACTTTTTGCCTCTGGTTACCAAAGTACTTATCTAGACGAATCAAACGAGACCAAACTTGATGGGGTTATGTCGTTTTACTACGGAGTTCTTATGGTCACCATCCAACTTCATTGTCAGACCCTGGTTACCATCTAGGACCAAAGTACTCGTTGAGACGAGTCAAATGAGTCCGTACTCGATGGGGTAAGTGCCGTTACTTTATGGAGTAACTTTGGCCACCTTCCAGCTCCATCATCAGACCCTGGTTACCATCTGGGATCAAAGTGCTCGTCAAGACGTTTCAAATGAACCCAAACTCGACGGGGTTGTCTTGTTTTATTACAGAGTTTCTATGGCCACCTTCCAACTCCATCATCAGATTAGCTCCATGTCACAATAATATTGCATTGTCACCTGATTTACACATGCATGTAAAATATGAAATCAATCAGAAACCGGGAAGTGAGTCAAATTCAACTTGCAAGATTTGACCCGTTGAGGAGTTCCGTTGGCCATCTGCGGTCTTCTTCATCAGATCTAGTTTACCAAATGACACTTTATGAATGCAAATGCTCGATTTGTCACTGAAAATACTAAAATCGCTTTACATTTCCCTTGAACTTTTGAAGAGTTCCTTCAATTCCTCATGGATCCCATCATCAGAACTGGATTCCGGTAACAACGGGACCAACCTTGAAGCATATGCTTTCAAACAACGAAAGAATTTTCCAAATCGGTTCATAAATGACGGAGTTCTGAGGTAACACACGTTAAAAAAAAAAAAAAAGAACATACAACCGAATTGAGAACCTCCTCCTTTTTTTGAAGTCGGTTAAAAAATAGGGTGTTTAACGCGAGACAACTAGGTACTCCCTTTAGTCCCTTGTTGAACAATCTACTGTTTTGTTGCCAATTGCTTGTGTACCACTGACGTAACACCTTGGCACGTGTGACATACCAAGGGCTCTAGTTCATTAGTGCCTACTTATGTTAATAAGACCTAGACAGGTCCTTTCATAGCTTGAAGGTTGGGCAAGTAAAATACTGGTTGGTGTGACCTTAAACCCGTTACCAGGGCAATGAGATTGGAACGGAATCGGCCCAGTGCGAAGCTTATATTTGTCATTTACTTAACTAACCTTGAGCCGTGGTTTTGCTGCCATAAACCACGTAAACAGGCTTCGGTGGCCTGGCCACCTCGAGCGCATGGAGGACGGTCGTGCAGTGAAGAGGGCCTACCAGGGTAGACCAAAAGGGTGGCGTCCCGTTGGTCGCCCTAGATACCGCTGGGCTGATGTGGTGGAGGCGGATCTGCGCGAGCTTGAGGCTGGTGACTGGCGAGAGACGGCACAGGACCGGGATCTTTGGCATGCACTTGTATTGGAGGCCAAGACACACTTTGGGTCGTTGCGCCAGAGGAGTAAGTAAGTAAACCACGTAAATTCAGGCCTGGCTGATTCCCCATAAAGTCCCGTGATTTTCTTTAGGTATTAACGGTGGATAATAACTTATACTTTGAGATTTACGGATTTCATCTCGATTCTGTAGAAATAACGGAATATAAGATAGCCTATGATTTATTCCAGACGTGACTGCATACCAAATTTCATCTAACTCCGTCCAGGCATTTTAGCGTGAAGCGTGAAGAAGTTACAAACACACATACTAAATAACTCTCACATAATAAGCAAATTACATACAGCTTAAATTCAGCACTAATAGCCACTGCGCTAAGCCGCGGACAGACAGACGGACGGACAGACAGACTTGACGAAACTATAAGGGTTCCGATTTGCCATTTTGGCTCCGGAACCCTAAAAAACAAAATCAAAATCGGCACGACACACGCAGGCACGTCAAACTGTTATAGTTCATTGGTAAACTTTTATAAATGTCTGTATGTGTGTGTGTGTCTGTGTGTGTGTGTGTGTGTGTATGTGTGCGAGCGTGCGTGCGTGCGTGCGTGCGTGCGTGCGTGCGTGTGTGCGTGCGTGCGTGTGTGTGTGTCTTTCGGGATGTTATTATCCCGTTGTTTTTGCGTCGGGGGTTAAAAACGCTCGAATAAATGCCCAAAGGCCCACTCAACCCTTCTTCGTGAGTCTACCAAGCCCGGATAAGAAGTTCCTCTAATAAAGTGACAATAAAACTGATTCCACGAGCCATATTTTTCAACGCAGCTGTCCAGTATTATGTTAAATTTATTCAAAATAGGTAATGACCAATTAATAACATTTAATTTTAACAACGCGATTGTTTTTGCTGTAAATAATACGTATTTATTGTTTAATTATTAATGATTATAACGATGGATTGTCTGAATCATCTTACGGGCTCTATGGCCATGAATGGTTGGCTGTGCTGTGTCCTATCCATAGTCTTTCGCAATAGCGCGCGCGCCGCACGTTTCGTAATTAAAAAAAAAACAAGCGTCAACGACAAGGAACTTTTAAAAATCAAAATGATGACTTTTTAATTTTGTTTGCGTGCAGTGTTTTTTTTTATCGTTTTAAAAAAGGTCAGTTTTTATTATATATTTTTTTAACTGTGTTTTTACTTCCCTTAAGTTCGTCTAGCAAGATTTGCGTAGGTAGCTTTGCAAGTATTTTTGCATTCTTAGCGTACTAGATTTTGGGACTATACACCGTGAAATTTTAGTGGTTGTTTTCCCGAAACGAGGTGATTTAGTATCGATTGCACAATCGATTTATAATTACTATTTTGACTAGAGTCAAAAATCCAATTGTGAAAAACGAAGGTCGAAAATGACCGCAAACCAATAGTAACGCTTCGTTGGTACCTAACCTATCGTACGATCGTACCTTCACCGTAAATAAAGCTCATGGTAAATTTCAAATGTAATTTTGCACATAAATTCCGAAAAACTCAAAGGTGTGAGCCGGGATTTGAAACCACGGCCCTCTGCTTCAGAGGCCATAAGTCAAACCACTAGGCCACCATGGGTAGTGATTTGACCTATATCCTCTTAAACTATTATAGTCTAAGATCCGAGTATACAACGACCTTCACCGAACTGGTTAATAGATGAAAAGTATTTTATATTTCTTTGCTTGTAATATAAGTTGTACTTTGTTATGCAATTGGGCCCAGTATATATTTTTTTTTTACATTTCAACGTTTCGGTTAATAGTCAATGTAATCCCTACCAATCAAAAATACTAACCAATCCTATAGAATATGCAAACGTTAGGTTGACTATTTTTTTCCAGTCATAACTTTTGGGTAGGCAGGTATACCTAAACAGGTAAAAACAGGTAAATCGATATTTGCACTGTACCTCTACCATGAGTTTACACTAGTTTACGTGACCGTACTCGCTAGCGACGGCGTAAATTATTTGTATGGAGAATTGTACAACGCCTCTAGCGGTCACTTACGGAAGTACAATTCTACATACAAATAATTTACGCCGTCGCTAGCGAGTACGGTCACGTAAACTAGTGTAAACTCATGGTAGAGGTACGTGTCTGGTTAGTAAACCTAACGTTCCTTAATTCTATAGGCTTTATACTTTTGATTGATATGTCATTTGTCTACAACCGAAAAGAAAATATGTTAAAAAAAATGAACTAATCATATTCTGGACAGAAATTTTTTAGTCATCCCATTTGCAATATATTTAATTTAATATAAAATACTTTTCATCCATTAACCAGATCGGTGAAGGTCGTTGTATCCTCGGATCCTAAGCTATTAATAATTCTCAAGCAAACTTATCCGTACTTAATTCTTGGTTTTCCTTGTTTATTTGATACATTTACTCTCATCATGTTTTTTTTCGAAATTTTATTTATTTTAGCTTTTAGAGGGACGCTCGATTTTAACAAAAAAAATCGTCTCCACAACCCCGTAATGATAACCGGCCGGGGATTGATGAAAAACCGGCCAAGTGCGACTCGGACTCGCGCACGAAGGGTTCCGTACCATTATCTATAAAAACGGCGAAAAAATCATGTCTGTTGTATGGGAGCCCCCCTTAAATATTTGTTTTATTTTAATTTAATTATCTAATATATAAAAATCTCGTGTCACGGTGTTTGTTACCGAACTCCTCCGAAATGGCTTGACCAATCTTTATGATCTTTAGGCTGCGGCTCCACTGAGGCGGAGACGAGCGGAGCTGAGAGGAGACGTGTGGGGATCGACCAATCATATTACATGAAATCCACATCTCGTCTTCGTTCATGTAATATGATTGGTCGATCCCCACACGTCTCCTCTCAGCTCCGCTCGTCTCCGCCTCAGTGGAGCCGCAGTCTTAGGTCTGAGAATAGGTCGTAGGCTATTTTTTATACCCCTCGGTGATACTTATAAGGCAAAACAACGTTTGCAGGGTCAGCTAGTCTATACATATAAAATCCTTTGTCCTGACTGACTGACGGATCAACGCACAGCCTAAACCGCTGATCGTAGAGACCTGAAACTTGGAGGGTGTATTTTTTGTATGACGTAGGCATCCGATAAGCAAGGATTTTTCGTAGTTCTGCTCCTAAGGGGGTAAAAAAGGGGGGCAAAGTTTGTATGGGACAACGTGATTCCTTGGTCCAATCTACTTCAAATTTTGCATAAACATTCTATAACAGAATTGATGGAAGACGTGTTTCGTATTTTATTGAAATTCATCCCTTGACGGGGTTAAAAAGGAGTAGAAAGTTGTTTTGGGGGCGATTTGCTTCGAAGTTGATATTAATACTCCTTAGTGCTTTTGATTTAAATTACTTTTTATTTTGACACAATGTAAACGAAACGAAACTTCAAATTTTGCAAACCATTTGTCTACGTTTGTCAACCACTTCCTGATCTGATCTCTTCTCTGTTAATAACTAATTATTATTTGTATAAGTGTTTGCATTTCACCAAGCTTTTGCTTTTACAAGCGCAGCGTGTGACGTCCACTAACGAGATGGACGGACGTTTTGGTGAAGGCCGCAGGTTCAGGGTGGATGCAAGTCGCTTCCGACTGTAATGATTGGGCGTCAATGAGGGAGGCCTATGTCCAGCAGTGGACGTCCTTCGGCTGAAATGATGACGATGATGAAGCTTTTATGTGAGTTTAACCTTTTTCGAATAAAATCGAATTGAGTATTCAAACATCATTGTTGAACTCGCATAAAAGCTTGGTGCAATGCAAATACATATAAAATGCTTTGTCCTGAAGTCCTAAATGACTGACTGGCGGATTAACGCACAGCCTAAACCGCTGTATGTAGAGACCTGAAACTTGGAGGATGTGTTCTTTGTATGACGTAGGCATCCGATAAGAAAGAATTTTCCGGAATTCCCACGGGATAAGGAATATACGGGATGTATATATTTCATCAATCAAGAGTGACACTATCCCCATAACGAAGATTACTAAACTGTTCAAATTGGGCATGCAAGTAGACTATTAGAATAGGTATAAAGCTAATTTCAATAATTTTGAAAAGTCCCACGGGATAAGGATAAATCAGGATTTATATGCTCAAATCAACTGGATCCTATCTCCGTAACTACAATTACCTACTAAACTTTTAAAATTCAGTATAAACGTAAATGGTCATACTAACAGCAAAAAAACTTATTGCAGATTTTTTGGAAATTCCTGTGGGATAGATAAACTCTGAAACTTCCGAGCTGATTAAAAAAATCTTTTACCAGTAAAAAGTTACACTATCCTTTATTGACATAGGCTACGTTTTCCGGGAAAATGCAAAATTCCCAAGGGATAGAAAAAAGAATCAACTTCGGAGCTCATTTTAAAATGTCTTTCACCAATAGAAAAGATACACTGTCCTTGATTAACTTAGGATGCTATTTTCCGGATAAATACAAAATTCCCGCGGTATAGAAAATAGTAAACTTAACTTCGGGGCTGAGTTTAAAAAATAATGACCAATAGAAAGCTACACTATCCTTTATTGGTGTAGGCTAGGCTATTTATTCGGTAAAATGCAAAATTCCCGTGGGATAGAAAGAAGTGAATATCAGTAGAGGGCTGATTTGAAAATTTCTTTCACCAATAGGAAGCTACACCAACCATTATTTACAAAGACTACTTTTCTCCGTGAAAAAGCAAAATTCCCACGGGAAAAAATAAGTGAATTCAACTACGGGGCTGATTTTAAACTTCTTTTACCGGTAGAAAGCTACACCTTTAAGGACATAGGCTACTTTTTCTTTGGGAATATGCAAAATTCCCGCGGGATAAAAATAAGCGAAAATTTGCATAGAATAAGGACAAATTTGTTGAAATTCCCACGGGATAGAGAATAAACGGGATTAATATTATTCACTAACTGATACTGATGATGATGAATTAATGATGAAATGATAATAATGATGGATGTTGCCGTTGCCGGATTTTTGTTTTATACAATGAAAGAGATGAAGAAGCTTTACTACAAATTGGAATTCTACGCGGACGAAGTCGCGGGCAAAAGCTAGTTTATTTATAAATTAAATATATAACTTAATATTCTGTGAATATTTTAAGTGTCTGTACCTGTTGCCGTTATCAATATCGAGCAAAAACAAGCAAAAAGATCACGTTTGTTGTATGGGAGCCCCCTTAAATACTTATTTTATTCTGTGTTTAGGGTTCCGTAGCCAAATGGCAAAAACGGAACCCTTATTTAGTATTTGTTGTTATAGCGGCAACTACAATACATCATCTGTGAAAATTTCAACTGTCTAGCTATCACGGTTCGTGAGATACAGCCTGGTGACAGACGGACAGACAGACAGACGGACGGACAGCGAAGTCTTAGTAATAGGGTCCCGTTTTTACCCGTTGGGCACGGAACCTTAAAACAGGCGAGAATAAAAATGCATAAGTAGTATAGATTTTATATTATGTTTTGCGGTTTCAGAGTCTAAGGCTACAGGCTTACGGGCACAAGGTCGGGAGTTCAAGTCCGGCTGGCGTTGACTGACTATTTAACTAAGTAACTTTCAAGATGCAATTTGCATTTATAAATAAAACTACGGACGTAAAGTGTGATAGGCAAAAAACTTAGGTAAAAGCCATCATTCATAAAGTTTATTTTTAACCCCCGCCACAAGAAGAGAGGTGTTACATATAAGTTTGACCGCTATATGTGTCTGTGTGTCGGTCTGTCTGTCTAGCATCATAGCTCGTAAATGGGTGAACCGATTTAGATGCCAATTTTTTTATTTGAAAGCAGGTTTCTTGGCGATAGTGTTTAGACATGTTTCATCAAAATCGGTTCAGCCGTTTCAAAGTTATAAGCTCTTTTGTTAGCTGCAGAAAAGATCTTAGACTTATAATGGGCATTCACTTTATTTTCAAGCATATGTGCGACCAAATTGGGTTGGGGGTTTTTTAAATTTTTAATTTATAGTTATTTTCAAAACAGATCTATAATGTCATCTTTGAACTTGTCTAGACCCTGTTGGTGTTGTTGTGACCGCACAACGCGTTGTTGTAGACGAACGAAAAAGACTAGACGAATCCCCTTTCCTCTACCGCGATACTACTCGCAATTCAAATCAATTGATTTCACCCAAATATTAATGTGAACAGCCTCGATACCTACCCAATAAGTAGTGAATGTAGGGCAATTGTTGATTCTACTGATTGATTTGCTCAGAAATAAATCATATAAAATCAATACCGTCGCGTGGCATATATTGATTGATTACCTGACCCGCGGGGTCGGTAACGCGCCAGTATTTCTGGTGTAAAAGGCCATGGGCTGGATCCTGGTGCGAATTTTGTAATATAATTAAACCAACTCCAAAAAAAAAAACACGAAAATAAAGTTCCTCTGATATGTTTGAAGTCGGTGCTGAGGCACGAGCCAGCAGGAGTGGTAGAAGCCCAATAAATACTACTTATGTAGTAGGTAAGGTAGATTACTAGACCCACTCCTGCTGGCTCGTGCTGAGTCACCGACTTCAAAAATAGCTGTACAAAGTTATTTTCATGGTTTTGTAGTCCATTAAATTTTTATTTTATATTTTTTTAGATTTAATTTTCTGTTAAGCTACTTAGGTACTACATTTTAATTTAGTTTTAATTGACAATATTATTTTTACCCCAATGCCGAAGTAGGTTTATGTTTTCGAGCGTTTGTATTTAAGTATGTACCTATGTGTGTACGTATGTCACATTATTTGGCACAGCATGCAGCCTAAACGGCTCGTTGTATTTTAAAGTGCGAGGTGTCATTAGAATAGTCTCAGTTGCGATAGTGCCATAGAATACGTATAATACCGTATAGTACCGTATCTATCATGGGGAGTGTTCTGACGAACTGTTCAAATTGCTACCTGCAGCTGAATTCCACTACCGCACTTCGAGGAACCGTTTGTCATTCCATCCTCACCATCTTGATGATTGGCATTCTAGTACCGTGCGTTTTAAGCGAAACTTCTTTCCTCGCACGACAAAGATCTGGAATCAGCTTTCTGCGGCAACATTCCCGGAGCGTTACAACTTAGGGATCTTTAAAAAACGAGCCTACCAATTCCTAAAAGGGTCGGCAACGCACCTGTGATGCCCCCCGTGTTACGGGTGTCCATGGGCGACGGTGATCGCTTTCCATCAGGTAACCCGTCTGCTCGTTTGCCACCTCTTATATAAAAAAAAATTCCCGGAATTCACCGCTGCATAAAATACTACTTATTTCGCACCATCTGCTCGACAATGCCTAATTACATATTATTATGTATCGCTTCGCTCGGGAATCAACTCAATACACCCTCGCTACGCTCGGGAGTTAAATTTGGAATCCTTCGTTACGCTCAGGATTCAATATTGCACCCGTGACATAATACAGTGATTTATCCCCTTGGTGTACAATCTACTATTAAGTAGTCGGGTTTTATTAAACAGATCTACAATATTATTTATATACATTGTTATTGTTTAAATTAAAATTTAGCAGTCAGCAAAATAAAATAGATATCAACAGAGTATAAACACGTTATCTAGCTTCTGGACTTTACAATACACGTACAGAGTACTCGTATACTAAGAAACGTACTTGACCGTCCTCGTAGAAGCAAGTTCAATATTACTGATAACAGCGTGACCCCGATTGACCTCTAATAGATCAGTTTCCTTCTCGAGACATCTTATGCTAATGATAGTTACTATTTCATTGAACTGTAATAGTGTGTCACGGGGTTAACTAGCTTTTACTAAAATATAAATTAAAAACCGGCCAAGAGCGTGTCGGACATGCCCAAGGTAGGGTTCCGTAGCCATTACGAAAAAATCAAGTAATATTTTTCTAAGGATTTCGTATGTGTACGGAATCATCCAAGTTTAGGTATGTTTTATACCTAAGGCTACTATTTACTCTTAAACTACAAATAATTTCCAAGCAATCTTAGCCGCTATAATTTTCCTAGTAAATTTGATATATTTACTACCCTTCTGGATTTTTTCAAATTTTTCCACCTAACAGTTTAGATTTTAGAGGGGGGGGGACGGCCGATTTTAATGAAAATTTTCACTTTAAAGTTGAATATTTCGCAAACAGATCACTGAATAGAAAAATCATGTTAGCAACCCCACAATGATTTTAAAAGACCTATCCAACGATACCCCACACTATAGGGTCAGCCGAGAAAAAAAAATCACCCCCACTTTACGTCTATGGGAGGTACCCTAAAAAATTTTTTTTACCTTTTTTTATTAAATCACTTTGTCGGCGTGACTGATATATATATATTCATGCCAAATTACAGCTTTCTAATACTAACAGTCTCTGAGCTTAGCCGCGGACAGACAGACAGACAGACAGACAGACGGACAGACGTGGCGAAACTATAAGGGTTCCTAGTTGACTACGGAACCCTAAAAATCGGATTAGGTATTTATTTAAGTTATTACAGATACAAAATAGTTACTTATAACTTATAACTGTTTACCAAGTTGGGAAACACTGCCCTACGCAATTTGATCACACAATTATGTTTGAAAAATAAAGTAAATGCCCATTATGCGTCTAATATCCCTTCCGCAGCTAACAAAAGGGCTGATAACTTTGAAACGGCTGAACCAATTTTAATGGAACATGTCTAGGAACCATTGCCAAGAAACCTGCTTTCAAATAAAAAAAAACGCATCCAAATCGATTCACCCGTTTAAGAGATATTATGCCGCACACATAGCGGTCAAACTTATAACACCCCTCTTTTTGTGACAGGGGTACACATAGTAGATTAAGGGGCTGTTTCACCACCCACTGATTAATTTTAGCTGACGGATAAATGTGATGCCGTCTCCGTCTATTCGAACAAAACAAACAGAGACGGCATGACATTTATCCGTCAAATAAATTTGATTAATAGATGGTGATACAGGGGGTTAACATTGTAGATTTGTTTTTAACCCCTGACACAAAATGGGTGTTATAAGTTTGACCGCTATGGGTGTGTGTGTCTGTCTGTAGCATCATAGCTCTTAAACGGGTGAACCGATTTGAATGCGTTTTGAAAGTTCCGTACCCAAAGGGTAAAAACGGGATCCTATTACTGAGGCTCCGCTGTCCATCCGTCTGTCCGTCCGTCTGTCACCAGGCTGTATCTCAGGAACCGTGATAGCTAGACAGTTAAAATTTTCACAGATGATCTATTTCGGTTGCCGCTATAACAATAAATACTAAAAAAACCGGCCAAGAGCGTGTCGAACACGCCCAAGGTAGGGTTCCGTAGCCATTACGAAAAAATCAAGTAATATTTTTCTAAGGATTTCGTATGTGTACGGAATCATCCAAGTTTAGGTATGTTTTATACCTTAGGTCACTATTTACTCTTAAACTACAAATAATTGCCAAGCAATCTTAGCCGCTATAATTTTCCTAGTAAATTTGATATATTTACTACCCTTCTGAATTTTTTCAAATTTTTCCACCCAACAGTTTAGATTTTAGAGGGGGGGGACGGCCGATTTTAATGAAAATTTTCACTTTAAAGTTGAATATTTCGCAAACAGATCACTGAATAGAAAAATCATGTTAGCAACCCCGCAATGATTTTAAAAGACCTATCCAACGATACCCCACACTATAGGGTTAGCCGAGAAAAAAAAAATCACCCCCACTTTACGTCTATGGGAGGTACCCTAAAAAATATTTTTTTTACTTTTTTTTATTCAATCACTTTGTCGGCGTGGCGTGATATTGATGCCAAATTACAGCTTTCTAGTACTAACAGTCTCTGAGCTTAGCCGCGGACAGACAGACAGACAGACAGACGGACAGACATGGCGAAACTATAAGGGTTCCTAGTTGACTACGGAACCCTAAAAACAGAATAAAATAAATATTTAGGGGGCTCCGATACAACAAACGTATTTTTTTGCTCGTATTTGCTCGATATTGATAACGGCAACAGGTAGACGCTTGAAATATTCACGGAATATTTAGTTATATATTCACTTTAAAAATAAATAACTACTTTAAAATAAAACATATATTTAAGGGAGGCTCCCATACAACAAACGTGTTTTTTTTAACCGTTTTTATAGATAATGGTACGGAACCCTTCGTGCGCGAGTCCGACTCGCACTTGGCCGGTTTTTTCATAAAGTAGGTATTGAAATTAAAGTAATTTATCATCAAAATCAATAGCGCTCTTGATCCTGAGTAAGAAAGAACCCCTAATTTCCTCATTTTAAAGAAAATGGGCACTCTAATGTGAAAATGCCCAAATCCGTTAACAGTATTGTAAAAAGAAAGAAAAAAAGAAAGAAAGAAATTTGTTTAAAGAAACAAGAAAATTGTGTTGTTAAGTCAACATAAAAACCAACATTTCGTTATTGATGTTAGGCAATACAATACAACCCACAACCTTTCTTGTGCCAGTCGAGTAGGTAATAAACCAAACTCCGAAACGTAAGGTACGGCGTTTACGAGCGATCCCAGGTGAGAGGGAACCTTGGACGCATTGGGTTGTACAGGCGCCATCAGAAGTGGCTAAATGCATCATCATCATCAGGAATATAGGAATATGGAATATGGGGGTCGTTTCTCCCTGTTTTTAACCCCCGACGCAAAACTAGGAGTGTTATAAGTTTGACCGCTATGTGTGTGTCTGTCTGTGGCATTATGATGCCAAAACCAAACTATGGCTCTCAAACGGGTGAACCGATTTGGATGCGGTTTTTTAGGTTCCGGAGCATGGCAAAACGGAACCCTTAGGCTGAGTTCAGACCAAACCGACTGTCGGCCGCCGAATGTGAGCGCGCGTTGTGATAAAAAAAAATGATAAAATAAAATGTAAAAAAAAATTTTTTAGGGTACCTTCCATAGACGTAAAGTGGGGGTGGTTTATTTTTTCTCGTCTGACTTTATAGTGTGGGATATTGTTGGATAGGTCTATTAAAATCATTACGGAGATGTGAAGAAGATTTTTCGATACAGTGATTCGTTTGCGAAATATTCCACTTTAATTGACTTTGACTTTGATAGTGCGAGCTACATGGTCTCGTCTTGGCAACATTTAACATGAAATGTTTTTGTGGGATTTCATTTCTTTTTGGTAGGGGATGATTTACTAAAAATCCTGAAATACATAATTATCTTATTATTTATAACAAGAATAACAAGGACCCTCTATATCAATTTTCAGACCTCTAGCATCAAAATTTGCGGAAGTCTCATACAAGCTTTCACCCCCTAGTTTAAGGGGTTGGGGGGTAAAAGTTTCAAGTTTTAAGATTTTTTCGTTGTTTGTATACTATTACTAGCTTACATACCAAATTTCAGCTTTCTAGGACTTCAGGAAGTAGGTAGGTAGGTACCTTAAGAATTTTGATGATCAGTGAGTGAGTGACGAAATCGGGGGTTTTTAGACATTGATAAAATCTAAAGTATAATAGCTACGACATTCAGACTTTGTATGTTTCATGTTTGTACTAGTGTCATTATATCTTGAAATTTTCAACTATTTAACATCATCCAAAGCAAAGTTATAAGAGTTCAAAAAAACGACGAAACTTTTCGAGAAAAGGTAGGTAGTGCCCTTGCGCTCCGCTTGGCTCGTCTTGGCGGGGGCACTCCCGGGCCCCCAGATCCTGTATATTAATTCAGCTTATTAACTATCTGCAAAAAACCGGTCGTCTGTAAAGTCGGTTTACGGACGATAGTTTAACGTGACAATGTCATAACAAAACATTCAAAAAACAATAAAAAATTCAACCAGGCGGTCACCCATCCAAGTACTGACCGCGCCCGACGTTGCTTAACCTCGGTGATCGGACAAGAACCGGTGTTTTGTCAAATATCTTGAAAACGGTGCATCCTACGATTCCTACGGCAAAATCAATGAAATTTTCATCCTCCCTTTAATTCCCCCCCCTCTCTTGTACGGGACATGCACGTACATGTACGTTACATTGCGTCATCCTTTTTCGTGCGTGCAGCCGGCGTTCATCGATTTATTAGACGTTGTGACGTCAAAAATTGCGCCGAATTATCGAATTATTTCGAATTATTAAAAATTGTGCTGAATTTCATCAGAATACGCCAAACCGTTTTAGCGTGTAAGAGTAAAGGTCTCCCCAAATCTATCGACGCGGAATGGCTTCAGCCGATCGGAAAACCTTATGTCGACGCAATAAGAGCGAATCAAACACATAACCCTCCTTCTTCGCAGTCGCATAAAAAGACGTCGATCGGCTCGGTAACGCGGGCAGGGGCTAAATTCAGGAACGGCCCAGCACGGTTTGCGAGCGGTAATTCAATCGTTTGAATCGTTTGGGAGAGGATAGGAATGGGTTGAGCTTGAGATGAGCTTTATTTTCCTGTTAATTCGCTTTGTAAATAAATAAATAAATAAACAAACAAATAAGGCTCATCCCAAACTCAGCCCAAACCTCTCGCAAACCAGTGAATTTTGGCGTTCCTGAATAGCAGTTCAAACCAAACCCAACTCAAATTGAATTACCGCTACCAAACCCGTGAAGGCCCGTTCCTGAATTTAGCCCCTGAATGGAGCCGAGCCGATTCAACGTCTTTTTCGCTCTTATTGCGTTGACATAAAGGTTTTTCCGATCGGTAGAAGCCGATTCCACGTCGATAGATTTGGCCACCCTGACAAACATCCTGAAAACATTCCATACGAGCTGTCACTTTATATTAGTGGGATATTAGCATGATTCTTAAAATACTTATAATTAGCATAGAGACGTTAACAACCGACACTTAAGTCATGAACTCTGGTTTTGTTCATGATTTGAACTGTGGTGTTAAAAAAAATTGTTTGTCTACTCTACTCCATAGGTAGATTACACTGACAATGACAATACATACATTTTTATACATGCCGTTTTAAAATGAATCCAAAAAAAATCGTGCCTGCAGTTCCTCCGCACGGAAGAAGTGAAACTTCGTAATTAGTTCTATAAGTTATTGCAATAAGGTTAATATTGATGTACTAGCTTTTGCCCGCGACTCCGTCCGCGTAGAATTAGTAATTTGGGCAGCTTATTTTTTTATCCAATTTGCTTTTTCATCAATTACGGCTCTCCTTGGTTCCTCGATATAAAAAAAAATATCCCCTCCGCGCACCACCCTCCCAACCCAACCCCCCACCAAACCTCCCCGCACACCCGCGTTCAAATTCACCACCGTACTCCCAAGTCAAGCGTGCCTATAGAAGTTTTACTTCAAAAACCCCCGATTTTGAAACATTCTTCCGCTCCGCTCCGCTCCTATTGGTGTTAGCGTGATGATATATAGCCTATAGCCTTCCTCAATAAATGTGCTATCTAACACTGAAAGAATTTTTCAAATCGGAGCAGTAGTTTCTGAGATTAGCGTGTTCAAACAAAAAAACCTGTTCGATAAATTCTTAAAATAGACGTATCATTCTTATTTGTGAACCGATTCAAATGAAACAAACACTAAATGTTAATCCAAGAAAATACCAACATATCAATGAAAACCGCATCCTTCTAGGTTAAGCCGTTTCTGAGATTAGCGCGCACAAACGCACAGACAAACAGACAAACAGATAAACAGACAAACAGACAATAATTCTAAAAATCATTGTTTTGGGTTCTATTGCGCTAATAAATAGCCCTAGTGACAGTTTTTCTCAAATATCTTCAATGTACAGACACCGACTTGTTACAGATTTATTATATATGTATAGATAAGTACCTTTTTCATTTCCACATTACGAAGTTTCACTTCTTCCGCGCGGAGGAACGCACGATTTTGTTGCTGGTTCTTTTAACTAACGTAAAAAATATACTTAAAATAAAAATTGAAACGACTCCAAAAAACAGGTAAAATATTTTTCTTCCGATTTGTTTGAAGTCGGTGCCTCAGCACGAGCAAGCAGGAGTGATAGAAGCCTAAGGCGCAAGCTTGGCGCACGCTACACAGAAGAGACGTGGGACGGGGGCGCGTCGCAGGCCACGTCGTTTGTTCGCAAACCGCGTCTCCACACACACACACACACATAGCGGTCAAACTTATATCACCCTTTCTTTTTGTGTCCGGGGTTAAAAACTGATTCAAGAGCGACGCGCTTCCGCCCCACGTCCCTTCTGTGTGGCTTGCGCCTACGCACCTATAGGCAGCGGAACTCTGCGCAGCTGAAGCTATGGGCCACAGTTACATATTCGCAGTTTCTAACTACGCAATTGAATCAGATTCTAACCTCATCGATATGTTTTTGTTACGAATAAGATAAGTGAAACCCTATAATTACGTAAATATAACGCATTTACATAACAAACTATTGATCAACATGACATGTCATGATTGATATCGAAACGAGATAGCCACGTGGTACAATTAACCCCCGACACAAAAGGGTATGTATTACAATACCGAAGTACGAAAGACCGAATGTATTAAAACATCGAATGTACCAAAAGACCGACACGATTTTTTTCTGAAACCGTAAACTTTTCAGAATTTATTAAAACGGCATCATACAGAACCCATTAGGTTAGGTTAGGTTTGTTTTAGAACAATCTTAAAAAGTTAACGGTTTCAGAAAAAAATCGTGTCGGCCTTTTGACCCATTCGATGTTTTAATACATTCGGTCTTTCGTACTTCGGTATTGTAATACATACCCACACAAAAAGAGGGGTGTTATAAGTTTGACCGCTACGTGTGTGTGTGTCTGTCTGTCTGTCTGTGGCATCATAGCTCTTAAGCGGATGAACGGATTTGGATGTGGTTTTTTATAATAGAAAGCAGGTTTCTTGGCAATGGTTCTTAGATATGTTTCATCAAAATTGGTTCAGCCGTTACAAAGTTATCAGCTCTTTTGCTAGCTGCAGAAGGGATCTTAGACACATAATGGGCATTTACTTTATTTTCAAACGTAATTGTGTGACTAAATTGCGTTGGGGGTTTTTGAAATTTTTAATTTATAGTTTCATATCCAAAGGGTGCCAACGGGACCCTATTTCTGAGACTCCGCTGTCTGTATGTCTAGATACTTGAAATTTTCACCGAGTAGGTATTACTGTGGCCGCTATAACAACAATTTATAAAGCCCCCAACACAATTAAGTCTAAGATCCCTTCCGCAGCATGCAAAAGAGTTGATAACTTTGAAACGGCTGGACCAATTTTTATGAAACATGTCTAAGAACCATCGCCAAAAAACCTGCTTTCAAATAAAAAAACCCGCATCCAAATCGGTTCACCCGTTAAGAGTTATGATGCCACAGACAGACACGCGGACACGGCTGAGTACGGAACGCGTCAGCGTAGTTTGGTGGTGGTGATAGTTGGATTTGTATGTGTTCTAGGTATAGTGTGGTGGTGGAGAAACTGCACGTACACGCACTTTTTACATAAACGTAGCTATCGTTAGATCGCGGGTGAGGAAAGTAATTGTTTCAGTTCATTAATACGTAACTAAGTTAGGCCGGCCGGGTGAAGGAGCCCCGCGTTTTACAGACAAGTGCCGCAATTTGATCGCAAACGTACCGCAAATCTGTGCGCTAAGTAAGGTTGACAACCCTAGTCACGACGCTTATCACAGAGCATTGAACCTACTGGAGAGTATGCATTTTAGTTCGCATGGCTCCTCCCTTTTGATTAATGTTGCTATTAGGTAAGTCAGAGTCTTAGTACTTCACATTAACTTTTGCTAATCATAAAGCAACAATCCAATTAAGAGTTCAATCGACGAATAAGACTCGGTTGGGCAGCGTTCGGGAAGCTCCGCAATATCTTGTCATCGAATATACCGCAATGTCTCAAGTTAAAAGTATTTGACCAGTGTGTGTCGCCAGTGATGACTTAGGGCACTGAGACGTGGCCGCTAACGATGGCCCTCATAAGGAAGCTCAAAGTTACACAGAGGGCGATGGAGAGGGCTATGCTCGGTGTTTCTCTGCGGGTTCGCATTAGAAATGATGAAATCCGCGCAAGAACTAAAGTCACCGACATAGCTCGAAGAATCGCCAGACTCAAGTGGCAGTGGGCAGGGCACATCGCTCGTAGAACTGGTGTCTGATGGGGAAAAAAGGTTCTCAAATGACGTCCACAGACCGGAAGACGCAATGCAGGTAGGCCTCCAACAAGATGAAGCGACGACCTGGTTAAGGTTGCGGGATCGCGTTGGATGCGGGTGGCACGGGGCCGATCTGCGTGGCGAGCCTAGGGGAGGCCTATGTTCAGCAGTAGATGTATTTCGGCTGCAATGATGATGATTATATATGAATCAACCATTAAGCAACGAACTGAAACAAAGACTGCTCATCCACGATATTATGATAGCTACACTTATGCAAGCAATGTATGTTCATGCAGTTCCTCCACCTCCACACTGTACGAACACACAAATCACACAAACCCAACCATCACCACCACCAAACTACACTGACATGTTTCGAACTCAATCAGAGCTCATCCTCAGAGTATCGCAACCGTTCACTATGCTACTAAGCAAACAAGCTTAGACAATCATTAAGCGCCTTAGGCGCAAGCCACACACAAAAGATGTCGCGATCGAGGCGCCCCTTGAATCAGTTTTCATACTAAATTTATAGAAGCGTCGCGATCCAAAGCAGACAGAAGAAACGGGGCGGAGACGCGGCCTGCGGACAAACGACGCGGACTGAGACGCGCCCCGTCCCACGTCTAAACAGAAACGGGGCGGAGACGCGGCCTGCGAACAAACGACGCGGACTGAGACGCGCCCCGTCCCACGTCTCTTAAACGGGGCGGAGACGCGGCCTGCGAACAAACGACGCGGACTGAGACGCGCCCCGTCCCACGTCTCTTAAACGGGGCGGAGACGCGGCCTGCGAACAAACGACGCGGACTGAGACGCGCCCCGTCCCACGTCTAAACAGAAACGGGGCGGAGACGCGGCCTGCGAACAAACGACGCGGACTGAGACGCGCCCCGTCCCACGTCTCTTAAACGGGGCGGAGACGCGGCCTGCGAACAAACGACGCGGACTGAGACGCGCCCCGTCCCACGTCTCTTAAACGGGGCGGAGACGCGGCCTGCGAACAAACGACGCGGACTGAGACGCGCCCCGTCCCACGTCTCTTAAACGGGGCGGAGACGCGGCCTGCGAACAAACAACGCGGACTGAGACGCGCCCCGTCCCACGTCTAAACAGAAACGGGGCGGAGACGCGGCCTGCGAACAAACGACGCGGACTGAGACGCGCCCCGTCCCACGTCTCTTAAACGGGGCGGAGACGCGGCCTGCGAACAAACGACGCGGACTGAGACGCGCCCCGTCCCACGTCTCTTAAACGGGGCGGAGACGCGGCCTGCGAACAAACGACGCGGACTGAGACGCGCCCCGTCCCACGTCTCTTAAACGGGGCGGAGACGCGGCCTGCGAACAAACGACGCGGACTGAGACGCGCCCCGTCCCACGTCTCTTAAACGGGGCGGAGACGCGGCCTGCGAACAAACGACGCGGACTGAGACGCGCCCCGTCCCACGTTAAACGGGGCGGAGACGCGGCCTGCGAACAAACGACGCGGACTGAGACGCGCCCCGTCCCACGTCTCTTAAACGGGGCGGAGACGCGGCCTGCGAACAAACGACGCGGACTGAGACGCGCCCCGTCCCACGTCTCTTAAACGGGGCGGAGACGCGGCCTGCGAACAAACGACGCGGACTGAGACGCGCCCCGTCCCACGTCTCTTAAACGGGGCGGAGACGCGGCCTGCGAACAAACGACGCGGACTGAGACGCGCCCCGTCCCACGTCTCTTAAACGGGGCGGAGACGCGGCCTGCGAACAAACGACGCGGACTGAGACGCGCCCCGTCCCACGTCTCTTAAACGGGGCGGAGACGCGGCCTGCGAACAAACGACGCGGACTGAGACGCGCCCCGTCCCACGTCTCTTAAACGGGGCGGAGACGCGGCCTGCGAACAAACGACGCGGACTGAGACGCGCCCCGTCCCACGTCTCTTAAACGGGGCGGAGACGCGGCCTGCGAACAAACGACGCGGACTGAGACGCGCCCCGTCCCACGTCTCTTAAACGGGGCGGAGACGCGGCCTGCGAACAAACGACGCGGACTGAGACGCGCCCCGTCCCACGTCTCTTAAACGGGGCGGAGACGCGGCCTGCGAACAAACGACGCGGACTGAGACGCGCCCCGTCCCACGTCTCTTAAACGGGGCGGAGACGCGGCCTGCGAACAAACGACGCGGACTGAGACGCGCCCCGTCCCACGTCTCTTAAACGGGGCGGAGACGCGGCCTGCGAACAAACGACGCGGACTGAGACGCGCCCCGTCCCACGTCTCTTAAACGGGGCGGAGACGCGGCCTGCGAACAAACGACGCGGACTGAGACGCGCCCCGTCCCACGTCTCTTAAACGGGGCGGAGACGCGGCCTGCGAACAAACGACGCGGACTGAGACGCGCCCCGTCCCACGTCTCTTAAACGGGGCGGAGACGCGGCCTGCGAACAAACGACGCGGACTGAGACGCGCCCCGTCCCACGTCTCTTAAACGGGGCGGAGACGCGGCCTGCGAACAAACGACGCGGACTGAGACGCGCCCCGTCCCACGTCTCTTAAACGGGGCGGAGACGCGGCCTGCGAACAAACGACGCGGACTGAGACGCGCCCCGTCCCACGTCTCTTAAACGGGGCGGAGACGCGGCCTGCGAACAAACGACGCGGACTGAGACGCGCCCCGTCCCACGTCTCTTAAACGGGGCGGAGACGCGGCCTGCGAACAAACGACGCGGACTGAGACGCGCCCCGTCCCACGTCTCTTAAACGGGGCGGAGACGCGGCCTGCGAACAAACGACGCGGACTGAGACGCGCCCCGTCCCACGTCTCTTAAACGGGGCGGAGACGCGGCCTGCGAACAAACGACGCGGACTGAGACGCGCCCCGTCCCACGTCTCTTAAACGGGGCGGAGACGCGGCCTGCGAACAAACGACGCGGACTGAGACGCGCCCCGTCCCACGTCTCTTAAACGGGGCGGAGACGCGGCCTGCGAACAAACGACGCGGACTGAGACGCGCCCCGTCCCACGTCTCTTAAACGGGGCGGAGACGCGGCCTGCGAACAAACGACGCGGACTGAGACGTGCCCCGTCCCACGTCTCTTAAACGGGGCGGAGACGCGGCCTGCGAACAAACGACGCGGACTGAGACGCGCCCCGTCCCACGTCTCTTAAACGGGGCGGAGACGCGGCCTGCGAACAAACGACGCGGACTGAGACGCGCCCCGTCCCACGTCTAAACAGAAACGGGGCGGAGACGCGGCCTGCGAACAAACGACGCGGACTGAGACGCGCCCCGTCCCACGTCTCTTAAACGGGGCGGAGACGCGGCCTGCGAACAAACGACGCGGACTGAGACGCGCCCCGTCCCACGTCTCTTAAACGGGGCGGAGACGCGGCCTGCGAACAAACGACGCGGACTGAGACGCGCCCCGTCCCACGTCTCTTAAACGGGGCGGAGACGCGGCCTGCGAACAAACGACGCGGACTGAGACGCGCCCCGTCCCACGTCTCTTAAACGGGGCGGAGACGCGGCCTGCGAACAAACGACGCGGACTGAGACGCGCCCCGTCCCACGTCTCTTAAACGGGGCGGAGACGCGGCCTGCGAACAAACGACGCGGACTGAGACGCGCCCCGTCCCACGTCTCTTAAACGGGGCGGAGACGCGGCCTGCGAACAAACGACGCGGACTGAGACGCGCCCCGTCCCACGTCTCTTAAACGGGGCGGAGACGCGGCCTGCGAACAAACGACGCGGACTGAGACGCGCCCCGTCCCACGTCTCTTAAACGGGGCGGAGACGCGGCCTGCGAACAAACGACGCGGACTGAGACGCGCCCCGTCCCACGTCTCTTAAACGGGGCGGAGACGCGGCCTGCGAACAAACGACGCGGACTGAGACGCGCCCCGTCCCACGTCTCTTAAACGGGGCGGAGACGCGGCCTGCGAACAAACGACGCGGACTGAGACGCGCCCCGTCCCACGTCTCTTAAACGGGGCGGAGACGCGGCCTGCGAACAAACGACGCGGACTGAGACGCGCCCCGTCCCACGTCTCTTAAACGGGGCGGAGACGCGGCCTGCGAACAAACGACGCGGACTGAGACGCGCCCCGTCCCACGTCTCTTAAACGGGGCGGAGACGCGGCCTGCGAACAAACGACGCGGACTGAGACGCGCCCCGTCCCACGTCTCTTAAACGGGGCGGAGACGCGGCCTGCGAACAAACGACGCGGACTGAGACGCGCCCCGTCCCACGTCTCTTAAACGGGGCGGAGACGCGGCCTGCGAACAAACGACGCGGACTGAGACGCGCCCCGTCCCACGTCTCTTCCTGTGTGGCTTGCGCCTTTCAATTCGTCCCTCCCCCCGCTAACTGTCGTAAATGACTATTGATGATTTTCTAGGACAACGGTAATTCAGTTTAAGTCCGGTTGATTTTTGTTGTAGTTTCGTTAATTTTGATTTTACTACAGAATTAGCAACGTTTTTGGATTCCTCTCATCTTGTTTTATAAATCAGTATACCGTTTATTTATGAACTGAATATATTTATTTATTTATATTTATTTAAAACCGATACGCCACTCTGTAAGAAATTTGTTTTGTTACATGTACAGATACGATGTCAATTAGGTACAAAAGTTATAATAAAAATCAGTCTAAACTTATAGAATTCTTATTTATTTGTTAAATTTATTTTTATTTTTCTTTAGATAAACGCAATAAAGTTTATATTCAATCAAACCTGCAAGACGTAAGTAAGTGAATTAAAAGTTGTAAATATCATCAACATAGAGTCTACCACTTTTGCATTTTATACAGAAAAAAATAAATCTCACTAACTGACAGTACTTGTTTCAATTAGTGAGAATATATTTCCCTAAGTACCTTATGCAGATATGCAAAATAAAAAAGATAGAGTTAAAAACCGGCCAAGAGCGTGTCGGACACGCCCAAGATAAAGTTCCGTAGCAGGTACGAAAAAATCTTTGCATACTTTATTAATGTGGTTGTTTTGGATCCAACGTCGGCGGTACAACGCCATCCAACGGCGAATTGGGTAACTAAGAACTAGTATGTATGTTGATTGTTTTTCAGATGTAATATATTTTTTTATTTGAAAGAAGATACTGTTAGCGTGATCTTATAGGTACTTAAAGAAAAAAAATGCTTGCAATGGCGGTTAAATTACAATCTTAGTTAAGAATTATTTTTTACAAAAACTTAAAAACTGCTCAACTGATTAAATTGAACATAATTTTCCTAGAGATTTTTTATTAAGTTTAACTTACGTGTTTTTTTTCATATTTTTTAGACGTGCGGTTCAAAAGTTAGAGGGGGGACACATTATTTTGAACTTTCGGAGTGAATATCTCCTAAAATATTCACTTTATCAAAAAATAGTTTTTAATAACCCTATTTATTTTCAAATACCTATCCAATGATACCCCACACTATAGGGTTAGTCGAGAAAAAAAAATCACCCCCACTTTACGTCTATGGGAGGTACCCTAAAAAAAATTGTTTTAGTTTTTTTTATGTAATCACTTTGTCGGCGTGATTAATATATATATATTCATGCCAAATTACAGCTTTCTAGTACTAACAGTCTCTGAGCTTAGCCGCGGACAGACAGACAGACAGACAGACAGACAGACGGACAGACGGACAGACATGGCGAAACTATAAGGGTTCCTAGTTGACTACGGAACCCTAAAAATGTGATTATCTTTTGAACGGTACCTAAATGATAGATAATATACAAATACGACGATTAGAGAGAACATAAGCAGAATATTGAGGCGAATGCTTTGGTGGTGCTCTTGCAGTTACGCCAGTTAGCGGGGGAGGGACGAATTGGCATTAATCACTTTTACAATGTGGTTCTAATTCCAAAACCATTTCGAGGAATAGGTATATTAAATCATTTTATAACATTTTAGTAAAAAAATACCAATAAGTGTATTATTGCAAAATTATGTTTGACCTTTGTTTGACCTTCATCGTGGCATTAACTTTGAAATTCTTTGCAAGAAGAAAAAAAGCCGTTCTTCTAGTTTACTCTACCCTAATTATTATTATATCATCTACGTAGTTATCGTCTGTTAATTTAAGGATAAGTATTAAGTATTTTGAAAAACATTCTTCGCATTTTTCATATTTTAATAATGGATTTATACAGGAAGTTTTTCATTCCTACTTGTGGAAATGATTCTGTCAATAGCCCAAACAAATTAATTGTTCGCATTAAAGAAGATTTACGAGAGAAGTGGTGCCGCGAAGTTAATGTGGAGTACCTATTTCAAAGTTTACACGATGTATTGTTGCCAAAGTTGTAGCCAAAAGAGGACTTGAAAAACTATTAAACAAAATCAGAACTGGAACTTGTACAGGCAAGCATTTCGATCGAAGTGATATACTAAATTCTCTTGGAAGAATCGGCAACTTTAGTGTTATAAAGATAACGTGTAAAGTGACATTGTCAGATGACAACTAACCATCGATTGTGACACAATTTTTTTCTATTTATTGTGTAAGTATGTGTTTTACATAAATATTCAGTCGCGGCATGTAATTTACGACAAGTCGTATCTCAAATTTTCAATAAATTATAAAAACTGATTGGAGTATGAATTGCTGAAATATTCAAATTGGTTTCTAACTCTATATTTTCGATAAAAAAATATAAAGGAGGTGTTAGAAAAAATGAACAATCTCAATTGTGAGGAAAGATGTAAGATGTAGAATAGTTTTAATCCCTAAATTAAATAGTTATTCAAATTGCTAACTCCAAGCGGACGAAGTCGCCAGCAAAAACTTGTTTATAATATTCATAAATTATTTGCACAAGCTTGCCGCATTAATTTTAAAACAACCTTTATAAATTACCTTAATTAAGTAGGTACCTACGATTGAAAAACAAAAATAAGTTAATAGTTTAAAAAACTAGAAAAACACGCTTAATTTTATAAATGTACGTAAAACAAAAAATAAATTATGGATCGTTCAAGTTGTCTCTATTACTGGGCTGAATTGTAAACTATGTGCTTTTAATTATAATATTTGATTGTAAAAGCGTGGGGCGCTGGAACAGGAAAGACATTCTTGGATGCATCAATAGTGGCAAAACGTAGAGTTCTTGTTCGTGGACGAGATATCTTTGGTTCCCATTGGTAACCCTTTGGCGGCATAAACGTTATGCTCTTGTGCGACCTCATGCAGCTTCCGCCAGGAAGTTAGTATTAGTATTTGTTAAACTATTAATTTATTTTATACTTTTTGGTCTTTGATAACGAAATATTTTTAACATTTATACATGGCATGATTTCCATGTGCTAAAAAGAGACACATGAAGGTTTTTTGTTCGTCTTAAAAAGAATCGGTCCATCTTATACTTTGTCTTTGGTGCGCGCGCACTGCTCTACAGTAATATACCAAACGTAACTCTCTGTTTCTATCTTCACCCCCTCACCCCCAACCCCTCCAACCCCCCAACCCCCCAACCCCCTAACATCTGGGATCAAAGTGCTCGTCAAGACGAATCAAACGAGCCCAAACTCGACGGGGTTGTGCCGTTTTATTGTGGAGTGCTTTTGGTCATCTTCCAGCTCCATCATCAGACCCTGGTTACCATCTGGGATCAAAGTGCTCGTCAAGACGAATCAAACGAGCCCAAACTCGACGGGGTTGTGTCATTTTATTACAGAGTTCCTATGGCCACCATCCAGCTCCATCATCAGATCTGCTCCATGTCACCATAATATTGCATTGTCATCCAATTCACACATACGTGCAAAATTTCAGCTCAATCGGAAACCGGGAAGTGGGTCAAAATCGCGCCCTAAGGAGTCGGTTACAAACATACATACAGGTGAAGCTAATATATAGCGTGTAATAAAAGCGTGTTAATAAATTCATAATTTATCCAACACTTTTATTAAAACTAGTTTTAAATACCTAAATAGAAAGTTCAGTCACCGTCGTCAACCGCTGCAGGTCCGATGGATTGGTGAGTGGATGGATTCCGAAGATATATGGGTCATAGGTACACACCGTAGGGAAATTCAATTACCTACTACAAAATTAAACCGCCGAAAAAACTGAAAGGAGAAAAATAATACCTTTTTTGTTTGACCTTAATCTAGGTACCAGTTTGAAGTCGGTGCCTCAGCACTTAGCCAGGAGGAGTGGGCCTATAATTGTCTACCTGATTGGCTTCTATCACTCCTCCTGGCTCGTGCTGAGGCACCGACTTCAAACTGGTACCTAGATTAAGGTCAAACAAGGTTGCTTTTCAGTTTTTTCGGCGGTTTAATTTTTTGTTAAAAAGTTTTTATTTTATACTTTTTTCCATCCTTGGGGTAATTTTTTTTCCAAATTTATAATACCAACACCAAGGTATACCCTATCTATCCAATAAAATAATAGTTTAAAAAAACTAAAGACGGCGGAAGACCAGTGCTGGTTTTTAACTAGCAACATGCTGAGCCGGGTCCCTTTTTGTAGCAGCACTAATATGTACATTTCTATGTCTATGTCTATACGTATGTTTGTACTCTTATTTTTGCCTGTGTATGTGTTATTGTTGTTATAAAATAAATGTTTTTCTTTCTTTCTTTTCTTTTTCTTTAAAAAACACGCTTTAAAAAATAAAAAATAAATATTAATAAATTTCAATTCACTATTCTTATAGTGCAGTAAAAAATCTTAGTAAGCAATTATTATATTGTTATATCCAGATCAAAATTTGTAAACAATTCTAAATATTGATAAAATAAATAATAATAGTTTAAAAATATTTTATTGTAAAAAAAGCGTGGGGTGCATGGTGTCAATTGTCAAGGATTATCATTTTAATAACATCTTAAAAAGCACCCCACGCTTTTTTTACAATAAAATATTTTTAAACTATTATTATTTATTTTATCAATATTTAGAATTGTTTACAAATTTTGATCTGGATATAACAATATAATAATTGCTTATTAAGATTTTTTACTGCACTATAAGAATAGTGAATTGAAATTTATTAATATTTATTTTTTATTTATTAAAGCGTGTTTTTTAGTTTTTTTAAACTATTATTTATTTTCTATTTTTTAGTTGCATTTTTTTTCTTTCTAACTTTACCCCCCTCACCCACAACCCCCCAAACCCCCTAAACCCAACCCCCCAACATCCCCCACCCCAATTCCCCAAACCCCCCCAAACCCCACACCCTTACCCCTAATTCCCTAAACCCCCCTTACCCCCTCCTCATTTTACAAACCTAAACCCAACCCCCCTAACACCGAACCCCCCAAACCCCCGGAAACCCCCCTCCCCCTCCCACTCCCCCCACCCCGGAAACCCCCCTCCCCCCTCCCACTCCCCCACCCCGCCACCTGCCCCCCCCCCCCCCCCAATCCCTCCCACACCCCCCACGCCGCCACCTACCGCCCCCCCTTCCAGTTCGATCATCAAACCCTTGTTACCATCTAGGCCTCTTACCCCCTCCCCATTTCCCACAACCCCCCAAAATCACTTACCCCCGAACCCCCCAACACCCCCACCCTATTTCCCGTAAACCCCCCCCCCATCCCCTAACCCCAACCGCCACACCCTAACCCCCAACCCTCTAAACCCCCGACCCCCTTACCCCATACCCCATTCCCCCCCTACCCCGCCACCTACCCCCCTTCCAGCTCCATCATCAGACCCTTGTTACCATCTAGGACCAAAGTACTCGTCAAAACGAATCAAACGAGCCCAAACTCGATGGGGTTGTTTCGTTTTATTGTAGAGTGCCTTTGGCCATCTTCCAGCTCCATCATCAGACCCTGGTTACCATATGGGATCAAAGTGCTCGTCAAGACGAATCAAACGAGCCCAAACTCGATGGGGTTGTGTCGTTTTATTGTGGAGTGCCTTTGGCCATCTTCCAGCTCCATCATCAGACCCTGGTTACCATATGGGATCAAAGTGCTCGTCAAGACGAATCAAACGAGCCCAAACTCGATGGGGTTGTGTCGTTTTATTGTGGAGTGCCTTTGGCCATCTTCCAGCTCCATCATCAGACCCTGGTTACCATCTGGGATCAAAGTGCTCGTCAAGACGAATCAAACGAGCCCAAACTCGACGGGATTGTGTTGTTTTATTACATAGTTCCTATGGCCACCATCCAGCTCCATCATCAGATCAGCTCCATGTTACAATAATATTTATTTTATTCTGTTTTCTAGTATTTGTTGTTATAGCGGCAATTGAAATACCTACATCATCATCATTTTAGACGGCCAGATAGCCTAGTTGTTAGAGAACCTGACTACGAAGCTTGCGGTCCTGGGTTCGATTCCCGGTCGGGGCAGATATTTGTGTGAAAAATACGAATGTTTGTGCTCGAGTCTTAGATGTTTAATATGTATTTAAGTATGTATTATATTTATCGTCGTCTAGTACCCATAGTACAAGCTTTGCTTAGTTTGGGACTAGGTCGATTGGTGTGATTTGTCCCGTGATATTTATTTATTTTTTATTTAGGTGTTTATCATCTGTGACAATTTCAACTGTCTAGTTATCACGGTTCATGAGATACAGCCTGGTGACAGATGGACGGACAGCGAAGTCTCAGTAATAGGGTCCCGTTTTTACCATTTGGGTACGGAACCCTAAAAAAATATATTCGCGTCAACTTGAGTACTACCTCCTTCGTTTTTTTAGTCGGTTGAAAATAAGAAACGACCCCCCCCTGTTTAAATATTCATTACCTAAGAATTTAGAGAAAAAAAATTACCGTTTGGTTTGTTTTAAATTTTTTTTGCAAACTTGGGCAAATGAGCATGCCGGTCACCTGATGGGAAGCAATCACCGCCGCCCATGAACACCTGCAATTTCAACTGCCTAGCTATCACGGTTCATGAGATATAGCCTGGTGACAGACGGACAGACAGACAGACATACGGACGGACAGTGGAGTCTCAGTAATAGGGTCTCGTTTTTACCCTTTGGGTACGAAACCCTAAAAAGACTGTCCTTGTTACTTTTAGAAAAATGGTATAATGGAATCAATGAATTTTTAAGCGATAGGTAGGTAATAAAATAATTTTCCTACTCCTGTACTTTTATCTGGTTTTTACATGGTCGCGAACAAATATATAAGAACATAGATAATATGACTTCAGAAAGTCTATACTTAATCTATTCGCCATAACAGCACTTGTGTCGTAATGTCGTTATTACGATACACCTAGCTGCCACATAATATTAAATGTAGGGTACACTCAACACTAAAGCCCAGTTTAGACCTTCTGAGTTGAGTAGAGTAGGGTACAGTCGGGTACAGTAGGGTAAAATAGGGTACAGTCGGGTACAGTCGGTTACAGTAGGGTAAAATAGGGTACAGTCGGGTACAGTAGGGTAAAATAGGGTACAGTCGGATTTTGTAGGGTATAATAGGGTACAGTTGGGTACAGTAGGGTAAAAAAGGGTACAGTCGGGTACAGTAGGGTAGAATAGGGTACAGATGGGTACAGTAGGGTAAAATAGGGTGCAGTCGGGTACAGTAGGGTAAAATAGGGTACAGTAGGGTACAGTCGGGTACAGTAGGGTAAAATAGGGTACAGTAGGGTACAGTCGGATACAGTAGGGTAAAATAGGGTACAGTAGAGTACAGTCGGGTACAGTAGGGTAAAATAGAGTACAGTAGAGTACAGTCGGGTACAGTAGGGTAAAATAGGGTACAGTCAGGTACAGTAGGGTAAGTTTGCCCGCCGCATGGTGGAGCGTCGGATGAGGGACCGCTGGAAGCGTGACCTGGAGGACAGCCGCTATGGAACGCGCACCATAGCGGCTCTCCTCCCTTCACTCGACCAGTGGGTCGAGAGGGGGTTTGGAGCCCTCACATTCCGGATGGTGCAAGTAATGACCGGGCACGGGTGCTTCGGCCATTATTTGCACCAAATAGGGCGGGAGAACGATCCGACGTGCCACCACTGCGGCGACCCGGACGACACGGCCCAGCACACTCTGGCAGAGTGTAGCAGCTGGGCCCCAGAGCGGCAAGCTCTCGAGGCGGAGCTAGGGACGAGCGACCTCTCGCTCTCCAGCGTAGTGCGAGCCATGCTGGGGAGCGAGGAGGCCTGGCAGGCGGTCGCCTCCTTTTGCGAGACGGTAATCTCGCAAAAGGAGGCCGCGGAACGGGAGCGCGAGGACGATGCCCTCGCGCCCCTGTTCCGGCGCAGACTGAGGGGGGTAAGGCGGAGGCGATTTGCCGCCCGTCATATCCCCCAGTAGGACCAGCGGGCGAGGGACGGGGATCCCTTGTCCGCATTGCACGGCCCTATGAGTCTGGGGGAAGGGTTGAAATGCTGCAACTCTTCCCCTCCTGGCGCGGGTAGCCCCGGCGAAAGCTGGGGCGGCCGGGAGGCATCATGGTGAAATCCACGGATCCCATGGCGCCTAACAACCTCGGCAAGAGGGTCAGCATCGGAGTGGTTTTAGTGGGTATGCTCTCCTGTCCCCTTCTCATTAGGAGAAGAGGACCGGAGAGAGAGCCCCACATAACCTAAACCGGGTCTCCCTGGGCCCGGGGGTACACGTAATGTGTTTCCACTCCGTGAACAAAACAAAAAAAAAAAAAAAAAGGTACAGTAGGGTAAAAAAGGGTTCAGTAGAGTACCCCCCGAGGGTTGCCCGCCTTGTCGTGGCGGGGGGGCTTAGTAACCGTGGATTAGTCATCCACGGTGAAGCTAAGAGGCAACCAGGGCCGGCCTGTTGGGGTTGCCGGCTGGCCCGAGGAGGGCGCTCCCAGCGGGCTGAACAAGTCCGCTGTGGACGCGCCTTGAGGTGGGACCGCAGAAGAAGAGGAGTGCCGGTATTACGGTGCGCCGTTCTCCCTATCTTCTGCGGCCGTGGAGGGATCGCAGGGGGAGAGGCGTGTTGGTATTACGGTGCGCCACTCTCCCTACCCCCTGCGAGCTGGCGGGGCCGTTCCGTCGAAACGGCACTGGTGGGGCCGCACAGGAGGAGGCATGTCGGTATTGCGGTGCGCCGCTTGCCCTATCCTCTGCGGCCGAGGTGTGGTCTGGTGTGGTGCGGGGTAGCTCCGGGGGCCTCCTGGAGGAAAAGTATCCCGGGGCCTGAGTGCCCCGGGTGGCCCAAGGATTCCTTGGGTCTTTTCCTGGCCCCAGTGAGGCGAGCTTTCCCCGCTTCCATCAGATGGACATCGGGTGGTGGATCGGGGGGTCCGTCACCCGCCAAAGATGTCCCGAGATTGTAAGGCGCTCCAGGTGTTTCCGGAGCGCCTTAAACAGAGGTGGGCCCGCAAGGGCAGCCGCCGATGGGGGCCGCGGATGGCGTAACCGTTCCCGTAGCCCCTACCTAAGCGGAGAGAGGGAACACCGTGGGGTTTTAGTCAGTAGGAGTCTGACATAACCCATCGTCCTCCCCCGAGGACGGTGGGTATCCATGAGGATTTCCCCACGTAAAAAAAAAAAAAAAAAGGGTTCAGTAGAGTACAGTCGGGTACAGTAGGGTAAAATAGGGTACAGTACAGTCGGGTACAGTAGAGTAATATAGGGCACAGTCGGGTACATTAGGGTAAAATAGGGTACAGTAGGGTACAGTCGGGTACAGTCGGGTACAATAGGGTAAAATAGGGCACAGTCGGGTACAGTAGGGTATCATAGGGTACAGTAGGGTACAGTCGGGTACAGTCGGGTACAGTAGGGTAAAATAGGGTACAGTCGGGTACAGTAGGGTATCATAGGGTACAGTAGGGTACAGTAGGGTACAGTCGGGTACAGTTGGGTACAGTCGGGTACAGTAGGGTAAAATAGGGTACAGTCGGGTACAGTCGGGTACAGTAGGGTAAAATAGGGTACAGTAGGGTACAGTCGGGTACAGTAGAGTAAAATAGGGTACAGTAGAGTACAGTCGGGTACAGTTGGGTACTGTCGGGTACAGTAGGGTAAAATAGGGTACAGTAGGGTACAGTCGGGTACAACAGGGTAAAATAGGGTACAGTTGGGTATAGTCGGGTACAGTAGGGTAAAATAGGGTACAGGTGGGTACAGTAGGGTAAAATAGGGTAAAGTAGGGTACAGTCGGGTACAGTCGGGTACAGTAGGGTAAAATAGGGTACAGTAGGGTACAGTCGGGTACAGTCGGGTACAATAGGGTAAAATAGGGCAGAGTCGGGTACAGTAGGGTATAATAGGGTACAGTAGGGTACAGTCGGGTACAGTCGGGTACAGTCGGGTACAGTAGGGTAAAATAGGAACAGTAGGGTACAGTCGGGTACAGTTGGGTACAGTCGGGTACAGTAGGGTAAAATAGGGTACAGTAGGGTACAGTCGGGTACAACAGGGTAAAATAGGGTACAGTTGGGTACAGTCGGGTACAGTAGGGTAAAATACCCTACTTTACCCTACTGTACCCAAATGTACCCTACTGTACCCTATTTTACCCTACTGTACCCTACTGTACCCCATTTTACCCTACTGTACCCGACTGTACCCTACTGTACCCTATTTCACCCGACTGTACCCTACTGTACCCGACTGTATCCCATTTTACCCTACTTTACCCGACTGTACCCTACTGTACCCTATTTTACCCTACTGTTCCCGACTGTATCCCATTTTACCCTACTGTACCCGACTGTACCCTACAGTAGGGTACAGTACAGTACAGTAGAGTCGAGTCGTAGGAAAAATATTGTATGCAACGGTGTATAATTTGGTCTTAACGGCTCGTGCCGTCTTCCATTGCGATACTCGCATTCGCTCGTATCGCAACTCACGTCACTCGCCTTTTAAGACCTCACTTATAATACAACAGTTGCATAAAATACTATTATAATGATTAAGATTTTATTGAATTTTATTATGTACATAGTTAAAATGTTTTAATTTTGTTATCTTTTTAGGGTTCTGTAGTCAACTAGGAACCCTTATAGTTTCGCCATGTCTGTCCGTCTGTCTGTCTGTCTGTCTGTCCGTCCGCGGCTAAGCTCAGAGACTGTTAGTACTAGAAAGCTGTAATTTGGCATGAATATATATATCAGTCACGCCGACAAAGTGATTAAATAAAAAAAACTAAAATATTTTTTTTTAGGGTACCTCCCATAGACGTAAAGTGGAGGTGATTTTTTTTTCTCTACTAAGCCTATAGTGTGGGGTATCATTGGATAGGTATTTGAAAATAAAGAGGGGTTTTCTTAAACTATTTTTTGATAAAGTGAATATTTTAGGAGATATTTACTCCGAAAGTTAAAAATAATGTGTCCCCCCTCTAACTTTTGAACCGCACGTCTAAAAAATATGAAAAAAATCACGTAAGTTAAACTTAATAAAAACTTTCTAGGAAAATTATTTTCAACTTAATCAGTTGAGCAGTTTTTAAGTTTTTGTAAAAAAATATTTCTTAACTAAGATTGTAATTTAACCGCCATTGCAAGCATTTTTTTTCTTTAAGTACCTATAAGATCACGCTAACAGTATCTTCTCTCAAATAAAAAAAATATATTACATCTGAAAAACAATCAACATACATACTAGTTCTTAGTTACCCAATTCGCCGATAGATGGCGCTGTACCGCCGACGTTGGGACCAAAACAACCACATTAATAAAGTAAGCAAGGATTTTTCGTTTCTGCTACGGAACCCTATCTTGGGCGTGTCCGACACGCTCTTGGCCGGTTTTTTTTATTATTTTTCAATGACATATTTAATTGTTTTATTATTTAATTTGACTAGACTACATCTATCTATTCTATATCTATCTATCTATACATATAATAAATCTGTAACAAGTCGGTGTCTGTACATTGAAGATATTTGAGAAAAACTGTCACTAGGGCTATTTATTAGCGCAATAGAACCCGAAACAATGATTTTTAGAATTATTGTCTGTTTGTCTGTTTGTCTGTGCGTTTGTGCGCGCTAATCTCAGAAACGGCTTAACCTAGAAGGATGCGGTTGTCACTGATATATTGGTATTATCTTGGATTAACATTTAGTGTTTGTTTCATTTCAATCGGTTCAAAATTAATAAGAAAGATACGTTTATTTTAAGAATTTATCGAACAGTTTTTAGAAGAATTAATAAGCTGAAGTGTTTGTTTGTTGCTCCGATTTGAAAAATTCTTTCAGTGTTAGATAGCCCATTTATCGAGGAAGGCTATAGGCTATATATCATCACGCTAACACCAATAGGAGCGGAGCGGAGCGGAAGAATGTTTCCAAATTGGGGGTTTTTGAAGTGAAACTTATATATCTCGGGAACCACTGATACGATTTGAAAAATTCTTTCAGTGAAGAATGTTTCAAAATCAGGGGTTTTGAAGTAAAACTTCTACAGGCACGCTTGACTTGGGAGTACGGTGGTGAATGTGAACGCGGGTGTGCGGGGAAGTTCGGTGGGGGGGTTTGCGGGGGGGGGGGTTTGCGGAGGCGGGTAATTTTTTTATATCGAGGAACTAAGGAGAGCCATAATTGATGAAAAAGCAAATTTGATAAAAAAAATAAGCTGCCCAAATTACTAATTACTAGGTTAGCTGGAAGAGATCCCTTTTTAGGGATAAGTTCGCCTTTGTTCTCCTCTCTGTGTACTTGTATTTTTATTTTTATGTGCAATAAAGAGTTTACATACATACATACTAATTCCACGCGGACGGAGTCGCGGGCAAAAGCTAGTACTTACATAATATATATTTATTAATTGCTGCCTAAATAGTAACATCGTTGATATATTATTAAGAAACCCATGATATTTTGTACATCATATGGCAAAACATACAAGGTTCTAATGTACCTACCTATTTTTGACACATAAAAAAAAATCCTATTCTTATTATGACATTACTCTGAACATCTGCTCTCGTCCGCAGCCATACCAAAGATGTCGGATGACTCAGCCGCCACAGCCACCACAAAGTTCACGGACGAAGACTCGGAGTCCTCCCAGGAGCAGAGCCTGCCCAGGGACTCCCTCAACAGTCTTCTCGAAGCCTCCGCGAAGGGGAGCGCTGAGGATTGCCTTAGCCAATGTACAGGCGCCCTTTGCGAGGACCCTCAGAAACGGAGGAAAGCTGTGTGCTGTAGTGAGTATATCATCATCATTCATCTTTTCAGCCGAAAGACGTCACTGCTGAACATAGGCAAACCGACAGACATTGTGCAAACTGAATCGCCTGAGGACTGAAGTCGGAAACTGCGCATACCTCTGGCACAAGTGGGGATGGTGTGGGTCGGCGGCTTGCGAGTGCGGAGATCCGAAGTAAAACATACACCACATGGTATTCGAGTGCCCCATCACCAGATACAACGGACCGGCTGATGACATCTGACGAAGGATGCGAGTGTTTATCTGCATGGTTGTAAATTTTAATAATAATTTAATTGTTTTAGGTTTAAATTTAGTATGTATTTTGCTAACCAGTGTGTAATCGCCATACGATAAATAAATAAATAGGCCTCCCCGAAGGCTCGCCAAACAGATTGGTCCCGTGCCATCCGCATCCAACGCGATCCCGCAACCTTAGGTTCCCTCCATCTTGTTGGAGGCCTGACTAGACTGCGTCTTCCGATCCGTGGACGCCACTCGAGAACCTTTTTGCCCCATCGGCCATCAGTTCTACGAGCGATGTGCCTCGCCACTTGAGTCTGGCGATTCTTCGAGCTAGTAGTAAGTACTCCTTGTATCAATAGATTGATTCAAGCATTTGCGGAGGTAGGTACATATCAATGAACTAACCTTGTACCATCATCACCATCATCGTCGGCATCATCATCATACGAACCAAATGGCCTAGTGGTTAAAAACCTGACTATAAAGCTTGAGGTCCCGGGTTTGATTCAGGGCAGATATTTGTGTGAAAAAAGTAAAAAAAAAAAAACTTGAATCTATGAACTTAAAAAAAATTTAAATAAAAAATAAAACCTCCTTCAAAAAACCCCCAAAAAAACATAAAATAATAATTGATTGAACCGACCACAATAAGCATGAAAATATCTTTCTACTAATCTGTTTGAAGTTGGTGCCTCAGCACGAGCCAGCAGGAGTGTAGAAGCCCTATAATAGGTATGTAGGTAAGTTAGATTACTAGGTCCACTCCTGCTGGCTCGTGCTGAGGCACCAACTTCAAACAGATTAGTAGAAAGATATTTTCATGCTTATTGTGGTCGGTTCAATCAATTATTATTTTATGTTTTTTTGGGGGTTTTTTGAAGGTTTTATTTTTTATTTAAATTTTTTTTATTTCCAAGTTTTTTTTGGGTGTTTTTTGAAGGCGGTTTTATTTTTTATTTAAAATTTTTTATTTTTTTCTTTTTAGTTGTTGCTAATGGCCTGGACTGGCACTCTTTACTGACTGTACTTTTTGCCTCTGGTTACCAAAGTACTTATCAAGACGAATCAAACGAGACCAAACTTGATGGGGTTATGTCGTTTTACTACGGAGTTCTTATGGTCACCATCCAACTTCATTGTCAGACCCTGGTTACCATCTAGGACCAAAGTACTCGTTGAGACGAGTCAAATGAGTCCGTACTCGATGGGGTAAGTGCCGTTACTTTATGGAGTAACTTTGGCCACCTTCCAGCTCCATCATCAGACCCTGGTTACCATCTGGGATCAAAGTGCTCGTCAAGACGTTTCAAATGAACCCAAACTCGACGGGGTTGTGTTGTTTTATTACAGAGTTTCTATGGTCACCTTCCAACTCCATCATCAGATTAGCTCCATGTCACAATAATATTGCATTATCACCTGATTTACACATGCATGTAAAATATGAAATCAATCAGAAACCGGGAAGTGAGTCAAATTCAACTTGCAAGATTTGACCCGTTGAGGAGTTCCGTTGGCCATCTGCGGTCTTCTTCATCAGATCTAGTTTACCAAATGACACTTTGTGAATGCAAATGCTCGATTTGTCACTGAAAATACTAAAATCGCTTTACATTTCCCTTGAACTTTTGAAGAGTTCCTTCAATTCCTCATGGATCCCATCATCAGAACTGGATTCCGGTAACAACGGGACCAACCTTGAAGCATATGCTTTCAAACAACGAAAGAATTTTCCAAATCGGTTCATAAATGACGGAGTTCTGAGGTAACACACGTTAAAAAAAAAAAAAAAGAACATACAACCGAATTGAGAACCTCCTCCTTTTTTTGAAGTCGGTTAATAAAAACTAGTTGACAACGGAACCCTAACAAGAATCCGTCGGGGCTGAAACCTAGCTGAAACGAAATCTGTGCCCTGCAGTGGGACGTATACACCGTGAAATTTTAGTGGTTGTTTTCCCGAAACGAGGTGATTTAGTATCGATTGTACAATCGATTTATAATTACTATTTTGACTAGTGTCAAAAAGCCAATCGTGAAAAACGAAAGTCGAAAATGACCGCAAACCAATAGTAACGCTTCGTTGGTACCTAACCTATCGTACGATCGTACGCTACTTGTACCAACGAAGCGTTACCATTAGTTTGCGGTCATTATCGACTTTCGTTTTTCACAATTGGATTTTTGACTCTAGTCAAAATAGTAATTATAAATCGATTGTACAATCGATACTAAATCACCTCGTTTCGGGAAAACAACCACTAAAATTTCACGGTGTATAGGCGGGATGACGATGATGATGATAAACTAACTGTCACAAACTGACCTTTGTTCCTTACTCATATTACGCTCTAGTACAGATTAGTTCACCGGTCTTTTACAGTACAAACGACAATGAACGGCCTAGCTTACCAAATCAAGGTTGTACGCGAAGTGCATACTAAAAAGAACCTAATAAAACAAAGATAACAAACAAAGATAATCAAACTATAACAAAAACCGCATTTAATGTGTTGCAAGAAGTGCTTAGGTATAAATTCTCAACTGATTTAAAGTGTTTGCTTTTGATCAAAGAAATTTTTTTAGTATCATGGCGTCATTATAATACGTCATTGGATTAGCAACAAGGAAACCGTAAAAATATCTTATTAATATGGGTGTCCATGGGCGACGGTGATCGCTTTCCATCAGGTGACCCGTCTGCTCGTTTGCCACCTCTTATATAAAAAAAAAAAATATAAAATTCGTTAATCGCCATCCCGTGGGAACTTTGTAATTTTTTTAGAATAAAAAGTTCCTATTTATGTTAATCCAGGTTACAAACTATCTGTGAGCCAAATTTCATCAGAATCCGTCAAACAGTTTTAGCGTGAAAGAGCAACAAACATCCACACATCCAGACATCCATCCATACCTACATCCATACAAACTTTCGCATTATTAATATTAGTAAGATGAAAGTTTGTTCCCAACCCGCACTGGGCCTGCGTGGGAACTACACCCCAAGCCCTCTCATTCTGAGAGGAGGCTTGTGCCCTGCAGTGGGACATATTCAGGCTGGGATGATGATGATGATGAGAAAGTTTTTGAGGACGTTTGGATGTTTATTAAAAGCTTTTTAAAATCTTTTTAACCCCCGACACAAAAAGAGGGGTGCTATAAGTTTGACCGCTATGTGTGTGTGTCTGTCTGTGGCATAATAACTCTTAAACCGGTGAACCGATTTGGATGCGGTTTTTTTTATTTGAAAGCAGGTTTTTTGGCGATTGTTCTTAGACATGTTTCATCAAAAATGGTTCAGCCGTTTTAAAGTTATCAGCTCTTTTGTTAGCTGCAGAAGGATCTTAGACGCATAATGGGCATTTGTTTTATTTTCCAACATATGTGTGACCTAATTGCGTTGGGGGTTTTAAAATTTTTAATTTATTGTTAGTAATCAAATGACTGGATTTAAATATTTGTACTGCAAAACAAATAACTCTCACAATTTCCATGTGGCAGTGACTTTACCATGTTAATGAAAACAGTGAGACCACAAAAGAGGGTCAAGAGCGTTGTTTCCATAACCACGGTTAACAGAAGCCAAAAAAACACAATGCTACATTAAAAATGAGTTATAATGGAACCATTGAGTTTGAATAACTGGTGGTTATACAGTTTAACACCGTAACAAATCGTCGTTATTTCAAGGGTTCGTTATGGTCGCGGAGAACCTTTGGCTGTTGGGATGGTTGATTGAATTGTTTATTACCCGACTGCCGTAGGCGGGTTATTTTTAGCCCCCGGCACAAAAAGAGGGGTGTTATAACTTTTACCGCTATGTGTGTGAGTGTCTGTGGCATCATAACTACTAAACGCGTGAATCGATTTGGATGCGGTTTTTTTTTATTTGAATGCTGGATTCTTGGCGATGGTTCTTAGACATGTTTCATCAAAATTAGTCCAGCCGTTTCAAAGTTATCAGCTCTTTTGCGTGCTGCGGAAGGGATCTTTGGATTTAATTGCGTTGGGGGTTTTTAAAAATTTTGATTTATAGCTATTCGAGCGTATGTAAATAAATAAATAAATAAATCGTGGGACGATAGACACAAGCAAAGCTTGTACTATGGGTACCAGTCACCAGACAACGGATAAACACACTTATATAGACAAGACTATGATATGATATGTATTAGTCTTCTGTATTCATGATATATTATATTAGTGTGTACTTGCGTGTATTCTTTGTATGTTTATGTATTGATTATGTTAAGTTTATTGGTTTGGGTTTACTTTTGATTTCGACTCTTTTTACTCTGCGTTGTATGCCTACTCTTGTCTCTGGTGTCCTGTCAATCGTTCAAAGGTTAACTGGAAGAGATCCCTTTAAGGGATAAGTTCGCCTTTGTACATCTGTTTCTCTTGTTAACTATTAATTTTCATGTTTTACGTACAATAAAGAGTTTTAAATACATTCATACATACAAGACTTAAATACAAATAAAACATCCAAGACTCGAATATAAACATTAAGTACTTAGTATTTTTCACACAAATATGTTATTGAAGTTACTTAGTTGATACGTACGGAACCTTCGTTTATAAATACATAGCAGAGACGCAATTGTTTTTGTCTGACATAACAACCATTTAGCGGTCTTCACAGAAGTACTTCTAACTTCCTATATGTTCATTTTCCTATATGTTGACCTTCGCAAATTTACTCACATAATCATAATCATAAGTCCTTATTGCTTGAAATAATGTTACAAAAGGTCTTAATTTAACAGATAAAAGTTCATCATTTCGCCAAAGAGGCATGCAATCAATCGGAAATTAAAAATTATTCTAATTAATTATTTTATCATAATTCTAATGTCACAATCTCATTATAAATAAATAAATCAAATAAATAAATATTAGGGGACAATCTTACACAAATCGACCTAGTCCCAAACTAAGCAAAGCTTGTACTATGGGTACTAGACGACGATAAATATACTTGTATAGATAAACAAATACTTAAATACATAGAAAACATCCATAACTCAGGAACAAATATTCGTGCTCATCACACAAATAAATGCCCTTACCGGGATTCGAACCCAGGACCTCTTGCTTCGTAGGCAGGGTCACTACCAACTAGGCTAAAGCGGTCGTTAGTCGTTATAAAACGTCAGAACATGCAAGTATTAAAATTATTAAACCACTAGCTTTTGCCCGCGACTCCGTCCGCGTGGAATTAGTAATTTGGGCAGCTTATTTTTTTATCCAATTTGCTTTTTCATCAATTATGGCTCTCCTTAGATCCTTCCGGAAGAAGTGAAACTTCATAATAAACCAACCCGCTCCCAATCCGACCCCAAACAGCCCCCAACCCGCCCCAACCCGCTCCCAACCCGCCCCCAACCCGCTTCCAACTCGCTCTTACCCCGCCTCCAACCCGCCCCCAACCCACTCCCAACCCGCCTCCAACTCACTCTTAACCCGCCCCCAACCCGCTCCTAAACCACCACCAACCCGCTCTCAACCCGCCCCCAACCCGCTCCCAACCCGCTCTCAACTCGCCCCCCACCCGCCCCCAACCCGCTCTCAACCCGCCCCCAACCCGCTCCCAACCCGCTCTCAACTCGCCCCCCACCCGCCCCCAACCCGCTCTCAACCCACCCCCAACCCGCTCCCAACCCGCTCCCAACCCACCCCCAACCCGCTCCTAACCCGCCCCCAACCCACTCCCAACCCGCCCCAACTCGCTCTCAACCCGCCCCCAACCCGCTCCTAACCCGCCCCCAACCCGCTCCCAACTCGCCCCCAACCCGCTCCCAACCCGCTCCTAACCCGCCCCAACCCACTCCCAACCCGCCCCCAACCCGCTACCAACCCGCCCCAAACCCGCTCCCTACTCGCCCCCCACCCGCTCCCAACCCGCCCCCAACCCGCTCTCAAGCCGCCCCTAACCCGCTCTCAACCCGCCCCCCAACCGCTCCCAACCCGCCCTATCTAACTGGGCTATCTAACACTGAAAGAATTTTCCAAATCGGAGCAGTAGTTCCCGAGATATAGACGTTTTACTTCCAAAACCCCCGATTTGGAAACATTCTTCCGCTCCGCTCCGCTCCTATTGGTGTTAGCGTGATGATATATAGCCTATAGCCTTCCTCGATAAATGTGCTATCTAACACTGAAAGAATTATTCAAATCGGAGCAGTAGTTCCTGAGATTAGCGCGTTCAAACAAAAAACTTGTTCGATAAATTCTTAAAATAGACGTATCTTTCGTATTTGTGAACCGATTCAAATGAAACAAACACTAAATGTTAATCCAAGAAAATACCAACATATCAGTGAAAACCGCATCCTTCTAGGTTAAGCCGTTTCTGAGATTAGCGCGCACAAACGCACAGACAAACAGACAAACAGACAAACAGACAATAATTATAAAAATCATTGTTTTGGGTTCTATTGCGCTAATAAATAGCCCTAGTGACAGTTTTTCTCAAATATCTTCAATGTACAGACACCGACTTGTTACAGATTTATTATATGTATAGATTATAATATATTATAAAAATAACCACTAAAATCTATACGTATAATAAATCTGTAACAAGTCGGTGTCTGTACATTGAAGATATTTGAGAAAAACTGTCACTAGGGCTATTTATTAGCGCAATAGAACCCGAAACAATGTTTTTTAGAATTATTGTCTGTTTGTCTGTTTGTCTGTGCGTTTGTGCGCGCTAATCTCAGAAACGGCTTAACCTAGAAGGATGCGGTTTTCACTGATATGTTGGTATTTTCTTGGATTAACATTTAGTGTTTGTTTCATTTCAATCGGTTCACAAATAAGAAAGATACGTCTATTTTAAAGATTAGGTGTATGCTTCCAGTGAGACAACGTGGCAGGGGCGCAATAGAAAAATCGCGCCATCGTAAAATCAGGGCACCGATTTTTAAATGCGATCACTAGATACTTACATAACTATAAATTAAAAATTTTCAAAACCCCCAACGCAATTAAGTCGTCAATTGTGTCGGGGGTTAAAAAATATTTTCATGTTTTTTTTAGTCGGCACAATTTTTATTCCACGTTTATTTATTTTTTTAGTTTTTGGGTGTTTTTTGAAGGCGATTTATTTTTTATTTTATTCTTTTTAATTGTACCTACGCCTTAGATATTGCATATTTTCTCGACGTGACTGTGTGAACCAGATAATGTAATTAAACATTGTTATTGTTGCAGGTTCCGTAGCGCAATGTGTGTGGGGAATTCTGCTGCTGACTATATCGGTTGGAGGATGCATATTCACCCCCTTGGATTTTATGTTGTGGGAGAAACTCAACATGAGGCCAGGTAACTATGTAGCAATTGTCCCGATAAAGTAGTGTTGTTACGATAGCGATAGGCTATCGATAGTATCGTGATACTATCGTGGCCTTGAAAATCAGTCGTACAGTCACCGGCACCAATATATGATGAAACAAGGTACTCAAAAATATGTGACGCAACTCTATTCGTATGGCCGTTAGAGCGTATCAGATGTTTTTGAGTGCCTTGTTTCATCATATATTGGTGCCGGTGACTGTACTATCGATAGTCCTATCGAAACTATCGACCCTTGACGATACTAACGATAGTATCGATAGTGAAAATGAGACGCAATATAGGCGCGTAAAAGACGTCCAGTTGCGGAAATTAGCCCGTTATTACCAATTACCAATTAGTGAAAATGAAGCGATACTATCGAACTTGGTCGATACTATCGCTAGTATCGAGTCGAAAAAGACGATAGGTACAGTCAAGTGTAAAAATATGGGTGCACACAGCTTGCTCATAAATATGTCCCATAGCTCTTTATGTCGTCGGATTAAGATATAGGTATATAACGATGGGAGGAATAAATCGATACTTATTTTTGCACTTGACCTTACTATCGATACTATCGATCGTTGAAGAAAGATCAATAGTATCGATCGTAATCAAGATCTTCAACAAGCTTCCGAAGAATATACTGATGAGCGAGGATGATCATGATTTAAAAAAAAAACAACTTTTTGGCAGATAAAGCTTACTATTCATTGGATGAGTATATGCGTGATAGTTTAACAGCTTTTTAGACTGTAAGGGGGTGTTTCACCACCTTATTATCAAACTGCTGGTTACGTAACCAATGAATAAACTAAGTACTGGACAAATCTGTCAGCTAGTGTTTTTTCAGTTTCACCACTCCGGTCCTGTGCAAACTAAGCACCACTTAACTAATCGTGGGTTTAACAAAAAGTCGGAATGGCAACGTCGCATTTCACGACCACGCGTTCCTGTTCGCACACTTTCGTTCAATTATATAATTTTGGAATACATCTATTTTTGTTTGCATAAACAAATATGTAACATTATAATTGATCCAAAAACGGTATTTATTTACGATACTTTGTTAACAATAACAAAGAAAAATAAAATCACGTAAAACGAATCGAAAAGTGGCGCCAAACCATTTGACAGATAAACTTTTTTTTAATGGCGACATACAAGTTCAGGTAGAACAAACGATTGAGCCACTGAAAAAAAGTTTGTTATTAAAAAATATTACGAAATTTTGGATTTATTTTTACATACTAAAAGTGTACCTAAATTTTTTTATTCAAATCTTGATATTTAAATTATTTTATGCAATTTAGCATGACCTTTTTCTTTAAAAAATAAAAAATACTTTGATTTATTTTTCTGAAACCGGCTGAAGGGCTCTCCAACCATGGCCACAAAAAAATAAACTAACTATATGTGACGGATAAAAATGCTAAATGCCTCCTGATCTGATGGTCAAATTAAGAAACAGTTTGTCCGTCACTTAGCGCTAATCGAGACTGGTGAAACAGAAATTTTAATTCCATCTGTCAAATAAGGTTATGATTAAGCTAATCCGAACTTTAAGAAAAGTGGTGAAACAGCCCCTAAGTATATTGATTTAGTGCATGACTGAATATTCATATTTGTATGCCCTTGGGCGCAGCATAGTGATCAATGTACCATCTATTTAACCTATGTTTGACAAATAAATTATTTCTATTTGTATAAGTAATACTATTGCTAAAGATCGATAGTATCGATACTATTGATCTTTAGCAATCGTATTACTTATTTTCAACAATCGATAGTATCGGTAGTATCGTTATTTTTATCTAAACTGAATAGTTTGCGCGAGAGACACTTCCAAAGTGGTAAAATGTGTCCCCCCCCTGTAACTTCTAAAATAAGAGAATGATAAAACTAAAAAAAATATATGATGTAGGTACATTACCATGTAAACTTTCACCGAAAATTGGTTTGAACGAGATCTTGTAAGTAGTTTTTTTTTAATTCGTCATAAATCGTAAACCGCAATTTTTTATAGATAATGGTACGGAACCCTTCGTGCGCGAGTCCGACTCGCACTTGGCCGGTTTTTTTGTATAGGGAACGTGCACATAGACGGTGTTGCCAACTGGTGCCATTAGTTTGAATGTTTTACCCTGATAAGTTTCTTTTACTGTCCGCATAGTGTCTCTTCTGCCGCCTATAGTTTCTGCACTTTCCCTATTGTTTACTCTGTCCCAGGGTGTCCAAGTGACATCTTCAAACTGTCTCATAGAAAAATTCTAAGGTTTACCACGAGACATGTGTAACCATAGCAACGGGTATCAAGAAAAAGTTGATTCACCGTGTGCGTGTGGACTGAGGGACCACTTGGTTTTTAATGGTTTTAGATAGTTTTAGTAAGTGTAAAATTTAGTAGTAGTAGCGAATTACTTTGTAAATAAATCCTGGAATTCGTAAAGAATTCACTAAAAAGTTATACAGCCAAAGGTGTGGTCCCTCAGTTCACACACTGAACCTTCCACTTCTGGGCAAGTGTTTAATTTGCTGGCTTATTTTGATGTTACAGATTTAGTAAAAACATGTCTAAACGCATTCGTAATGACCGAAACGTAATTTGGCAATGATTATACACTAAAGCAGTCTTCCTTCTTTGGTCCCTGAGAGACCACATAAAATAACTAATAAATCGGTACATTTGTACAAAAAAAAATGCATTTTTCTTGGCAAACATTAGTAAAAATCGCAAGGAAGATTATAAAAGTTAAACAAAAGCACAACTATTAATAAATTTCGTCAAATTTATATTTTTTTGTGGTCCCTCAGTTCACACACTACGAATTAATAAAATAATTAAAATATCCTAAAATATAAACATTATGGAAAGGTTTGTCGTACTGAGGTTTAGTTAAAAAGTTTGACTACATTTATATATTTTTTTAACGTGGATTGATGGCGTATAATATAAGATAAATTGCTTTTTAATATTTCCTTAGCAGTGTTTATTAGGGTGTCCACACAATGAAAAGCATTTACTAACGTGAATCATTTTTAAATTCAACTTTTTATATTTGCTTAATAATAACATTAAATGGACCAAGGAAAAACTGCATACAGCCAAAACTACATTTTAGATTCTGTAAGCAAAATTATGCATGCCAAGGTCTTCCTGCTCTTTTTCAAGCATTTCAATGACACTGTTGAATGGCTAAAATGTCCAACTATTTTCCTACAAGTTGTAATGACTTTCTTCACATATTCGCGTACAAACAAACCATGCTCTAAAACCAACTGCAATGTGTGCGCATTACAACATATATGAACAAACTGACTCCCTGTCATTAAATTATCACATAGTTCATTCACTGCATATATCATATTCCGTGCGTTATCAATAACAATTGCTATTACTCTTTGTAGTATTTCCCAGTTCAATATAGCCATTTTTATGTTCTCAGCAATATTCACACCCGAATGATTCTCTCCTTGGAAAGGCATGCCTTCTAAACAGTAGGACTTCGGATTGAAGGATTTATCTAGCCCATGCGCAGTAAAGCTAATAAAATCATTCAAATGGGATGATGCACTACTCGTCCAGATATCGCTTGTCAATGTGATGTAGGTAAATGGTTTTCATTGTGTGGACACCCTAATAAACACTCTGCTAAGGAAATATTAAAAAGCAATTTATCTTATATTATACGCCATCAATCCACGTTAAAAAAAAATATATAATGTAGTCAAACTTTTTAAATAAATCTCAGTACGACAAACCTTTCCATAATGTTTATATTTTAGGATATTTTAATTATTTTATTAATTCATAGTGTGTGAACTGAGGGACCACAAACAAATATAAATTTGCCTATTACACAGCAATAACAAACCAAACACATCAATTCAAGTTAATTTGCCGCCTTTTTATTCTTTAAACATAATACGCAGGGCAAGTATATTCGAGCTACATGTTTTACCGCACCAAATCTGATACCATATACTTAGTTTGTTTTTAATTTCGTAATTTTGCTTACAGAATCTAAAATGTAGTTTTGGCTGTATGCAGTTTTTCCTTGGTCCATTTAATGTTAGTAAGCAAATATAAAAAGTTGAATTTAAAAATGATTCACGTTAGTAAATGCTTTTCATTGTGTGGACACCCTAATAAACACTGCTAAGGAAATATTAAAAAGCAATTTATCTTATATTATACGCCATCAATCCACGTTAAAAAAATATATAAATGTAGTCAAACTTTTTAACTAAACCTCAGTACGACAAACCTTTCCATAATGTTTATATTTTAGGATATTTTAATTATTTTATTAATTCATAGTGTGTGAACTGAGGGACCACAAAAAAATATAAATTTGACGAAATTTATTAATAGTTGTGCTTTTGTTTAACTTTTATAATCTTCCTTGCGATTTTTACTAATGTTTGCAAAGAAAAATGCATTTTCTTTTTGTACAAATGTGCCGATTTATTAGTTATTTTATGTGGTCTCTCAGGGACCAAAGAAGGAAGACTGCTTTAGTGTATAATCATTGCCAAATTACGTTTCGGTCATTACGAATGCGTTTAGACATGTTTTTACTAAATCTGTAACATCAAAATAAGCCAGCAAATTAAACACTTGCCCAGAAGTGGAAGGTTCAGTGTGTGAACTGAGGGACCACACCTTTGGCTGTATAACTTTTTAGTGAATTCTTTACGAATTCCAGGATTTATTTACAAAGTAATTCGCTACTACTACTAAATTTTACACTTACTAAAACTGTCTAAAACCATTAAAAACCAAGTGGTCCCTCAGTCCACACGCACACGATTCACCCACTACCATTTAAAAACACTCTATGATTTGTTTTCCTATTTTCAGGCTTCCCCCCCTACGATTGGTGGTCAGACCCCCCCGACGAAGTGCGCTTGCGTGTGTACGTATTTAACGTGACCAATCACGACCGGTATATCCAGGGTCTGGATGCCAAGCTGAACGTGCAAGAGTTGGGACCCGTCGTTTACTTGTAAGTGGCGCCATCTATGTTTAATTCTAGGCAACGATAGACTACATCTTTGGCTCCATCGGCCATCAATTCTATGTGCGATGTGCGCTGCCCACTGCCACTTGAGTCTGGCGATTCTTCGAGCTGGGGCCTGTTGCATAACAAAGTACAATTAATATTACAAGCGGAACTCTTCTCGCTTCAGTTATAATAACTAGAAAGGGAGTTACGCTTGTAATATAAGTTGTTCTTTGTTATGCAACAGACCCCTGGTCGGTGACTTTAGTCGCAACTGTGAAGACGTGGTTCAGATGGCGAGAGTGCGTTTGACGCGAATTGCCAGACTCAAGTGGTGGAGGGCAGGGCACATCGCTCGTGGAACTGGCGGCCGATGGGGCCAGAAGGTTCTCGAATGTCGTCCACGGACCGGAAGACGCAGTGTATGTAGGCCTCCAAAATCAAAGTCAAAGTAAATTCTAAAATTATTTATTCAATTTAGGCATCAATAGATGCTCCTATGAACGTCGAAGAATCTACCACCGGTTCGGAAAAATCCTGTTGAGAAGAATCCGGCAAGAAACTCAACAAGAATTAGCGACGATATTTGGCTACATTTCGACTCAACTTATAATTCCTCTCGATGTACCTGCGCAGAAGGCCGATTTTCAGCGCGGGAAACGTCTATCTACTATAAAATCTTGCGCTGTCATTGGTTGATCGATTACCTACTCGACCAAATCGCGGAAAGCCGTCCGCCATATTTTCGACTCGTAAGTGGGACAGAACTAAGAATCGTAACGCAATTTTCAACCATTTGTTCTTACAAATAAAGTTCAATATAGATTGTTTACATGTTCGGCTACTATCGGAAACGGTCTACTCTATACTATTCTGCGCGATCGAAAACTACCGATCGGAATTATAAGTTGGGTCAAACTGTAAAGGTATAAGTTGGCAGCCGACTCCACGCAGCAGCAGCAGACGACGTGTCGCTAGCTACGCTAGCTACGGAGGGAATTTCATAGAAATAAGGTATGAGTTCGCGTAGCGACACGTCGTCTGCTGCTGCTGCGTGGAGTCGGCTGCCAACTTATACCTTTAGGTTGCGAGAACGCGTTGGATGGGGGGGGGGGAGGATGGCGCAGGACCGGTCTGTTCAGCCGAGCCCGCATTGCACGGTGTCGACAGAGGAGCCCCATCCCGGGGCGGCCAGTGGGCGTCGCGGTGTCTCTTATACTCCCGAGGCGTTCCCAATGGCAACGAGGGAAGGGAAGGAGGGTTAGTGGGTAGGCCCCTCGTGGGAGAGCCCCACATACCCTCTGTTTCCCGGAACAGAGACGAATGCATAAGGCGCATTTTCCGCATCATAAAAAAAAGGACCGGTCGTCTGTTAGCGAACTTTGGGGGAGGCCTATATTCAGCAGTAGTCTTTCGACTGAAAATATGGTGAACAAAGATGTTTCTGTTCTAGGGAGAAGCTACTCCACTCAAAAGTGAGGTTCAATGAGAACAGCACGCTCACGTACATCGCTAAACGCTTCACCATATACTTGCCGGAGGAGAATCATTTGGATTTGAATGCGACTATCATTGTGCCCAACTTGGCTTTACTGGTAAGTTCACACGTTATCCTCTACTCTAGCCTAAATAAACCTTTTGACCGCCACGCATCGTTTTTGTTTGGAACAAAATTGATTCTTATGCGGATGCGGGTAGGTTTAATTTTGTATTACCGTACTGTCGTCTATAGCCGACGCTGGCGGTCAAAAGGTTAATTTGAGTTGTACTTTTGGGTCATACACAGTGTTAGAAACAAAAGCCTCTCCTGTGGACATAAAATTAGCGACTGTAGCGCGCCCTTAACTTTGTTTTTGAACGCAAACTACCGGCCCTCTTGCTCGCTCGTTGCCTCTCGCTCTCTCAACGGCTACCCCCCGACCGAGCCGCATGCGAGCTCCGCGAAACCCTTGAATTTTACATATAAATTACTTTCTTGTGAACCCAACAACTTTTTAGGGAACATTATACGTCTTTTCTACACCAAATAAGTTTCAATCGTCCTCCCCTACACGATACACGACTCCGAGTCAGCAAATTTACAAGAGACCAAAAGTTGGCCAGGCGTCACGTACACTGATTGTAGACTTGACTAAAAAGTATTGGCTATAGACCCTTAACTTTTGTTATGTCCATACCATAGAGATTCGACCAAAAAATGTGTACCTACTTGTGACCTTCCGAAGCAAACATTGTTTTTATCACCTTAGGCATTTGAAGAAATGGCATTTCTTAGTCCACAGGTTAAAAATCATCGTGAATAGATGGAGATGAGGATGATGATGTGATTATTAACAAGCTATAATAGCAAGCTTTGGCTGATAAAATAAATTTTACCCTACTGTACCCGACTGTACCCTATTTTACCCTACTGTACCCGACTGTACCCAACTGTACCCTATTTTACCCTACTGTACCCGACTGTACCCTACTGTACCCTATTTTACCCTACTGTACCCGACTGTGCTCTATTTTACCCTACTGTACCCGACTGTACCCGACTGTACCCTACTGTACCCTATTTTACCCTACTGTACCCGACTGTACTCTACTGTACCCTATTTTACCCTTCTGTACCCTACTGTACCCGACTGTACTCTACTGTACCCTATTTTACCCTATTGTACCCGACTGTACCCTATTTTACCCTACTGTACCCGACTGTACCCTACTGTACCCTATTTTACCCTACTGTACCCGACTGTACTCTACTGTACCCTATTTTACCCTACTGTACCCTACTGTACAGGACTGTACCCTACTTTACCCTACTGTACCCGACTGTACCCTATTTTACCCTACTGTACCCGACTGTACCCGACTGTACCCTACTGTACCCTATTTTACCCTACTGTACCCGACTGTACCCTACTCTACTCAACTCAGCAGGTCTAAACTGGGCTTTAGTGTTGAGTGTACCCTACATTTAATATTATGTGGCAGCTAGGTGTATCGTAATAACGACATTACGACACAAGTGCTGTTATGGCGAATAGATTAAGTATAGACTTTCTGAAGTCATATTATCTATGTTCTTATATATTTGTTCGCGACCATGTAAAAACCAGATAAAAGTACAGGAGTAGGAAAAAGCAACTTAAAATTCAACAACTTTATTCTAAACATTGCGTCATACGTTTAGTCGTGTAACCGCAAAGCGTTCACTACTTTCGTTCCTCTCGGCTCAAACAAGTAGCACTGGTGATACGCGCTTCCCATAACCCCCGTAAAATGGGGCTCGTGGTTGTAAATCACGTATTCATTCTCCTCTGTCGCTGACGCGAAAGCATGCGAGCTCTTCCTGCATTCGTCGACGAAGAAGTCCATGAAATATCGGTTCGCTTTTACTGCGTTCCGACTCGAAGGATAGTTTTTGGAGGCCTTCCATTCGAACGAACTCTTCTCTGGGTGAAATTGCACGCCGTAGAATGGATATCTGGAATTTTAAATGTAAAAATACCGTGAGACTTCACTCATAGCAAAAAAGTACGGATAAATCTCGTGTATGATCGAGTTTAGCTTGACATGTTTCGGGCTAATCCGTAGCCCTTCTTCTTGGAGCCACACGTCACGGCGGCTGCCAAACGCGCACTGCGCGCCACCGCTCTGTTCGTGCGGCTGCTCGACAAACTGACAGCAACACACAACTACCCCCGTTTTCATCGTCATTGAGATTAGTCGTCCAAATTTCAACCGGAATAGTGGTTGGTCGGTACCCCCAAGATGGAAAACAGTGTTGAATGTTCGTACTGCGTCAACGGTGAGTGTGAGCGAACCTTTACAAAGTAATGTTGTTAGTTTTGTGTTCTATAGTGCTATGCTACATTTGACAATGATAATAAAAATGACGATAAAAACTCGTATTTTTGAAGTGAAACTTCTAATGCGACTTCCAACAAGGTCGCGTTAAACGTTTAACGCTACCATGGAGGGGGTATGAAAGCATTAGTATACGTACTGCCGATGCAAGTAATCTCGCATTGTATATATACCTACTAACGAATGTTAAAAACTTCGACAGTGCGATGCAGAACTCATACTGTCTGTGTAAATTTGTATGAGACTTGATAAAAGCGCCATCTAGTAAAATTTAAACATATAGATGCATAAGTAAATTTAGTTCTTTAAGTTATTGCAATAAGGTTCATATTGATGTAAGTATAAGTGCCTTTTTCATTTCCACATTACGAAGTTTCACTTCTTCCGCGCGGAGGAGCTGCACGCACGATTTTTTTCACACAAATATCTGCCCCGAACGGGAATCGAACCCGGGACTGAGGTTTGTAGTCAGGTTCTCTAACAACTAGGCTATCCGGTCGTCATAGAGTCCGTCTTGGCGTTGTTTATTATATGTAGTCATCATTACAATCCCTTACTTGTTATGTTCGATACTGGCGATGAACTGGACGCCATAGGCATCGTCGCTATATGACGTCACTCGCCAGTCGTCTGTCAACTTGTGCGATTTTAAGTTCTGAAAAGAGACAGCAATCATTTTTAACCCCCGACACAAAAAGAGGGGTGTTATAAGTTTGACCGCTACATGTGTCTGTGGCATCATATCTCAAACGGGTGAACCGATTTGGATGCGTATTTTTTATTTGAAAGCAGTTTTCTTGGCGATGGTTCTTAGACATGTTTCATCAAAATTGGTTCAGCCGTTTCAAGGTTATCAGCTCTTTTGTTAATTGCATAGGCATAGGCATTTTTATTGACGTGACATCGTCTAATAAATCGATGAACGCCGGCTGTACGCACGGAAAATTATGACGCAATATAACGTACATGTACGTACATGTCCCACACAAGAGAGAGCAGTGAACGCCAGGATGTACAAGAGAGCAGCGCGCGCCAGGATGTACAATCTTAGTACTAGCGCTCGGGTAATTTTTAATAGGGAGTGCGGGGTGCGAGGGGGGGTGCGGGGGTATTAAAGGGGGAATGAAAAATTCATTGATTTTGCCAAAACACCGGTTCTCGTCCGATCACCGAGGTTAAGCAACGTCGGGCGCGGTCAGTACTTGTTTGGGTGACCGCCTGGTTTCATTTTTGTTTTTTGAATGTTTTGTTATGATATGACGTTGTCACGTTAAACTATCGTCCGTAAACCGAATTTATAGACCACCGGTTTTTTTGAAGTGAAACTTCTAATGCGACTTCCAACAAGCGTTGCGTTAAATACGCAACGCAACGCAACGCAAGTTGACGTTTACGAGACGTTCGCATTGTATATATACTAACGGATGTTAAAAACTTCGTCTGTGCGATCCAGAATAATTGCGTGGTTTAGTATGAAAACTTCTAAATCAATACTATTTTAATGGTAGATCGTAGAATAAAGTATTTTAAACGTATTTAGTAAAAAAAGTATAGAATATCTTTGAGAATTACGAAAAATCAAGAAATAAAAATAAATAAAATAAATAAATAAATAAATAAATAAATAAATAAATAAATATCATGGGACAATTCACACCAATTGACCTAGTCCCAAAGTAAGCTTAGCAAAGCTTGTGTTATGGGTACTAAGCAACGGATAAACATACTTATATTGATAAATAAATACTTAAATACATAGAAAACATCCATAACTCAGGAACAAATATTCGTGCTCATCACACAAATAAATGCCCTTACCGGGATTTGAACTCAGGACCTCCTGCTTCGTAGGCAGGGTCACTACCAACTAGGCTAAAGCGGTCGTTAAGAAAAATTATTGAAAATAACGTGCGCACGAGGAGCAACGCCATCTAGCGACGAGTTATGTAAATTGTTTCGCTAGGACTTGATAAAAGCGCCATCTAGTAAGTAATTTAAACAAATAGATGCATAAGTAAATTTAGTTCTTTAAGCTATTGCAATAAGGTTCATATTGATGTATAAGTGCCTTTTTCATTTCCACATTACGAAGTTTCACTACTTCCGCGCGGAGGAGCTGCACGCACGACTTTTTTTAAAACATTTTTTTTTTAATAGCCTATACAGTGTCCCACTGCTGGGCAAAGGCCTCCCCTTTCTCCTTCCACTCGTCCCTGGCTTCGGCAAAGTGTTGCCAGTCCGGCTGGAATCGCTCCAAATCGTCCCGCCACCTTCTTTTAGGCCTACCTCTGCTCCGGTGCCCGTCGCTTGGAACCCAATCAGTAGTGATTTTGGCCCAGCGATCCGGGTGCATCCGGCAGACATGACCTGCCCAGTCCCACTTGAGTTTAGCGGTCTTTGTCCCCACATCAACAATTCGGGTTTTGGAGCGCAAAACCCGAATTAATTCGTTAATTCGTTAACGGGGTTAATTCGACTTTTAAAACATATTTGTGACTAGCTTTTGCCCGCGACTCCGTCCGCGTGGAATTAGTAATTTGGGCAGCTTATTTTTTATCTAATTTGCTTTTTCATCAATTATGGCTGTCCTTAGATCCTTCCGGAAGAAGTGAAACTTCATAATAAACCAACCCGCTCCCAATCCGACCCCAAACAGCCCCCAACCCGCCCCAACCCGCTCCCAACCCGCCCCCAACTCGCTCTTACCCCGCCTCCAACCCGCCCCCAACCCACTCCCAACCCGCCCCCAACTCGCTCTTAACCCGCCCCCAACCCGCTCCTAAACCGCCACCAACTCACTCCCAACCCGCCCCATCCCGCTCCCAACCCGCCCCCAACCCGCCCCCAACCCGCTCCCAACTCGCACTCCCACCCGCTCCCAACCCGCCCCCAACCCGCTCTCAAACCACCCCCAACCCGCTCCCAACCCGCTCTAACTGGGCTATCTGACACTGAAAGAATTTTTCAAATCGTATCAGTAGTTCCCGAGATATATAACTTTCACTTCAAAAACCCCCAATTTGGAAACATTCTTCCGCTCCGCTCCGCTCCTATTGGTGTTAGCGTGATGATATATAGCCTATAGCCTTCCTCGATAAATGGGCTATCTAACACTGAAAGAATTTTTCAAATCGGAGCAGTAGTTCCTGAGATTAGCGCGTTCATAATAACAACTCTTATAAAAACAGTTCGATAAATTCTTAAAATAAACGTATCTTTCTTATTTGTGAACCGATTCAAATGAAACAAACACTAAATGTTAATCCAAGAAAATACCAACATATCAGTGAAAACCGCATCCTTCTAGGTTAAGCCGTTTCTGAGATTAGCGCGCACAAACGCACAGACAAACAGACAAACAGACAAACAGACAAACAGACAATAATTCTAAAAATCATTGTTTTGGGTTCTATTGCGCTAATAAATAGCCCTAGTGTCAGTTTTTCTCAAATATCTTCAATGTACAGACACCGACTTGTTACAGATTTATTATATGTATAGATTAAATTGTGTTGGGGGTTTTTAAATGAATACTATTAATATATAGTTATACCAAGTTATACTAGTATTGCATGAACGGTCGGCATGATACGAAGTTCGAAAATCGAATGTCGTTTTAAAGCCTGCCCATTGTGATGTTTTCCCACACTTACATCGTCGACGATGCAGAACTGATGCGCGTTGACAGTCACGTCCTCTGTTGCTAGCAAGTGGATTATTTCATCTGAAGCACCCGAAAACATCTTACTTTCACGGAAATCTGTAACAAACGATAAGTTTATTTTTATTTTTTATTTACCTTCATCTGTCCCGTTGTCTGTGTCATCAAATCTTGCAAGTTAAATTTGACCCACTTTTTAATTTCCGATTGAGCTGACAATGCTATGTAATAAAATGACACGATCGCATCTAGTTTGGGCTCGTTTGATTAGTATTGATTATTTGAATCCTAGATAGTAACGAGGGGCAACAAAAATAAAAAATAATTATATTTTTTTATTACTAAAAAGTGAGAAATTAAATAAATGTGTACTTATTAAAAAAAAAAAATTCTTCTGATCCGTTTGATGTCGGTGCTTCAGCACGAGCCAGCAGGAATAGTAGAAAAAAGCCCAATAGAGGGTGAGGTAGGGTAGATGACTAGGTCCCCCCCGAGGGTTGCCCGCCTTGTCGTGGCGGGGGGCTTAGTAACCGTGGATTAGTCATCCACGGTGAAGCTAAGAGGCAACCAGGGCCGGCCTGTTTGGGCGCCGGCTGGCCCGAGGAGGGCGCTCCCAGCGGGCTGAACAAGTCCGCTGCGGACGCGCCTTGAGGTGGGACCGCAGAAGAAGAGGAGTGCCGGTATTACGGTGCGCCGTTCTCCCTATCTTCTGCGGCCGTGGAGGGATCGCAGGGGGAGAGGCGTGTTGGTATTACGGTGCGCCACTCTCCCTACCCCCTGCGAGCTGGCGGGGCCGTTCCGTCGAAACGGCACTGGTGGGGCCGCACAGGAGGAGGCATGTCGGTATTGCGGTGCGCCGCTTGCCCTATCCTCTGCGGCCGAGGTGTGGTCTGGTGTGGTGCGGGGTAGCTCCGGGGGCCTCCTGGAGGAAAAGTATCCCGGGGCCTGAGTGCCCCGGGTGGCCCAAGGATTCCTTGGGTCTTTTCCTGGCCCCAGTGAGGCGAGCTTTCCCCGCTTCCATCAGATGGACATCGGGTGGTGGATCGGGGGGTCCGTCACCCGCCAAAGATGTCCCGAGGTTGTAAGGCGCTCCAGGTGTTTCCGGAGCGCCTTAAACAGAGGTGGGCCCGCAAGGGCAGCCGCCGGTGGGGGCCGCGGATGGCGTAACCGTTCCCCTAGCCCCTACCTAAGCGGAGAGAGGGAACACCGTGGGGTTTTAGTCAGTAGGAGTCTGACATAACCCATCGTCCTCCCCCGAGGACGGTGGGTATCCATTAGGATTTCCCCACGTAAAAAAAAAAAAAAAGGGTAGATGACTAGGTCCACTCCTGCTGGCTCGTGCTGGCTGAGTCACCGACTCCAATCATATTGGAAGATACTAAACTTGTTAAAGTTGGCATAGTAGCGCCATCTCTTGGTCCAGGTGAGCGGTTAGCTCCGAAGAAGTGTTCAGCTAAGTCTCTCGGTAGAGGGCATAACATAGATGCGCGCTTTATCACTGCATAATGTGATTATAACAGACTGAAGTGTACGATGTATGGGAAAAATTCGTCGCTAACTTCTAGACCAGTGATGGTGTAGGGGTAAGCACGCAGCACGGAACGCTGAGGACCTGGGTTCGATTCCCACCATTGGTCTTTTTTCTGGGGTTTTTTCTGTGCATCTATATTTCAGTTTGTATTTAGTTTGAAATATATAGGAAGAGAAAATATTTTTGTGGTTTTTTGGAGTCTATTCAATTTTTATCTTATAAACTTTTTATCATATAAGTACTTACATTACATGTTATTTGAAAAATCTGCACACCAATTAATCGGCTGCATGATGAGATCACCATCAAATCAGCTTTAATTACGATAAGAAGAACTAAGACAATAATCAATGATCTAATTTCAAAATCAGGCAAAAATCGGTTAGAACTGGATACCTACAGGGAGTGTGGCTCATATTTATTTTCCGAAAAACATTTTTTCTTCGTGGCAAGTACCTACCTACTCCATTCCCATATTTACCCAGTGGCATTTTTTCCCAATTTTTATTATTTATCACTGTTTAATTTTACTGTTCTCTTTTTTTTCTATTCTCTTAATTACCCAGGACGTATTTTTATTATTTATTATTATATTTTTTTCAAGTAACATAGCGTTTTCGATTAAAGCTGATAATCGACGGACCTACTTCTGGACGATTTGCCCTTCGGGTACAAGAAACTGCCTAACTAACCTAACCTACCTAGTATTCTAGGACGGCGTATCCATTGAGATTAAAAAAGATTGAGAAAGTATGCCAATAGAAAAAAAAAACAAAAAAAAAAAAAATAATAATAATGCCCACAGAAAATAAAATATTGGGAAAATATGGGAATGGAATAATTGCTACGAAGAAAAAATATTTTCGGAAAATATGAGTCATACTCCCTACAGGTACCGGATCTTTGACATAGACATTGATTGATTGATAATGTGTAGGTACGATGACCAATAATATGTTATTGTTATAAATTTTATTTTTAATAAAAGCTTTTTTTGCTGACTGTAACTACTTTTTGCCCCTGGTTACCAAAGTACTCGTCAAGACGAATCAAACGAGCCCAAACTCGATGCGGTTGTGTCGTTTTATTGCAGATTTCTTGTGGCCACCTTCCAACTCCATCAACAGATCAGCTTCATGTCATAATAATATTGCATTATCATCTGATTTCACACACGCATGCAAAATTTCAGCTCAATCGGAAACCAGGAATTGGGTCAAATTTTACTTGCAAGATTTGACACGTACATACCTACTTACATAGATTTTCGCATGATGTGAGTTCAAAATTAAGTTTTTGTTAAAAAAATCATTTTAACAGCAAGCTTTTTAGCTGACTGTACTTTTTGTTGACTGTACTTGCATTGTCATCCAACTTACATAAGTATACCAAATTTCAAGTGAATCCTACAATTGGAAGTGGATCAAATTCGACTTTCAAAATTTGGCCCGTACATACATAGATACATAAATAGGTACATTCAACGTTAAATAAGAGCTTCTATGTCTCCTGGTTTTTCATAAATTAAACTTACCACTAACAAAATCAAGTGGCAAGTTATCGTAAGAGTAGCAAGTGATGCGATTCTCCTCCTCCCCCCGCCCCGAAGCCAGGATGATGAGAAGCTCGAAACCAAGGCAGGTCCCGAAGATCGGGAAGTATTCGCCGGCGTCGTTCATCTCCTTGGCGATCTCGTAAATGTGCTGACCGGCATCAGCGTAGCCATCTGATTGGTTGAAATATGTGGCTCCTCCGGGTATGAGGATGCTAGAATAATAATCAATAATAATAATAAGTCATGGGCGCACCCATTCAAACGGTTCAAATAGCTATTATCGAAGTCGCATCAGCAAGGACCCTTTTCTTTCGTTCCCAAGATCTACCCAGAGATAGCACAGGACGTGATGCGAGTAATCGCCCGTCGCACTCGAACACTCGCTTAAAGCCGAGTGACAAAACTATCGGAACTACACACTCGTTTCTGGTTTCTAGTTCTATCCGTTTCACGCTTGTCGCCGGCGGTGGGACCAGTGCCTAATGCTTTGCGAGACAGTGCTCTCGGTACGTGTTATCAAGGCATTGGTACGGGTCTTTGATTGAGCAAAAGAAGAGAACCATTCGAGGCGCGAGGCCCCTCAGACCGCGAGGCCGTGGGCGAGGGCCCGCTTCGTGTAACTAACTATCTGTAACTATCGTAATAAAATCCTTGTGCTACCCAACATTTACTTACCCATTCAATCTCTCCATAATGTCTTCGTAGTAATTCCTGTCTCTACCGATCCTAAAACAAGAAAGTTCAGTAAAATTACTCGGCTGTTTTAATTTTACACGTTACCCTTTTTAGGGTTCCGGAGCCAAAATGGCAAAAGGGAACCCTTTAGTTTCGTCATGTCTGTCTGTCCGTCCGTCTGTCCGCGGCTTAACGCAGTGGCTATTAGTGCTAGAAAGCTGTAATTTTGCATGGAATATTTAATATTAGCAATTATCCCAGCAGTGATAAAAAAAATGTAAAAAAAATATTTTCGTCTCTCATACTCGGAAAGTGACATATCCGACATAGGTACGGAAGCAAAACTATACTTTCTTCCCAAGGGTAGAAATGAATTTTAAAAAATAAAGGCATTGGCCGTCAATGGAAAACATACGCATTCAGCCTAGCATTACGTACGGCACATACATGTAGAGTAGACATGTTATAATTAAGTAGTGAGGTTTTTTTTCTTAATTTAGTCATATTACAAATTTTATAATGCCAGTGAAATATTATTAAATTAAGTAGGTACTTAATTTACATTAGTTTCTTATTTAGTGACTTAAACCAGAAAAGTTAAGATATCTTAAGAAAAAAGTACAGTAAACGACAATGTCCACACCAAAGTCCACACAGCCCATTTCTATACAGCATAACTCCTTGGTTCAGATTGGTTACTTACTTATTTTACAGATAAATTTCCCAAAATGCCTGCTTTATCTCCGTTTTAATTGATTATTATTATTATATTGAACATTTTAAATTAATTACTTATTGCTTAACAATAAACTCAACTCTAATGAAATGTTTTACAACGATCATATTGACAAGTTTAGATATTTTTATTTATTTATACTTATTTTTTCTTACTTTACTTTCCTTGTGTCGTGTGATAATGGTAATTTTCCCCCCTTGTTGAACACTCTACTATTTTTCATTTCTCATGCTCTTAAAATGTTACTTTAGTCTCTGCATATCGGAACTAAAGCTCTTTTTAGGGTTCCGTAGTCAACAAGGAACCCTTATAGTTTCGCCATGTCTGTCCGTCTGTCTGTCCGCGGCTATGCTCAGAGACTGTTAGTACTGGAAGGTTAACTGGAAGAGATCCCTTTAAGGGATAAGTTCGCCTTTGTACATCTGTATCTCTTGTTAACTAGTTATTTTCATGTTTTATGTACAATAAAGAGTTTTACATACATACATACATACATAATTTGGCATGAATAGGTAATATACAGGGTTATTTGTAATTCACTAGCATCCTTTTAACCCTAAACTCCCACTTAAACAAATGTTTTTGTTTTACGGCTTTTGTCATAACTTAATATTTTTGGTGTAATAACGTTTAGAAAATTTGAGATTACCTCTTATTTTTACGATACTCTGTGTATTTGTATGGGAAAAAAAGTGCTTCATTTTAAAAAGTCGTAGAACAAAAAACATTTGTTTGAGTGATAGGAATTCAGGGTTAAGAGGATGTCAGTGAATTAAAAATAACCCTGTATATCATTCACGCCGACAAAGTGGTTAAATAAAAAAAAGTAAAAAAATTTTTTTTAGGGTACCTTTCATAGACGTAAAGTGGGGTTGATTTTTTTTTCTCGACTAACCCTATAGTGTGGGGTATCATTGGATAGGTATTTAAAAATAAATAGGGTTCTGCTCAAACCATTTTTTGATAAAGTGAATATTTTCGGAGATATTCACTCCGAAAGTTCAAAATTATGTGTCCCCCCCTCTAACTTTTGAACCGCACGTCTAAAAAATATGAAAAAAATCACGTAAGTTAAACTTAATAAAAACTTTCTAGAAAAATTATTTTCAACTTAATCAGTTGATCAGTTTTTAAGTTTTTGTAAAAAAATATTTCTAAACTAAGATTGTAATTAACCTTCATTGCAAGCATTTTTTTTTTCTTGAAGTACCTATAAGATCACGCTAACAGCACCTATCTTCTTTCAAATAAAAAAATATATTAGGTACATCTGAAAAACAATCAACATAATGTACATACTAGTTCTAGTAGACTGCAGTAGATTAGTTACCCAATTCGCCGATAGATGGCGCTGTACCACCGACGTTGGGACCAAAACAACCACATTAATGAAGTATGCAAAGATTTTTTCGTATTTGCTACGGAACCCTATCTTGGGCGTGTCCGACATGCTCTTGGCCAGTTTTTTTTGATCTCTAGGATTAAAGTTTTTTTTTAATTTACTTTGGAAACCTCTAAACTGCCAATCACGGTGTTTGTGAATGGAGGATTATCGCCATTTTCAGTGACTGGGCATAGACAATTTTAAAGCCTTCCACAGACCGAAGCGCGCTGCGGACGCTCCGTGGCATCGCGCGCATGCCCCGCGCTTCGGTCTATGGAAGTCTTTAGGGCGTGGAAATAACCTCAAAATAACAACTGTGATATAATATTTTAAAAAAGATTTTTTCTTATCTAACGAGTATCTAACAGCTGCGGAACCCTTTTTTGCGTCTGCAAAAATATCGTTTCGCGGAAACTATGCAATTTTTCTGGATTAAAACTATATATCCTGTCCTTCCCAGGATCTCAAACTAGCTCCATACCTTTCATCCAAATCGGTTCAACAGTTTAAGCGCGAAGAGGTAACAGACGAACAGACACACTTTCGCATTTATAATAAGTATTAGGTAGTATCGATACATCTTCCATTTCAAAAAGTTATTCAACTCACATAATCGGGACGACTCGTGCTCCTGCTGCCTCCACGTCTTTCACATACGAAGCAGCAATATAACTAGTATAATTCTCATCGGGATACTTAGTATGGAGATAGAACGATTGCTCTTGGGACAATATACCGATGATAGGCCTATCAGTCAGGACAGCTTCCTGAGATCCCACCACAGAAGCATCGCGGTACAAGAAGTACAAAATACCAAGAAAAACAATCGCCTTCATGGCTACCAGCAATCGAATATCACAATGAAACCTGAAAACCATTTATAAGTACATTAGCTTTATCTGTAATTCAAATCTAATTAGTTTAATCAACTATTAAGCGATAAAACGAAAGCGTTTGATCCTTACCGAAAGTAAATCGCTGTTTTAAGATTTAATTGACACTATGTTATTATCAAACACACTGTGAGTCACAAACACTAGACACTAGAAACTAACCATGTTGCGATGAGATATACCACGTCGTCTAACACACTGACGGCGAGATATTCAAATATTTTACACTTCGTACGTGTTTGCATGGGTTTTATTTACGTTAACGTGAAGGTTAGGACACAAAAACAATAGCAATCCGCCTCAGTCTCTACAGATTTAGCGTGACCTATATCTATCGGTCAACAGATGACACTGAACTAAAGACGCATACCAATTATTGCATTTATTTTAGCATGTCATTGTTCTAAAAGCATAACATCAACAATGTTTAACCTCGGACATTCTTAGTTGCGTTGTTGAGACTAATTATATCGGAGACGTTTGAGGTTAGGAGAAAGTTATCTATAAATATTTGGTTGCGAGCGATTTTGGAAGGCAGTCAAATGCAATTTCAAATTATCATTAAGGGCCCACCGTGTTTTTGGCGCATTTATTGCATTCATTTAATCTCGTGCTGTATCATTACATTACAAGTAAAGCTATAGTCTTGAAATTCATGTGTAAGATATTTGAGGATTCTCTCTAATGGCAAGTGTTTATCGAAACACGATTACTTATAGTTCGCTCGATAGAAAAAAAATCCAAAGTCGTTTCTAAAAAATAAAATATCGTAGTACGACGCTAATACAGCACGGCAGATCATGACTTTTTGAATGTTAATAAAACAAGATGTTTTCTAGAGCGTAGTGTTGCTATGCTACATTTTTAAAATATGTATTTGTTTTAGTAATAAGATGAAAATACCTAAAAACAAGCGCAGTCCAACGAACCTGTTACTGGTTACCTATCTTGAGCCATCATGCCTCCCCCACGCCCGAAATCGCCCACCCAAAATCGATTAGCGCGAAAAGCTCGGTAGGCCCTTAAAGGTTTTATAAATAAACTAGCTGTTGCATGATGGGGGGAGGGGGGGATAAAAAATAGCCTACGACCTATTCTCAGACCTACCGAGTGTAGAGAAAAAAGTTTCATAAAAATCGGCCTAGCCGTTTCGGAGGAGTTCGGGAACAAATACCGTGACACAAGATTTTTATATCTTTTTATATCTTAGAAGATAGATAAATCATGGGCTACCTAATTGACACCAATTGACCTAGTCCTAAACTAAGCAAAGCTTGTACTATGGGTACCTACTAGATAAGAGATAAACATACTTAGTTTATACTGATAAATACATATTTAAATATTTATTAAATAAACACAACCATCGTCAACAGAGTTATTAGTAACATTCAAATTGGTCATTATTATAATTATTATCATTAAACTTGTTGTCTAATTGTTCTGCAATGTCAGAATTTATCTGGTTTTAGACAGCTTCCCCACATTTCGACCTGAAGACCGGTTTTTGATACTTTTAAAACTTTCGAATTGTATTTTTAACCACCGACACAAAAAGAGGGGTGTTATAAGTTTGACCGCTATGTGTGTCTGTCTGTGTCATCATAACTCTTAAACGGGTGAACCGATTTGGATGCGGTTTTTTTTTAGTTGAAAGCTGGTTTCTTGGCGATGGTGGCATGTTTCATCAAAATTGGTCTAGCCGTTTCAAAGTTATCAGCTCTTTTGTATGCTGCGGAATGGATCTTAGACTTAATTGCGTTGGGGGTTTTTAAAAATTTTAATCAAAGACTTAATTTTATTAGTGCTTAAATTATAATAATAATAGTATTTTCTTCGAATACAAATCTTAAGAAAAAATGACAATGAATAAAACTTAACTATAAACTAAATATCTAACTTAAAAACTACTAGATTATGGAATCCGTATTGCTTAGTGTAAGTAGTTTATTATTTGCATTGTTCGGCACCGCCATATTGATCATGACATAATGTAACTTACCTATCCCAATTCACACTGGGCCCGCGTAGGAACTACAGCCCAAGCCCTCTCACTCTGAGAGGAGGCCTGTGCCCTGCAGTGGGACGTATATAGGCTGGGATAAATAAAATAAAAATAAAAAAAATATCATGGGACAATTCACACCAATTGACCTAGTCCCAAAGTAAGCTTAGCAAAGCTTGTGTTATGGGTACTAAGCAACGGATAAACATACTTATATAGATAAATAAATACTTAAATACATAGAAAACATCCATAACTCAGGAACAAATATTCGTGTTCATCACACAAACAAATGCCCTTACCGGGATTTGAACCCAGGACCTCTTGCTTCGTAGGCAGGGTCACTACCAACTAGGCTAAAGCGGTCGTTATGAATGTAGCTTAAGAACGACTTTACCGATTTCATTGATCTTTGTATAATGCACGAATGTTCTTACGGAAAAAAATCCCACGGAATAAGAAATAAACAGGATATAATATTCGATTCAAAGTAACCTTATCTCTGTAACTGTATCTATTCTATCGTAGGTGTAATAAAGACTTGATCGCCAGATACCATCTTTCACGGTCATAGAGTTGCCGTGATAAGGGATTTTTGAAATTTCCCTCAGGATAAAGACTTTATCCTGAGGGAAATTTCAAAAATCAACTCACTTAGTAAGTTGTCCATAAATATTTCGAACGAAGTCGTAGGAAAAGCTAGTATTGCTAGGAATCTATGTACGTCTCTAATATCCGCACACCTCTGAGTTTTTCGCAATTTACGTGCGAAATTACATTTGAAATTTACCAAGACCTCTATTCAATGGTGTGTGTGAAGGTCATCCGCACTGGGCCCGCGTGAGAACTATGGCCCAGGCCCTCTCGTTCTAAGAGGAGGCCCGTGCCCTGCGGAACGTATATAAGCCAAGGTGATGAGGGTTACTGCAGCGACATTAATGACTACGTAATTATCTTTTGAAGACGCATAGTCACTTATCACTTTAATGGGTCACAACGATGTGAAAAGATAAGTGTTTTTAGATAAGGACCTTCCTTAATTACTTAGTAGTTTACTACTATAATCACCTACTTGCCGGCCAAATTTGAAGTCTCTAATAATTAAAGTTACGGGGATAGGGTCACTTTGAAGCGAAAATATAAATACCGTTTATTCTTTATCTCGTGGGAATTCAGAAAAATACCTTCTTAGCGTGCCTCTATGACACTCAAAGTAAGTAAAACCGCATCCTTCTAGGTTAAGCCGTTTCTGAGATTAGCGCGCACAAACGCACAGACAAACAGACAAACAGACAAACAGATAAACAGACAAACAGACAATAATTCTAAAAATCATTGTTTCGGGTTCTATTGCGCTAATAAATAGCCCTAGTGACAGTTTTTCTCAAATATCTTCAATGTACAGACACCGACTTGTTACAGATTTATTATATGTATAGATAGATTTTAACAAAAACTTACTTTCCCCATATTACAAAACACAATCTCACTTACCTACTTATTTTTCGGGTTATCTCAATAAAACTCGTTGACTACTAAAAATCAACAAATATTTCGATAACAACAAAAACACATTCTGACTCTTGTGTCACGTAGGCGATAAAAACATCCTAATAAATATTGGATCATAACTACTCCTAACTAGCTGGTTGCCCGCAGCTCCGCATGCGAAGAGTTCGTTTCCTATCTGATATGATATCCTTTGTAGGGTCTCAAACTATCTCTATACCAAATTTCATCTAAATGGATACTTACAACGGTTTAAGCGTGAAGAAGTAAATTAACCTCCTGAGTCCCTGCGTATAGGTAAAACGCCACGAGAGTTGAGGTGAATGATTACACACACAGCTACATAAAGTACTGATTGCAAAAAAGTAGTGAATGAATGAAATGAGCGAAAGAATTAAAATGTGAGTTAAATAAAATAAAATAAGTAAATAAATATTAGGGGACAATCTTACACAAATCGACCTAGTCAAAAACTAAGCAAAGCTTGTACTATGGGTACTAGACGACGATAAACATACTTGTATAGATATATAAATATTTAAATACATAGAAAACATCCATAACTCAGGTACAAATATTCGTGCTCATCACACAAATATATCCCTTACCGGGGATTCGAACCCAGGACCTCTTGCTTCGTAGGCAGGGTCACTACCAACTAGGCCAAAGCGGTCGTTAAACGATCTGTATATGATCTTTATGATGAAATACCTACGCAATACCATGCATATTATAATTTTGCTTTTTTTAAGGTTCCGTAGTCAACTAGGAACCCTTATTGTTTCGCCATGTCTGTCCGTCTGTCTGTCTGTCTGTCTGTCTGTCCGCGGCTAAGCTCAGAGACTGTTCGTACTAGAAAGCTGTAATTTGGTATGAATATACATATCAGTCACGCCGACAAAGTGATTACATAAAAAACTAAATAAATTTGTTTTTTTTTTTTAATTTAAAAAAAAACAATCAACATACATACTAGTTCTTAGTTACCCAATTCGTCGATAGATGGCGCTGTACCGCCGACGTTCGTTGGGACCAAAACAACCACATTAATAAAGTATGCAAAGATTTTTTCGTACCTGCTACGGAACCCTATCTTGGGCGTGTCCGACACGCTCTTTGCTGTTCTTTTTTAAACTGATAAGATATTCGCAACAAAAAATCGGTATTTTGTAAATAGCGAAAAATACGCTTAACTGATTTAAATAAAATACATCAAAATAAGTATTTAATTTTCTGTTTTTTTTTTTAACTAGATAGAAGATTTTCCTAAATAATTCTTAACAAAATAGGTTAAAGAAATTTTTAGACAATCTTGTAATTCACTGTTGAGTCTGTTGAACTTGCTATCGGTACGAATAAATGTCAAAATCCCGCTGTCACTACATGACATAATGTTGTGTGCGTGACCTCAACTCTCGGGGCGATACCGATACCTATGTTTATCCGTTGTCTAGTACCCATATTACAAGCTTTGCTTAGTGCGGGACTAGGTCAAATTGATGTCAATCAACCCAGATCTATTTATTTAAACTTAATACGTGATAAACGTGAGACCGCCTTAAAAACGTCGGAAATTAAAAGTACAAAACAAATTACATCATAACGTGTTAGATGATTGTGTTCGTTCGATTATAATGAGCTACGATCATCACACATTGTACCTACGGTTAAAGCGTTATGACATAATCGTGGGATCCTTGACATAGTAGCTACTTCTGACGGGAAAAAAGTTGAAGACGGAAACTGTTCTTCATCATAGAGCCACTTGTGACGGTAGTAGTGTGTAACTAATTCTCTACATAGTATATAAACTATAAATTAAATAAGTTTAAAAAATTTAAAAACCCCCAACGCAATTTTGTCGCACATATGTTTGAAAACAAATTAAATGCCCATTTGATGCCCATTATGCGTCCAAGATCCCTTCTGCAGCTAACAAAAGAGCTTATAACGTTAAAACGGCTGAACCGATTTTGATGAAACATGTCTAAGAACCATTGCCAAAAAACCAGCTTTCAAATAAAAAAAACCGTATCCAAATCGGTTCACGCGTTTAAAAGCTATGATGCCACAGACACACAGACAGACACACACACACATTGCTGTCAATCTTATAACACCCCTCTTTTTGTGTCGGGGGTTAAAAATCATTACAAGGTTTTAGTAGTTTAAGAGTATGTACAGCAGTCTGACCTATAAAATATTAAGTACTTGTTTAATACGGACGGTATAATTAATAGTAAAATTATAAGATATACAAGATTTTTTTCGTAACAGCTGTGGAACCCTATCTATCATGGGCGTGTCCGACTCGCTCTTGGCCAGTTTTTAACTTGCAATGTATGTTTGTTCGGGCGGAGTGTTTCAACTCAATTTTGAAGCAAATATCTTCAACCGTATGAGCTGAAATTTTGTATACACGTGTAAATCGTATGAAATGCAATATTATTATGACATGGAGCTGATCTCACGATGGAGCTGGAAGGTGGCCATAGAAACTCCATAACAAAACGACATAACTCCATCGAGTTTGATCTCGTTTGATTCGTCTTGACTAGTACTTGCCAGTACTCTGGTAACCCGGGGCAAAAAGTACAGTCCACAAAAAAGCTTGTTTTAAAAATGTTGTAACAAAAACTTATTCTTGTTCCAGGGCATAGCCTCGTATCTCCACAACGCCCCTTACTTCGTGCGGGCCGGCTTCCGATTCATAGCAAGTTCACACGGCAGCAACTTCTTCCTCGAGAAAACTATATACGAATACCTCTGGGAGTACAAGGAGCCAATACTGGACACTTCAAAGTCTTTGGTGCCGGGTATGGTGCCGGTCAACAATATGGGGATGTTGGCAAGAGTAAGTACCCACCAAAAACATAAGTCCTTTTCACCCCACTGTCGAAGGAGGGTTATGTTTTTCGACCGTATGTATTTATGTATGTATGTATCATTCTTTGGCACGCCCTGCGGCCTGAACGGGTCAATAGATTTTTAAGTGTGAGGTGTCATTAGATTCGTCTCAGTTCCGAGAGTGACATAGGGTATATATTTTCCATGAATTCCCTTGGGAACGTGAATTATACAGGTGGTTTTTTTCGTGTGATATTGAAATTTAAGTTATTGCTTCCGTTATGAAAAGCATTCGGTTTTGTCCTATTCCGACTTCACGTGAAGCCAGAAACTACAAGCCTTTTTGGAGCTTCATTTTCGGCCCGCTAACACATGCCTCTTTTAATAAATTTATTTGTTTACTTTAACGTTTGCATGACATTACCTACAGCAACAACCAATGCGTCACGAAACTTTATCACAATTAAATTAAAGATTTAAGTTTCACAAAAATATTAATAACAAACAAAAAAACAAATTATATTGGGACAGTCGAACACCTATCACTATCATCCATCATCTCACAAAATTCCAAGCATTTACTACACACCATATTGGCCAAAACCCTCAACGCCAAAACTCTTGTTTCCAGATATATGCAGACTTCACAGACGAGCTGACAGTCACGATTGGCCAGCGCTGGGGTCACGAACGGTTCTTCCAAATAAACAGGTTCAACGGGGAGCCGCAGTTGCCAGGATACGATCCCAACGTGAGTACTTTATTATACAAATCGACCAGGGTAGGCCCCCTCTTTCCCCTGGACACATCAATCCTTCGCCGGAAAATGCCGAGCGTTCACGAGCGAGCGTTAATGTCATGTCTTTAGTAATAGTAGAGCCATGTTGTAGCTAGCCGCTGCATCACGACGAATGGGCCGGCTCGTCCGGTCCGGGGCAGTACCACTCTCTCACAGAACACCGGAGTGAAGCAGTAGAACTCCTGCTGCGTTTCGTGCGGTCAGTGAGAGCGCCGGGGGCTCGTTTGCCTCCCTCTCATAATAAAAAACCGGCCAAGAGCGTGTCGGACACGCCCAAGGTAGGGTTCCGTAGCCATTACGAAAAAATCAAGTAATATTTTTCTAAGGATTTCGTATGTGTACGGAATCATCCAAGTTTGGGTATGTTTTATACCTTATGCTACTATTTACTCTTAAACTACAAATAATTTCCAAGCAATCTTAGCCGCTATAATTTTCCTAGTAAATTTGCAATATTTACTACCATTCTGAATTTTTCCAAATTTTTTAACCCAACAGTTTAGATTTTAGAGGGGGGGGGACGGTCGATTTTAATGAAAATTTTCACTTTAAAGTTGAATATTTCGCAAACAGATCACTGAATAGAAAAATCATGTTAGCAACCCCACAATGGTTTTAAACGACCTATCCAACGATACCCCACACTATAGGGTTAGTCGACAAAAAAAAATCACCCCCACTTTACGTCTATGGGAGGTACCCTAAAAAAAATTTTTTTAGTTTTTTTTATTTAATCACTTTGTCGGCGTGACTGATATGTATATTCATACCAAATTACAGCTTTCTAGTACGAACAGTCTCTGAGCTTAGCCGCGGACAGACAGACAGACAGACAGACAGACGGACAGACATGGCGAAACTATAAGGGTTCCTAGTTGACTACGGAACCCTAAAAAAAGCGAGACAGTAACCCGAACGGGCACACACTTTGACACGTGATGGTTTGGCACTGGCTCAAAATGACTTAGGTATACTTACATTACTTTAAGAACTTAAAGGTTAAATAAAAACCGGCCAAGAGCGTGTCGGACACGCCCAAGGTAGGGTTCCGTAGCCATTACGAAAAAATCAAGTATGTGTAATCATCTAAGTTTAGGTATGTTTTATACCTTAGACTACGATTTACTCTTAAACTACAAATAATTTCCAAGCAATCTTAGCCGCTATAATTTTCCTAGTAAATTTGATATATTTACTACAATTCTGAATTTTTTTTAATTTTTCCACCCAATAGTTTAGATTTTAGAGGGGGGGACGCTCGATTTTAATGAAAATTTTCACTTTAAAGTTGAATATTTCGCAAACAGATCACTGAATAGAAAAATCATTTTAGCAACCCCGCAATGATTTTAAAAGACCTATCCAACGATACCCCACACTATAGGATTAGTCGAGAAAAAAAAAATCACCCCCCTTTACGTCTATGGGAGGTACCCTAAAAAAAAAATATTTTTTATTTTACCACTTTGTTGGCGTGACTGATATGTATATTCATGCCAAATTACAGCTTTCTAGTACAAACGATCTCTGAGCTTAGCCGCGGACAGACATACAGACGGACAGACATGGCGAAACTATAAGGGTTCCTAGTTGACTACGGAACCCTAATAAAAAAGATTCTTTATTTTTTGCTTTTCAGTTTTTTCGGCGGTTTAATTTTTTGTTATAAACTTTTGTCATTCTATATGGTAACGGCACCTATTTCCGTGGGGGTTAAGGACATTTTTCAAATACATCAAAAAAATAATCACTTCTGAATAAATTAGACCCAGAAAATATTTTTTTTTTAGGAGTATCTTAAGTGAACTTTGTACTACTTACTTGTGTACTTTTGTAGTTTGTCTTGAATGATTTAATTGTAAAAAAATAATTTTTAAATGCAGGAATGTGAAAAATTCTTTTGCGTGGTAATCCACAGCTAGTGAACCTAATTCCGCGGATTTCGGCTCCCATTTCCGTGGGTTACGACTAAATATTTTGCTTGGTTCCGTGTACAATAAAAATTTTTTTTTTGTAGTGTTTGTATATTTTGCGCAGACAAAAATATTATAAAAACATACCCTAAAACTTAGAAAAATACACATAATAAATAAAAAAAAATATTTAGTATGATTTCCTACAATACAGAATCTTAGTACAAAACATACTCACTCACTAACAAACTTTCGCATTAATAATGTTAGTAGGAAGTAGGATTAAACTCATCATTACACATAACATTGAATAACGGACTACACCTAAGTATATCCAATTTTACGGTACCCTAAATTTCAATTTGGTTGGCAATATCACTCGGTATTACGTTCTATGGGAACATAATTCCGAGGTGTACAAATTTTTCGTAAAACAGATTTAGGTTCCCATATATGCTATTTCCGAGTGTTGGGTTTTCCCACCATAGGAAAGAGCCTCAATCCAGGTTATCAAGAAACCTAATTCCGACCCATAAAAAAACAAATAAAAAGAGATTTTTTTAATGCAAGTCGAAAGTTCATATTCCAATCTTCACAAACAACTCAACTTTCATATCTTAACAAGCAAAATACTTCAATTTTTCATAAAAGTAAAATGACGTGTATATATTTAAGGGTTTCTAAGAAAACATACTTTATTGTGATCAGCGAGTTCTTAAAAATTAGGAGTTCTGATCTGGAGTGATTTAATACCACGGATTTTGCTCTTTACCTGCTGTATTAGCTAAAGATTACATTTGCATAAATATTTAATATAAGTGGTAAGCAAAATTTAAAATAAATCAACTCGGAATGGAAAGTATTGTTACATCTATACGTTTAGACGACCAGATGGCCTAGTGGTTAGAGACCCTGACTATGAAGCTTGAGGTCCCGGGTTCGATTCCCGTGTCGGGGCAGATATTTGTATGAAAAATACGAATGTTTGCTCTCGGGTCTTGGGTGTTTAATATGTATTTAAGTATGTATCTATCTATATAAGTACGTTTATCCGTTGCCTAGTACCCATAACACAAGCTTTGCTTAGCTTACTTTGGGACTAGGTCAATTGGTGTGAATTGTCCCGTGATATTTATTTATTTATTTATTTATCTATTGCCGAGGCCACTTTGCCACTGCAAAAATATGGATTCTAATGCCGCTGTATTTAATTTACGGTTTTTAACGTATTTCTGTCCAAAAATATGAAAAATTATGATCTTAAGTCATAAAAGAAACTACTATCTAGCATTATAAAACCGCATCATTAAAGTAATTGTCATATTTATTATCCAAATCACTAACTAGAAACACGCTTGTACTTACAATACAATACAATACAATGACTCTTTATTGTACACCAGGAATAGTAAGCAATACAGAAAACAGACGTGAGGTATCTCGCGTTTGTATGAAACAACCTGCGTCTGCGGCAACGTTGCGCTTACTGACAATTTTTACGGCCCCTTGCTTAATGATGTTCACTATTGCTGTTAATTCCGTTGTCAAAAAATTACTATTTATTCCTGTATGAGCAAATTTACTGCAAGTCTCTTAGATACATCACAAAATGCATAAATAAAAATACCACGGAAAAGACTGCCGATTTTGACTTCCACGGAAATAGGTGCCGTTACCTTACGCCAAAAATTTAAAACTGTTCAGCCGCTATTGCGTGACTGACTAACCATTCAAACATCCAAACATCCAAACATCTTCATAATATTTCTCATTTATAATATTAACTAGCTTTTGCCCGCGGCTTCGCTCGCGTGTACTATGAGTATTCCAAAGAACCAAGATGTCAAGCAAGCAAGCATACAGGCAAGCAAGCAAACAGGTCCCACAATTGACCGAGAAATCGGTGAACATACCTACATAAAAAAATTCATAAAGTGGAATGCATAACCTCCTCCTTTTTTAGAAGTCGGTTAAAGTGCCCTTTGCGGCCTACTTACAGTATAAACTTATTAATTTTGAAATTTTAGCTTTCTACAACCAGTAAAACGTAAAATCCCGTTTTTTCCCGTTCCCGTAAGAATTTCGGGAAATGTTTTCTTAATGCTCCCCTACACTCCCCAAGGAACCCACTTGCCAGATTTCAGCTTTCTATGAACAGTAAAACGAAAAAGCCCGTTTTTCCCGTTCCTGTGGGAATTTTGGAAAGTCCTCTCTCAATGCTCCTCGACACTCTCCAAACAACCTACATGCCGAATTTCAGCTTTCTACAACCAGTAAAACGAAAAATCCCGTTTTTTCCCGTTCCCGTTGGAATTTGGGAAAGTCCTCTCTCAATGCTCCTCTACACTCTCCAAGCAACCTACATACCGGATTTCAGCTTTCTACGACCAGTAAAACGAAAAATCCTGTTTTTCCCCGTTCCCGTGGGAATTTTGGAAAGTCCTCTCTCAATTCAGCTCTACACTCCCCAAGGAACCCACTTGCAAATTTCAGCTTTCTATGACCAGTAAAACGAAAAATCCCGTTTTTCCCGTTCCCGTGGGAATTTTGGAAAGTCCTCTCTTAATGCTCCTCTACACTCCCCAAACGACCTACATGCCGAATTTCAGCTTTCTACGACCAGTAAAACGAAAAATCCCGTTTTTTCCCGTTCCCGTGGGAATATGGGAAAGTCCTTTCTCAATGCTCATCTACACTCCCCAAGCAACCTACATGCCGAATTTCAACTTTCTACGACCTGTAAAACGAAAAATCCTGTTTTTACCGTTCCCGTAGGAATTTTGGAAAGTCACCTCTCAATCCAGCTCAATACTCCCCAAACAACCTACATGCCGAATTTCAGCTTTCTACGACCAGTAAAACGAAAAATCCCGTTTATTTCCTTATCCCATGGGAATTTATAATAACCTACATCTATGCCAAATTTGAAGAGTCTAGTAATTATAGTTCATAGGATCCCGTTGAACTGAATATATAAATCCCGTTTTTTCCTTATCCCGTGGGAATTTTGAAAAATCCTGAAATTAATGTTTTAAATAATGTAATACCTACTTGTGTATCAAATTTGAAGAGTCTAGTTATTATAGGTACTGAGATAGGGTCACTCGGAATCGAATATATAAATCCCGTTTTTTCCCTTTCCCGTGGGAATTCCCAAAAATCCTTCCTTAGTGGATGCCTACATTGTATAAGGTATCTATGTGCAAAATTTCAAGTCTCTAGGTCCAGTAGTTTGGGCTGTGCGTTGATATATCAACAGTCATTTAGTTTATTTAGATATTTCAACCCCATCGCACCCCATCCAGGGAGATGGTATTTTACGTCTGCCACGTCGGATTTTAAAACCGTTGTTGTTTTCATAACCAGCGACCCGATAAACCATAGAAACAACACCCATGTTGATTTTCAGACTTTGTTACCCCTTTCCCCCCTTTTAGGGGTTGAATTCTCAAAAAACCTGAAACACGTGTTTACTCATTTATCATTAGGAGTATTTCTGTGAAGTTTCGAATAAAATAGTCGAACTAATCTTGTTTCCCCATACAAACTTTGAACCCCCTTTTTACCCCCTTAGGGAGTGAATTTTGAAAAGTCCTTTCTTAGTGCACCCCTAGACCTTATAAGGAACCTACATGCCAAATTTGGAATCTCTAGGCCCAGTGGTTTGGGCTGTGCGTTGATATGTCAGTCAGTCAGTCAGTCAGTCAGTCAGTCAGTCAGTCAGTCAGTCAGTCAGTTTCTTCTTTTATATATTAAGAAGATAAGATTCAAATTGCATACATACATTGCTTCACAGGAATGTCCCGACCGCATCTTCGGCTCAACTGAGGGCGTAATGTACCACCAACGCATGACCAAAAGAGACGTGCTACTCTACTGGAGAAAGACGGTCTGCAAACTGATGCCATTGTACTTTGATAGTAAGTAGAACCATGATAAAAAAAATTAAAATCTGAAAAAAACCTAAAATGCGCTTCAGACCACACGCACACGACTGAAATAAAACTTCTTTAGCTCCATCTATATGATGACGATGTATATACTACCCTGTGGACATAAACGAATAGGACGTGTTGATTAGGGTATTTCTATGCTACGTACAAAGCCTCGCACCCAACGCCAACGGAGAAATGACTGATTTACGATTTAATACTTTGGAACAACCTGTAAGTATGTAGATACATGGTAATTAATAGTACATTACTGCAGCGGCCGCGAAATAGGGGATTGCCGGCCGAGTAGTTATAGATGGCCGAGTGTTAACGAGGCCATCTAGAGATACGAGGCCGGCAATCCCTGTTCGTGGCCAAGGCTTGTATAGAGTTTTTCTCAAACATGCATCATCATCATCATCATCATCATCATCGTCATCGTCGTCGTCGTCGTCACCATCATCATCACCATCATCATCACCATCATCATCATCACCATCATCATCACCATCATCATCATCATCACCATCACCCATCATCACCATCATCTCATCATCACCATCATCATCATCATCATCATCATCACCCATCATCACCATCATCATCATCATCATCATCACCCATCATCACCATCATCATCATCATCATCATCATCATCATCATCAACATCATCATCTCATCATCACCATCATCATCATCTCGTTATCACCATCATCATCACCATCATCACCCATCATCACCATCATCACCACCATCACCATCATCATCACCGCCATCATCGACACCATCAACATCACCATCATCATCACCAACATCATCATCATCTTACCTTACCTTAAATAAACGTAGTGGCAGAATGTCTTAATGAACCAAAACGCAAAATATTGCTTATAGTTTTTTTTTAATGGCTAAATGCTATGATGCCATAGACCTATAAACGTCATACCTAGTATGAAACAATAGACGATCACTTTGCTGGCCAAGGCCAGCAATGTTGTATGAAATTCCATTATTGACCTCTCGTCTAGCCCGCACCTTCAACGTGACACTTCGTGGCGTATTATAAGGAACATAACGTCAATATTTCATAGCATGTTTGAGAAAAGAGTATTTCAACTTGATCAACCTCTACACTGCAAAACTCATTGCAAACAACTGATACTGTATGTTCCTACTTATTGTTGGTATGTTTGTAGGTCTTAATCTTATTAAGAAAAAAAAATTCTAATTTAATAATTTTTCAATAGTAGATCATTCCTGAGAAGGAACTCTACTCAGGATTTCGGTCTTTGTCCAGAGAGTAGAGACACGTTGTAAGTATACGTAGTATACCAAACGTAACTCTCTCTCTTTCTATATTCCCCTATCGTATCTTCGGCTGTTACCGGCTAGTTCGTTCGTGTAGGCCGAAAATGCACGACGCGCCGTATAAAGTATGTAATACACTGCTCTAATCACAGGTTGATTGATCAAACCTCTTCCAGGTGAACTCACAGTGGACAATGTCCACGTCTACCGGTACAACTTGTCGGAGAGTGCCTTCGAGCGCGTGACGAACGGCACAGACTGCTACGACACGGAACCTACGCTCCCCGCGGGCGTCAGCGACGGGAGCAAATGCTACTACGGTAATAACTTAAGTACCTACCTGGTCTACTATAAAAAAAACCGGCCAAGTGCGAGTCGGACTCGCGCACCGAGGGTTCCGTACAAATTTATATGTATATATGAACATCCAGTCTTATCAGACCCCCTGCTTCTAAGCAAAATGTGCGCAGTGTGGGATCATTGTACTAGGGGCGTTCAATAAAAAGTGAGAATGAGTATGTTATAAACAACTTTTACTAAATGTAATTTTATTTTTCGACATAGTCAACTTTTAGCATAATACACTTATTATATCTTTTTTCTAAACTTAAAATTTCATTTTTAAAAAAGGTCTCATCTTGAGTACTTAAAAAATCTTGTACTGCAGCGACTACCGCGTCGTCGTCTTCAAATTTCTGGCCTCTCGGGTATTGTTTCAATCTTGGAAATAGGTAGAAATCACTGAGAGCGAGATCTGGTGAATACAGAGGTTGCTTAAGGATATTGAACCCAGCATCACGAATTGCAGCCATTGCAACGATGGACTTGTGTGCCGGGGCATTATCCTGGTGGAACAGCACAACTTTCGAGAGTTTACCTCGCCGTTTTTCGCGGATCTCATTGCGCAATGTTGCTATTTGTTTGGCGTATAAAGTGCCCGTAATAGTGGCTCCATGTTTGAGATACTCAATCATTAATACCCCTTTACCATCCCAAAAACCAGAGCCCATGACCTTACCGGCAGATGGGCCCACCTTGAATTTCTTCGGAGTTGGAGATGATGGTTTTTTCCATGTCATAGACTGCAGTTTCGTTTCAGGGTCGTAATGATGGAGCCATGTTTCGTCCATTGTTATAAATCGCGCCAAAAAAAGTTCCCGGTCTTGCTGTATCAGGTCCAAAGCTTCTTGACAAATCTCGACTCTAGTTTGTTTTTGCGTGTCAGTAAGCATTCTTGGTACCCAACGCGCAGATACCTTTTTCATACCCAAGCGTTCATGTAAAATATTAGGCACGCTCCCAGTTGAAATCTTTACATTTTCAGCAATAAAACGAACCGTGACACGACGATCCGCCAAAACTGAGTTTTCAACTTTTTTCACAATTTCTTCAGTTATTGCAGTAGTAGGGCGTCCGGAGCGGGGGTCGTCCATGGTCGATGTTCTTCCATGTCTAAATTCGGCGCACCAACGTGCGACTGTCGAATACGGAGGAGCATTAGACCCTAAAGTGTCCCGCAAATCTAAATTGACTTGGTCCGTAGAAAAATTTTTCAAACACAAGTATTTGATAACGGCGCGCAGTTAAATTTTCTTCATTTTCGCTAACGTACTCAATAGCATTGCAAAGAAATTACCGTATTTTTTTTTAAACAAAAGACAGTTAATTTTTTTTTTCATAGCAATCAGCTAGATAGATTAGCTTTGCCGGCCAGTATTTAATTTCCTAATATTGAAAGAGTTTGCATCTCATTCTCACTTTATATTGAACGCCCCTCGTAGATTGGTTACTGATATAGACAGTAAGACAAAAAAATTTATGCTTTTCACAATTTCAAGATTCTGAGTTCACGGGAAGTACCCTGTAGGTTTTGATTCCCTTGCGAGTTTCGAAAATTTGCGCAAATTTGCAGCATAAACGGCTGTATCTTTTGATTGCGTTGGCTTAGAAGTTTGATTTTTTCACAGCTCCAAGGGACAGTAGATTTGAGTATTTGATATAAATTTTAGCTAGATACCTCCACGCGTTCCTGAGAAAAAGGGTCTTGACAGACAGACGGACGGACGGACGGACGGACGGACGGACGGACGGACGGACAACAAAGTGATCCTATAAGGGTTCCGTTTTTTCCTTTTGAGGTACGGAACCCTAATAATAAATAAATAAATAATCATGGGACAATTGACACCAATTGACCTAGTCCTAAACTAAGCATACAAAATCTGTGAAAATTTCAACTGTCTAGCTGTCACGGTTCATGAGATACAGCCTGGTGACGGACAGCGAAGTCTCAGTAATAGGGTCCCGTTTTTACCCTTTGGGTACGGAATCCTAAAATAGTTGTAATGTCGAACGAACTCGCCTCAATAATCTCCTTGTAGCGAATAGCTATATGATTGAAAAACTCTTTACTGACGAAATTTAAAAGATAAATGTCAATAGGAAGTAATGAAGGACCTTTTACACTGGTTCAGCCATTAATAGTTATTTGTTATTTGTGCAACAAGGGAGCAAAGTTGGTTTTTACTGCGAGCGTCAGCGAGTGATTTTAAGTTAGAATCCTGAGTGCGCGAGGGATTCAAATACACGAGATGCAAAAAAAACTTTAGTCTCGTGTGACACATGCAACTTTTCACCTCAGCAGCGAAAACATGATAATTGACAACATTTCATATTTCTATGACTATAATTTGATTCGTTCTCTGTATTCTGTTTGGAAAGAGAAAGACGCTGATTCTTGACGCTGTTTTCTGTACGCTTAAACCGCTGAACCGATTTAGATGTTAGTTTGAGTCCCGGGAAAGGACATAGGATAGTTTTTATCTCGGAAATCACCCTTCATGGGGGTGAAAAGAGGGGTGAAAGTTTGTATGTGGAATAAATAGGGAATAACTTGCACATAGACGGTGCTGCCAACTGGTGCCATCAGTTTGAATAGTTTGAATGTTTAACCCTGATAAGTTTCTTTTACTGTCCGCATAGTGTCTCTTCTGTCGCATTAGTGCTGCCGACTATAGGGAACGTGCACATAGACGGTGCTGCCATCAATTTAAATGTTTTACCACAGATTACTTAATAGTTACTTGGTAACAGATACTGCATCCCGTACAAAATCTTGGTACTTACCGCGATTGTAGCCACAGATTATACTACTCCGTCTCCTTAAGAATGTGTGCGTGCCGACAGTGACAAGGGCTGGCAGTTTGGATTAATTTTTTTTTCTCTACATGTTGTTTTACCATTTTGTCGGGATAAATGCTATATATTATATCCATGCAAACTTTCTAGCACTAATATTCCCTAAGCTAAGCCACGGACGGACAAAGGGACAGGCGGTCATGGCGAAACTATAAAGGTTCCGTTTTTACCATTTTAGCTCTGGAATCCTAACAAAAAAGGATATTTATTGTAATGCGCAGAAAACATTGCCATGCTCACAGTACCCTAACGTTATACTAGATACGACGGTCAACTTTTGAACTTCGCATCGTGCCATCCCGCTCACGCTTATAGCTTTTTATAGAAGAGTAAGAGGGACAGCACGATACGAACTTCCAAATTGTTATATTAGCTATTAATTCTAGCATAGTCATATTAAAGTTTGCCCCTGTTTCACCATTTTCACTTATAAAAGTCCAGGCGGCATATTTTTTCCGTGGAACACGAATGAACGTGCGTCGGCGCGCGCTTGTGACAACCTACTGAAATTTCGATCGTAGCAGATGATCCCCGCGGTAGGTAAATATCGCGCGTAAGTACATGGCATGCATGAGGCCTGGTTTTACCCTGATATGTTTATTTTACTGTCCGCATAATGTCTCTTCCCTAATAGGGAACGTGCAAAAACTATAGGCAGCAGCACTAATGCGACAGTAGAGACACTATGCGGACAGTAAAAGAAACTTATCAGGGTAAAACATTCAAATTGATGGCACCAGTTGGCAGCAGTCTATGTGCACGTTCCCTATAATACACCTCCTGTCGAGTACTAGTAGCGCCATCTGTGGCCCACGTAGAGAACTATTCCGCAGCCGCCCGCGCAACACGGACAGCGCCCGGCGAGACTGGCCGATGGTATAATATGATTACTGTGACCAGTCAAGTTTTAGCTCTCAATATTGTTTTCTCTGATTTATTTAAGTTTAAACTTGTGCACGAACATTCTGTGTTGAAAGTGATTAAACAGAAGTGATTTACAAATAATACGTCGTGTGTTAATTTTCAATCCAAAGACACCAATTACATCATAAAAACAAGATAGTAAATAACATCGTAACCCTTACTAATCATCATCATCATCATCAGAGATCGGAATTTTCACGGCAAAATATCAGACTGTCGCGATCAAGCTAGTGTCAGAACCAATTTTTTATCGATATCGATAGTTGTGCAATAGAAGAAAAAAACGGTCCACTAAATAAAAAATAACTATAAATTAAAAAATTTAAAAACCCCCAACGCAATTATGTCACTCGTATGTTTGAACATTAAGTCAATGCCCGTTATGCGTCTAAGATCCCTTCCGCAGCTAACAAAAGAGCTGATAACTTTGAAACGGGTGAACCGATTTTGATGAACATATCTAAGAACCATCGCCAAGAAACCTGCTTTCTAATAAAAAAAACCGCATCCAAATCGGTGGTCCACCCGTTTAAGAGCTATGATGCCACAGACAGACAGACACACACACACAGCGGTCAAACTTTGATAACACCCCTCTTTTCGTGTCGGGGGTTAAAAATGTAAATCACCATTTAGTGGCGGCGGCCATTTGGATTTGAAATTTGTAATAGTGTATAGTATTCTACTATTTAGTCAACCTCTTGCATTTGATACCCATATTGAGGGAGTTGTGAATAAACATGTACTTACGTCATTTTGTGGCGGCGGCCATCTTGGACCGATTTTCGTCAAACATAGCTAAGAACACTCCCGACTACCTAATTCACCTTTCAAATAAAAATATTCAGTGTATATTGGTTGCAGATTTCCCGATGGTAATATCCTACCCCCACTTCTACACGGGAGGGGTGGCGAAGGACCGCTTCGTGACGGGCTTGCAGCCAGACAGATACAAGCATAACTCTTATGCCATCGTGGAGCCAGTAAGTTACCTTAATAAGACTATCAGACCCTTAAGGCCCTACCGAGCTTTTGGCGCATTTATTGCATTTATTTAATCCCTTGCTGTATCATTACTAGCAAAGCTTTAGAGCGCGCGCAGACAGAGAGCGTCTGGAGTTCCGAGTTCGGCGTTCAGAATTCTGCGTTCTTTCGAATGTACTGAGTCTTTTACGATAACGCACACAGCCGGCGACTGGAACTCTCGAGCGGTCAAAACACAGAACTCTGAACGCCTAACTCGGAACTCCAGACCGCTCTCTGTCTGAGTGCGCTCGTACTGAGTCCCTTACGATAACGCACACATCAGCAGGCGGCAGGTGCAGGTCAAAGCATAACGCCGCGTTCTAGAGTTCTTTTTTCCGACGAGACAGAACACTGCGTTCACCGCGATATCTGAAGTTGTAAATACAGAAAAACTGATCAAATTCGTTAGACAAAGGACATTATTATATGATTTAAGTCACATACACTACAAAAACGGTAACAAAAAAGCAGAAACTTGGCTTAAAATTGTCGCGGCATGGAATTCTTCTCGTGTTGTGTTAGTTAGGTGCACCTAATATTTTCTTCATTTTTAGAAGTTTCTAGGCTCCACAAAATCAATGCTTCTTCTTTAAAAGATCCACGAAGAAAGAGTAACAAACATCCACGCATCCATCATCCATACATACGAAGTTTCACGTTTATAATGTACAACTCTTTAAGTTCCAATTCCCTAGTACAATTCTAGACTTACAACGCCATCTTTTGCCGAGTAGCCGAACTACATCAGTAGTTTACTGCTTGACGATAGATGGCTCTGCTATACGATTATTCTATTCCAGCTGACTGGTACTCCATTTCGATCCGTCGCAAGGATGCAGAGCAACCTGAGAATACAAGATCTTTCTGGTTTCTCCAAGGAATATGACAAGTTCTCCAATCTCATTCTACCTCTGTTCTGGGCTGAATATGTACGTATTTTCGTATCAAATACGAAGACTGCGATCTACGCCTGCCAGATGTAGGGCTGCCAGATGGCTTGCTAAAACTATTGATAGATAAAACGACAGAATTTTGCTAGTTTTGAATTCAATTTATTTTTTGTTTCTTTCTTAACTAGAAATTAACCTGAATTGAAAAAGCAGTTTAAACAAATCTTATTTGGTTAATTAGGTATGGGTACCTATGTACTGTTACCAGAGTTCTAAATTTTTTATAAGAAATGTTGTAGTTGAATAAATACTGACCACTGAAATTTCAAACGATTAAAATATAATTTTAAATAGCCTCAAATTCCACAGACCACAGCGTCCCGACGGAGCGTCCCCAGCGCGGTGCATAGCATTGAATCATATGTGCTGTGCCGCGCCGCCAGAGTATGTCGTCGTATGCAGGGGGGGCACACTTACATATATCACACTTTTCATGCGACTACAGCGATCTCTGGTTGTTTGGTAAAGAACTAAATTAGCGGCCATCTTGGTTGACTTGTCAAACTTGTCAGTTGTCATTCATCGGCCATGGCCATGGCGTACCAAATTGTACGGTCAAGGACTTTAATTGATAGGCCACTTGCCAATGTTCGTATTTTAGGCGTATAGTACAAATCGGGTTTAGCCGCTTATACTTCGTATATGCTGATTTGAATTAGACGGCTAAAATACGAATAGTGGCAATTAGCCTATCAATTAAAATTACGCGTAATTATAGCTGTACACAGGGGGGGCACACTTACATATATCACACTTTTCATGCGACTACAGCGATCTCTGGTGTTTTATTAAAGAACTAAATTAGCGGCCATCTTGGTTGACTTGTCAAACTTGTCAGTTGTCATTCATCGGCCATGGCCATGGCGTACCAAATTGTACGGTCAAGGACTTTAAATGATAGGCCACTTGCCAATGTTCGTATTTTAGCCGTATAGTGCAAATCGGGTTTAGCCGCTTATACTTCGTATATGCTGATTTGAATTAGACGGCTAAAATACGAATAGTGGCAATTAGCCTATCAATTAAAATTACGCGTAATTATAGCTGTACATCACTACCAACATATACATATAGATAGGTATTCATCTATAGATACGTCACATTAGTTCTTCACCAGGGCGTAGGGCAGCAGCACCTTCCATACATGCAAATTTGACCATATAGTTGCCACTCTTGTTCATATAATATTACAATACTCTTTGGCTGTACATCACTACCAACATATACATATAGATAGGTATACATCTATAGATACGTCACATTAGTTCTTCACCAGGGCGTAGGGCAGCAGCACCTTCCATACATGCATATTTGACCATAGAGTTGCCACTCTTGTTCATATAATATTACAATACTCTTTGGTCGTATGTATGATCAAGTATGATTCAGTGTTATTGACCGCGCTGGCCACGCTCCGTGTCGACGCCCCGCGCTGCGGTCTGTGCTGGCCTTAAGTAAGGACTCTTCAAAGTGTGACCAGGGTCATTTTCCATTTGCCCCAAAATTAAAAATATTGGTTGCTTTATTCACTTTTTATCAGATCTTGACGAGTACAAAGCAGAGTTAGCTAAAATTGCTCATTTTTATTATCACAATTTTTTAAGTTAACATACCTTGTTTTTCAGAACCAAGGAGGCCTGCCCCACGAAATCCAGAGCACAATATACTTTATGACAGTCATTCTACCTCCTTTATCAACTGTAATTTTAGCGATTACTCTGCTACTATCGTGCTTTATTTTATTTAGACAAATTTATATTCACAAATTTAAGAATGACAGCCTTAACTCTGTTCTACAGCTCCAATGCAACCAAAACAGAGCTCTAGCCGGTACCAAATGGTTTGCTAACGAAAAAGAAGCATTCCTAAATATGCCCAGTTGATTTAGACGAAAAATACACGGTGTCTGGGGGCTACTTCGAAATTCGACTTGCCAAGTTCGTAGTGTTGTCCCTCTCACTCTTCGGTTTTATACAATTAGCGTGAATAGAACAGCACGATACGAAAATCGAATTTAGTAGTGTAAGGTCTGATTACGTGATTGAGATCAACCCTACTTAACTCAGTAAATGTATACATTCACATTTTCTCAGAGAGCGATGGAGAGGGCTATTCTCGAAGTTTCTCTGCGGGATTACAATAGAAATGATAAAATCCGTGCAAGAACTAAAGTCATACAGCTCGAAAAGTCGCCAAACGCCTGTCAGTGGGCGAGACACATAGATGCCCGATAGGGCCAAAAGGTTCTCGAATGGCGTCCACGGACTGGAAGACACGTTGTAGATAGGCCTCCAAGAGGATGAAGCGACGACCTGGTTAAGGTGGCGTGAACACATTTTCATGTTGATGTTAATTTTCTGCCTCTATAGGTATCCACAGTCTTTTTAAAGTAATGTCACGATTTCATATACCTAGCGTTATATTGCTCGGTTAGTAATATGTAATAGTAACCTGTGGTAACTTTACTGGTTGATGTATAATCTAAGATTTCTATTGTAATTAGCCATATTATATTGTACAGTTTGTACCCGAATAAACAATAAAACATTAAAAACGCGTTAGATGCAGATGGCGGGACCGTCTGTTTGGCGAGCCTTAAGAAAAGTCTATGTTCACTAGTGGGCGTCTTTGCTGAAATTATCATTTTCTTTTTTTTTAGTTGAATTAGTCTTAACAGTCATCTCACACAACGAAAAAACTATAAGCAAAAGAATAATTATCTGAGTAATTACTGCTACGAAACGCTAGTCTACATTAACTGAGTTGGTTAGAATTAGTCGATCTCTTCGCAATCGTCCTGTAAATACCTCTGGGCATTTTAAAAAAAGTGTACCTTCTACTTTTTTAATAATGAAGTAAGTAATTTTAGGTTTTTCTTATTCAATATCACGAGTGATCACTTTTGGGTCGTTTTTTCATACAGTTTATATGGGTCGTCATAAAACTGACACAAGAAAATTGTATTGAAAATTAAGGACATTTTTTAATCATTGAAGTCGATAGCGCTCTAATAAGAAAAGTCCAAAATTAACTCATCTCAATAAAAAGGGAGTGGTGCATTTTTTTTATTAAAAACGCCTCTCTATTGTTCTTTTTAATATACAAAATTAACAATGTTATGAAGACTGATAAACCTCGTTTGCATTTAAAGTTATTGCATACTTAAAATGCATTATTACTAACTAAAATTCATAATGAAAGCCTTAGATTACTATACTAATAGTACCTAATGTTTTTTGAAAATGTGTTTTGAAACCGTACTTAGTGTTATCCAGGGCCAATGTAACGCTGTGATTGTTCCTAAGATATAGTAAACTATTTGCTCACTTTAAGTATAAGGATATAATTTGTTAATAAAACGTCTTTAAAATAACCTGTTTGTGTTTACTTAACTCCCTCATTTTTTATTCACCTTTGTATAATCAGGACGTCTTGATTCTTAAAACGCATGTTCTCAAAGCGCGCGCTTTAAAAATGTAACGAGGTATGTACAAAACCTTAGACTCAAACATTATTGAAAAAAATTGCAAAAAGGTTCTCGAGTGGCGTCCACGGACCTGAAGACGCAGTGAAGGTAGGCCTCCAATAAGATGGAGTGACGATCTGGTTAAGGTTGCGGGATCGCGTTGGATGCGGATGGCATTGGACCGATTTATTTGCCGAGCCTTGGGGAGGCCTATGTTCAGCAGTGGACGTCTTTCGGCTGAAATGATGACGATGATGATATTGAAATAAATTTATCAGTGTCTTATTAATGACACGGTACACATCGCATTCGCACGAATCGTGATGATCGCATGAGCGCGCTATTTACATGCGCGTATTCGTGATACGCCTCGCTACTCGCCTTGCGACTCATGCGCTCGCATTTGGAGTAGGCGTTTGGGCGTAAGTCAAAGGATACGCGAAGTGGTCGTTAACACAATCACACTTGAATGTACACGTTATGTATATCAAATTCAGGTGTGCCAGTTAGAAGATTTTACCCTTAATTTGAGTAATTTTACTATTAGGTGGAATTTTTTTGCGTTTTGATCTTTCTTCCAAATGCCTAAAATAATTTAAGTAAATCATAATTTATTGCCTTGACACATATTTTTAGGCTAAAGATTTTTCAATGTATTTTCATAAAATAAGTGAACAATTTATAGTGAAATGTAAAAAAAATCTTGAATGAATATTATCATAAATATGACGAATGAAAAATGAAACCAACTTGACAATGCAATATGCAATAACGAAACATCGAAATTTGATCTGTTTAGATTTTAGCGGCGGTAAGCAAAGTTTTCTCATTGACAAAGGCGAAATTGTTTGCAGTGGTTTGTACTTCGAAAGTATGTTAGATAATAGATTTAAACTATGCATCCAAATAAGAAAATACTGACTTCCAAAAACAGTCCTTGGCTATTGTGTCCATCTAAGAGTTTTCCGGGCAAGTTTTATTATTTCAACGGTTCGACGGGTGAAACGGCGTGGAGTCTCAATGATGCAGATGTAAGTTGATATATTACTGTACTAAGCATAATTAAAGACATGAGAAGTGTTTTGCATGCTTTCAATTCATTAATTTTGATAATATGCGTGAAAACCGTACAAAACTAACAAAAGCCACCATGTTCCATAGAAGATCGTTATGCATTTAATTTTCCACTTTTGCCTTTATATATTACTTGTTTTTTCCTGCCACTTTGCCTGGGTAGTAGGTAAAGTTATACTAGAGGAGCGAGAAAAGATTTCCAAAGTAAAATAAAGTTATTACATTATGAAACATCAACATGATGAGACAAAGGCGTTAGCGACTTTACTCAGGGACATCAATTAAAATTAATACATAAATTGCTCAAAGACTCTTAAAATTCATTGACGATTTTTTTTATCGGTATAAATCTAGTGAATGAAAACCTTCCCTGGTTTTATTAAATCTCATTTACTGCTTGATTAAAAGTTTTTCAAACAACTTAAGATGTAAAATATTAAGGGTTTATGTTATATTAGGTGGTCATTCATCGGCACATTGCATGTTAGACTAAATTAAAATTAAACAATATTATATTTAGCCTTTTAGTAATTAAAATTTTAGGCCAAAGATGCTTTACAACAAAAGATATTTATGCAAAAAAATCTTTATTGTAAAAAAGAAGTATTCCATTCAATATTATACCCATATGATATGACCAAAAAAATTTCAACCATGTGAAAGGGCACTCATATATTGAATCTTTAGAAGTTATTTTCTTCAAAATTTCATGAAGAATACCCATGTAAAGAAAGATGCATGTCTGTAGTCATTGCATGCATGCATTGCATGTGATGCATGTGTGTGCATTGAGATTCTGGGATTTTGATGCAAACATCCAGGTCCTGTGGGAATATTGGAATAAAAAGTAGTCAGTATGTTATTCTATGGATGCAGCTGTCTGCATACCAAATTTTATTCAGATCCATTCAGCTGTTTTAGTATGAAATAGTAACAAACACACACAGAAATTTTTCATTAATTAGTAGGATAGTAAGCTCAATTAGATCATTTACTTTTTAATAACCCCCTACACAAAAAGAAGAGTGTTATAAGTTTGACTGCTATGTGTGTGTGTGTGTGTGTATGTGTGGCATCATAGCTCTTAAACAGTTGAACCGATTTGGATGCAATTTCCTTATTTGAAAGCAGGTTTCTTGGTGATGGTTCTTAGACATGTTTCATCAAACTTGGTTCAGCCGTTTCAAAGTTATCAGCTCCTTTGTTAGCTGCGGAAGGTATCTTAGATGCAAAATGGGCATATTATTTTATTTTCAAACACATGTGACCTAATTGCATTGGGGGTTTTTATTTTAAATATTTATTAATTTATAGTAATGAACTAAAACAATTACTTTGCTCACCCGCGACCTTACAATAGTTACGTTTATGCAAGAAATGTGCGTTCATGCAGTTCCTCCACCTCCACACTGTACGAACACACACAAATCACATAAACCCAACCATCACCACCACCAAGCTACACTGACGCGTTTCGAACTCAACCAGAGCTCATCTTCAGAGTTACCACAACAATTGTTTTAGTTCATTAATATGGACCTCCGCAAAGTAACGCCTGATTCAATAAATTAATTTATAGTACTAAAAATATGGTTTTATCCACCTGAGGACAATTTTATTGTCTAGTATATTTTACCATTAATATTGGCACCTGCTAGATTTAGCCCGTCAAACGATTTAGGCGCACACGTGTCTGCCTAAACTAACTGTCATTATAATTTTCGTTCCTAGTTTCAATCAGCTTTTAACATAGAGTACATAGAAAAAATTACCCAAAACAGTCGCCGATCGTGCGACGGGTTAGTTAGGCTAATGTCAGGTAAGCGCAGTATTTTTTTTTGCAGAAAAATGTCAAGAAACCAACTGTAGTGACGGACAAAACTCATGCATACCCTGAACCTGTGGAACCACCAGCAGACGACAGCAACAATACTTCTTTATCAGATAAACACGATCCCGTACACACCAAAGAGTTTCCAAACACATTACGATATGGTTTTGGCAACATACTAAACATTAAAAGAAGTTTTAATACCAGACAAAACATAAGCACGGAGACATGTACAAGCCTAGGCAGTGGCTTTAATTTTACAGCTACAAATGTGGGACATGGTTCATGTATCAATGACAGTGTTGGAAACTGCCCATCACCAATGTTTGGCCAAGCCGTATTCCCTAAGTATGTGCCAAGGGATGCAGTACCAAAAGTCGTTTGGGCTCTAACACCAATGCTGATACCAGAACAGCCAACGCACAAGAAAACATTGGATCAAATAACCCAATATGAACCACAGGGAATGTTCAACAGTGTCTCCAATCGATTCCAATTGAGTAAAAATCCGTTTCAATTTAACAAGTCAACGCACCAAAAAAATGTGCCAATGTTTGATCAAATGTTTGCTCCAAGCTTTAAAAGAGAAATTTTTAATCCAAAGCCTAAAAGTATAGATGTTGGGTGTCAAACTGCGGATAAACCTAGAGTAAGAACATGGGCTCTTAGCAAAATTACTCCAAAAACTATACTAAAATCAAGTCAATCACTAGAAGAGTTAATGACAATCAGTGATGACAAATCATCAAGCCCTAATGACAACTCTGCAATGAACATGGAAAAGCTTAGCGCGTTGGGAGAAAATGATTTGAGATTTGTATTAGTTGCTAAAAGAAGGCAATCTGTGAATTTAGGCGATACACCAAAGTCTACTGAAGGTAACTATTTCTTTTACATCATCCATCCACTATTGAACAAAACGGTCATTCTCCAGATTTGTGTTCTATTTCTAATTAACGCGTCGCTTTTTTTAACCCCTGACTCAAAAAGAGGGGTGTTATAAGTTTGACCTCAATCTGTGTGTGTGCGTGTGCGTGTGTATGTGTGTGTGTGTGTGTGTGTGTGCGTGTGTGTGTATGTCTGTCTATCTGTCTGTCTGTGACATCATAGCTCTTCAACAGGTGAACCGATACAGATGCGGTTTTTTTATTTGAAAGCATGTTTCTTGGCGATGGTTCTTAGACATGTTTCATCAAAATTGGTTCAGCCGTTTTAAAATTATCAGCTCTTTTGTTAGCTGCGGAAGGGATGTTAGACGCAGAATGGGCATTTACTTTATTTTCAAAAAATAAACCAAATTGCAACAGGGTTTTTAAATTTTTTTTTTTCAATTAAAACTTATTTTGCTTCCATATTTTAGAGTCTTCAAAACAAAAGACACCATCGGAAAAAGTTGACAACAAAAAGCGCGTGACTTTTGCACTCGATGACGAAGACAGTACTGGGGACACTCAAAGCAATATTGTTCTAGTAAGTTACAAATCAATGTCATTATTATAATAGGTACTTAAACAAAAATACGAGTTCTACAGCCTTTTCACTTCCCAGGATTTTTTCTAATCTGCTGTGGACAATTCCAAAGGTGGAAAACACTTTCCACAGCAACTGAAGAAGCTAAGTTGTTAGATAACCTGACTACGAAGCTTGAGGTCCCTTTGATTTGATTTTGATTTCTGATTGGGGCAGATATTTGTGTGAATAATCCTAATGTTTGCTCTCGAGTTTTGGGTGTTTAATGTGTATTTAAGTATTTATCTATACTAATATTATAAAGAGGAAAGATTTGTATTTTTGTATGTAACAAATAAACTTAAAAACTACTGGACCGATTCCAAAAATTCTTTCGTCGTTAGAAAACCTACATTATCACTGAGTAACATAGGCTACTTTTTACCACGGGAAAATACCTTTTCCCACGGGAAAATTCATTTATTGTGGGCGAAGCTGCGGATGGAAGGCTAGTTCATCAATAAAAGTGTAAGTAAGTGCAGTACTAAGTATGTATCTATCTATATAAGTATAACAAGTTAAGTATGAAGTATCGTTTTGTACTTATTTTTTTCAACTTCATTTTTTATTACTTTTTTGTCATCCCGTGAAACCATATATTTCAAACTTAATTTCTGGGGTTTTTTCTGTGCATCTATATTTCAGTTTGTATTTAGTTTGAAACTATATAAGTAGGTTTATACGTTGTCCAGTACCCATAGTACAAGCTTTGCTTAGTTTGGTTGGGACTAGGTCAATTGGTGTGAATTGTTCTGTGATTTTTTTTAAAGGAAAAACATTATTTTTTCCGACCCAGCTCGAATCGAACCCACTCTCTGGTTGAGGGGATAGGTGTTCACCCTAAATGTTAATTATTTCAGAGTCCAGACTCTTTAGAAATGGACTGCCCTGAGTCTACGAGAGATGTGCCAGAAACAGGCGACACTTGGTACCTAGCAGTGGATACATCAGTGCTCCTTGCGGAATTCGAGTGTGTCGAACAATTCGTGCTAGGCGGTAAGAAATCCTATAGTCCAAGATCCCAGGGCTGCCGACCCTACTTAGACGCCTTAGACGTTACTTATTTTCTCAGGAGTAAAATATATGGGATAAAATAGTGTTAGTATGTAATTTAAGCATAAAAGATTATTTAAAAGCGAAAAAGTTTTTCGGGTGCGCCGGTGGGATTCGAACCCACGTCTCCTAGGTATGCGCCCCAACGGGTGTTCTACCAATTGAACCACGTCGCATCCAACCGACTCCCCCGAAAATTCTTAATCGCTTACATACGCCAACAGTGGCATGTGGCAACATCCATCGCAACTATTAGAAGCTACGACTCCTACGTTCCAAATTACATTGGAAATGCGTAAGAAATGATGTACCACATCTAACTTTTTCGCTTTTAAATAATCTTAGATTCGGTGAGCAGCCGTACTGCTAATAAAATAAATAATATTTAAGCATAAAATCCTGAAAATGCCATGAATTTAATTTTTTATGTTCTTCCTTTTTGTTACGCCATACAAGTGTATGTAATAAATAGCAATAGTAATAGTAACAAAATAGGAAAAAAAAATTAGGGTTATTTTTTTTGTCATATTAAGATTGAAAGAGCTTGTGGTTCTGAGTAGGAATAACATAAAATTATTAGAATACTAGCTGTTGCCCGCGACTCCGTCTGCGTGGAATTAGTAATTTTGGCAGCTTATTTTTTTATCCAATTTGCTTTTTCATCAAGTATGGCTCTCCTTAGTTCCTCGATATAAAAAAATTATCCCCCCCCCCGGCAACCCCCCCCCCCCGCACTCCCCTCCTAACCCCACCCCCCACCGAACCCCCCCGCACACCCGCGTTCACATTCACCACAAGTAAAGCGTGCCTATAGAAGTTTTACTTCAAAAACCCCCGATTTTGAAACATTCTTCCGCTCCGCTCCGCTCCTATTGGTGTTAGCGTGATTATTATATAGCCTATAGCCTTCCTCGATAAATGTGCTATATAACACTGAAAGAATTTTTCAAATCGGAGCAGTAGTTCCTGAGATTAGCGCGTTCAAATAAAAAAAACCTGTTCGATAAATTCTTAAAATAGACGTATCTTTCTTATTTGTGAACCGATTCAAATGAAACAAACACTAAATGTTAATCCAAGAAAATACCAACATATCAGTGAAAACCGCATCCTTCTAGGTTAAGCCGTTTCTGAGATTAGCGCGCACAAACGCACAGACAAACAGACAATAATTCTAAAAATCATTGTTTTGGGTTCTATTGCGCTAATAAATAGCCCTAGTGGCAGTTTTTCTCAAATATTTTCAATGTACAGACACCGACTTGTTACAGATTTATTATATGTATAGATAGATATAGATAAAATAAGTTTTTGCTAAAAATTACATTTTAAGAGCAAGCTTTTTAGCAGACTGTACTTGCATTGTCATCCAACTTACATAAGTATACCAAATTTCAAGTGAATCTGACCACTGGAAGTGGGTCAAATTCGACTTCCTAGATTTGACCCGTACATACATAGGTACGTACGTACGTACATTGCAAGTTAAATAAAAGCTTGTAAAAGGCAGAATTTTTTAGGGTTCCGCGCCTCGAAAGGAACAAGCGGAACCCTTATAGGATCTCTTTGTTGTCCGTCCGTCCGTCTGTCAAGACCCTTTTTCTCTAGAACGCGTGGAGGTATCAAGCTGAAATTTATATCAAATACTCAGGTCTACTGTCCTTTGGATCTGTGAAAAAACCCCTAAGCCATCGCAATCAAAAGATACAGCCATTTATGCCGCAAATTGTCGACACTCGCATGGAAATCAAAACCTACAGGGTACTTACTTCCCGTGAACTCAGAATCTTGAAATTTGGTACGAGGCAAGGTCTTATAGCACAGATAAAGGAAAAATTGCGAAAAGCATAATTTTTTTTGTTTGTGTCTATATCAGTAACCAATCTACAATGATCCCACACTGCGCACATTTTGCTTAGGAGCAGGGGTCTGCTAAGACTGGATGTTAATAGATACATATAAATTTGTACGAAACCCTCTCGCACTTGGCCGGTTTTTTTTAAATGTCACCTGTACCTGAAAGTGCCTGAAAGGTGCTAATAAAGGTACCATCTGCCAAAAATATGGTCTACCACCCTACGGTTGAAGTTCATTTGCACGTCATAATACAACAAGGTCGATTTTCCTTTGCAATAATATGATGACAGTGACTAAAGACTTCACTCAGTTAGAATAGTCAACCTTAACGATATTCAGATCTCACAGAAACTTTTGTCAAATCTGGTAGACCACTTTCCTGGCCGACCGTACGTGAAAACACTACTCACATTTCTTAAATTCTCATGTCTGATTTTTAGGGTTCCGTAGCCAACTAGGAACCCTTATAGTTTCGCCATGTCTGTCCGTCTGTCTGTCCGCGGCTAAGCTCAGAGATCGTTAGTACTAGAAAGCTGTAATTTGGCATGAATATACATATCAGTCACGCCAACAAAGTGGTAAAATAAAAAATAAAAAAAATATTTTTTTTTAGGGTACCTCCCATAGACGTAAAGGGGGGGTGATTTTTTTTTTCTCGACTAATCCTATAGTGTGGGGTATCGTTGGATAGGTCTTTTAAAGCCATTGCGGGGTTGCTAACATGATTTTTCTATTCAGCGATCTATTTGCAAAATATTCAACTTTAAAGTGAATTTTTCATTAAAATCGAGCGTCCCCCCCACCTCTAAAATCTAAACAGTCAGGTGGAAAAATTTGAAAAAATTCAGAATGGTAGTAAATATATCAAATTTACTAGGAAAATTATAGCGGCTAAGATTGCTTGGAAATTATTTGTAGTTTAAGAGTAAATAGTAGCCTAAGGTATAAAACATACCTAAACTTGGATGATTCCGTACACATACGAAATCCTTAGAAAAATATTACTTGATTTTTTCGTAATGGCTACGGAACCCTACCTTGGGCGTGTTCGACACGCTCTTGGCCGGTTTTTTATGTATCTTTTAGAGAATATTGTTAGAAAGTATTCAATACTGCTTGATATAAAATATCCATATTCATCGCTCAATAAATTAAAAGTTTTAAAACCCCCAAAGCAATTATGTCACTCGTATGTTTGAACATTAAGTCAATGCCCGTTATGCGTCTTAAGATCTCTTCCGCAGCTAACAAAAGAGCTGATAACTTTGAAACGGCTGAACCGATTTTGATGAAAAATATCTAAGAACCATCGCCAAGAAACCTGCTTTCTATTAAAAAAAATCGCATCCAAATCGGTGCACCCGTTTAAGAGCTATGATGCCACAGACAGACACACACACATAGCTGTCAAACTCAAAACACCCCTCTTTTTGTGTCGGGGGTTAAAAAACGAAATATAAGGCGTAAATAGTGTATGGTCATGAGTTTTTGAATGAGAATAAAGCATACATTTTTAAAACATGTATTTGTTTTAGTAATACGATACGATGAAAACATCTAAAGAAGCACGCGGTTTGAATCTATCTTGAGCCGCCGCGCTTCTTCCCTACCTTTAGTGTTATAGGGCATAGAATACCTAAAATCGATTAGCGTTAGAAGCTCGGTGCCCCCTTAATTAAAGCCTGACCAGTAATATATGATCAGCCATGTTGCGGAATTTATTGGAACTAATTTCTGGGTCTGAATTTGAAGCCACTTGCCCTATGGACATCGAATTGGGTTCTGATTTTGATTACGGTGAATAAAAGTCCTAAGTCAAAATAACGAGTTGCCAATCCACATTGTTCTGACTATACTGATTTGTTAATACAAATGAAAACTGTAGTGTCCTCTTGACAATGATCATTAATTTCTGCTCATAACATTCGGTAATCGTAAACTTTTTTTCTCAGATAAAAATTGCCGTCTACTGATTCCGAACGTGGTGAAATTAAAATTGGAAGCGCTAAGCAAAGACGACTGTGTCGGACGTCAAAAAACCATCGCAGCACGACATATATTGAGGAAACTGGCAACACTGAACACCCATGTCGTTGGTAAGTCATGTGCTGGCAACTCTGAACGAATATCGCAGGTAAAAGTACCTCGTAGTGACAGTGACACTTCTTAGTTCCGCCACTGATCAACAGATGGCGCTGAATTCAAATACCTATGTGAGAAACATTTTGAAAAACTTATAAGTATACTAACCACGCGGACAAATCGGTGAATTAAATTTTGAAAAAATATTTTTTAGGTTTATCTAAACTCATAATGTGGGATATCGTTCTTTGGGTCTTGTAAAAAGATATGTCTTGTATAGGGAAAGGACACTTGAACTAAATTTTGTTTAAGTTTATTATTCATACTATCAAGGATGATATAGACTAGATTGGCAGTCACCATAGTACGGATCGGCCGCGGTTTTTGTAGTTCGATTATTAAATCTAGATGGCTCTGAAATATAGCCAGAGGCTTTGAAGGCAAAACAATAAGACTACAGATGTTTCATATTACTGCAAATGTATTATTATGCAATTTTTGAAAAATAATACATTTGTAGTAATATGAAACATCGGTAGTCTTATTGTTTTGCCTTCAAAGCCTCTGGCTATATTTCAGCGCCATCTAGATTTAATAATCGAACTACAAAAACCGCGGCCGATCCGTACTATGGCGACTGCCAATCCAGTCTATATCATCCTTGATACTATTCATACTCCGTACTATTGTTATAAATGCGAAAGCGTCTGTCTGTTACTTCTTCACGCTTAAACAGCTGAACCGATTTTGATGAAATTTGGTATGGAGATAGTTTAAGACTCTGGGAAGGACACATGATAGTTTCCGAGGGATAGCGAGAAACGAATTATTTGCATACATAATTAGTTAGCAGGAGTTATTATAATAGTAATACAAATTTGAAGACTATCTAAAACAATTCTCTGGACACTTATGATAGTCACAACACAAAGAAACAGTCCCTAAAAATATGCCTTTATTCGTTTTAGTACAACGACAAACAGAAACCCTCGGCGCTTGCGAGGAGGACGCCATTTTGAAATGTTGCTGGCAACTGCTTCAAGAAAGCCACGTGGTAAGTGCAACGTGCTAATATCAAGTAGACAGTTTTTAAAAATTAAGGTCCCAGATTCGATCCTCCGTCGGGGAAAATCTTCTAATTTATAAATAAGTTTTTGTTGAAAATTCTATTTTTACTATTAGCTTTTTTTTGCTGACTGTACTTTTTTCCCCTGGCTACCAAAAAAGATAAAAAAAAAAAGATAAATTTATTGAAAATTTGATTTTTACAGAATAACTTAATAGGTACAAAGTTTCCTTATACTAAACCTAAGTAAGCAACTCATGGGCCCGAACTAGGAAATCCTGTGTTTCGGGCTGTAAGAGCTAAAATATAAGTTTTAAATAAATAAACAATCAATCAGTGAAAAACACAATCAAAAACTTCTCTCAAAAAACAATACAAATATAAATAACCAAAATAGTAACCTAAAAATTAAAATCTAACAAAAATAAAGGTAGCAAACACAAACTACCTACTTTACAACTACTCGTACACTCGTACTTTACAAAGTACTCGTTAAGACGAAATCGTGGTGTCGTTTTATACAGAGTTCCTATGGCCACCTTCCAACTCCATCATCAGATTAGCACCGTGTCATATAGTAATAATATTGCATTGTCATCTGATTTACACATGCATGCAAAATTTCAGGTCAATCGGAATTCGGGAAGTGGGTCAAATTTAACTTGCCAGAATTGATCCGTACATACATAGATACATACGTTGCAAGTTAATAAAAAGCTTGCAAAATCTTGTGTCACGGTGTTTGTTAGCGAACTCCTTGACCAATTTATTATGAAATTTTTTGGTAGGCCTGAGAATAGATCGTAGGCTATTTTTATACGCCTTTCATAAACACACTCATATAGATAAATACTTACTTAAATACATATTAAACATCCAAGACTTGAACACAAGCATTCGTATTTTAAAAGCTTTTTATTAACTTGCAATGTATGTATATATGTGAAAAATCATAAAAATATGTCGAGCCGTTTTGGAGGAGTGCGACCAAAACTCCGTAACACGAGATTTTTATATATTAGATTTACCCTTTAATTTTGATAACATTAGCTAACGATTTATCTCGTCTACCGGCTCTGAAAATAGTTTAACCTGGCCGAGTTAAGTCGTCTTTCGGACGCAAGAATATCATTTCTGTTAACCCTTTCAACGCCACGCCTGGACAAAACGCAAACCTGCTTTGAATCTTATGTCATTGAGTCAAGATCACTTTGACACTGTACTTTCTGACTCCTAGAAGTGTCGTTGGCGTTGAAAGGGTAACGAGTTAACTCGCCTACAGGACTGAGGAGCAGATATCATTTCACTGAATCTGGTTTACTGTGTAGATTTTGTGTACGACTTTGCCGGAACGAAAGGATTAATTCATTAAACCAACTTGTTTTAGGTGCTTATAACAGACAATACGAAATTATTCGACAAAGCAAAAATAATCGACATTGAGTGTCATAATTTCGTTGAATTCAAAGTTGCTATCAAACAAACAGAAACCCAGGACCCGTTTGATTTGAAAAAGGTAAAGATAACCATCGACAATCATGAGAAACCGGCCCAAAATCTATTCCAGCAAACTTTAGAAGAGTTGAACCCCTTTGGTTTCACTGTTAGAGTCAATTATGCTCCGCGTACGTTATTTGAGAAACAAAACGACGTAAACAGAGTTTTCGGCAAGAATGATGAAAGTGACAAACTGATAAATTTGACTAATACTAACGTAGCCTTGAAGACTATTTGTAATATTGACGAAATAGATGAAGATATAAGCAGACTTGAAATCACAGAGCAAATAAATAAGAAAAATCATTCTATTGAAAATATATTTGACATTGATGATGATGATATAATTAATAACCAAAAAGTAAATCGAGAGTATCAATACATTAGTAAAGATACCATAAAAATTAGTGGTATAACGAAACTTAACACGTTTTTCGATTTAGATGACGAACTGAAGAGGTTTTACATAAAAAGTGATGTCATGGAGATTAGGATAAAGAGCAAACGAGACGAGTGGATCTGCCGTCTCACTCAGATCATGGAGGAAGCCTTAACAGTGTTTTTGTTAAAGGAAAAGTTCCATTTAAAGAAAAATATACCACCATGGAGTTTGCACGAAGCTATTCAAGTAATGGTAGAAAAAATAAAAAATCAACCCAAAATCAAAACTATTGTATTAAGATTCAATACGCACCTTTCAAATTGTAGTGTCAATGGAAAATTGAATCAAAACATGAAACCGATAGATTTAATCAAACTGATTGGCTTCAGTATGATTCTTGTACAGAATCTAAAGGAAACAATAGATTATATTGAATTTGATGAAGCCGACGACAAGTTGAGTGAATTAATTAAAAATATAGAAGATCCTAAAACAGACGTTGAATTTAATCTAGAAAGTCTTATAACACCAGTTCTGCGAAGAAGTGACGAATTAGAATCAAGAACGCCCATGACTTATGTAAATAAGCAATCTGAAGTACTACAATATTTAAAGAAACACTTCCCTGCGATAGAAGACTGTGAAATACAAGTACCAAAAATTGTAAGAACTACTGGAAAAGATCTTAATACGCTTAAGATCAGCAATAATAAAAGTGTGATTGTTGAAAACGCAGAAGTTCGAGAAACGATTGAGCCAAAAGTGATTAGAAATGTAACAGCTATAGAAGCATATGAAGAGAAATTTAAGAAACTTGACATGGACGAACTGGACCATGAAGACACAATAGCGACGGTATCGTCGGAAAATGATCTTGATAATAAAGTGGTTTTTATTCCAAATAATGAAGATACGCTTAAAATGAATGATTTTTCTGAATGTTCGGTGCTAGAGGAGTCACTTAGTAGTACGTTCTATAACGAATGCTTACTAGCATGTCCTTTGATGAAGGCGTTTTTGACAGAGTTGAGGCGTACTTTCATGCAGGTCTACTCGTTCATGTAAGTCTTTTCTTATTCTACTAGCTTTTTCCCGCGACTCCGTCCGCGGATAATTGAAATTTGTGGTCACCTATTTCATAGATGAGCTTTACGGTGAAAGAAACATCGTGAGAAAACCTCTCACACACCTCTGGAGAAATTTAATCTTGCGCGCGAAGTTCCCAATCCGCACTGGGTCCGCGTGGGTATTACTGCCCTAGCCCTGCCCTTTCGTTCGGTGAGGAGGCCTGTGCCCTGCAGTGGGACCGGGGACGTATGCACAGGCTGGGGTGATGATAATGATGATTTCATAGATGTGCACGCCCCTCTTCCGCACTTCGGCGCCCCCTGTGGCCACAGCCACAGGGGGCGGGCGGAGTTTATTTTTAACCGCTGTCACAAAAAGAGGGGTGTTATGAGTTTGACCGCTAGTTGTGTGTGTGTGTGTCTGTCTGTGGCATCATATCTCTTAAACAGGTAAACCGATTTGGATGCAATTTTTTATTTGAAAGAGGGTTTCTTGGCGATGGTTCTTAGACATGTTTCAGCAGAATTGATTCAGCCGTTTCAAAGTTATCAGATCTTTTGTTAGCTGCGGAAGGGATCTTAGACGCATAATGGGCATTTGCATATGTATGAGTAACCTAATTGCGTTGGGAGTTTTTAATTTTTTTTCACCTCACTAGCTCGGAAAGCCCTTTTTGTTTGTTTGACATCTATTGAGAAAATCGCTTTTTATCCACTTGTGAAGAAAGAGTTTTGACATTTGAAGGCAGGCCCTACACTACGAAGCGCGAAATTCGAACTTCGTTTCATGCCGTTCCGCTCACGCTAATGGTATTTATTACGAGAGTGAGAGGGACCGCACAATCCGAACTTCGAACTTCGTATTTCGTTGTAACCCCCCAGCTTAAGTGATATTTGACAGCTAACAAAACGCAAAACGTTAAGTGCTGAATTTTGAACATCACATATTAATTGCATCGAGTAAAAAACACTAAATACAGTCTTACAGCTTTATTTTAATTCATAAATATCAGCATTCAACATTAACCTTCATTCTTGTTGTAAAAACGGATAAAATGTTCTGACAGTCCAAGTAAGTCGATGTGCGAACCAAACGCATCCGAAATAATAAAAAAAAAACTTAAGTCAATCAAAACTTTTCAATTAATTAAGCCGTCAATGTTAAATATTCGCATGTTTTTCTAGTTATTTTGTTATTAAAAATGAGTGATTCGAGTGAAGAAGACGTATTAACACCTGTGGAATTACGGGAAACCGTGCAAAATGCGGAATTGAGCTTGCGGAATGTCGGTATTGGAGTAGTTCCATAAAGACTGGATATGCTTAGGCTATTTTGCATTATTTTTGATTTTACCAATACTTCAAAATTAAAGTATTGACAAAGAGGTAAATAAATAATAATTGATAGTACAAACTCTTTTTCTTATTTTCCTCGCTGTAGTGAGGTGAAAAGTTTTGTGTTATACACGGGTGAAAAGTTATTTTACGTCTCGTGTGTTGAAACACTCGCTATCGAAAGGATTCTATTTTTGAACCACTCGCTTCGCTTGTGGTCAATCATAGAATCCTTTCGATAGCTCGTGTTTCAAATGAACACTCGCAGGTAAAATACAACTTTCCCCCCTTGTATAACAAATAACTATTAATTTATAGTTTTTATTTGATCTTTTTCAGAACTATAAGTATGCAAGACTACCAAGATAGGGAATTGTATGAAGACAAGATAGCAGACATCAATATCAAATCCAACATGGCACACAATTACATTATGAAAATAGTCGACAGATTGCAAAGGTATGTGAAACCTAATGTTTGCCCGACTGCAGAAGGAGGGTTATGTTTTTCGAGCGTATGATTTATGTATGTTTGTATGTATCATTCTTTGGCACGCTCTGCAGCCTAAACGGATCAATGGATTTTGAAGTGTAAGGTGTCATTAGATTCGCCTCAGTTCCGCGAGTGACAGGATATATATTTTCCCGGAATTCCCATAGGAACGAGAATGGTTTTTTTTTTCATCTAGTATTGAAATTAAAGTTATTTATTACCCGACTGCTGAAGGAGGATTATGTTTTTCGAGCGTACAGAAGTACACACTTTATTTGGCGCTTCGTGCATTTTCGGTCGCGCAGACACGAACGAACTAGCCGATAATAGCCGAAAATAGGATTCAAAGTTCAAACTTTAAATCATTCTTATGTCATATAGTTACAAGGCGCAAATTACAGTGCGTCTGTTATCAGTCTCACTCACCCGAAAGTATGGCGGCTGACTATGGTTTGTGAGATCTAACTTCAAACATTTGACACATCAAAACGCCCATTTAACGTGAATGCGGACGCGTCCGCAAGGACGACTAGCATTACTTTTGACACTGTCGCGGAGAATCAATCTGACGCACGGCAATAGAGAGCTCATTTGTTATCACCCACAAGCCTCCTCTCTCGGAACCGACATATAATTATATATAATTATATATATATATATATAATATGTACGATGGTATCCTTGATGATGGGCGTTTAAAGTCTCGCGCCCTGAACAAGGGCGCGACCGGACACACAGACACACACGCGCGATCCATTGCAATTATAAATAAAATCCCGTGATAATATTAGGGCTTATCAAGTACTAAATAATAACTTAAATTTCAATACTAGATGAAAAAGACCCCGCCTAATATTATTCCCGTTCCCGTGGGAATTCCGGGAAAATACATACCCTATGTCTGTCACTCTCGGAACTGAGACGAATCTAATGACACCTCACACTTCAAAATCTATCGAGCCGTTTAGGCTGCAGGGCGTGCCAAAGAATGATACATACATAAATACATACATTTCACACGAAATACAAACTGAAACATGGATGCACAGAAAAACTCAGAAAAAGAGACCAGCGCTGGGAATCGAACCCAGCATCAGCATTCCGTGCTGCGTGCTAAACTCTTACACCACCAATGGTCTTTTTCTGAGGAGAACCTATCGATGCTTAGAAAATTTTATTTCCGATGGTGTTTTAGACTGGTTTCATTAAAGTTATTATAATTAAACAACACACATCAGTTGCGCAAGACGGTGGACGGAAAGATTTTTTATTTAAAAAAAAAAAGCACAGGTAACAAAAAAAAGTGACAGATTATGTCAAACGTCAAACTTCAAATTCCACACATTGGACTAATTCACCAACATAAGGTGCAGTATTTAACATACTCCCGCCTCTTTTAAACAACTACAAAAATCAGATTACACTATAATAAAATTTGACAGAACCAAAAATTCTAAACAGGTAACATTGAGATCAAGGGAAGTTAATAATCAATAATGAACTCTTGTGTTCAAGCTTATAAGATTCATGATCAGACTCTGGAACACTCAATGTGTCCATATATAGCTCTACATAATCAATAGGTGGGATACCAAGGTCAATGACCCAGAAACTGAACATGAATTTGGTAATGACTATGCTAAACCATAAACATAAAAAATACTGTTAACATTTGAAAAATGTCACACATTATTTTAGACACACATTAATATACATTGAGCAAAAAATAAACCACACATTTAATTTTTATAACAATAAATTTTCTAGTTATTACACAGCTTATATACAGCTAGTAACCTATTTTTTATGAGGACAGAACAATGGCTCTGTTCCCTTGGCATCATAGAGTGAGACATCAGCACTATGCATCTAGGCCTGCGGTAACAGAGCTATCATTTTGTTTATACAAAAATAGTGCATAATAATTTAAGATAACCAAACTATATAAATTATTATTTGATAATTTCTAGATGAACATTAGAATAGGTATGTTTATTACATAGGAAGTGGCACAATTTTAGTAATGGGTCTGACATAAACACTATCTTTAATTTTAATTGACACAGCTCTTACTTTATTGTCTTTCCCATGGAACAGCTGGGTTATTCCTCCCATTGGCCATGACAATGGAGGCGCTTTATCCTCTTTTAAAAGTACAAGGCTATTTATATCAATATTTGGTTTACTAGAATGCCATTTGTATCTCATTTGCAGGGAATTAAGATAGTCGGTTCTCCATCTCTTCCAGAAGTTTTGTTTTATCTTGGTTATGAGCTGATATATTTTTAGTCTATTATCAGGAATGTTCAACACATCAACCTCTGGAAAGGATGTTAAACGATCACCAATGATAAAGTGAGCTGGTGTTAAGCACTGCTCATCAGATGCATCTTCACTTAAAGGGGAAATCGGACGACTATTTAGTATGGCTTCTATTTCGATCAGTAAGGTATTAAAATGCTCATACGAAAGTACGTGATTGCCTAGGACGCGTTTCAGGTGATGCTTCAAATTTTTCACCCCTGACTCCCACGCCCCTCCCCAATGCGCCGATGCAGGGGGTATAAAGTGCCATTCAAAGCCTTCTATACTGGCAAAGTCAGATAAAACTTGTTTATTATTTTTGAACAAATTGTGGACAGCTTTCAGCTCATTGTTAGCGCCTATGAAATTGGTGCCGTGGTCACTAAACATTTTCAAGCATTTCCCACGACGGGAAATTAACCTTTTTAATGCATTAATGAATTCTTTGGATGAAAGGTCGCTAACAAGTTGGAGGTCGACTGCTTTTGTCGACATACAAAGAAAAATGCATACGTACCCCTTGTGAACTATGGGCTGTCTGCTGCGCCATTCCTTTACCTCTAGGGGCCCGGCGAAATCTACGCCACTCAGCAAGAACGGTCTGGCCGGCGTCACCCTGTACTTCGGCAGGTCAGCCATTATCTGTGTCAGCGGTTGGCCTTTAAATCTGAAACATTTCATACAGTTAAATATAAGCTTACGCAGTCTGTTTCGCGCGTTTAGCGGCCAGAACCGCGACCTCAAGTTGGACAACGTAGTCTCGATACCAGCATGCAGCAGACGCTCATGTTCCTGTAATATAATTAGATCAGTAACGTGATGTTTCGATGGCAATAGCAAGGGATACTTCTGATCCCGGTGAAGAGCCGCGTGCTTCAATCTGCCACCGACACGCAAACATTCATTTTCATCTTTGAAGATGTTAAGATATTTAATTTGGTTGACGGTGAACTTGCAGTCATCTCTGTCAACATTAGAAGTCAATATTTGGAACTCTTTGCTAAATTCCTCTTTCTGAACGAGCAAAACTATTTTATATGTAGCCTCTTTTAATTCTTTTGTAGATATGGGGCCCTTCAAAGTATTGGTAGGGTGCTTGGAATTATGCACAAATCTATAAACATAAGCAAATGTGCGAAGTAGGCGCCACCATTTCGAGAATCTTTGGAATACCGTGGACATGTACGACTCGGGTGCCTCGTGCGAGGCCAACGACACTTGCTTGACTTCCTCAGCGGCTGCAGCGCACAACTGGGGCGGCGCTTGCCACTGCTCTCTATCAGTTGCCAACCAAGACGGACCCTGAAACCATAGATTATTTTTAACAAAATCTTGGGGCATTTGACCTCTGGAGACGGCATCTGCAGGATTTTCAACAGTATTAACATAACTCCAATTCTGTTGTGTTGTCAGTTCCTGAATTTGAACAACCCTATTTGCAACGAATACCTGCCACCGTGACGGATCTGCCCTGATCCAAGACAAAGTAATCATAGCATCAGACCAGCAATAAACGTCACCTGTATCGACTTTTAAAATCTGAGCAATATTGTTGATGAGGCGGGCTAGCATGTGAGCCGCACACAGCTCAAGCCTTGCAAGAGTTACAGTCTTTATGGGGGCCACGCGCGACTTCGCGCATATGAAGTGGACTGTATATTGGTTGTTAGGCAAACTACATCGCGCGTAGACCACACATCCCAGAGCCTTGGTTGATGCATCCGAAAACCCATGGAGCTCCAACTTACAGCGTTCTGGATGTACCATAAGTCTGGGGACTGAAACAGAGTTTAAAATTGGCAAATTTTCGCAAAATGCTTGCCATAGACACAGAATATCATTGGGAATATCTTCATCCCAATCAATTTTGGCTTTCCATGTTAATTGCATTATTATTTTTGCAAAGACAGTGACAGGGGCGACAAAGCCTTGAGGATCAAAGATCTTAGCTATTTCAGTAAGTACATGCCTCTTAGTTTTCTTGCCATTACAAAATCCATTAGGACAAGACACAGACAACCTATCACTTGAAGGATCCCATTTCAACCCTAATGTTTTCACGGCAGCATCCTGATTGATATCAAATTTAAAGGTACACTTAGTGCGTTTTTCCATTGGAATATTATTCAGTACAACTGGATTATTGGAGTACCACTTGTGAAGTTCAAACTGGCCTTTACCTAGCAGACATTGCAATTCGGACATAGTTTGAACAGTTTTGTCAATACTATCAGATCCTGCCAAAATATCATCACAGTAGGTATTCTCCAATACAACCTTAGAAGCCAAAGGAAGACTTTTACCTTCATCTTCTACCAGCTGGAGCAGCGTCCTGGTCGCTAGGTAGCTGGCAGGCGCCGTGCCGTAAGTCACGGTGCTCAACTACAGGCATTTTAACTCCCCACCAGGGTCGCGCCATAAGATACGCTGCAGCGACTGAAACTTTTTAATATTTACTTGACGATACATCTTTGTCATGTCACAAATAAATGCGTATTTATTGAGACGAAATCTCAATAAAATTTCAAACAAGTTTGCCTGAACGACAGGACCGACATACAAAACGTCATTGAGGCTCACTCCTGATGTTGATCGCGCCGAAGCATTGAAAACTACCCTTAAAGACGTCGTAATAGCGTCCTCCCTTATCACAGGCAGATGTGGCATGTAAAACTCAGGTTGAGACTCGTTAGGGAAATCAGTTACCCAGTGGGCGTGGCCCAACTGCACAAACTCATGAATAAAGTCAGAATATTTTTTATACAGCTCAGGATTGGATTGGAGCTTTCTTTCTAAACTTAGAAGACAACGCAAGGCCATATTAAAGGAGTTACCTAATTTAGGCAGCATCTCCTCTTTGACCGGCAAATCGACTTCATACCTGCCCGTGCGGTCGCGCGACACGGACTGCGCGTACAGCTGCTCGCAGGCGGCGTCCGCGCTCGACATACTTCATACCTGCCCGTGCGGTCGCGCGACACGGACTGCGCGTACAGCTGCTCGCAGGCGGCGTGGGCGCTCGACATACTTCATACCTGCCCGTGCGGTCGCGCGACACGGACTGCGCGTACAGCTGCTCGCAGGCGGCGTGGGCGCTCGACATACTTCATACCTGCCCGTGCGGTCGCGCGACACGGACTGCGCGTACAGCTGCTCGCAGGCGGCGTGGGCGCTCGACATACTTCATACCTGCCCGTGCGGTCGCGCGACACGGACTGCGCGTACAGCTGCTCGCAGGCGGCGTGGGCGCTCGACATACTTCATACCTGCCCGTGCGGTCGCGCGACACGGACTGCGCGTACAGCTGCTCGCAGGCGGCGTGGGCGCTCGACATACTTCATACCTGCCCGTGCGGTCGCGCGACACGGACTGCGCGTACAGCTGCTCGCAGGCGGCGTGGGCGCTCGACATACTTCATACCTGCCCGTGCGGTCGCGCGACACGGACTGCGCGTACAGCTGCTCGCAGGCGGCGTGGGCGCTCGACATACTTCATACCTGCCCGTGCGGTCGCGCGACACGGACTGCGCGTACAGCTGCTCGCAGCTCGCAGGCGGCGTCCGCGCTCGACATGATGTGCTGCGCCGGCAGCTCCTCCATAGTCCAGAACTTTGTCAAGTCATCCTGTAAAAATTTGCACACAGAATTGTCTGGTATTTTAAATAACTGATTTCTGGTCAGAACCAGGTTACCACAGAAAATCCAACCAAAGGTTGTGTTCAACAACCCAGGAACGTTTGGACCCAAATTTAACTGGCCATCTCGCATACACAACCGGAAGTCATTAATGCCCAAGATAGCATCTATTTTCCTAGACACATTGAAATCAGGGTCAGCTAAATTGACAGAACCCGGCCACTTCATTAAATTTTTTGGGAAGTTGGTAGTTGGCAAGGACTCAGTAATTGTTTTTAGCACACAAAAATCACTATTAAATTTGTGCTTAAAATCTCGAGCCGAGATTTGTAACTTAATTTTTGCATTGACAGAAGTCATATTTCCACCTACACCAGAAACAGAAAACTTTACAGGAGTCTTTTTACAAACTAACTTCGCAACAAAATCCTCTGTAATGTAGTTCTTTTGACTACCACTGTCTAATAATATACGACAAAAATGGATCTCACCAGAATCATCAATAACATAACACAAGGCTGTTGGAAGCAAAGATATTTCACATTTTTCTTCTAATGCAGTGTTATGCAAGTTTAGAGTCGGCTGCGGCACAACTGATGAGTCTGCCAAACACGGACTATCTGCGGCTGGCGCCGGGACGACCACTTGGTCTGCCAATTGCTCAGCTACATTGTTTGAACTGGAAATAATCAAATTATTTGGAGATGGCACAGATTTTGGGTGAAGCAAGGTGTGATGTTTCTGCTGGCATGATTTACACACAAAGGTTTGTTTACAACCTGACACAGAATGACCAGAGGACAAACAAAGTGAACACAAGTTATATTTGTCTGCAAACTTTATCCTATCATAAACTGTGAGTTTTAAAAATTTGTAACACCTATTGATGTAATGCTGGCCATTACAAAATCCACACAGCTTACCTGATTTATTCTGTTTACCATTATTCTCCTTATTTGTGATCACATTTGACACAGACCGATGACCGGCAGTGGCAGGCTTCGTAGACTCAGAAGAAATCATCTCCAACGCTTGGCATCTCTGTTGAATGTGCTTAATAAAATCATTTATGCTAGGGGAATCTTTGGACTTTCGACTCAGTTCGAAGTCTCTTAGTGAACTAAAGTCCAACTTTGAGCACAAAACATGAATGAGAAGCATGTCGGCAAGCTCAGGCACCTGTAGGGCCAACAATGAGTTGAAATGTTGCTGAAAATCATTCATTAAATTTCTTAAATTGTAATTACGGTTAATTTTTTGCAAATTTAATATTGAATGAATTTGATGGTTGGCAATCAAAACTTTGTTATCATATCTTTCCATTAACGCATCCCAAGCTTTCCCATAGTTTGCTGCACAGTGATCGATAGTGGATATTAGAGAGGCCGCTTCCCCTTTCAAGCAAGACTTCAAATAGTAGAATTTATTTACATCATTCAGATCTTGGTTGGCATGGACTAAGCTGGTATACAAATCTTTAAAGTTAAGCCAGTCGTTATAGTCTCCTCCAAAGGTAGGCAGTGAAATTTTAGGTAGAAGATTAGCGCCTGAAGAAGGCTTAGAAGTTGCAGGCATGCTTGAGTGTGCATTAGCGTCCGGTGCGCAGGCGAACCCCTGCCGCCGCTGCAGCGCCAAGAGCAGTTCAGTACATCTGGTTTCCAGCTGAAGACCCGCCTCCTGCTCGTTGGGGTCTAAAGACTCGATGCTCATGTTGACGTCCTCGATCTTGGCCAAAATTTCACGTAAGCGCTCATTGTGAAACGGGAGCTCGTCGATGGGCGCTTGGCTCACTACATTCGATATGTGTGTGACACGCCCTTTCAAAAATCGCCTTTTGTTTATAAGCGGTTGAAGTTCAATGCTTACTGACTTCGGAGATGCCTCTTCTTGATTTCCTGGCGCCATATTGAAGGTTGAATGAAGCAAAGCCACGTTTACCAAACACGGGCGCCGGCGCCGACTCAGGCACGTTGTTTTCAATCCGGATCAATCCGCCCTCGTAGCACAACAAGGACAATGTGTTGACGTTAAATAACTCGAAGAATTGTTTTTCCGGTATTTAAGGACCAATGTTTTAGACTGGTTTCATTAAAGTTATTATAATTAAACAACACACATCAGTTGCGCAAGACGGTGGACGGAAAGATTTTTTATTTAAAAAAAAAAGCACAGGTAACAAAAAAAAGTGACAGATTATGTCAAACGTCAAACTTCAAATTCCACACATTGGACTAATTCACCAACATAAGGTGCAGTATTTAACAGATGGTTTAAAATCCCGAAAACTTCATTTGTCCGAAAGCATTTTTTTCTGAAACTGTAAATATTTCAGGATTTATTTCAGGACCATTGTGTAGAACCCTTTAGGTTAGGTTAGGGTTGTTTTATAAAAATCCTGAAATATTTACAGCTTCAGAAAAAAATGCATTCGGATAAATGAAGCATTCGGGATTTTAAATATTCGGAAAAAAAATTGTCGAGGATATGATAGGTAACCTTTTCTGAGTTTTTATGTGCATCCATGTTTCAGTTTGGATTTCACGGAATGACCGTAAAAGTAACAAATTTGTAGTTGGAAAAATAAAAAATACAAAAAGACTCCAAAAAACAATCTTGATAAATACATACGCTAGAAAAACGTAACCCTCCCTCGGAAGTCGGGTAAAAACACCGATTGGCTACAGGACTTGGCCACACAAATTGCTAATTTTTGGTAGGAAGGACCGCCTGGAAAATTTCGATATTTAGGCCAGTACTAAGCTAATATATGGTCTATTGTGAGAAAAAAACTGGTGGCCTTCACAAACACAAAAAAAATTGGCCTTTTTTCTTTTTTTATATGATAGTATGTAGTTCGTTTTTCTCCCTCCCGACCCGTGGTACAACTGTATTTTGTTCAACTGCTTTTCGACGGAGCTCCGCCCAAGGTACCAAACGAATCTAACCTACCTATTTTTGTATTCAAATATCATTGAGTGATTCAAAATAATGGCAGCATTTTTCCGGGTTGGAAAAATTAGTTGGACCACTGTTTTTCTGAAACGAAGGAGTCCAACTCGCACTTGACCGATTTTTTTATTATTACAGTATTATAGCGAGAGAGAGCGGCGATGGACCGACGGTCAAAGACCTTCTGGTACAGGCAGGCGACTTTGTGGAAGAAGACGAAACCATTGCCAAATACAAGTAAGATGCAAGTATACGGGTTATACACAATTTTACACGCTTTTTAGGGTTCCGTATCCAAAGGGTAAAAACGGGACCCTGTTAGACTAGCGGTTTCACTTATAGCCTCTCAAGCAGAGGGTCGTGGGTTCAAATACCGGCTCGCACCTCTGAGTTTTTCGGAATTGATGTGCGAAGTTACATTGAAATTTACCATGAGCTAAACGGTAAAGGAAAACACCGTGAGGAAACCTGCATACACCTGCGAAGAAATTCAATGGTGCGTGTGAAGTTTCCAATCCGCACTGGGCCCGCGTGGGAGGAGGCCTGTGCCCTGCAGTGGGACGTATATAGGCTGGGATAATGAAGTACCTAAACATTTCTTGTATAGCATTGTATTGTTTTTTTTTTCAGGGAATTGGTCTCAGGATATCTTGAGCAGGCTCAGATATTAGAAGAAGCACTGAAGAACTTACTCGCATTAACTGGAATAAACCCTGAGATGACTCCATGTTCATAACAAACTAAATAATTTAAAATAATCATAACATTGTCATAGGACAATTTACACCTACAGTGCCTTTGTTAATAGTATTGATTATAAAATATCAGTAGTATCGATACTATCGAAATTTAAAGCAATACTATCGGTAGTATCGATAGTATTGATGATTATCAATAGTATTGTTTTATAATTCTCGATACCATAAACTGGGGTTACTTTGAAATGCGGGGCGGGGGCTACTTTAGAAAACAGTTTTTTACGCCGTGTCCTTATTTTTTTAGACCATCTGTGGCAGTGAAATAACTACCTTGATAAATCACCTAACTTTTTACGTCATTTGCTCAATCGAGCTATGAATATTTGCGTTTTTATAACCATTTTAAACCTATCAAAGTAGCCCCAAAATTTCCTAAAGTAACCCCAGTTTACCGGTAGTATCGATAGGCTTCTATATTGTGGCTATTTCAAGGTCAAATATCGATAGTCAAACTATCGACAGTTATACGACCCTACTAGCCAGAATCGCTGTGTAGAATGTCGTCACTACTTTGAAAAATTGTCGTATATCAAATCAATATGCAAACCAAACTGAACCTTAATGCACACTTAGTAAAGCTCACTTGGCCAAATAATCGATTTTGAGATGCGACCTTATTCCAAAGTAGTGGTGATACTTAATTGAATTACATAATAAATAGACCCCGGATCTGTGTGACAATGACGTCACAATAGGGTAGTTTGGGGAGTACATGGAACAGTGTAAATTAATACGAAAAACTAACTGGTTTTAACCGAGTACAATTTATCAATTCAGGATAAAAGTTACCTAGTAAATTAAATAAATTAATCAATATCATTTTTTGGTATGTAACTGCAAACCATACATCAGGGACCGGAACCGCTTACCATTAAAGGGGTTTTGGATAGGGTATTTTATAGAATTGTTTTCAAAACCCTATCAATTTGGTAAGCAGATCATCGGGTTGCCCGAAAGAAAGTCTGACCGTAATAACATAGTTAATTCTGGTAAGCGCTTACCAAAAGTAAAACCCCTTAAAAACCCTTAAAAGCCCTTAATAGGGTTACCGTATTCCACTCCGTATTCCGTGATTTGATTTGAACGAGCACCGAGATAGGTACCTATTTTAAGTAAATTATTATATAACACTTAAAAGCCTTAAGAGAGGAGTAAAGAGCTCTCAGTCTGCATAACTCTGACGATATTAAAGAAACCAAAATATATATTCACGTTTCAAAGCTTGCTTAATACATTGCTTTAGTTCGTCATCAATTTTGTGCGATTCCATTTAAAAAAAAAACAATTGTCGTCACAAGATTTATGCCACTTTGACACCCAGCCGCTATCACCAATGAGCTGTAGGTACTGTATGTAAACAATAAAGGTACTGTATAAATGTAAGTGACTTCGAGAACAATTAAATACGCAACGTCAATACAACTCCACCGCACTTAATTGACTGCACCCGGACCGGACCCGACTCGATCTTCAATGTAAATAGGTAAAATGCCGCCATGAAATAGCAATCGTCTGGCTTAGTGCGTGAAAAAGAGACAAGAAAGGGGTAACCCTATGAAATGGTAAGTGTTTAAGTAATCAAGTTATCTACAACCAACAACAAGGGAAGGAAACCATGTAGAACACGGGTAACCTTATTCAAAACGGTTTCCGTAATGATAGGCTTAGCACAACGATAAGCTTACCATATCATAGGGTAACAGTTTAATATGGTTACCCTATGAAAAGGGTTAAGCAAATGAAGGGGTTTTCCGGTCCTTGCCATACATTTGTACGTTGAACTGGCCTTTGATGAATAAATAAAAACGCCGAAAAAACTGAAAAGTAAAAAAATAATACCTTTTATGTTTGACCTTAATCTAGGTACCAGTTTGAAGTCGGTGCCTCAGCACGAGCCAGGAGGGGTGATAGAAGCCAATCAGGTAGACGATTATAGGTCCACTCCTCCTGGCTAAGTGCTGAGGCACCGACTTCAAACTGGTAACTAGATTAAGGTCAAACAAAAAAGGTATTATTTTTTGCTTTTCAGTTTTTTCGGCGGTTTAATTTGAAAAGTGACTGAAGTGAAAATGTTATTATGTTCCACTGTTCCATTTCCTGAATGGAACTTTGTGGTTTTTACGGCCGCTTACTTTTTATTCGTCAAAAGCCAATTTACCCTGTAAATGTGTGGTTTACAGTTAAGTAATATATCAAAAGATAATATTGATCAATTTATTCAATTTACTAGGTAATTTTTATCGTGAATTACTTATTAAAATGTATTCGGTTAAAACACGTCAGTTTTTCGTATTAATTAACACCGTTCCATTTACTCCCCAAACTACCCTATTGTGACGTCATTGCCACAAAGATCCGGGGTCTAATAATAAATATTTTGCTATAAATAAATTTACATTTAAGTGTAATTTGCCGGCGGCATAATAAATCTAAGTCATGCAAAATTAAAAAAAAAAAAAAATTGTTTTTTATTTCTTTATGTTTTTCGCCTTAATAGGCTTTAAGAATTTATTTCAGTTATGTTGGTTTATGTCCGTTTTGTTTTATTTTACTATTTTATTCTTTCTGTTCCTTATTGCAAATAGCCGCTAATGTAATCTATTATTTTGTAAACCGTAACATTTACCCCACGGGACAGGCCATGCCTAGTGTGGGGTTCAGTAATAATGTAACTGTGTTTTATTGTTATTTTTTGGAAATAAATTATTTGTATTTGTATTTGTACTTCAAAAGTAATCTATTCACACGTGGAATAATAAATACTTACTTGATACGTGAAACGTAAATTAAACTATGTTTTGTTTTTATCAATACATTTTATTAAATGGTATTGTTACCACATTTCAATCTAACTTGAAGTACGTCCTTCTTACATTAATTCCTACGCAGAGAAAATCTAAATCATCTTCGTGTGCATACGAATTTAACGACCGCTTTAGCCTAGTTGGCAGTGACCCTGCCTACGAAGCAAGAGGTCCTGGGTTCAAATCCCGGTAAGGGCATTTATTTGTGTGATGAGCACGAATATTTGTTCCTGAGTTATGGATGTTTTCTATGTATTTAAGTATTTATTTATCTATATAAGTATGTTTATCCGTTGCTTAGTACCCATAACACAAGCTTTGCTAAGCTTACTTTGGGACTAGGTCAATTGGTGTGAATTGTCCCGTGATATATATTTATATATATATATATATATATATATATATATATATATATATATATATATATATATATATGATATATATTTATACGTAATGCAATATTCACAAAAATACTTTTGTTTTCTAATCGTATTTTTGTTTGTTGTGTCGCACATTTGGTTGATTTTTAATGATTGATTATCTCAACTACTCAAATTGCAATCATCCTGTAAGCGGCGTGACGACGTCGGCATCAAATGTACGGGCCCTAGTGATTGCGAAGGCAAGCGTCGTCAGAAGCGTTAGACAATAAGCCTGATGGTTTCATTGCACTTGACTAAACAGATTTAAGACTGACTGTACTAGACGATCAAAATTAACAGAATTTATTTTTTGTTACTTATTTTTAAGTTGATTGGTTAATCGGAATTACTATTGAAGATTATTAATAAAGTACTAGTTAGTTATATGGGCAAACTACATAAATATTTTAACTGTATCTTTTCAATGTATGTTTTAGCCCTCTACCTTATTTCAAAGATTTGATTTTTGATTCAAAATTTTAATTTCTGATTTAAAGATTTATTTTAGATTTAGGCGCCATTTATTGGAGCATATTACCACAGAATCAAAAGCAGCTATCGAATACATACCTGACAAAGAATATTGTTAAAGCTAGTAGTATTTTCAATTATTACAATGAATATTGAACCTTATTACTAAAGCAATAAGGTTGAATTTCCAAGTATATACAGGTCGCTAAATCACCGCTACCTTATTGAGGGTTAAAATAAGTAAACAAAGGGGTAGCAAGTCAATTGATTAACGTTTAACCCTTTAACCGCTTAGAAATGTTCGTCGTGCATGCTCGTGTCGCCACCGATACGAAATAATAATAATAGTAGTGTTTATGTCACTCTAATCAATTGGCTAAGTAAAGTTTTTTAAAGAGGTGCTAATTATATTTTTTTCGACAGTCGGCGTTCTGGAGATCGAGAAACTGCAGTTGTTTTATTTTTATCTCCTTTTATTTATTGGAAATATTTTTTTAAGTGTTTGAGATGACATTTGTGAGATTTTATGGTTGACAAGCCGTTCGTGCTCAGAACTTAGTAGAAACAGAAAAAAAGACCGAAGTGAACTGTCACTGCTGCCAATGTCAAATCGTTTGCGTTTCGTTTGCTTTGCGTTTTGGTGTGCTCAGTGTGATTTTTTGACTATTTTTATCGACCTCCGCATAAAATCCGGACTTTCAATTTTACCGCATTTTTCCACGACCTATGCACAATAATTGGATCACGATTGAATACTTTCGATCACTATTTTGGAACTGCTTCTTGGACAACGCAAAGCAAACGAAACGCAAACGGTTAGATTTCATTTGACATTGACAGAAGCGACAGTTGAATTCGTTTTTTTTTCTATTTCTTATTAGTACTGAGCATGAACCGCTTGTCAGCCATAAAATCTCACAAATGTCATCTCGAACACTTAAAAAAATATTTCCAATAAATAAAAGGAGATAAAAATAAAACAGCTGCAGTTTCTTGGTGTTGAAGTCGACCACTGTCGAAAAAAAATATAATTAGCATCTCTTCAAAAAACTTTACTTAGCCAATTATGCTAGTGCGCATATCTTATAAAATAAAACAAAACTTGGTCTTATTTATCAGACTGCGGCGAAATGAGCTGGGAATTTTGTGTCTGATGTTTCAGACTATGGTGGTTAAAGGGTTAATCATAATAAGATTTTGTAAAAAAAAAAACATTTTTAAAGCAAGCTTTTTAGCTGACTGTACTTGCATTGTCATCCAACCGACATAAGTATACCAAATTTCAAGTGAATCCGCTGGAAATGGGTCAAATTCAAGTCCCAAGATTTGACCCGTACATACATACTTACATACATTGCAAGTTAATAAAAAGCTTTTAAAATGGAAGAATACTGACAGTTTAGTGGTGCAAGTCAAATCTAATACTTAAAAGAAAAATGGAAGTTTGAAAGTCGGTTTAATTTAAAATTTTGTTATGATCAATCTGTTACAAATGCGCTTCACTTAAACTAAGTGATATTTCTTGATATTTCTAACAAGATAAAATAATTTCAGGTAAAACACATCATTTACGAATTTGTGATCACTTTGAATCGGTACTTTTTTCAAATCTTTGCAGACAATAGAGGTCTTAAAAGTGAGTTCTAATGTTTAATTTTTTTCATAAACCTAAACAAAATGAAACTTCAATATACAAAACAAAAAATATCGCTTCGCCCTAATGTCCACAGGAAAGCAGCGAACAAAAAAAATGATAGGACTCTCTTAACTGTAACATTTGGTGTAATGCTACATTTGGGTGAATCAACTCTTATAGTGCCACCCGTTGCTATGGTTACACAAATTTTGTCCCTTGGACAACCTAAGCATTTTTCTGTGAAACAGTATGAAGTGTCACTTGGACAAACCAGGGACAGAGTAAACAATACAAAAAAGTTGATTCACCCATTTAATATCTGATTCGATCAAATAACAGATAAGGTGCATAATTTTGTGATGGGATCTTGCCCTACACTCAAAACCTCGTACAGTAAAATTACATAAAGTTTACCACTGACAGATGGTTTGCCTTCATTTCATATTCAACTTTAACGACCTACAAATAAAGCCAATTTTAGAATACTGTTACCCACGTTTGCAGATTTTGTAATAGCTACTTTATTTGTATGGTGTTAAAGTTGGGAATGAAATGAAGGCAAGCAATCTGTCAGTGGTAAACTAAAAGTAAACGTATTGTAGCAAGTAATTTCAAATCTGATCAGATAATTTGTCAATCTTGTTTATAATAATATTAAGTAAATAAAACAAATCAGATTATTGACATCGTTTTATTTGTAAATAAAATGGTTTAAAGATTACATAATATATTAAAAATTCTACGGTTTAAGCAAGTTTTTCATGGCATGGAATGCAGAATAAAAAACATAATCCAATATGCTAATATTATTTAAATTTCAATAATGCTTGTAATGATTTTTCATTGGATTTTTTAATTCACAATGTACAGTTAGCTGCAGAGAAACGTGGCCCCCACTGCATACAAACTTTGGAACGATTATTCGATAAATCTAAATGAAACTTAAACAGCTTTATATGAACGCAGCTAAAGTGCATTTTTGTATTTAACCTCGCACTAAGGAAACGTCAAAATATATAAAGTTTATAAAGAATAATCTACGAATTACATAACGGTCATTTGATATAATATAATTTCCCATAACGCTGTTAGTTAGGCGAACTTCTTTTGACTGTTTAAATAATCTACAGATTTTGTTTAGCCAACTTCTTAAAACAGCGTTACATCAAATGACCATTACGTATTTCGAACATTATTATTTTTAAACTTCATGTAATTCGATCAGTTTAATACACTATTCGAAAGTATCGATCATTATATTTCTGTCGCTCATATTGTCAAGTGACAAACGATATATTGCATTTCTCTCGCTTACACATTCTCCTAGGAAGTGCAGACCAAGATTTGATATTTATGTAGACATAATTTAATTTAAGTTACAGGAGAACTTATTATTATTCTGGACAATACTACTATATTGTAGCTCTGACGCACCGACAGGCTAACTTATCCAAGCGATCTCCTCCAATACACCTGAAACTTACCATGCTCTTTTCGTCAAGTTAAACATTAGGAAATGCATACGCCAGAGAAGCAATTCCTTGAAGATCCCAATTTACACTGAGCCCGTGTGCTACAGCCTAAGCCCTCTCAATTTGAGACGAGACCTGTGCGGAACACCTGGGCGACATCCCGGAGATAATGAAATTGATATCTGTCGGTACGTCGAAGCTGAAACTTAACAGTCTAAAACCTTAAGTCTCACTTTAAATAGCAGCTAAAAGTAACTGAGCAACGTCTTCCCTAGGCGACCTTGCAGCTAGCTTCATAGTGACCGCTTCTCCGCTCCCACCGGCGACCAACCTCGCCCGGACGAGCACTGGAGCCCCACCTCTAAATATCCCCTGCGCTCTGATCTCCTTCACAGCATCACCAGATATAGCGGACTTTGGGAGGCCTAAATGCTCACAAACTGCGGCGGCAGCATCATTGATGTTGTTCTGCGACAGACCAAAAGTGTCACTCGCTTCTGGAGCATTCGCCGCTCTCTCCCAAAGCGCTTCCCAGTCTTCAGTCACCGCTCTAGCTCTGATCTGATCCCCGCAACCCATCCCGAACTCTTCCAAAGGATAAGAATCCGCGTAACCTTCGCTAGAATCAGGAGCGCCTGTTGTAGGATCACAATCATGGACAGTGAACTCCAGAGTAGCACCGAACACGCCTAAACTGTCAATGAAGGCACAAGGATAGTCCAGGATTAAGAAGACGCTTCCGGGTTTGTCGTACTCAAGTTTCGGGGCTGGTATGATGGCCCGGACTTCATATTCCGGCGGCGTTTCGAGCCTTATATGAACATGTTCGAGAAGCTGATCGTTTAATGTGTTGACACACTCGAATTGTAGGATGACATGTCTCGCAAAAACGTGCTTTAGGAGTCTCACTCTGTACTCAGTTTCGGCTTCCGTCAAGTCGACTGGAGCGGTCGTTTTAAATATAGGTCCAAGACGTTCTATACCAGGGAGTTTCGACAGCTGTTCAGAATAAAGTTCCTCAATGGAAACTTGCACTGGTTTCCTAACTTCTATTTCGACCACAGCTTCTTTGTGTTCCTTTGGTTCTTCTTCCGAAGGTACCGCCATGATGTCAAACGGCTCGTCAGGTCTCGTAGCCAAATGGTCACGGAGAGCTTTCTCAAGCAACACAGGGTTTGGTTTCGGCACGTTGACTATGTAATCATTGATCAGCTGTTCGTCTCCTGTGTCTAAAATGGCTGAGAAGTATATAGCCCGGTCGCGAACTTCGTCATCGTCGTCCATTTGGCATCTCGACAGCAGAACCCTTATATTTGGTAAGAGTTCTGGCCTCTGCGCTCCAAATTGTGCCACAGCGGACACAGCCGCAGCTCTTACCGGTCCAGATTCTAAAATAACCCTGTTGTATATAAAGCGGATGTACCGCGAAGGCTGACGCGATTTGGGTCCTTCACGACCCAGCAGATGCAAAATGCGAACAGCCAAAGCGGTATGCTCGCAATCCTCTATAAACTCGCACAAATGCGCTAGCCCTGTCTCTTTCGCGTCAGGGTTCTCCTCAACCAAAGCGATAATGGCATCCGCGATGGCCGCCTTGTACTCCAAACCGCCTTCATCCCTCAACATACCAGCCAAGAACGCAGCCAACGACTGATGCTTCCTCGGAAATTTAGTACAAAGACGCCTAATCGCTTTAACGACGACTATTTTAAACTCGTCCGAAATTTCAGACACGAAACTGGATATTTGCTTCATGAGTCTATCGACGGAACTCTCAGCTCCTGTGGCCAGTAAAGTCGTCACAGCGAGTGTTGCTACGGAACGATTCGGGTCGGAAATTAGATTTTCTAAATCAACAGCACATGCGGCTACTGCTGTTGGATGTTTCGCGGTCAACCTAGCTAGAGTTCTAGCCCCAGCAAGTCTTAAAGACGCTTTAGAAGAGCCGCAGAACAGTTGCAAAACTGATACAGCTGGTGCCAAATCCCGCGCTGTCTTCCTAAGATTCACAATAGCATGCGCGGCCTCGTATATAACCATCTCTGACTTATGTCTTAGACAGCACTCGATGAACTCTATGTAAGGTTGGGAGGCGTCAGACTCGTCGTCTTCTACCAATTGGGCGGCGAGGCGTATGAGTAGGCAGAGGGCGTGAGGAGACTTCAGAGGAGCCCTAGCTAGACGGGTCACAAGCTTGACGGTGGACAACTTGTCGTTTCTGCGCGAGCCCGCGACAACTCCTAAAGCGTGGTAGGACACCATGGCGTTGTCTGAACTTATTGCTTCCTGAAAAGAAGAATGTATTGGTTAGTCGATAAATATAGGTATAATCACCAACCACTCCCTGGTTTCCTGACTTGTAGGAATTTCTGAAGAGTCAGTCCAGCTCCAGTGGTTTAGATTGTTCTTTTTGTGTCAGTTAGTCACAGAATTGTGTTTTAATGTTTCATACCCAAAAGGTGCCCAATTGGGGATGTCTATTTTTTGCAATGTATAGAAAATCGAAAACCATTTCGAGATAAATGCTTTTTAAATCGTTTTCTGTAGTTATTTAATTTTAATATTATGTAATGAATTTATTATATAACAAATAAGCAATGACCTTCATTTGACATTGGTGTAAATTGCGTGACCGGTTCAAGTCGTACTTTATTCTGTGTGGTTAGAATTCTTCACAATTTACGCGTGGATTATACTACGGAGTTTGATTTGGACCCGCTGTCTGACATCTAGCACTTTGTCAGTGCCAGTAAAGTGACACAGTGTATAGTGTACCACTACGCAAAAAATAATTAAAGGGGTTGCCTTATCGTACGCATTTAGATAGATTTAGAATTTTGGCATCGTGGGAGCCCTCAATTATAATCTGACGTCATCAACTAAAATAGTTTCAATAATTAATTTTGAAAAAAGTAGAGAACTAAATGACAAAATATTGAAATTAGTTTCTTAAAATTGACTTTTCTATACAAAAAAAATATAAAAACCACTGGTATTTTTTTTTAGACATTCCCAATTGGAACCAATCAACTGGCATACTTTTATGAGCAGTCAAAAGAAAATTCTCCCATAGATAGTATATGACAATTGATTGTTATGGTAAAACTTCTATATCAGCTCAATCAACTATTTATTTGTTTTAGCAGCTAAAAATCTAATTTGGAGTTAATTGAAAATTAATCTGGTTTTCAGGAGTTAAGTATGAAGTATCTTTTTCTATTTATTTTTTCAACTTCATTTTTTTATTACTTTTACGGTCATCCCGTGAAACCATATATTTCAAACTAAATACAAACTGAAATATAGATGCACAGAAAAAACCCCAGAAAAAAGACCAAAAAAATGAAGTTGAAAAAATAAATAGAAAAAGATACTTCATGCTTAACTTGTAAAAGTTGGCTTAGTAGCGCCATCTCTTGGTCTAGGTGAGCGGTTAGCTCCGAAGGAGTGTTAAAGTCTCTCGGTAGAGGTGAAGTGTTTGCAATAAAACGACAAGTTAGATGCACGGTCCGTTTATTACTAACTGGTGAAAGGTAATACAACGGCTTACATACATTACAAGAGGGCATAACATAGATGCGCGCTTATCACTGCATAATGTGATTATAACAGACTGAAGTGTACGATGTGTGGGAAAAATTCGTCGCTAACTTCTAGACCAGTGATGGTGTAGGGGTAAGCACGCAGCACGGAACGCTGAGGACCTGGGTTCGATTCCCAGCATTGGTCTTTTTTCTGGGGTTTTTTCTGTGCATCTATATTTCAGTTTGTATCTGGTTTTCAGGGTTAAAGTAAATTGTTTCTTTACTAGTTGCATCTTAGAATTATCACTTTATAGTTTATAGTATATTAATATCCTTATTGGACTTTATTGCTAAGTCTATTCATTGTTTGTCTCATCCATCTGTCACAGGGCTGTCTTTTAAGAAACTTGAAATTTTAAAGTGTCTAAGGCCAATATAAAAACAAAAATAAAATGAAATTAAATGGTTTTTCCATACAAGACATGTTTTTCTTTTGGTATGGTGGTACAGAACTCTAAAGGCGCGGCTCTGACTCGCATTTGGCTGGTTTTATACCTTTTGCCCTGCTTTACAGCTACCAAAAGCTTCTATTGTCAGATGATGCAATACTGATGTATAAATACAAAGACTGTCGCAATACAGGTTAGCATTTAATGTAGTAAATATTCACATTAGGTATACTTCATCACCATCATCATCTCAGCCTATATATGTCCCACTGCAAAGCACAGGTCTCCTTTCAGAATGAGAGGGCTTGGGTCATATGGGCCCAGTACATATTGGAAACTTCTCACACAACATTGAATTTTTCACAGGTTTCCTCACCATGTTTTTGTTCACCATAAAGCTCATGGTAAATTTGTAATGTAATTTTGCATGTAAATTCCAGGTGCAAGTTCAGGCCCAAATCCACAGTCCTCTGCTTGAGAGACCATAAAATCAAACTATTAGGCTACCATTTTTTTTTAGGTATACTTAAGCCTTCTAAAACATTAGAAAAAAAAAGTTTCTATGCCAGTTGGTAGCAGAGTAGCAAAATAAAAGATCATATTTCATTGAAATGGGCCTCTGTAGAGTAACACTATCAATCAATAACGACGCCGACCGCGCCGCTTTAGCCTAGTTGGTAGTGACCCTGCCTATGAAGCAAGAGGTCCTGGGTGGGTTTGAATCCTGGTAAGGGCATTTATTTGTGTGATGAGCATGAATATTTGTTCCTGAGTTATGGATGTTTTCTATGTATTTAAGTATTTATTTATCAACATAAGTATGTTTATCGTCGTCTAGTACCCATAGTACAAGCTTTGCTTAGTTTGGGACTATACTTTGCGCAAGATAAACCTGGACAAAAGTTCATTGACCCGACTTCTACCACGTTTCACACAAAATGTACGTTCTCTGTCGCTCGCTATACAAACTGTCGCTAATCATGTCGCGACACGAGTTTCATAATACTCTGACCAAATGTGAAAAGAGTAACTTCGAAAGTAACACTTTTTAGGATTTTTTGTTGATATAATATGACATTATTACTATTTTCTAATTTGTTATTGTAACATAAATTACGGTTGATATGATTGCTAAATTTCACAATTTTCATAATTTTGGATACAACTGATTTTTTCTTACTTTTATACACTTTAAAATAAATACTTTGTAAATTTAACCATCAATATACACCGTGAAATTTTAGTGGTTGTTTTCCCGAAACGAGGTGATTTAGTATCGATTGTACAATCGATTTATAATTACCATTTTGACTAGAGTCAAAAATCCAATTGTGAAAAACGAAAGTCGAAAATGACCGCAAACCAATAGTAACGCTTCGTTGGTACCTAACCTATCCTACGATAGTACGCTACTTGTACCAACGAAGCGTTACTATTGGTTTGCGGTCATTTTCGACTTTCGTTTTTCACAATTGGATTTTTGACTCTAGTCAAAATAGTAATTATAAATCGATTGTACAATCGAAACTAAATCACCTTGTTTCGGGAAAACAACCACTAAAATTTCACGGTGTATATGCGGTGTATATACTGTGATTACTTCATTACATAAAATTACTCAAAATTTTATTTTACACACTCAAAACTCGCAATTTTAAGTTACACGCTTACGTTTGCAAGCGTTGTTCGGGCAGGGGCGCGACACTCGGTCGCCATTTTGTCCGTCTTTTACTTTTGTTTTGTTTCCATTCCGGCCATTCCGCGTTTGGCAAGCGCTTGCGTTAGACGTACTTGGGAGAATTCCACTTTGTTTTTTATTTGCTAAAGGTGTTGTTATTTGTATTTGTTACACACTTACCTACATTTCAACTCAATCAGAAAACGGGAAGGGGGTCAAATTCAACTTGCAAGATTTGAACCGTTGCCGGCGGTCAAAGTCAAAGTCAAAGTCAAAGTATTTTATTTTGTAAAACATAGGTAAAACTGAGTACAGTGATCGCAAAATATTATTTAGTTTCACTATGTTTTGCCAATTGGTGTACAAAAATTGGCGGTACATACAGAAAGCGCGAGCCGACACGATCGGGAAACAAGTGCGAGTGAGAGAGAAAATCGCGCGCCGGCGCGACACCCATATCTACTAGGTACTTTACTTACTTAGGTTATTTTATTAAGGTGTTTTATAAGTATCTTGTTGCTTGTTTTATAAGTGGCTTTACGGGTAGTTTTGTAACATCCTGTATATAATTATTGTAGCATTACAAACAATTTCCTTGAAATACTCTTTTCTTTTTAATAAACATTTTTATTTGAATCATAAGCTCTTTCTTTTAATCTAAAGCTTTTAAAAAAAATAACTAGCATGAAAATGTTTGTTACGTCTGGCAAGGTCAAGCGCTCACCCTGCCTTCTACCACGTTACGCGAGGTAAGGCATATTAGCGATAATTGTCATAGATTGTATCGTTTGTAAAAATGGCGTACATTGGTAGACAGGCGTCAATGAATTTTTGTCCAGGTTTATCTCGCGCAAACTATACGTTGATTTGTGTAAGATTGTCCCCTAATATTTTTTTATTTATTTTTTTTATTTATGTAATAACTAGACCCTGTAAATTTTGAAGTCCCATATATGGATAGTTTGTATTGCACATCACTAATGTTAGGTAGCCACCAAACTGCCCACTTGACAACAGAGTATAGTAATAACATACCTGAGCCTCATTAGCCCATCTTCGGACCAAATCCGGCGCGGTAGAAGACAAATGAAGAGCAGAAACCAGCGCTGCGGAACTGACGGCTGGATTCCTATCCACAATAGCCTGCTTCATGTACCTCTCGATCGCCTGAAGCATTGTACTGTCAGTAATACTGCACAGGGCCCTTATAGCCGCCGCTCGGTACAGATCCTCCTTCCCAGTCATGTCTTTGGTCAAAGATGAAGTAACTATAATCACGTCTTGTGCCATACTACTAAGTTCCTTTATACACAAGTATACCATCCTACGCAGCATCACATCCTTCGATTGGAACAGCTTGGTGGTAGCGAAAAACGCGTCGGTAGCCTCTTGGGTGGTCAGTTTCTCGCCCTGATTGAGCAGAAAGAGGATTTTCGACAAAATATGCGTACATTTTCGCGGATGCACTGAGCTTTCGTTGAAGTATCTGGACTCTTGTAAGACGATGGTTTTGTCCAAGTTCGAATACGGGTTACTGCTCCCGTCTTCTTCTTCTTTTTTATCACCTTTGAAGCTCATTTTGAGCTTTTTCTTATGGGAAATAAGAAAGTTGTGTGGGGCCGACGAATACACTTTACACGTCACTACGAGCTAGTTGTCAAACAAACGTCAAATCGTCAATATAAGAGGCATTTTTCAAAGATAAACTCCAACTGGATACTAGGAATTTTAGCCTAAGGAGTCTAACAGCGCCATCTTTTGGGGAGTAGCAACTGAACCGTGCCAAATTTAAGGCATTCTTTTTATCCCCCGACACAAAGAGAGGGGTGTTAAAGTTTTACCGATATAATAATAATAATTTTCTTTATTTAGGTATAACCCATTCATTACACTTTTTATGTATCATCATCATCCCACCCTATATACGTCCCACTGCAGGGCACAGGCCTCCTCTCAGAATGAGAGGGCAGCTGCAAAAGCTGTGGTAGCCTAGTAGTTTAACCTATGGCTTCTCAAGCAGAGGGGCGCGGGTTCAAATCTCGGCTCGCTCCTCTGAATTTTTCGGAATTTATGTGCGAAATTACATTTGAAATATTTATGTATGTACCTAAAAGTAAAAAAAAATATTTAAAATTAAATTAAAATTCATGTATGTGTGTGTCTGTCTGTCTGTGGCATTATAGCTCTTAAATGGGCGAACCAATTTGGATGCGGTTTTTTTATCAATTACAATAAAACCAAAGTGATGTATATACACTCACCATACCTTAAGACAGTAACAGTACCTACCATTGTGGCCCAAGAGCACACATGCATGCATAACAAGAACACATCTTGTGAGTGTAAGCCGTTAGAACTCTTCAACTTGCATACCTACCTGGGTTTAAAAATAGATAGCAAATTTAATTGGGAACCTCATGTCACTCATGTATGTAATAGACTAAGGTCAATACTCAGTAACCTCAGTATATTGAAATATAAAATGCCATATAATACTCTTAGATTGTTGTATCTGGCACTGGCAGACTCGATAATAAACTATGGTATTTCTAGCTAGGTAGAACCTACAAAACATATTTACAGCGTATTTATAACTTACAAATAAGAATATTGAAAACAATAGTTCCACTCAAATTTAAATACCTACACAGAAATAACTATAATAAATTGTTCCAATACTGTCGAGTCCTGAGTGTATTTGATAAGGTAAAATTAGCTGTAATATTAGAGTATAAGAACCAAATAGAGAAACTTGATAGATATACAAGACCAGCCAACCTCCGGCACTTAACTAATCAATCCTATTTCAAGATACCTAAGAGCATAAATCAATATGGCAAAAGAGTGTGGTCAAATTACTTGCCACATATCCTAAACAGCTTCACTAACAATACCATAAATTGTATACTTAATAAGCCAACACAGCAGACTGAGTATTGTAAAAAAGTATATATTCTTATTTAAGAGTTAAACTCTTGTCGGTATAGCCGATGAATGGCTCTCCACTTCTCTCTCCTCAAAGCTGCCTCCTTGACCTCCTTATACGACATGACGGCTACCTTCTCCTTTATTTGATTTACATAATCAATTCTCGGCCTCCCTCTTTTTCGCTTCCCTTCTACTTTTCTTTCCAAGATGACATTTATGAACTCATCATGTCTTATAAGATGACCAATCATTTTCCCTAAACAAAAAAAAAAAGTAAAAAAGTATCTATTAACAAATATTAACTAACTATAATAAGTTAATGTAGTGTTATGAAAGTAAGTTGTTAGTATATAATCTTAAAATTTAAAAGATTGTACTAATAATAATAATAATTAATTTAGTAATAAACAGTTTAAATTTTAAATTTTATTTATTTTTTATTTGAAAGCAGTTTTCTTGGCGATGGATCTTCGACACGTTTCATCAAAATTGGTTCAGCCGTTTCAGTTATCAGCGCTTTTGTTAGCTTCGGAAGGGATCTTAGACGCATGATGGATATTTACTTTATTTTCTAACATGTGTGACTAAATTGCGTTGGGAGTTTTAATTTTTGAAGTGAAACTTCTAATGTGACTTCCAACAAGCGTTGCGTTAAATACGCAACGCAACGCAAGTTGACGTTTACGAGACGTTCGCATTGTATATTAATATAGCAATTTTTGAGTGACAGCGGTAAATACCATCTCGCTTACACTATTATTATTTAATAGGAAGGAGCAGAACGTTTGAACTTCGAATTTTGGAGTAATACTTGTTCCTTTTTCGAGCGTCATCTATTGCTTGCGGTCTGAATTAATGAAGTTTTAATAAGATAACGACGTCATGAAAGTTTACTGCACACAAAAGAATTTAGTTTAATTTGTTTTGATAGATGTCTACTGCCACTAAAGCAGTATCTATAATTGACCAAAGCGCCATCTAGGTGAAATTTAGCGCACCATGTTAGTTTATTAGATGGTTGATAGATGGCAGTAAAAGCAGTCATCATCATTATTGATAAAAGCGCCACCTAGGATTCATTTTGCACACGATGTTAATTTTTAAGATGGGTGATAGATGGCAGTAAAAGCAATTGTAATAATTGATAAAAACGCCATCTAGGTGACGTTTTGCACACCATGTTAGTTTATATGATGGCCATAGATGGCAGTAAAAGCAGTCATAACTATTTATAAAAGCGCCATCTAGTAAATTTTTAAAACACTTCAAAAAAAACTAACGGATGTTAAAAACTTCGTCAGTTATGAAACATATTCGCACCTTCAGAACGAGACTGACCCAATAGGAATTATTCTCATTTCAAAATTAAACTTGATGCTAAAAGAAAATACCCACAGGTTTAGTTTTGATATGAGAATAATTCCTATTGGATCAGTCTCGTTCTGAAGGTGTGTATGTGTAACCAAATTGCGTTGGAGGTTTTTAATTTTTTCGAATTTATAGTTATAATCTGTAGAATTGGACCACATGCATTGAGTTGGAATTTCAACTTTATTCATTACAAGATACGTCACAATTTCCATTGTAATTATTGAAAATACGACTAGCTTTAAAAATATCGTTTGTCAGGTATGCATTCGATAGCTGCTTCTGATTCTGTGGTAGTATGCTCCAATAAATGGGGCCTTATAAAGGGTTAACTGCTATATAATGTGAAACGCACAAAAATAGCCATTTGTGTCAATTTTTAAAGCGATACTTACCACATCTTCAATGCGACGCATTCATATTATAAAATTTTGCAAGTTTATTTGCGGCTCACGCATACTTGAATGGCTGCACCGATTTGTATGAAGTTTCGCACATATACCCAACTCAAGGAATCTAATTCCAACCAGGCAGAGTCACGGGCAACACGTAGAAAACTATAGAGTAAGAGTAGAATTTTAAAAATATAATTTTTAAGGTCCTATCTTTTGTATATGAACTGGCACAGGTTGAGTTACAAGAAAGAAAACTCCAAATATATATAAATATTTACAATTTATTCTCGTTTATTCCTCATTGCTTGTTGAGAACAAATATAAAAGATCACTACATTATATCTATCGAACAAAACAGATAAGTGATGTTACATACGTAAACACTTGTCAGCTACTGTTAACTTAAACTTCGTTTATCTGGGTCGTTTAAAAAAAAATACCTGGGCGACCGAGCTCCGTTCAGGCTGAAACTCGGTACCAAGCGTTTTCCCAGAGATAAGACCAAGCTAGATCAATTTTTCAAACCCGAAAACCCCCACATACCAAATTTCATCGAAATCGTTGGAGCCGTTTCCGAGATCCTGATTATATATACACCGTGAAATTTTAGTGGTTGTTTTCCCGAAACGAGGTGATTTAGTATCGATTGTACAATCGATTTATAATTACTATTTTGACTAGAGTCAAAAATCCAATTGTGAAAAACGAAAGTCGAAAATGACCGCAAACCAATAGTAACGCTTCCTTGGTACAAGTAGCGTACGATCGTACAATAGGTTAGGTACCAAGGAACCGTTACTATTGGTTTGCGGTAATTTTCGACTTTCATTTTTCACATTTGGATTTTTGACTCTAGTCAAAATAGTAATTATAAATCGATTGTACAATCGATACTAAATCACCTCGTTTCGGGAAAACAACCACTAAAATTTCACGGTGTATAAGAATTGCTTGTTTAAAGGTATTAGATATACATAGTTAAGGGCTTAATGAAAACAAAAACACCATCGCTTCCTTTATGTTACGAAAATTAGTTATACAAAATATATGGGTAACTTTCGTTACACAAAGGAAACAAATAAATTTTGTTTACATTACGCCCTTAATTGTATTTTTTTTAAAACGACTCTGATACAACTCTATTTGAGAAAAATGTTATGCGGGTCTAAACCACTCCATGTAGCTGTGACTATAGTTAAAGGTAGTAACGGATGGCCATTGCATCGACACCTAATGTTTTCACTGTTAGATCGCGTAAAATTTTAACGCATAATTCATCATTTTGCATAACGTTGGTGATACTGCAATACCTAACTTAGGGAAGGTCAGTTTCAAACATAGCAATGAGTTTCGAATTTTTTGGACCGCAAGACAAACGCATCGTCCTATATACAATCAGTCATATTACAAAATCTTAGCTTAAAAGGCAGAACGCCTTTCGATAACTATTTAAAATGTACACATGTGGACAAAATGTAGTCACTAAAAAAAAGCATGTAAAAAGCGTCACTTTATGATGATCCCTGCCCTTTAACTCTTTTCTTTTATGGGTCGTTTTCAAAAAAAATTGTACATAATTAATTAAGGGGTATGTATTACAATACCGAAGTACGAAAGACCGAATGTATTAAAACATCGAATGGGTCAAAAGACCGACACGATTTTTTTCTGAAACCGTAAACTTCTCAGAATTTATTAAAACGGCATCATACAGAACCCATTAGGTTAGGTTAGGTTTGTTTTATAACAATCTTAAAAAGTTAACGGTTTCTGAAAAAAATCGTGGCGGTCTTTTGACCCATTCGATGTTTTAATACATTCGGTCTTTCGTACTTCGGTATTGTAATACATACCCTAATTAAGGGCTTAACCTTTTGAACTCCAGCGTCGGCTATAGACGACAGTACGGTAATACAAAATTAAACCTACCCGCATCCGCATAAGAATCAATTTTGTTCCAAACAAAAACGATGCGTGGCGGTCAAAAGGCAATGAAAACAAAATCACGATCGCGTCCTTTGTGTAACGAAAGTTAGTCATACAAACTATATGGGTAATTTTCGTTACACAAAGGAATCAATTAAGTTTTGTTTTAATTAAATCCCTTAAAAAAATGAAAACGACTCTTATACGCCGTGTTTTTTTATTATTTTAGTTAAGGGACAGTCAACAAGTCAAATAAAGTTTATTTCTCAAAGACACTAGTGTCCCTCTCATTGTTTAAAACATAATCTAGAATTAAATTTAATTAATTATACGCGGAATATCACGTCCAACTTAAGTTAAAACACTATCAAATTTGACACTAAATCATGTACGAACAAGAAAAAAATATGGTTGGTTACATTCAGCCAACTATCCACGTTTTTATTTTCATTAGACCCTTTTATATGCGGTTGTCATATGGACCAAAGGACACCGATTTTATGGTATTAAAAATAACAAAAACTTATTTGACGAATGTTTATACAAATTACACAAGGATCGTCACAAAATGACTTTCATAGGTATTGGGACGTTTAAAGCCCCAGCCGAACAGACGACAGCCCCATTAGCCGGGTGTCCACTGAGCGAACCGCCTCGCGAGGCAGTCATTTTCGGCGCGACTTTGAGCCCTGTGTCAAACAAAATTATGCCTCGTGCCACGCTATGCAGCTCGCTCAGTAGGGATCCAGCTATTAGCCGCTTCTGCATCCCGAGGAATCTTAGTATGGGATATAGTTAAAATATTGCACAATGTTAGTATACCACATGTGTTCATTATGAGGAAGGCATACTGAAGCAATTAGTTGTGATAAATCAATGCTCTCTCACAAATATTTGAGCACCCACGCATGGCTGTTTAGATATTTTTTAGCATCTATACAGGAAGACTAACTAGGCAGGTGACATCACTCGTAATCAACTGTACTTTTCACCCGACTGTCGAAGGAGGGTTATGTTTTTCGAGCGTATGTATTTATGTATGTATCATTCTTTGGCACGCCCTGCAGCCTAAACGGCTCAATGGATTTTAAGTGTGAGGTGTCATTAGATTCGTTTCAGTTCTGAGAGTGACATAGGGTATATATTTTCCCGGATTTCCCATGACAACGGGAATTACGTAGGCGGTTTTTTTCATCTAGTATTGAAATTGAAGTTATTATGAGCTGTCGCTGATCTCTTTGTTTCCCATAATTTTACTTGTCATACAAAGGTTTACTATAAAATACAATTGATGTTTTTAGCGTTTTTTGAAATGTCAATATCAGAATATAGTAGGTAAGGTTACTTTAACAACAATTATAAAGAAAATACTGTTTCAGAAGTAAATTACTTTATGACAAATAAAAGTTATGGTAAACAATACATTATAGCATCAGACATTCAGACATAAAGGCATTTAACAGCAATTAAAAATCTAATTTAAGTTTTACCATTTAGAGCTAGAAAATATGTTGTTAAGAAAGAAAATTAAAGATATTCGTGTATTTTTTTATGGATATTTGTTGGTTTAGAACTTTTCTCTCTTACATCGCAAGACCCATGTAATTTATTCTAATATCAGAATTCAAAAGTAAAAATTAAAAGCGTTGAGAATCTCTTTTTTAGCATGAACTAAGTACAATAATTACCTTGTAACTCCAAGACCATATATACAAGACAGGTGTGTCTGCGCGACACGTCTTCATACAAAAACCCCAACCTACAGCTGTCACATAAATTTTATTATTACCACTTAGTATGTAGATCAGTCGTTTTCAAAAAAAAATACACAATTAAAACAAAAACCTTAGGCTCAATGAAAACAAAATCACGATTTAGTTTTGTTTTAATTAAATCCCTTGTCTACAATTTTTTAGTGAAAACCACTCAGATATGGAACTCGCAAAAATAATCCAGTTTTTTAAACAGACTAAAACATGTTTTACCTCAACCAATTGCCTCATTATGCATTCCGTAATAAAATAATTATATTTCTATATTACAAACACTCCCTTATTTTTGGCATGTCTATATTACAAAATATACATATTCTGGGTGGCCACCAATGCATACATAAGGATCATGAAATAATGTGTTTTTTGAAAGTATATTAAGATGGTACGATGCGCACCATTTCTCCATACAAACGTAATCCCCCTGTTTCCTCCCTGGATAATGGCTTTAGAGCCAATTTTTTTTTACTGTGTAATCTGTATCTACCACAGCTATGCCCCTATGTTTCGTTTTTTTCCACATTTCAATTAACATAAGAAATATGAGCTTTCAAAAACCGAAAAAATTGCCCAATTTCAACGTCATTTTCAGACACTCGTCAGAAAAGAATCCCTCCTATAAACAAAAAAAGGAAAACATAGGGCCATAGCTAAATCTGTCCTCTAATTATTTATGAAAAAAATAAATTTATTGGCCCAGATTTCGAGAAGAAAACAGGGGATTACGAAATGTTGTTTTGGTCAATTTTACGTGCCTATTAACGGTCTGAGGTGCAGTTGTCCCGCTCTCGCTGTACTGACACGGAGGGGTTCGGGCGAGACAGCGACATTTCATTAAAATACCTATTTCTCAAAATTCTCTCAGCCATCGTACCCTCTTAAACAATAAGCCAGTTCATAACTCTTAAATGACGTGACTTAAATGCCGCACTTAAAGACGTCGATTAATGCTTAATAATACTCATACTCTTTTTGTAATGGAAAACGTTTAGTATCCATTTTAATTGTCGTCTTTCAGTGAGGCAGTCAAATTATCACAGCATTATCATAATTATATTTATTAAAAACGATTTTTTTATACAAAATGTTATAAGAGCCAAAGAAAACGATGCCTGTATTGTCCAAGTACTTTTACGAGCAACGGGCATGTTCATTTTAAAGTGGGCAATGTACATTTTTTTTAAATGAAAAATTGGGTTACTATAATTTCGTCTAAAACGCAACTAGTCTTAGCCTAGCGGTAACCTGTCTAAAACGCCTCTCCTCTAATCTAAACTGCAACTGGTCTAAGTAGCTACCAGTCTACGTCGCTACTAGTATCAGCAGTAAGTGGTCTAAAACACAGCTGGCCTTATAAATGGTTATCGCTAGATGCTACTAAGACCAGTAGCGACGTAGGCCAGTTGCAATTAAGACGAGATGGATTTTAGACCGGTTACCGCTAGGACTAGTTGCGTTTTAGACGAAATGATACTAACCCGGACACAATTTTTTTTAATGAAAAACTTGGGATATCTTTTTATCATCATAGTGCTAAATAGCATAAATAGCGCTTTTAGTTCTGAGTAAAAACCCCACACTCTCATCATTAAAAAAAAAATTTCGCATCTTTTCAACGCCGACGGATATATCCGTCTCAAAATACAGCAACAAAGTGATCTTCACGTAATGAAATAAGGTTCAAATTAGCTTTACGTTTTATCTAAGCTTGGCGTTGAGAAAGTTAAAATCAAAATGCTGTTCCACCACTTCTTTCTGTCAAACGGTATACGATGAAGGCAGAGAGAGACGGCGAATGCGAATGCCCGCGCGTTAAGACAATACAGCCTCGCTTCAGATGCTAACTTCATAAAGAATCGTACCGGTGTCTGGCCACCTCATTTTATTATCAAGCGTAATTTCAGGCAGTTCATAAGAATTACTTACTAATACACGGAGTTATGCAGAAGTACGTATCCATTGTTTTATTAAATAAAGACTACTATAACCTGTCCAAGTTATAACGAGCCAGTACTAAGAACGACCGCATGTGATTGTTTAAAAACGTGATACCGAGGTCGCGTAAACAAATCAGTGGCTTTAGCGGTGTATGTCGAACCAATCACATGCAGCTGTGTTTCCTCAGTACTAGCTCGTTAACTTGAATAGAGTATACTTAGAAACAAAACTCACGACACTGGATCTGAATTTGTCCTATAGAACTGTGAAATCGTTAAGAAATAGAGTTCAAAATCGTACCAAATATATCAGTTCTATAGAACAAATGGGACCTATCCGAGCGAGGCAGCAGAGCGGTGAAAGAGATAAATATAAATTTAATAAATTAATTTGGCATTGTCTAAAAAAATACCAATAGTTTTTTTGTACAGGAAAGTCATTATAAGAAACTAATTTTAATATTTTCTCATTTATATCACTACATTTTTCAAAATTAATTATTGTAACCATTTTGGTTAATGACATCAGATTTTAATTGAGGGCTCCCCACACAGTCACACTTCTAAATCTATCTAAATGCGCACGATAAGACAACCCCTTTAATTATTTCCTGTGTAGTGGTATACTGTCACAAGTGTCACTTTACTGGCGCTGCCCAAGTGCTAGATGTCAGACAGCGGGTCCAAATCAAACTCGTTATTAATGTTACGAACTAAATCCTAAAACATTTCACAACTATGAAGCTTCTAAGTATTGACAATGTGACCAATAGGAAAAAAATGCTATACTTAGTGGTCTGTCACACATAAGATGTATCAATAGCAATTATTTCCCTACTAGCAGTTGCCCGCGACTCCGTCTGCAAAGAATTGGATTACATATCGGTATCCCGCAGGAACTATGCAATTTTCCGGGATAGAAACTCCTTATCTCATGGTCTCAAACTATCTCCATACCAAATTTAATTTAAATCGATTCCGCAGTTTAAGTGTGAAAAGCAGTGATGCAACGATATCTCTATTACGATACCGATACGAATACAGATAATATTGTATAAGCTATTACGATTACGATATATCATTACGATACGAATACATTACGATACTTTAAATGAAAACTAAAAATCTCTTATAGTTTTTAATATACTTTTTATGTTTAACATCAGGTAACTTACCAATTATTCATTCTATCTAATAATACTAGTAGCGAACACATAAATGTCTTGTTTCAGTCTGTTTCTGATATTGCCTACTTAAGTGTACATAAGGTACACTTAAGTGTACTTAAACACACAAAGTCAGATGGCTAGTGCTTGTTGCGAACTCCTTGCATTTTTGATACTTTTTACTGTTTTATATCTTTTTTTTTATAAAAATACTTTTTGTCAGTCGTTATATGTCGTTGTGTTTGTTGAGGTTCTCTAAGCAAATTTGTATGGTTTAGTTGCTTTCCATTAAAGATTTTTACCATTATTTCAGCCACATCGTCGTTTCCATTACAGTCCATTCCTTTTACGTTACAGTGCTAGTGTTGCCAGTGCAAAATTTAACACCGAGTTGCGTTTCGTTTCAAGCAAAACATGTATGTTTTCTTTCAAATATCGTATCGTAAAAATCGTATAATGTGCTTACGATGCCGATTATCGTAATAAAACACGATAATCGGCGGTATACGATAATCGGTATCGGCATCGTTGCATCACTAGTGAAAAGGTAACAGAGAGACAGAGAGACAGACACACTTTTGCAATTATAATATTAGGATGGATGTTTGACATTGTCATTATTCAGGAACTTCATAGTTGCCATGTGTCAGGATTTACTTCATAGCAACCTGTTGACTGTTATGTAGTAGTATTTATTATTTTATCTTTCTGGGGCCCATGATAATTTTGATTCAATGAACTTTACACTTTATGTGGCTTATGAGTGAGTTCAATGTTACATTAGAGTTAAGTCCTATTATTAACATAAGTGACATAAAGTTTAAAGCGCATTGAAACAAAATTTGACGTGGGCCACAGGAGGTTAAGAATGCCAAATACATATTTCTGCATAAACCATTTATAAAATTGAAAACTAAGAATAATTTTCATAATTATGCGAAGTACATTCGAGATCCTACAATTAGACATAGTTATTATCAAATTAATGACAAAGTAACAGTGCAGTCGACAAAGATATTCCTTTAACACCCAAAGGTTCAATGTCAGTGTATGGTTTAAAACATCAAAGGCTATTTCTGCGCTGCAGACTCTAAAACGCAGTAAGAGGGTTTTTACGTTTGTTGAATATTGAACTATAACAAACACAGCGTAAGGAACATAATGGTCTAATCGCTTTTTTGCTCTTACTGCGTTTTAGGGTCTGCAGGGCAGATTTTCACTTACAAGTCAATGTGACAGTCAGGCTTATAATTTTTATTCTGATGTGGGAACTGTCATAACATAAAATATGGTAAGACTCTTACTTGGTCAACTATACATTAATCTAATATATAAAAAACTCGTGTCACGGTGTTTGCTATTGAACTCCTCCAAAACGGCTTGATTTGCCGTGGAGTGCCGGCCGGCTTAAGAATAGCACTCCCCCAACTCTTCTCGCGGGTGTCGTAAAAGACGACTAAGAGACTCTGTGACCAAGTACACATCGGTCCCACCGGTGTCGGGCAGCAGCGATACCGGTGTGAATATACTGCGATTGCCAACCCGCCTGCTCAGCGTGGCAATTAGAGCAAGCCCGACCAAATGGCAAGTCAACACGAACCACGGCCCCCAGTTGAGAGTGGCCGAGGATCGTGCTCAGTGGCGTGCCATGGGAGAGGCCTATGTCCAGCAGTGGACGAACATAGGCTGATGATGATGATGATGATGAAAACGGCTTGACCGATTTTTATGTTTTTTTTTGTCTACATTTGGTCTATAAAGAGGTCATAGACTATTTTTTATACCCCTATTCTTCGCAGACGGAGTCGCGGGAAACAGCTAGTAAATATATGTATAGTTGACCCAGTTCACACACAATATGCTGCAAAATAATGTTTTTTGTTTTCTATTTTGTGTTACCTGTACCCAATACATCACTGGTAACAGATCATTTTGGTACAAATGCCAAAATGCATAAAATGTTTGAGTGTAACATTGTCAAAAAGTACATGTTTGTGCGAAAAGTCATTTTGTCTGAATATTTTAGGGGCAGAATATGTTATTTAAGTCAGAATGTTTCCAAAGCAGCATTCACTGTGCTCTAAATGTCCTTGTCTGGAAGTTTTTACAACAGAATACTCTGTGGTCAAAATGTACAAAATGCGATTGACTGAATGTGCTCGTTGACATTAATATACTTTTTTAACTTTTGTACAATTCGACTAAGGACCCGTTGTTTGGTCAATAGTTAAATAAACTACCTAATAGTTAAAATTTATGGCAAAGATAACAATAGTTAACGCATTTCGAAGGCAATTTGACTATAAGTTAGTTTTACTATTGATCAAACAATGGGCCGTAAGGGATTTTTGAACCCATATACACCGTGAAATTTTAGTGGTTGTTTTCCCGAAACGAGGCGATTTAGTATCGATTGTACAATCGATTTATAATTACTATTTTGACTAGAGTCAAAAATCCAATTGTGAAAAACGAAAGTCCAAAATGACCGCAAACCAATAGTAACGCTTCGTTGGTACCTAACCTATCGTACGATCGTACGCTACTTGTACCAACGAAGCGTTACTATTGGTTTGCGGTCATTTTCGACTTTCGTTTTTCACAATTGGTTTTTTGACTCTAGTCAAAATAGTAATTATAAATCGATTGTACAATCGAAACCAAATCACCTCGTTTCGGGAAAACAACCACTAAAATTTCACGGTGTATAGGCATTTGTACCAACATTACCTGTTATCATATCAGTTGGGTTATTTAACACTAAAGCGTAAACTAGACAGGATGACAGCGAGTATATTTACGTGGCTGTATATGAACAACGCCAAACCAATGGTAAGCACGGATCAGGCTATTAAATGTGATCCCACCAATAAAATAGGAAAATATGTACGTCAAGTTCAATATTAAAAATGTGCTTTGTTTGTAAACTTCGCCGACAAAAGGATTGAGATCTAAATGGGTGCCAAATTCTGCAGATATAAATTCTTAAATTGAATTGTTGAATGATTAACACAAAGATAACTTATGTTAAATTGAAGCTTAAGATTTGACTTGGCTACTTTTCATATACAAGTCATCTTATATTTAGCAAATCAACTTGTTTATTTGGTTTGCTGGTAAAAACTAGCCAAGTCAAATCTTAACTTAAATAGTTGTGTGCCGGGAGTCAAGACTCGAAACTTCTTCAAGTGCCACAAAAGCACATGTAAGTTAAAATAACTGCCAAACTTTCATTTATTCTGTTGTATGCTACTGGATCTGCCACTTTTGGCACAAAACGGAAAAAAAACTTCAGTCTAGTGCCACTTTCACTTTTTAATGACATTTTTACTAAACGGATATACAAGTGTTGGTCATTTTTTGAAAGCTATGCATTAATAGCTTGTGGAAAATAGAATTATTTAATAAAAATATGAATTATTTAATTTATTTTTACTATAGTACCTAGTACTTTAGTAGAATATACCTAATTAAAAATTGACAGTGGCACTAGACCGAAGTTTTTTCCGTTTCGTGCAGTCAGTGGCAGATCCAGTGACATACAACGTTATAAATGCAAACTTTAACAGCGGCACTAGGCGAGTCAAGAAAACGCCTACATGCGTTCCCAGCAGAGAATGCGTTAACAATGTGGATGTTCTGCTAATTTCAGACTAGCGTCTGTCTCTAATTTCCAGGACCTCGAACGCCACTATAAAAAAATAACCTAGAAACGAAAGTAACATACCTCACTTCTAGTTCATCAACTTTGGTTAACACTAATCAGTTTCCAACAATAGTTTTCACTGCAGTCTTGTCTTTGCACTATCACAAGCGTGTCACTATCACATTGCTCCCGCTTCATTCGTGCGTGTAGAAGATTAGCTGCGGGTTGGAGTCGTCCGGCGACATTTCCAACTGGACAAACTGGGGCGTCGTCCGCGCAGACTCGTACGAATTGCCCCCGTTGCGGGATAAGGAGTTTCTTGACCTGTAGGTTGAAGTACAGATGATTTTATATTTTATGCATGTTTTGACGACCAGATGGGCTAGTGGTTAGAGAACCTGACTATGAAGCTTGAGGTCCCGGGTTCGATTCCCGTGTTGGGGCAGATGTTAGTATGAAAAATACAAATGTTTGTTCGCGGGTCTTGGGTGTTTAATATGTATTTAAGTATGTAACTATCTATATAAGTATGTTTATCCGTTGCCTAGTACCCATAACACAAGCTTTGCTTAGCTTACTTTGGGACTAGGTCAATTGGTGTGAATTGTCCCGTGATATTTATTTATTTATTTATGTACAGTTAACCAATTTGATTCCTAGGCCACTATAGAACCTCGTCGCATTAACTACTAGTTAGTAATTACAACGTCATTGCGAGACAAAGGATTATCAACTTTCGGATCATGTGATAAACGGCAATAAACGTTTTCGCTAAATGACATTAGAAGAAATAGAAGGTTTGAAACACGAACAGTGACAATTCGAGTTATTACCATGTTGTTTTGACGACCGGATAGCCTAGTTGTTAGAGAACCTGACTACGAAGCTTGAGGTCCTGGGTTTGATTCCCGGTCAGGGTAGATATTTGAGTGAAAAATATGAATGTTTGTGCTCGAGTCTTGCAAGTTTAACATGTTTGTTTGTTTGTTTGTTTATACTCTTTATTGTACAAAAGGAAAACAAAAAGGTTACATAAAAAAATGATAAGTACAAAGGCGGACTTATCCCTGAAGGGATCTCTGCCAGTCAACCTTTGAGTGGTAGATAAGAGCAATCAAAAAACAAGGATCGACAAACAGAGCAAAACATTTGAATAAATATAAATGCATATGTAAAACATGTATTTAAGTATGTATGAAATCTATATAAGTACGTTTATCCGTTGTCTAGTACCCATAGTACAAGCTTTGCTTAGCTTCAATTGACTAGTTCAATTGGTGTGAATTGTCCCGTGATATTTATTTATTTTATTTATTAATACACAAAACTCTTTCCCTATTGTCGACACATATTCGCAAAGATTGAGACGTAATCATGCATGACATACAGCACGCAATAATCGCTGACGTAGAAGATAAACAAATTGATTCATTATGACTTGGTTCTATAGTGGCATCAAATTGGTTGACTGTACATAAAAGTCAATTATATGAAACTATCATCAGAGGTGCGAGCCGGGATTTGAACACACGACCCTCTGCATAAGAGGCTAGGTCAAACCGTTAGGCCACCACGGCAATTTTACTTCCATAAATTAGACCAATTTTGTACAGTGTTTTTAAATAAGTTTTGTTAAAAATTTCATTTTCAATGCAAGCTTTTTCGCTGACCTTACTTGCATTGTCATCCAACCTACATAAGTATACCAAATTTCAAGTGAATCCGACCACTGGAAGTGTGTCACATTCAACTTCCAAGATTTGACCCGTACATACATACTTACATACATTGCAAGTTAATAAAAAGCTTTTTCTCAAACATGCTATGTAATGTTTACGTTGTGTTCCTTAAAACAGGCCTCAAAACACCGTTGCAGGCCTATGCCGGCAATGCGATCGTCTATTGTTTCATGTCACACAGCACCATGATGTTTATAGGTCTATGGCATCATAGCATAAAGCCATTTAAAAAAAACTAAGCAATATTTGCGTTTTGGTTCATTATGACTTTCTGCCACTACGCTTATTTAAGGTAAGGTAAGATGGTGATGGTGATGGTAATGGTGATCTGCCTAGTGAAATATTTCACCATCAACATCATCATCACCATCATAATCATCACCACCATCACCATCACCACCATCATTATCATCACCACCATCATTATCATCACCACCATCATCATCATCATCACCATCATGATGACGACGACGATGATGATGATGATGATGATGATGGTGATGGTGCATGTTTGAGAAAAGCAATATACAAGCCTCGGCCGGAACAGGGGTTGCCTACTGTCAACTTAGATACCTACTCGGCCGGCAACCCCTTACGTCCCGGCCTCTGCAGTAATGTACTATTTCTCAAAAATATCCGTAAAAGTTGACATTATTCTTTACATATCAGAACGTGAAGTGCATAGTTTATGACCAGTAAAAAAATTAAAAAGTTAAAAACATTGCAGGCTCGATAAACTCGACAACAATGTCGCATACAAATTCCATTATTGTCGAGTCTCAAACTTTTTAAAAAGTTAAAACGGCCATGGTAATAAGTTGGCACTATTCGTATACAGCCATCTCAAATGACCGGTATCAGTTCTTTTGTTAGAACTCCAGATTTTTTTTATTGTGTTTGAAACAGCTTGTGGTGTTTTCGGTAGAAAAATACACCTGCAGTTTTTTTTTAATGAAAAAAGGCGGGAAAGGATTTAATGACATTTAATTTTAAGTGATATGCAATTCTTTGTACCTATTTAAGGTAATAAAAATTTATTCTATTTTTTTTCCTTCACTATTTTTGAGAAAAGCTTTATATTAGTCTCGGCTGGAATAGCAATGGCTGGCTTCGTATTAGTTAAACGGACTCGCAAGCTCGTCCATTTAATACTCATACTCAGCCAGCAATTGCCTACTTCCAGGCCACGACAATAATGTACTATTAAAATAGCATTGAACGGCATTGGTGGACTCTTAAACTCCACCCATACGGTTACGGAATGCTCGACTGCGTATACTAACTTCGCTTTCGCGTGCGTTAATATGTGTGACTTGAGATTGGTGCTCTGCGCGAACTTTTTGTTGCAGCCGTCGAACGGACAGACGTACGGACGGTCCCCGGTGTGGATCCGGACGTGTGTTCTGGAAAGCAAACATTTCGTTAACCAATTTGAATAAACTTTAACTCGCTTTTTTGCGATTACGGCGTGATGTCTCAAATGGCTCGGAAGATGTCACGTTGTCATCTCATCACAAAGCAAACTTGACTTCAGAACTCACAACAAGAACAAGAAATGCTCGATTTTAACAAAAAACCGGCCAAGTGCGAGTCGGCCTCGTGCACCGAGGGTTCCGTACAAATTTATATGTATGAACATCCAGTCTTAGTAGACCCCTGCTCCTAAGCAAAATGTGCGCAGTGTGGGATCATTGTAGATTGGTTACTGATATTGACAGACAGACAAAAAAAATATGCTTTTCGCAATTTTTCCTTTATCTGAGCTATAAGACCTTGCTTCGTACCAAATTTCAAGATTCAGACTTCACGGGAAGTACCCTGTAGGTTTTGATTTCCTTACGAGTGTCGAAAATTTGTGGCATATATGGCTGTATCTTTTGTTGGCTTAGAAGTTTGATTTTTTCACAGCTCCAAGGAACAGTAGACCTGAGTATTTGATATAAATTTCAGCTTGATACCTCCACGCGTTCTTGAGAAAAAGGGTCTTGACCGACGGACGGACGAACAACAAAGTGATCCTATAAGGGTTCCGTTTTTTCCTTTTGAGGTACGGAACCCTAAAAATTGCACTTTAAAGCTGAATATTTCGCAAACGAATCACCTATCCTTACCAAAGAGGAAGAGGGTCAAGTTTGACCTCAAACCAACAAGGCATGGCAACTGTTATAGCTGGGGGCAATAACAGTCGACGACGAATGAAGGGCTTACTTGAGATGACGATGGCGTCGTACGGCGGGATATGGAGATGAGCTGATGGTGACTTCTTTAACGAGGATTGAGGTGGTTGATGCGACTGTATAGTCTGGGTAAGAAAAGGTTCGTCACTTTTCGACTCTATGTCAACGAGTTAAGGTCGAAAAGTGACGAACCTTTTTTTACCCCCCGACCATACTTTCACTATATCACAGGGAGTGAGCGAGAGATGCAAATCGAGAGAAAAGAAGATACGTCCTCACGTGGCAGTGCCAATTTGGCGAGTGATTGAGCGAGAGATGCCCGCGCGCAACTTTCCGTAGTCACGTGACCGGGAATGAGTGAGCGGATTGAATGTTTGCATATGAATGTCACACGTCGCGCTTGGCGAGAACAGCAACCTTACAAAGTAGTTACCTTAAGTTAAAGTCCAGCGAGAACCGTTTCCCGCACCCTTCGAAGGTGCACTGGAATGGTTTCTCCCCGGTATGTACGAGCTGATGCCTCTTGAGCTTCGAACTCTCCACGAACGCTTTGCCTGAAATATAAAAACGGGACTTTGAGACTGTGGTGATACTCAGCAAAGTAAGCATTAAGTCTACATACTCCGTCCAAGATCAGTCTGTGAGCTTGTATAGGTAACACCACGAGAGTTGAGGCGAATGATTACACACACAGCTACAAAAAGTACTGAATGAATGAAATGAATGAGTGAATGAAAATGTGAATTATACGATCTTATGATGAAATAACTACGCAATACTATGCATTTTATATTTTTATTTTTTCATATAACCTATTTTTGAAATAAAACAATTTGAAACTGATAAGAAATATTCGTAACAAAAAATCGGTATTTTATAAATAGCGAAAAATATGCTTATCTGATTTAAATAAAATAGATCAAAATATTTTATTTTCTGTTTTGTTTGGACTAGATGTATTTTCCTAAATAATTCTTAACGAAATAGGTTGAAGAAATTTTTAGTCAATCTTGTAATTCACTGTTGAGTCTGTTGAACTTGCTATCGGTACGAATAAAAGCCAAAATAACGCTGTCATTACATGACGTGTTGTTGTGTGCGTGACCTCAACTCTGATGGCGTTACCTATATGTGTTGGTGTTGTTATGAAGATAGCTAGATTTCAGGAATAAATAAGTATTTTAATGGGGCTTGAGTACACCTAATGTGACTACGTCAGCCTCATGGGAAGCCACAGAAAAATACAACGCTAAACGCTGCCTTGCACAGAGATGGAGTCTGTATACAAAAGCATGTCTAATGAATTTGTACATCAGTATTGCATCATCTGAACATGGCTTACTTAGAATCATATTGACACCACCAGTATTCATATTCAAATGATCCAAATATTTCTTCTTAATGTCTTTAATCTGGTCACAATCCAGAAGGAAGCGTAAAAGGTCCTCAGTTCATAACCCGTACATAAGGGCGATTGTATGACTCATCAAATTAAAAAAAACAATTAAGTGTAATGTGGCCAGATCGAACACACAGACCGCAGATAACTAAGTTGGAGTAAGTTTTTGTTGGACCGATTTCAATTATTTTTGGTTAATTGGATTTGTCTCCGCTTGGAGTAGCAGAATAACTATTAAAATATCGGAAAAATCACGGAATTTTAAGCTTCAGAAGAGTAAATCCAAGTTGGCAAGGCCAAGGTTACAGAAAGTTGTTTATATTGTGAAGTTACCTGTTGGTTGTTTTATTTTGATTGTTGTAAATATACAAATGTTGTGAATTTATTTTTTAGGCGTTACGAAGTTTGCCGGGAGAGCTATATCTAGACCGTTTAAACGGGTTCTCGCCCGCGCGGTACAGGGGCTGGAGGGGGGGGGGGGGGGGGGTATGACGACAAAAGGGGGCCGGGAGAGGTGCGGGCGGCGAGCGCGCCTTTGCCTGTGCCTTTGTCGTCATACCCCCAGCCCCTGTACCGCGCGGGCGAGGACGCATTCAAACGGTTTCGCTATAGTTCATAATATTAGAAAGGATTGGAATACAAGTACATACCGCATTCCGCACACACATGCACCCTAGGTCCGTGCGTGTGTAAGTGTTTCCGCATCGCCGAATTGTCTCTGAACATTTTTGTACAGCCTTTGTGTGGACACGCTGAAAAAGCATAGACAATAATAAAAGCTTCAAGTTTCTAAACTGTCATGTGGTACAACCTTTTTTGCTGACTACTTTTTAGGTTTCCGTGCCCAAACTGCCACTAGGCAATATCTTGAACCATAATACCTAGACACTTGACATTTTCACCGATTACTGTGGCCGATATAAAAACAAATACTAAAATAAAATAAAGCAAATTAATTCGATACTAGATAAAAAAAAACACCTGTATAATTCTATCCCATAGGAATTCCGGGAAAATATACACCGTGAAATTTTAGTGGTTGTTTTCCCGAAACGAGGTGATTTAGTATCGATTGTACAATCGATTTATAATTACTATTTTGACTAGAGTCACAGTACAAGTAGCGTACGATCGTACGATAGGTTAGGTACCAACGAAGCGTTACTATTGGTTTGCGGTCATTTTCGACTTTCGTTTTTCACAATTGGATTTTTGACTCTAGTCAAAATAGTAATTATAAATCGATTGTACAATCGAAACTAAATCACCTCGTTTCGGGAAAACAACCACTAAAATTTCACGGTGTATACCCATGTCACTCTCGCAACATACATACATACATATAATGCCCACATACTTGCACTCGAAAAACATAACTATAACATCGAAAGTCGGGTGAAAATTAAAGGGGATCTTCATACAAGAAACATGTTTCTATCAGCGTTTTTAACTTGGTATTTATATATTTTTTTAATTGAACGGAGATGAGGAACCCTTTATGTACGGTCGCGTGCTTCAATTTGGGACCTATTTGGAAAAAATATCCTTTGAAGTCCTATACAATGTGATAGGACTGTCAACCTTTAAGTGGGTTCCAAATCCCAAAGCAAAGCTTGCGACTGTACGAGTCCGATTCGCACTTGGACGGTTTTTAAACACCCGATTACTCGTATTCAAAACAGTTACCTATAGTTCTGTCTGAGGATTCGGGCGACGGTTTCTTCAGCCGTATCTTGTGTCCTGGCCTCGCGAACTCTGCTAACTGCTTCGGGTCTGACAGGTCTAGTCCTGTAATAGAAAAAAATTGCATTGAGCTGGTAATTTGGCTGTATAGCTAAACCACAGATTACTTAATAGTTACTTCGTAACAGATACTGCATCCCGTACAAAATCTTGGTACTTACCGCGATTATAGCCACAGATTATACTACTCCGTCTCCTTAAGAATGTGTGCGTGCCGACGGTGACAAGGCGAGCAGTTTGATTTTTTTTTTTCTAAATGTTGTTTTACCATTTTGTCGGGATAATTGCTATATATTATATCCATGCAAACTTTCTAGCACTAATATTCCCCAAGCTAAGCCACGGACGGACAAAGGGACAAACGGTCATGGCGAAACTAAAAGGGTTCCGTTTTTGCCATTTTAGCTCTGGAATCCTAACAAAAAGGATATCTTATTGTAATGCGCAGAACACATTGTCATGCTCATAGTACCCTAGCGTTATACGAAGGTCAATTTTCGAACTTCGCATCGTGCCATCCCGCTCACGCTTATTTTATAGAAGAGTAAGAGGGACAGCACGATACGAACTCCCAAATTGTTATATTAGCTATTAATTTCAGCATAGGCATATTAAAATTTGCCCCCTGTTTCACCATTCACTTATAAAAGTCCAGGCGGCATATTTTTTCCGTGGAACACGAATGAACGTGCGTCGGTGCGCGCTTGTGACAACCTACTGAAATTTCGATCGCAGCAGATCGTCCCCGCGGTAGGTAAATATCGCGCGTGAGTACATGGCATGCAGGAGGCCTGGCTAAACCGTTTAAATGAGCCCTCGCCCGCGCGCTACAGGGGCGGGGGGTATGACGACAATAGGCGCGCTCGCCGCCCGCACCTCTCCCGGCCCCCTTTGTCGTCATACCCCCCCCCCCAGCCCCTGTACCGCAGCGCGCAGGCGAGGACTCTTAGTTATGATATACGGTCAAAACCGTTTATAGCGACACCAATTACAACGACATATTGGATGTAACGACCAAGAAACAACCCAACACGATCTTAAATACCAAAGTAACACTGGTTACAATGACCAACCGTGTTTAACGACCAAATATTGTTGTCCCTTGAATGTCGTTATAAACGGTTTTGACTATATTACGAATTAAATTTCAAATATAAATAAACTTAAATAGACTATTATCTGTTGGACTGGGCTGGAAATATCTGTCGTATGAACCCTGAATGTTGTACCAAAGTTACCACGGAATAAGTCATCATTCCAGCCGAAAGAAGTCTACTGTTGAACATAGGCCTCCCCCAAGGCTCGCCAAACAGATCGGTCCCGCGCCATCCGCATCCAACACGTTCCCGCAACCTTAACCATGTCGTCGCTCCATCTAGTTGGAGGCCTACCTAAACAGCGTCTTCCGGTCCGCGGACGCCACTCTACGAGCGATGTGCCCTGCCCACTGCCACTTGAGTCTGGCGATTCTTCGAGCTATGTCGCTGACTTTAGTTTTTGCGCGGATTTCATCGTTTCTAATGCGATCCCGCAGAGAAACTCCAAGCACAGTCCTCTCCATCGCCCTCTGAGTGACTTTGAGCTTTCTTATGAGGCCCATCGTTAGCGGTCACGTCTCAGTGCCGTAAGTCATCACTGGCAACACACACTGCTCAAAGACTTTTGACTTGGGTTATCTTATCACTAAAAAATCTGGTGAAATGACAAAACGAGTTGCCTTTTTTGGCTGATTTCGTCATTTCACTAAACAGATTTAGGGATATGATCATATTATCCCTTACGAGATTTGCCCTCATTGCCCTTTAGATTCTGATGCCCCAGTGGTTGCCCCTTATCTATACTAATAATATAAAGAGGAAAGATTTGATTGTTTGTTTGTATTGAATAGGCTCCGAAACTACTGGACCGATTTCAAAAATTCTTTTGCCGTTAGAAAGCTACATTACCACAGAGTGACATAGGCTACTTTATACCGCGGGAAAATACCTTTTCCTACGGGAAAATTAATTTATCGCGGGCGAAGCTGCGGACGGAAGGCTAGTTCCCATATAAGCATTTACCTGGCATGGTCTCATTGCCGAGTATATTTTTCTTCCCGGTCATGTATTCTGTGTAGTCCGGGTCAGGCTCTGGGTTTGAGCCGTCATCTGTAACGTTACAACACAAATAAGAACTCTCCTCATTTCAATCGAGATTGACTTCAATCATTTATACTTAGTTTTTTTAGCTTTAGAAAGAAGATAAGCGATAGTGACGTGTCTTTTTATTGTAAAACACTTTTAAGAATAAATCAAAGCAAATACGTAACAATCAAAAACAACTAATGGTCATTTACGTTCTTTTGGTTTCAAAAAAATAGTTACTATTTTTTCAAAAACGTTTTTCGATAAAAAGACTCGTCAACATTGTTTACCCTATTTTCTAATGATAAAAAAAAGCTGAAAAATAATTGGGCACTTGAAAATGGGTAATTTTATAGATTTCAAAGGGCTCTTTTCAATTTCATTTCAACTTCAACACCTCGTATTTTTGCCGCTATTATAAAAATGTGTAATGGAATTTGTGCGCAAAATTACATTTGAAATTAACTATGACCATTACGGTGACGAAAACATCGTGAGGGAACCTGCAATTTATTTTATTTACATCCTGGTGACAGACGGACGGACAGCAAAGTCTCAGTAATATCGGGACCCTATTACTGAGACTGTTTTTTTAACCCTTTGGGTATGGATCCCTAAAAAGTTTTTTTCTGACAGAAATTTCCTTAAAAAGTAGTTGTCCCGTTTTAAAGTGACAAAAAAATGGTGAAGAATGAAAGATCACCCCCATCCCACCAACACTCACCATCATCCTCCCCCGTGGCCCACATGGTGACAGAGAACTCCCCCTCCATGGTTTTAATCTGAACCTGCTTCTGCTCCCACCTCCTGGCCGCGCCCCGCGCCGCGCCCACGCCTTCCATGAGCCCCATGGGTACTTCACCTGGAAACAAACTGGGTGACTATGGTGCAATTGGAGGCATACAAGCGGCGAGACAAGTAGAGGTTAGAATGCTAGCCAGTAGGTCCGAAAAAGTGTTTTATTAAACAACGCTCTGTCTGTTAGGGTAGGATTTTTTTAAAAATTTATATGGGACCAGCTTCGTGATATTATACCCTTTCCAATAAAAAAATAATTATTTTATTATCCTCCGTTTTTTTCGTCGGTTGAATGAGGACCTCCGTTTTTTGCGTCGGTTGAAAAGTGGAAATATACTAACGCAAACATACCTATTTTATTTTAGTGGCAATCCATTCTGGTGTTGAATTACATTTTCGAGTGTAGATAAGTTTTTATCCCTGAAAAATTGCATAATTCCCGCGGTATACCAGCCTTTCTTCTACGAAATTCGAAGTTCGTATCGTGCCATCTCGCTCACGCTAATAGAGTTTAATACGAAAGTGAGCGAGACGGCACGATATGAACTTCGATTTTCCCAGTCTGTAGCTTACCGATTGGCATTAGATGGTGCACATTATTCGTGTTGTTGGCAGAAACCCTCGGTCTGCCGCGCCCTCTGTGGAAATAAAAGAAAAATTGAGTTTTACATTTGGGATTAAAAAATAATGCACCATGTATATGTTTAGGCTGGATGATAATGACGATACGTATGACGATCAGATGGCCTAGTAGTTAGAGATCCTAACTACAATAAATGGAAAATTTTAAAAACCCTCAACGCAATTTGGTCACATATACGTTTGAAAATAAAGTAAATGCCCATTATGCGTCTAAGATCCCTTCCGCAGCTTACAAAAGAGCTGATAACTTTGAAACGGCTGGGCCTATTTTGATGAAACATGTCTATGAACCATCGCCAAGAAGCCTGCTTTCAAATAAAAAAAAACTGTATCCAAATCGGTTCACCCGTTTAAGAGTTATGATGCCACAGACAGACACACACACATAGCGGTCAAACTTATAACACACCCCTTTTTGTGTTGGGGGTTAAGAAATATTGGCTACAGACCCTTAACTTTTGCCATGTTCACAGGAGAGACCCGAACAAAATACGGACAATAGTTTGACGTGACAACGTCATAACAGAACAATCAGAACATACAAAAAATAAAAATGAAACCAGGCGGTCACCCATCCAAGTACTGACCGCGCCCGACGTTGCTTAACCTCGGTGATCGGACGAGAACCGGTGTTTTGTCAAATATCTTGAAAACGGTGCATCCTAAAAATTACCCGAGCGCTAGTACTAAGATTGTACATCCTGGCGCGCGCTGCTCTTGTACATCCTGGCCTTCACTGCTCCGTACGGGACATGTACGTTACATTGCGTCATCCTTTTTCGTACGTGCAGCCGGCGTTCATCGATTTATTAGACGTTGTCACGTCAAAAATATTAATGTTCTTTTAGCTTGAACTTGATTTAGATACGCTCCCAATGGTGTACTTCCGTTTGGCAAATTATATTTCAAAAACTGATTAATTTGGCAAATGTTTATTTTTTTTGAAACTATTCAGGATATATTTCAGGACTATTCTGTAGGTTAGGTTAGGTTAGGTTTCTTTTATAACAATTCTGAAAAGTTTACGTTTAGTTTATGTTTCAGAAAAAATAAACAGTTGATTGGGAAATGAAACATTTGCCAAATGAATCAGTTTGGGAGAAATAATTTGCGAAACATTAGTAAACCGCTCCCAATACATACCTTGCACTGGTCGAAGCCGGGGTAGCGTACACAGGATCATACGAGTCGTTAGCACTGAGCACTTCTTCCCCGGATATTCCTGGCAGGATCACCTCTTCACTGCCGACTGCAAGTTTGTAATCTGTCAGCAGGGCTGACAACATATGATGATGATGGGGTGATAGTGATATGTATGATACATGCGGTGATTAATGCTAATGAATTCGGCTGCGCCATTTCAAGACATAGTAAGTACATTGAGCTATAGCTAGACCGTTTAAATGAGTCCTCGCACGCGCGGTACAGGGGCTGGGGGGTATGACGACAAAGGGGGCCGGAAGAAGTGCGGGCGTCGAGCGCTATTTTAACCATAGCTAGCAAGCTACTAAGCTTTTGAAGTGGTCAAGCGCGTTTTTTTTTGTGTAGTTACTACGTTCGGAGGTACTCTTACCTGTGAACTTGAGTAATACATTCCTCAAAATGTTCTTGTATCCTGTAGGCACTTGCTAGAAACCACGTTTTGTGCAAAAATCGCAAAATTCGTTTTTTTGAGAATTACTATGTTTTGAAATGGGGCAGCCGTGATGCGTTTGTATTGAAGTGGATGACAAGGGGTAGGTCCCATTAGTCCTATAGAACTGTGGAACCATGAAGTATAGCTAGACCGTTTAACTGAGTACTCGCCAGCGCGGTACAGGAGCTGGGGGGTATGACGACAAAGGTTGCCAAGATGTGCATTGACATAAAATATACAATAACTTACCCGAGGACATAAAATTACTCGAAGGCAATAGTTTTAAGTATAAATTGAATACCTGGCTCTTATACCGTTGTTCTTACACCATCAAGAATTATTTAAATCGTGACTGACATTTTAATTTTAATTTTTCAAATATTCGACTGTTATTGATTTATGTTTTATTATTATTATTTTGTAATATTTTTTTTTTTGCATTTTTGACAATATTTTATTTTAATTGTATCGCTCCGACAATTGTTTGCACGCCTGCATGCAGGCTGAATACACTGGACAAATTTAAAATTAACATTGTAACATCTGCACAACTGTGTTCTGAGCAAATAAATTCTTTGACTCTTTGAGAGAGGTGCGGGGGCGGCAGGCACACGAGGCGCGCCCTTTGTCGTCATACCCCCCTGCCCCTGTACCGCGCGTTGAGGACTCATTTAAACGGTCTAGCTATACAGAGTTCACCCTTTCGATCTCGGTTGATACGATCGTGACGTTTAATTGCAATTAAATTTGAACTTTATTATCATTTTGGGGATTCTAAATTTAAAGCTGATATTAGTACATTTCACAAAGTCCATTATTGTAAGTTTCATACTCATTTGGGTTCGAAAGGGATATAAGTTCTATATAAAACAAATGAGACCTATATGTGGGGACTATTGTGATTTTTACAAGCTTTTAAAGGGTTCCGTACCCAAATGGTGCCAATGGGATCTATTACTGAGACACCGTTGTCTGTCTGTCCGTCTGTCACAGGGCTCTATATCTTGAACTGTAATAGACTAGGCCGCTATAACAACATACATACAAAGAACTTATTTTTTCAGTGTATTAAACTCTATGTCTATAATTTTTTTACTGTTTTTTTTTTTCAACTTTTTACGATGGTACGAAACCCTTCATGGACAAGTCCGACTCGCACTTGACTAGTTTTTTATCTGTTGTAATAGTGGCAATAGTAATAATACACATTATGTATAAACTTCAGCTGTTTATCTGTACGGTTCTTGAGATACAGCCCTGTTACAGACAGACGGACTGCGTAGCGACATTAACTCTGTCTGTCTGCTAGCTCTTCACGCTTAAACCACTGAACCGATTTTGATGACATTTGGTATGGAGATAGTTTGAAACTTTAGAGACTTAGGATAGTTTTTATTCCGGAAAATTGCAGTTCCCGCGGGATAGCAACAAACGAATTCTTCGCAGAAGGAGTCGCGGGTGACAGCTAGTAGCATATATTTCGACATACCTACAAATTGATAGATTTTTCAATCAATCAATTAATTTAAATCTTTACTAATTTTTATTTTACTAGTACTCCTTGTTGGCGTTATTATACATACACTAAGCCACGCACAGACAGACAGACAGACTGATTGACTACAGAACCCTAAAAAATGAAGTGTAGGATGAAAAATTTACAAGCAACAGTCAAAGCCATATTTTTACAACCATCGCGTCAAACATATGTAAACATCAACCTTAAGGTTAATGGCATAGAGTTGCATAGATATTTGAGAGAGACAGAGAGAGAGAGAGAGAGAGAGAGAGAGAGAGAGATGTTTATTTACACATATTCGATACAAACACAGAAAAAAAAATACATTTGACAGGAAATTTACAAATAAAAATAAAAAATATCGAATAGTATAAATTGGGCCCCACTCAGCATAATGTTGTGGCAAGCTGTTTTTCAGTGGGACCCATTTAAAAACTAAACACAAAAACATACACACTGTTACGACACGAACGCCAGCGAATAGTTCGCAACAAAAACCAAATTAGAAGCCGGAAGTAAATATGTATGGCAACACTTAGTCGGCTTAATCGCATTTGAACTTTTAAACAGTAACAAATTAAGCCAAGATTTGTTATGGCTATTGCAGTGAATCATCAACAATTTCAATAATACTGATACTGTAATGCATCACATAACCTTCGAACTAAAACAAAAAAAAACTTAAAAACAATAAAACATTCTTTTACTTTTTTTTTTACTTTTTTTGACGCTTATACACATATATTTATGACCTTGACTGTACTATATGATATAGATAGTAAATGATGATGAATGATACCTACAGTTACTGAACTGACCTTCCTCGAGGTGATGCATCCCAATGACCTGTTCCTCTACTTCTTCATATTGGTCATCCGTTATGTATTCCTCATACTGGCCTGCTTCTATCTCTTCATACTGAAATAACATAAACATAATCATCATCCCAGCCTATATACGTCCCACTGCAGGGCACAGGCCTCATCTTAGAATGAGAGGGGTTGGGCCGTAGTTCCCACGCGGGCCCAGTGAAGATTGGGAACTTCACACACCATTGAATTTCTTCGCAGATGTATGCAGGTTTATGCATTGCTCACCCGCGACCTTACGAAGTTACGTTTATGCAAGAAATGCGTGTTCATGCAGTTCCTCTACAATTTGGTAGCGTAGGGCATGGTTGTGTCCAATATTTAGTAGCATAGGGTATGATTGTGGTACCTACTCTGAAGATGAGCTTTGGTTGAGTTCGATACGCGTCAATGTAGTTTGGTGGTGGTGATAGTTGGGTTTGTGTGATTTGTGTGAGTTTGTACAGTGTGGAGGTGGAGGAACTGCATGAACACAGAATTTAGTAACTATCGCAAAGTCGCGGGTGAGCAAAGTAATTGTTTTAGTTCATTCATCTTATTGGGGCGTACCCACGCCACGTCTATCGACAGTATCGATAGCATCGATTGCTATATAAGCAATACTGTTGATCATGGCAATACAATCGATAGTATTGGTGCTATTGCTGGTTGATTTTGCAATACTATTGATTCTCTTGGACATAAAAAAAATATCGACCAATGTTATCGATGCTATCAATACTATCGCTATCGATAGTTCAGCGACACGTAATAAACAAGTTTTTCACGACACTGCTCGAAAATGTGGCCATAGATAACCTAAATCCAGTACTCAAAACTGCCTATATATGTACATTTAACAGCTGACTCATTTATGTCGCGCAAACACGACAACAATGTTACACTAATCGAAAACAGGACGTATCAGTATTATGTATTTCATTATACGATACGACTTTTTGAAAGATTTTCTGAATTTCATTCCTGGCGTGCTGAAACGACATTATTGGACCAATCAACAGTAATCGTTTGCTGCATGTGATGGATGGATGGATGGATGGACGGGCGGACGGACGGACGGACTGGATGGACGGATGGACGGGATGGACGGGATGGACGGAATGGACGGGATGGACGGGATGGACGGATGGACAGGATGGACGGATGGACGGGATGGACGGATGGACGGATGAACGGACGGACGGACTGGATAGACGGGATGGACGGGATGGACGGGTTGGTAGGACGGGATGGACGGGATGGACAGACGGACGGATGGACGGGATGGACAGGATGGACGGGATGGACGGGATGGACGGGATGGACGGGACGGATGGACGGGATGGACGGATGGATGGATGGATGGATGGATGGATGATTATGATGATGATGATGATAATGATTTCCTCGCATTAGTCGTGAAAAGCACAATGTTTAGTCTCGGCCAAAAGTGCAATAGATGGACTCGTACTTTCGAGGGCCTCCGCTACGCGTCGGCCCTCAAACAAACTCGTCCATCTATTGCTTACTTTCCAGCCTCTACAACAATGTACTATTGTTGAAAATTTAATTTTCAATGCAAGTTTTTTCACTGACTGTACATGCATTGTCATCCAACCTACGTAAGTATACCAAATCTCAAGTAAATCCGACCACTGGAAGTGGGTCAAATTCAACTTCCAGGATTTGACCCGTACATACATACTTATAGTCAAAATTTTATAAGCTGGGGGTTTAGAACTGCAGAACTCATCTGGTAAAGATAACATTGTTTTCGTTTGTTCTATTATGGACGCACTACAACGCCGACGATCCACCTGAGTACCGCTTACAATGACGAAAGGCCTTTCTTAATGAGTTAAGCTTTTGCAATTTCAACCTTGTAACTTAGAGAAGACGGTAGCTATTTGTTTGGATTTTTTGTTACTTGTTCTGATTTGTTATTTTATTAGCAGTAGGCTTCAACAAACGAGAACAATGTTATCTCGTATCTTTACCAGAATGAGTTCTGCAGTCCTAAACCCCCAGCTTATAAAATTGTAACTATACATACATTGTACAGGTCGCGCGGTGGTTTAAGATCGCTCGGCAAAAGTGGAAGGGGCATGCGCGCAGTACAATTACGTCTATCTAATGTATGCGCAAATTAGCCCCAACAGTTTCACCGAGCCATCTTAAAGCACCGCGCGACGTGTAAGTTAGTAAAAAGCTTTTAAAAAGTATGTTGGTTGATTGGTGGTATCATCATCTCTATTACTGCTAGAGAATGATTCACACGAACGAAACCGCAGGGAAAGGATGGTCTCAAAATAACTTCACACAGCACAGCAAACCTTTAGCATGTTCAACACATTCACAGTCCCATACAAATTTCAAATTCCTGTTAAATCCAGAAAATTAGTTTAATCAAGATGCTGTACTAATCTGGATGCAAGTCTGGTTGTTTCTTAGTGACCCATATGTGGGCACATACCTGTGGAGCTAAGTCACTGTGACCCATATATGGAGCACTGAACTGTGAATGTGTTAAATGACCGGGTTATGTTGCATACCTTAACACCGACTTGGTCCTCCGAGTCAATCTCCACCATCCCCCCGTGGGTGCCTATCTCCACCTCACACATGATCTCCTGGTTCATCATCTTGAACCGCTCCTCCGTGCACCTACAAGCATCACATCACCCTTAATTTTATCGTGGTTTGCGTCATCTTTCCTAATACACGCTGCTATAGCTAGACCGTTTACATGAGTCCTCGCCCGCGCGGTACAGGGGCTGGGGGTATGACGATAAAGGTGGCCGGGGGCCGGGAGAGGTGCGGGCGGCGAGCGCGCCTTGTGTGCCTGTCGCTAGCACCTCTCCCGGCTAGGGTTGCCATCTCTAAAAATCAAAAAGCCGAACTTACCCGTCAAAAAAGCCAGACATTAAGAAAAATTAGGGATTTTTGACAAAAATATCGAATAAAACACACATTTAAAAGTGGGACTTTTGAATTCCAAAGTCGGATGCTAAAAAAAGGGATTTTTGAGTGTGTGTATGTGTCCATCCGATGCGGGCGGGGGCGGCGTGGCAAGACTGGGCAAGGCCGTGCGCGCGCGCAGTGCGATAGTAATAAAAAGCCTAACGAAAGCCGGACGGCGCGATGCGCGGGCGGAAGACAGTTTGCTCTCCGCTCGCCCTTGTCCGCTCGGGCGCTCGTCCGCCCATCGTCGTACGAATCGCCACTCTGACAAAAAGCCTGACAAAAGCCGGACAGGCCAAACACGTACATATTTGGCCGGACGCGACCGCAAAAAGCCAAACATGTCCGGCTTAGCCGGACACCTGGCAACCCTACTCCCGGCCCCCTTTGTCATCATACCGCCTGTACCGCGCGGGTGAGGCTCAATTAAACGGTCTAGCTATAAGAATTGAAATTCGTTCCCATGGTCTGTGTTTCAAGATAGATACAAGCTTGGGCTTTTCAAGGCTAAAGTGAAAAGGCTATTACTGAACCAGTGAGATACACCTTTTTAGGGTTCCGTAGTCAACTAGGAACCCTTATAGTTTCGCCATGTGTGTCCGTCTGTCTGTCTATCCGCGGCTAAGCTCAGAGATCGTTAGTACTAGAAAGCTGTAATTTGGCATGAATATACATATCTGTCACGCCAACAAAGTGGTAAAATAAAAAAATATTTTTTTTTAGGGTACCTCCCATAGACGTAAAGGGGGGGTGATTTTTTTTTCTCGACTAATCCTATAGTGTGGGGTATCGTTGGATAGGTCTTTTAAAACCATTGCGGATTTGCTAACATGATTTTTCTATTCAGCGATCTATTTGCGAAATATTCAACTTTAAAGTGAAAATTTTCATAAAAATCGAGCGTTCCCCCCCCCCCTCTAAAATCTAAACTGTTAGGTGGAAAAATTTGAAAAAATTCAGAATGGTAGTAAATATATCAAATTTACTAGGAAAATTATAGCGGCTAAGATTGCTTGGAAATTATTTGTAGTTTAAGAGTAAATAGTAGCCTAAGGTATAAAACATACCTAAACTTGGATGATTCCGTATATATACGAAATCCTTAGAAAAATATTACTTGATTTTTTTGTAATGGCTACGGAACCCTACCTTGTGCGTGTCCGATACGCTCTTGGCCGGTTTTTTTTATACAATATGGGCTTGCGTTTGAGCACAATCACGCCTGATGGTAAGGGAAGATGAGGCCTACGATGGAGCACGCTTGCCTAGTAAACGCTCATTCACCCTAGACTTGAATTTAGGGGAATAAGCAGGAAGAAGGCAGTTGGTTGCGGTGTTGCGCGCGCCCCCAAGCTGCAAACCGTACAACAAATATACGGGGCACTGCAACCGGTACGCGCGCTGCACAACTGCACAGACCCTTCCTCCAGAATGGCATAGCCAACAGGCCGGAACACGAAGAGTCGCTTGGCGGCCTGGCTTAACCACCACCATCCTATGATGGTGACCAGCCACGGCCCAAGCCTACCACCGGAGAAAATGTGGCCTTTTACTATATGTAGTTGTAGTTTAATATGTAGTTGGATTTTCATCCCAACTACATATTGATTGTCGTATTGTAACTGGACTTACATAAATCGGACGCAAAGAAGTAGTTGGAAAATGGTTAAATTTTGAAACCACAACTTTCATACAAATGTTGCAAGTTAAAGAAAATCTTTTACAAAGGTAAAACAATAAACACAAATGTGCTGAGACAACTGTAAATACATAACATATTAATAATTTGTAATTTTACATAGCAGGAAAATTAATGGGCTGACAAATATAGTACTTTATATCAGTGTGGCTTTACCCATTAACTCATAATATACTCAATACCTTGGTAATTACACAGCGTAAAATAATAGCAATCAATATAAACTCTGTAAAAAATTCAAATGACATTTCGTTAATAATCATGCAATTGTGTGGAATTTTGTGTAATTTTCACTGTTATTTCATTTCAAGTTATGTCTTATGGGAAAAACTAGTTACGCGGCATTGCACAATCACCAACAATTTCTCATATTTTATGTGAAATGCAGTCTTTTTATTTTGTCTGAATAAATAAAGATAGTGTCACAGCTATTTGCCACATAAAATATCAGAAACTTCAAAGAGGGTTTTGAAGCTGTCTCAAATGAATCCGGAAGATTTCATCAGGTGGTTGAGTCAATTTTACTGATAACAAAAGATTTTTCATCAGAATTTTTGTTTCAAAATCGAGTCACACCCTAGATGTTATCATTTAGGTTCACTTTGTCCATATTCCCAAAGGAAACTTTCCAAAATTGCGGAATTTTTCATATAGGAAAATTTCGGAAACTTCTCATAATTTTGTATGGAGATTGAAACTTTCCGTTTCTTAAATTTAAATTTCCTATATTTCTTGTGAAAATTTCCAGAAATTTACGAAAACTTTTCCAACTTTTTTGAAACTTTCCGCAACTTGCACATCTGTAGAATACACGTTTTGATTTTGACTTGTGCTTAAGGATTCATATACACTTATGGAACCTTAACTACATAGCTTTAAGTGTTTCAAAAATCCTGTTGCATATAATCAATAAATAAGCCACACCAAACAGAAGATTATTTATATAACAACAGTGTGCTTGATTACAATTCCAATTTATTTAAATTTCATGCAAACTGTAGCAGGAAACTGATAGCTGCTGAAATGCTCGTAAAACTACCTACATATCAAAAGGAACCATTAGACATTTGGGTAAATATTCAGCGTTTTTACGGCGTTTTTTTTTGTCATTACCAATCGAGCAGAAATTATTAAAATGGATGATGCTTAGGGTTACCTTTTTATGAAAACTTAAGACAGTACCGATGCTGAATCTAGTTTGATGAAATTTCGCGCGATTCGTCCTTCGGTTGTGGTAATAATCGTTGAATGGTAATGACGTTTAACCGCGCGGTCAAAACGCTCGAATATTCACCCATTTACTTATTTGTCAGTTTGTCCGTAAAGACACTTTTTTAGAGGTCCATACTACAAAAGGAAAAAACTGAACCCTTATAGGATCACTTTGTTGTCGATCTGTCTGTCTGTAAAGACCCTTTTTCTCAGGAACGCGTGGAGGTAACCAGTTGAAATTTATATCAAATACTCAGGTCTACTGTCCGTTGGAACTGTGAAAATTCAAACTTCTAAGCCAACACAATCAAAAGATACAGCCGATTATGCCGCATATTTTCGGCACTTGCAAGGGAATCAAAACCTACAGGGTACTTCCCGTCAACTCAGAATCTTGAAATTTGGTACAAAGCAACGTCTTATAGCACAGATAAAGGAAAAATTGCGAAAAGCAAAAATTTTTAGTTACATCATATAATTAAATTACACATTAAGGGGGGTCCCCAGTAACCAACTTAGAATGATCCTACACGGCATACACTTAGAAGCAAGGCTATGCTAACACTGGATTATTATAGTTACGGCTGTGTACCCTTGGTGCACAAGTCCGACTCACACTTGGCCGGATTTTTGTGTAGATGTATCACATTGAAATTGGTCTGCAATACCTCAGTGTTGTGAAAAAATTGAATTTCTAATTTCACACAATCAAGTTACAACCATTTGAAAGTGCCTTTTCATACAAAAACTATGGGAACAAAAACCTATAGCATAATTCCAGTTAGCATTGAATTAAAAAAATTGGCTGAATCAAGGCCTTATACACAATGTAAGTAAAGGAAAAAGTTTAAATTATCACAGAACCACAAAAACATTATGAACCTTGTTTTTCATAGAAATATTATGAAGTGCAAAGTTATTTTTATGGAACAAGTTTAAGTGATTTAATAATATCTATTAAAAAAAATATGTGAATGATTAGTGGTTAAAGACAAGGTTTGATGCGACTTATAAGTTATTGACTAAGTTGTGCTCTCATTAACATAAACTAATTATATAAGTAAGAAGTATTTAGATGGATTCATTAAATTCATAATAATTAAACCACTCGTTAAAGATAAACATACAAGATAATTACATAAATACTGAAAGGTGTTTGTTTAGTTCCATATCAGGTCTATAAATAACAAAAAAAAACATCTTTGACATTTGAGTCTGTTATGAACGCATTCCATTGGTCATTCGAAAGAGATAAAAAAAAAAAGTGTTTTTATACAGCACAACACCAAAGTGATAGCCTTTTCAGGAATTTCACTTCCATATATGTAAAACGGACAAGCTAAATGATTTAAGCTAATGTATTAATGCGTAAATTAATGTCGTAAACGAAGTGGCAGGTTCCGAAAACATGTAACTGGAAAGATATCATATTACAGACGGCCTACGCCGCTAATTGACATTCATAGTTCCTATGCGTGATCATAAATACAGTGAAAACCGCATAAACGACTGCATAGGTGCAGGAAAACATCTCAAGCGGTCACAGCGGGGGCGAGAGCCGCTGCCGCCGGCTGCCCGTCGGCACGCTTAAAACAAGCCAGATTTTTTTAGATAACCATTTAACGACCACGCCAAATGCTAGCCATGCAGAACCCTCACTGTTTGACCTTCATCCACTCACCTTCAGAACACACCCTGCACCGTAAATTCATAGAAAATGCAAAACACTTGTTACAATGTGTCAAATCGTATGAACGTTTTGGTGGAAATAGTTTACCTTTATTTATCTTATAACAAAAGCTGCACGGCCCCTTGGAGACAAATTTGGACTGCTGCGTAGTTACAGATTTTTTCCGAGTTATCTTCGCCCCTATCTGTCCCCCAGACTTCAGTGAAAAAAAGTTCGATATTTAGGCTCGAAAATATTTGAAATTTACGCGAAAATGTTTATAAAATATGTCCGACTAAACATGGCGTCAAAGATGTCCGACCAAATTCAATATGGCGAACAAAATGGACGCCGCCGCCCGAGCAATGGCGTAAAGATAAAGTATACTCACACGTTCTTCTATGGATTACCACATGGATACAAGGTGATTCCGAATGTTGCCATGCCAATTATAGTGTAAAAAGATAACGGGTAGTCCAAAATTTGAAAATAATTCAAAACAAAACTAAAACTGAATTAATTAGTTTAACTTAATTCTTAATTTTCATAGTTCGTTTAAATTATCTTAAGCATCTTTATCATGCCAAAAGAAGTATCATATTTTCCTTGCCAAGACGAATAAAGAAAGATATTAGAGTCAAAATTTAAGAAAGACTTTATTAAGATTAACTTATGCAAATAAAGAAAATCTTAGTAGGAAACCCTCAATAAAAATAAATTTAAAGGGCTTCGGAGCTCCATGTGCTTATGCTTAACCGCATCAACAGCGCCATCTCCAACTTTGACAGTTCAGTCAGCGCCATCTGACGTGGAAAACCCGCGATCTCAATCCATCTTCCTTTTCCTGTGATTATTTAACAACCTGCCTGAAGTATTTTCCATTTTAAAAGGTTCCTCGGCCTTGTGTGAAGGAAATACGTGATGGCAGTTCGGCTTCTTACCAAGTTAAAGCTCATTCCGGAGCTGGGGGGCGCAGCATACTCGAGTTCTGCTGCTGCACCTGCTACTATATCCGACTTCGACGTCCAGCACAAAACCCCTGTTATCAGGAAGCAGAAGCATATTCCCAAGGCGCACTATGGTGGTCGGCACGCTGTTACCATGCTGCCGGGCGGTGGCATCGGCCCCGAGTGCATGGGTTACGTCAGAGAGATCTTCAAGTAAGTTTATGGAGCATACATTCTTGGTTATATTAATCCTTGCTTCGCGCACCTCCAGGCCTATTTTGACTTCTACATGAGCCAAACTTCGATTAATTTTTAATCTCTATTAAGCGTGGAAGATTTTCCTTCTAGGTAAGTTTGAGGTCAGTAAGTTTTGCTCATTTTCAAGGTAAAATATTGATTTCTAAGCTATTGCGTAGTTGGTTGTGCTCACATATTGTATATCAACTTAACAACTGGACTATTTGCTCTATTAATTAATCTAGTATACAGTGTTAGATAATTTATGTGGAACCCAGCTATGGCTGTAGTTATGTACATGTATACAGGCGGGTAATGTGTGATGTACAACAGAACTAGAGTACATGTTTGCTGAGAATATGACAAGATTTCTTTTGACACAGAGTTCAAAATGATGCCTTAAGTGGCTGCCTCTTGAATTAGCTTGCACTCAATTCAATACTTGGTTATTGTCTTTTTAAAACACTAACCTTTAACCTCTTGAATGCCACACATCATTTTTGTTACAAATAAAATTGATTAATATACGGGTGTGGGTAGGTTACTTTTTGTGTTAAGTACCGTATTGTCATCCATATCCGGTGCTAGTGTTTAAAAGGCTTAAAACCTGCTGACAATCCTTTCACTATTATACATGAGAAAATAACTATCGGTTACCTCTTTATTGCATAAACCGTTGAACCAATTTAGATGATATTTGGTATAGAGGTCCCAGAAAAGCGCATAGTTCCCGCTGGATAGTGATAGACAAATTCTTCACGGATGAAGTCACTGGGAACAATATTACGTAAATGTTTTGGTTCACAGGTACATCGGAGCCCCAATTGACTTCGAGATTGTGGACATCGACCCCAATGTAGATAATGATGAAGATGTGCAGTACGCTATCACTACTATTAAGAGGAACGGTGTTGGACTTAAGGTATATATCCCTACTAATATTATCAGAGGCATAGCGTGGACTAATACAGATGTGGGCGAAGTTGCTTCAGCAAGGCCCCCTTCCTTTTGTTCCCAAGATCTACCCAGTGGCGGTGCAGGACCTAAATTTTGTGTGGCCCTATGCTGGCACGCCACAAATTAAAGTACGAATTTTTGATTAAGCAAAAGAACGAGAACCATTCGAGGCGCGAGGACCCTCAGACCGCGAGGCCGTGGCCGACGGCCCGCTTCGCCCACGCCTAGCTACGCCACTGAATATTATAAATGAGAAAATTTGTGAAGACCTGGATTTTTTCTTACTCAATCATCCAATAACAACTGCTTTAGTTTAAACTTGATGTACAGATTGTATTAATATACTTGTTGGTAGTGTTCCCATGTGGGATAATATTTTATTTTTAAACTCGGATTGAGGGCGCTGTCCAAGAATGTTGAAGTGCCTCAGCTTTCAATATGACATGTTTACTTCATTTAGTCTATAGATGGAGTTGTCTGAGCAAATTTGCTTTGAAAATGGTACCTTAACCTTTTCAATGCTAAGCCTAGCCAAAACGTAAAGCTGCTTTGAACCTTATGTCACTGCGCGAAGATTACTTTGATGTTGAACTTTGTCAGATATATATCTGTCATTGTGAAAGGTTAAATAAATTAATTAATTAACCATCCAATTTCTCATGCAGGGCAACATCGAGACAAAGAGCGAGGCGGCGTACGTGACGTCACGCAACGTAGCCCTGCGCAACGAATTGGACATGTACGCGTATGTGATGCATTGCAAGTCGTACTCCGGCATCCAGTCTCGGCATAAGGACATCGACCTGGCTATCATCAGGTTAGTAAGCTGCAATATGTACATCTATTTGATAGCACAAGTTCTCAATGTGGGTGATAAGCAGAGTACGGAATTTTCACGGCAAAAATTAATCATTAATAGAAAAGTTGGAAAGTTGAATTTTATAGACTAATAAGTTATATTTACAGTGCATATCTTTATTTATTTATTAATAAAAATAAACCTCATATCCACATTTAAGTAAAAAAATAGTAATAAATAAGACAATATACTGTAAGAATAAAATTAATTAACTTCATATTCATGAACCTATTCTTAATGTAATAATGAATAAAGAATAGCGTTTAAATAAAAGACAATATGAAATCATAATTTTAAAAATTACTTTTTAATGTTATTATCTTTTATTGCATTATTTATACATAGTCATCAATCAAAGTCTTAACATATCCAGTGCCAGTGACACAATGTCTGTGATCAAAAAGTTCTTAGCCCTATGCCAGTGACACTCATTCTCATAAGGGCCTAGCGGAACGTTGCTAGAGCTGAATGTGTTAAAACATATTTTCTCTGGTTTTCAGACAGAACACAGAAGGCGAGTACGCCATGTTGGAGCACGAGTCCGTGCACGGCGTCATCGAGTCCATGAAGGTCGTGACCGCGAGCAACTCGGAGCGCGTCTGTCGGTTCGCCTTCGAGTACGCTAAGAGGACTGGCCGGAAGAAGGTGAGATAATGTGAACACTGGTTTCCGATTTTAGGGGGCCGTTCAATAGTCATACAAACTTTTAGCATAATTCATCATTTGTCAGAAATTATCATTTCGCATAACTCTTTTTCAGAAACCATTGATTATTCAGGAATTATGAAATGATTATCCAGTGGGACTCTATAGGTTAGGTTAGGTTTGTTTTATAACAATTCTGTACAATTAATGGATTCAGAGCAAAAAGAGTTATGCAAAATGATAATTTCTGACAAATGATAAATTCGGACAATAGTTCTTATGACGATTATTACACACCCCGATTTTAGGGTTTCATACCTCAAGAAGAATATACATATGTACAGTCAAGGAATTTAATTTCCTACCCACCTAAGTTTGAATATCGCACGGCAAACTGTCACCATACGAGCTAGCAACGATGTTGTTTTGACGTGTTCCAATTGACATTTCGACCTTAATGCATTGCGAATATATTACACGACATTTTTACGAAATGGGTAGGGAATTAAATTCCTTGACTGTGTACATGGGTACATAAAAATAATAATGGACGAAATACATAATGGTCATTTGATATAATGCAATTTTCTTAGAAATTCTCAACTTTACAGGATTTTCAAAAAATAAACCTAACCTAACCTAAACCAATCTGTAGATTACACGATTAAAAAAGTTTGTTTAATCAATAGTTCCATAGAAAATTTTAATATATATTATGACCATTATGTATTTCGTCCATTATTTGTTTTAAACTTTATATTACAGGGTGTCTCATTTAAATCAGTCAGTATGGGAAAGTCTGAAACTATAAGACATACGAAGATCTGTTCTTAGGAACCATGTCATCAATTTTAATAAGAAGAAAAACTGCATTCAAATATTTAAAAAAAAACTTGTACTTAGCTCGGGAATCGAACCCGGACGCTTTGAAAAATAAAACTAACACTATTTCTAGATATTGATTGTGTAGGTCTTAAGCAGTGAATGTTACTTACTATGAAACATGATGTCTAAAATGAATAAAATGCATTGTTTTCATATCCTTTCATTTATTTTTAAATGTATGTTTTTTTTAATGTATGAATTTTTTTAAATGTATGAAGTTTTTTTTAAATGTATGAATGCAGTTTTCCTTGTTACTAAAATCGATGACATGGTTCTTAAGAACAGATCTTCGTACGTCTTATAGTTTAAGACTTTCGCATACTGACCGATTTTAATGAGACATCCTGGAGTACGTAACCATGTACTTACATGTAATCACGCGTCCTTGCCAGCAAAAGGGTAACACTTATTTCTTCAGGTGACGACGGTCCACAAAGCCAACATCATGAAATTATCAGACGGTCTCTTCCTCGAAACATCCCGGAGAGTGGCCAAGGAATTCCCTGACATCGAACACAATGACATGATCATTGACAATTGCTGCATGCAGCTTGTAGCGAAGTGAGTAATCCATATGATACTGTAGGGGTAGCTTTAGATGTCACTTCAAATGATAACTCATACTTCAGCTTGACTCCATTTATTGCGTTACACATGTTATTACATAGTGGTGGACGAGAGACTACTGACGCTCCGGACTGCTTAGCAGGCGCTTCAACCTTATTGCTTTTAAAATGTCACAATATCCATTGTTTGTCCATAAGGCCCCTTTTATTGGAGCATACTACCACAGAATCAAAAGCAGCTATCGAATACATACCTGACAAAGGATATTTTTAAAGCTAGTAGTATTTTCAATAATTACAATGGATATTGTAACTTTTACTAAAACAATAAGGTTGAATTTCCAAGTCAATTGCCTTGATCACACATACCAAGTAAACGGGCGAGACAGTGCTCTCGGCCGAGTACTCGGTGCGTATAATCAAGGCAGCGCTTGTTTACTCGGTACGTGTGATCAGAACGTTCACTGTCTCGCCACTCGGCCACATGAGACCTGAACTGACAGTGCTAATTTCAAAACACGTGTGAACAGCTACTCGCTTACATCACTGTCTCGGCCGATAAACATTTTTCTCAAACATGCTATGAAATATTGACGTTATGTTCCTTAAAATACGTCACGAACTGTCACGTTGCAGGTGCGGCTAGACGAGAGGTCAATAATGGAATTTCATACAACATTGCTGGCCAAGGCCAGCAAAGTGATTGTCTATTGTTTTATGTGACACAGCACCATGACGTTTAATAGGTCGACGTGGTCGACGTGGATGGATGGATGGACGGACGGATGGACGGACGGACGGACGGACGGACGGAGGGATGGATGGATGTTGATGGATGGATGGATGGATGGATGTTGATGGATGTTGATGGATGTTGATGGATGTTGATGGATGTTGGTTGATGGATGTTGATGGATGTTGGTTGATGGATGTTGATGGATGTTGATGGATGTTGGTTGATGGATGTTGATGGATGTTGGTTGATGGATGTTGGTTAATGGATGTTGATGGATGTTGATGGATGTTGATGGATGTTGGTTGATGGATGTTGATGTATGTTGATGGATGTTGATGGATGTTGTTGGATGTTGATGGATGTTGATGGATGTTGATGGTTGTTGATGGATGTTGATGGATGGATGGATGGATGGATGGATGTTGATGGATGTTCTTGTTCATGGATGTTGACGGATGTTGATGGATGTTGATGGATGTTGATGGATGTTGATGATGTTGTTGGTGATGGTGATGGTGATGGTGATGGTGATGGTGATGGTGATGATGATGGCGGTGATGATGGTGGTGATGATGATGATGCATGTTTGAGAAAAACTCTATACCAGCCTTGGCCACGAACAGGGATTGCCGGCCTCGTATCTCTAGATGGCCTCGTTAACACTCGGCCATCTATAACTACTCGGCCGGCAATCCCCTATTTCGCGGCCGCTGCAGTAATGTACTATTACTGACTCGCCCGTTTGCTCGGTACGTGTGATCAAGGCAAATGCATGTGGTCGCTACGCTAAATCGCCTCTACCTTATTAACCCCTAGTATGTCCAGACACCGATATTTTATGTGTCAAATTTAAGGCTACTTTTCTCTATTTTTTTATTAAGAGGGCGCCGAGCTTTTGTCGCTAACCGATTTTAGGTATTATTGTGCTCGGTGTCTCGGGGGAGTCGCGGACAGGAGGGAATCGTGGCGGTTCAGGTTAGGATGGGCGGAACGTGCGCGAATGTAGTTATTTCCTTCGTATTATTAATAAAATAGATATTTTGAAGATCGTAAGTCGTATACGTTACAGAAAATAAGTAGTTTTGTTATTATAAAAAAACTCATTACGTTCCGTTAAGTATTTACGTTGTACTAAGGGAATCCATTTTTTTTTAGAGTTAACTTTGGATTTAATTTCTTTCGAGCAAAGTATAAGTAATCGTGTTTCTAAAGCGTACGACTTATAGAGTAAATCCTTAAATGTCTAACTTATGACCCACATAGACTAAGATTTAGAAATAACGATTTAGTGCGGAATCTAACAAACGCAATTATGTCGTTATTTCCTCGGCACAGCCTTAATCCGCATGATTGGATCTGTATGAAACAGTTGAGACTAGAATGCTGTATTTTTTTTACTTTTGACATACAAGGCGTTAAGGGTTAAACAATATAGTACATTACTGCAGAGGCCGGGACTTAAGGGGTTGCCGGCCGAGTATCTAAGTCATCATCATCACCACCACCATCATCATCACCATCACCATCACCGTCATCATCACCGTCATCATCATCATCATCATCATCATCATCATCATCATCATCATCATCACCACCATCATCATCATCATCATCATCATCATCATCACCATCATCACCATCACCATCACCACCATCATTATCATCACCACCATCATAATCGTCATCATCATCATCACCATCACCATCATGATGACGACGACGACGATGATGATGATGATGATGATGATGATGATGGTGATGGTGCATGTTTGAGAAAAACACTATACAAGCCTCGGCCGGAACAGGGGTTGCCGGCCTCATGTACCACTCGGCCGTCAACTTAGATACTCGGCCGGCAACCCCTTAAGTCCCGGCCTCTGCAGTAATGTACTATTTCTATTGTATTCCTCAGACCGCATCAGTTCGACGTGATGCTGATGACGAACCTGTACGGCTCGATCGTCTCCAACGTGGTGTGCGGGCTGATGGGCGGCGCCGGAATCTGCTCCGGCAGGAATTACGGCGAGCACTACGCCGTCTTCGAGCCCGGCACCAGAAACACCGGTACGGTAGTGTTAAGGGCTAATCTCACCGGGACACCGCGGCGCCACAACCAGTCTCTGCCACCAACAAAATGTATACAGGTTAGGTATGAAGTATCTTTTTGTGTTTATTTTTTTCAACTTCATTTTTTATTACTTTTACGGGCATCCCGTGAAACCATATATTTCAAACTAAATACAAACTGAAATATAGATGCACATAAAAAACCCCAGAAATTTAGTTTCAAATATATGGTTTCACGGGATGACCGTAAAAGTAATAAAAAACCGGCCAAGAGCGTGTCGGACACGCCCAAGGTAGGGTTCCGTAGCCATTACGAAAAAATCAAGTAATATTTTTCTAAGGATTTCGTATGTGTACGGAATCATCCAAGTTTAGGTATGTTTTATACCTTAGGCTACTATTTACTCTTAAACTACAAATAATTTCCAAGCAATCTTAGCCGCTATAATTTTCCTAGTAAATTTGATATATTTACTACTATTCTGAATTTTTTCAAATTTTTCCACCCATCAGTTTAGATTTTAGAGGGGGGGGGACGGTCGATTTTAATGAAAATTGTCACTTTAAAGTTGAATATTTCGCAAACAGATCCCTGAATAGAAAAATCATGTTAGCAACCTCGCAATGGTTTTAAAAGACCTATCCAAAAATACCCCACACTATAGGGTTAGTCGAGAAAAAAAAAATCACCCCCCCTTTACGTCTATGGGAGGTACACTAAAAAAAAATTATTTTTTATTTTTTATTTTACCACTTTGTCGGCGTGACTGATATATATATTCAGGCCAAATTACAGCTTTCTAGTACTAACAGTCTCTGAGCTTAGCCGCGGACAGACAGACAGACGGACAGACATGGCGATACTATAAGGGTTCCTAGTTGACTGCGGAACCCTAAAAATGAAGTTGAAAAAAATAAATACAAAAAGATACTTCATACCTAACTTGTTAAAGTTGGCACAGTAGCGCCATCTCTTGGTGCAGGTGAACGGTTAGTTCCGAAGGAGTGTTAAATCTCTCGATAGAGGGCATAACATAGATGCGCGCTTTATCACTGCATAAGGTGATTATAACAGACTGAAATGTACGATGTATGGGAAAGATTCGTCGCTAACTTCTAGACCAGTGATGGTGTAGGGGTAAGCACGCAGCACGGAACGCTGAGGACCTGGGTTCGATTCCCAGCATTGATCTTTTTTCTGGGGTTTTTTCTGTGCATCTATATTTCAGTTTGTATTTAGTTTGAAAATGTATACAGCTCTATGGAGGGTATCTCACCTGGCGTCCACTTGGTTGCGCCACCACTAATCAGTATGGCGCTGTATGCTATCTCACTCACTCGGCTGCCATTCGCGCCACCAGTGACGCTCCCTCAGCATCAGCGTAACTATCTCATCGGCGGCCATTTTGAGACTGCGGTGAATCTGGTGTCTCTATTGGTGGCTCGGTTTGGAAGCTAGTTTGGTAGTTGCGCGACTGGTTGCGCCGCCGTGTTGTCCCGGTGAGCCCTAAGAGGTGAGAGACGGGGGAGGGAGATAGAGGGATGGGGAGGAAGGGAGAGAAAGAAAAATAGAGAGGGCGGGAGAGAGTGACAGAGAGGTGGGAGGGAAAGAGAAATAGAAGGGAGAGAGAAAAAGAAGGGGAGGGACAGATAACTCATTATTTTTTAATCAACTTCAAAAGGGTATGGGAGGGAGGGAGACAGATTTACACTTATTCGATACATTATTTGATATTTGGTGTCGGGTTTAGAATTTCACCTCTCCATTTCTTCCGTGGATGTCGTAAGAAGCGACTAAGGAAATAGTTTAAGGTATACTGTAAGCGATAGGCTAGCAACCTGTCATTATTATACCACTTTACCTTTAAACCTAAAATTGCTCCCTTTGGAAATACAGGCGTGATTTTATTTTATTTGGAACGAAAAGATAGTGTAATGGTTGGGGGGGGGGAGACCGAGAGCTGTCTATTGTTACTTGTGTATATGAAATTTAAAAACGTGTTGTATTAATTCTTAGTGTCGAAGGCGTACTAACTCAATCCAAAAATGTTTGGATCGAGTTAGTGTTACCAAATTAATTTGTGCGATAAAACATGTGGAACGATTTGACTGGTTCCTGTGGACATAAAATTAGCGACTCCGAGTCGGTAAACTTAAGATTTATGTAAATGGGCCGAAAGTTGGCCATGCGTCCCATACGCCAATGTTGGCACTTCAGAATAGCTATAGACTCTTAACTTGCGCCATGTCCACAGGAGAGACGCGAACAGTAATATTTTTAATTTCAATACTAGATGGAAAAAAAACGCCTGTATTATTCCCGTTCCAATGGGAATTCCGGTAAAATATATATCCTATGTCACTCGCGGAACTGAGACGAATCTAATGACACCTCACACTTCAAAATCCATTGAGCCGTTTATGCTGCAGGGCGTGCCAAAGAATGATACATACTGTAGCGCAATAAAGAAAAATAAGAAATGGCACTACAAATCACGTAGTAATTAGGTTTTCTTGAATGCCAAAAGGAAACGATTACTTTTATTCAGGAGACATTTAGATTTTTACTCTCATCCACGTACGGCCCAAACAACTCTGACAATCTAACATTGTTTTTAAACATGTCTCGATTCAAATTAAAGCTGACAGAGAAACCAGCCAGACCAACAACGAGACACAATACCAATAAAAAAACCGGCCAAGAGCGTGTCGGACACGCCCAAAGTAGGGTTCCGTAGCCATTACGAAAAAATCAAGCAATATTTTTCTAAGGATTTCGTATGTGTACGGAATCATCTAAGTTTAGGTATGTTTTATACCTTAGGCTACGATTTACTCTTAAACTACAAATAATTTCCAAGCAATCTTAGCCGCTATAATTTTCCTAGTAAATTTGATATATTTACTACCATACCGAATTTTTTCAAATTTTTTAACCCAACAGTTTAGATTTTAGAGGGGGGGGGACGGTCGATTTTAATGAAAATTTTCACTTTAAAGTTGAATATTTCGCAAACAGATCACTGAATAGAAAAATCATGTTAGCAACCCCACAATGGTTTTAAAAGACCTATCCAACGATACCCCACACTATAGGGTTAGTCGAGAAAAAAAAATCACCCCCACTTTACGTCTATGGGATGGTACCCTAAAAAAATTGTTTTAGTTTTTTAGGGTTCCGTAGTCAACTAGGAACCCTTATAGTTTCGCCATGTCTGTCCGTCTGTCTGTCTGTCTGTCTGTCCGCGGCTAAGCTCAGAGACTGTTAGTACTAGAAAGCTGTAATTTGGCATCAATATATATATCAGTCACGCCGACAAAGTGATTGAATAAAAAAAAGTAAAAAAAATTTTTTTAGGGTACCTCCCATAGACGTAAAGTGGGGGTGATTTTTTTTTCTCGGCTAACCCTATAGTGTGGGGTATCGTTGGATAGGTATTTTAAAATCATTGCGGGGTTGCTAACATGATTTTTCTATTCAGTGATCTGTTTGCGAAATATTCAACTTTAAAGTGAAAATTTTCATTAAAATCGGCCGTCCCCCCCCCCTCTAAAATCTAAACTGTTGGGTGGAAAAATTTGAAAAAATTCAGAAGGGTAGTAAATATATCAAATTTACTAGGAAAATTATAGCGGCTAAGATTGCTTGGAAATTATTTGTAGTTTAAGAGTAAATAGTAGCCTAAGGTATAAAACATACCTAAACTTGGATGATTCCGTACACATACGAAATCCTTAGAAAAATATTACTTGATTTTTTCGTAATGGCTACGGAACCCTACCTTGGGCGTGTCCGACACGCTCTTGGCCGGTTTTTTTATGTAATCACTTTGTCGGCGTGACTGATATATATATATTCATGCCAAATTACAGCTTTTTAGTACTAACAGTCTCTGAGCTTAGCCGCGGACGGACAGACAGACAGACAGACGGACAGACATGGCGAAACTATAAGGGTTCCTAGTTGACTACGGAACCGTAAAAAGGTTACACTATAAATTTGTAGCATATCAATTGCTACAATACATACATAAATACATAAGCTCGAAAACATAACCCTCCTTCGACAGTCGGCTGAAGGTGAAAAGGCGTTACCTTTAACCTCGTTTGTTACTTGTTTCCTCGAGTATGGCTGGCAAAGCCAAACTACACCATATTTTGCAGTTTGAATATGAAGGCGTAAGTTTTTCAAAGTCCCATCTCCAATTCCAGGCACAGCGATAGCCGGCAAGAACATAGCCAACCCGTTCGCAATGATCAACGCGTCGGTGAACATGTTGAAACATCTCGGGCACTACTTCCACGCGGACCTCATCAGGAACGCGGTCACTCGCACCATCAACGAGGACCGGATCATGACCCCAGACATCGGTGGTACCGCCAGCAGCAGCGAAGTCGTCAAGGCCATCATTAACAACATAGGCCGTTAGTTACCTTCGTTAGGTACGGCCAGCAGGAGCGAAGTTGTAATAGCTGTAAATTAAAAAAAAATTAAAAATGTGTTTGAAAATATAGTAAATGACCATTATGCGTCTAAGATCCCTTCCGTAGCTAACAAAAGAGCTGATAATTTTGTAACGGCTGAACCAATTTTGATGAAACATGTCTAAGAGCCATCACCAAGTTACCTGCTTTCAAATAAAAAAACCGCATCCGAATCGGTTCGCCCACACACACATAGCCGGTCAAACTAATAATTCCCCTCTTTTTGTGTCGGGGGTTGAAAATAGAGATGTTGGCGCCATTAAAAAATAATAACCCTCCTTCGACAGTCGGGTAAAAAAACCGCTTTATTTTAACCCTGAAAACCATATTAATTTTCGATTAACTGCAAAATTAGATTTTTTTTTGCTTTAAAACAAATAAACAGTTGATTAAGTTGGCGAACAAGAGACGTCATAAGTTGCTATTGCCATTCAAACTCTATGGGAGAATTGTTTTGACAGCTCGCACAGTGGTGTCAACATCCCTATTTTCTAAAGCGCGGGTGCTTGCCTTCGTTTTCACCATCGCTTTCTGTCACCGTCTCACACCGTTTTACACAATGAAATAGTGAATGGGATAGGAAGTATCAGCGCGATAGACAATAAGCGCACGGGTCTATCGTTTGCCCTAATTTCATATGCCATAATCCATAATGTATCGTTTCACATACATTTCAGTTGGCATAAAGTAACTTATTTCTGAGACAGTATTTTCTTCAGAGCAGTTAAAAAAAAAATTAAAATTTAATCTGTTTATTGCAATTAATGTTTGTAACAATTTTCTCATACTTAGTTACAATCTTTAAATATTTAAGATTATTATAACTAAGGAAATAAACGAAATAAAATAAAACTATTACTATTACTAGTACGGACAGCGCCACAAACAAGCAGCCACCTCTGCACCTCGCCACCTTAATATCATGTAAGTTATTAAACTAACCTTTTCAAAAAATCGTGTAAACAGCACGCTTCTTTATAATTTATGCCAAACGTTGGTATGGCAAGTGAAATTGTACGAAAACAAAAGGATTCGTTGTAAATCTTATCATAACTATTATATGAATCGCTATGTACTATACCAAATTCTATTACTGTGAAAAACTAGCACATAGTTGTAATAGGTCAAATTTAGTACGTTATCTCTGTATTATACTGTAAGATATGTCATAGACATTTGACTTTTGTAAAGTTTTTTTCAGTATTTATTCTCAAACGACAAATATGTCGACAATAATATAAATTTGACGTATTGTGTATTTGGGTCAATCAACTTTTTTTTGTAAACGATTTTCTGCTACTTTCTATGAAAACCGAAATAATTAAAAAACTGATTATTTTTCCTTATTTAAAGTATACTTTTCAAAACCCTAGATTTTTGTAGTCAGTAATGGTGTAATTGCCAGATTTATTTTATTATGTTTAGCTTCTATTTCGTGGGTGACCCAGGGGACAATGTTGTCCCCGAAATTTGTATGAAAATAGTGGTATGTCCCCTGGGTGACCGGATTTTTTCATAGAAATACTTTTTTTTTTTGGTTTTCACATACGCACTATGATAAACAGTTTATCTAATTACTGCAAAATCATGGTTTCACTAACCAGAGATAACAGAGTTACTTGTAAAGGAGTAAATAGAAATTTACAAAAAAAAGTTGATTGGCCCACTTATGCTTTACTATGCTCTATTTTTTTACTATGAACTACATGCCCATAGTAAATAATATAACACTCATTCATTTGTTACTTGCGAACAAATTGTATGGCGTAGTACTTTATCATAGCCATTAAAAAATAGACTATAGTTTTTCCCACGGCTTTCCCCGTGTTATCCATGAAGAAAGGGTTACAGTACAGTAAAGCACAACGCACGCGCTCTAGTTACGCCATCTATTGATTTAATTTAACACGTCTTGAAAGCCGTGGCACTTCAACGTTCTTGGACAGCGCCTTCTATTCCTGCTTAAAGCCATAATATCCCACAGGAATTTATAACCGGGACGTTAAGGACCCTGTCTCAATGCAGATCCAGATCTAAATCCGTTGGAGATTTGAGTAACATCCAAACATCTTCAAAAACTCATTTATCAATTGTAGGATAACCATTGACGTGAAGTTAGCCGATTATAATAGTCTAATGACGTTGGTTTTAGTTAGCCAATCAGAGAACGCCATATTTTTTACGACCAATGGCGTGATCGTTTACAGCGCTAACTTCACGACAGTCGAAAGATGTTGTGTTGGCGTATGTAAGCGATTAAGAATTTCGGGGGAGTCGGTTGGATGAGACGTGGTTCAATTGGTGGAACACCCGTTGGGGCGCATACCCAGGAGACGTGGGTTCGAATCCCACCGGCGCACCCGAAAAACTTTTTCGCTTTTAAAATAATCTTAGATTCGGTGAGCAGCCGTACTGCTAATAAAATAAATAATAGTCGAAAGATGAACTAATAGGCCTGGGTGTCAACAAGATGGCCAAGATTTTTTGAACGCATTGGTATGTCCAATGTAGATGGAGATTGTAAAAAGGAAGTCTCCTCATTTGTTTGTTAAAATGCGACTCACGTTGGTCGTATCTTCGAGATTCGAATAAGTACAAGTAAGATCTATTAGAAATCGAACTTCATATACCATTGTAAGTAGTTAATATTTATTTATTTGAAATTGTTTGAATATTGGAAAATAAACGCCAGTATTTTATATTTTGTTTTATTCCCTTCAAGCTTTAGTACATTCTATTAAAATTTCCGTTGATTTCAAGAGATAAGGATAACAACAGAAACAAATTATGTACAGTAAAATTACATAAAGTTAACCACTGACAGATGGTTTGCCTTCATTTCATATTCAACTTTAACGACCTACAAATAAAGCCAATTTTAGAATACTGTTACCCACATTTGCAGATTTTGTAATAACTACTTTATTTGTATGGTGTTAAAGTTGGAAATGAAATGAAGGCAAGCAATCTGTCAGTGGTAAACTATAAGTAAACGTATTGTACAATCAACCAATTTGATTCCAAATTGAATTAATGGTGTTCGTCTGGGTTATCAGCAATAAGGATTCAGAAATAAAACCTCATTTAAATGTACATTTTGATTTTTTTACTAAATACATCATAGATTACTTTGTTACATCCATTCCAATAGCAATAAATCTTATAAAATAGTAATACTTCCAGTAAAAATATAAATTCGATGCAACCGCACGTAAATTAAAAATGGGGATTTTCAAAGCTATATTTTCAAAATATTAATTCATTTATTAGAATGTTTATTTCCGTTCACTGGTATCTGCTATTTTTTGTTATAAATCAGGTAGTTTGGGGTTTTCTTACGACGAGTCAAGATTTTGATGATTCATAAAAAAACCCCTAATTTTTCATATACCGCTCTGTCAGTGCGTTTGCAGCTTAAATCATAATTTGAAACTTATTTTCAATAAAGTTGACATTTGCTTCCACGTATGAACTAAACTTAGTACAGTGGGCTTTACGAGGTAAAAAAGGTCTCAAAAAGAATATAGTAAAAAATTTTTGGGTGCACGTCCGCTCCTCTGTTTCTAAATCTCCACTGTACAGTTGATTACAATAATACGGATACAGCCAAAGATACAAAAACTATAAATTAAAAAATTAAATACCCGCTACGCAATTTGGTCACACATTTGTTTGAAAATAAAGTAATTATGTAAGTAACGTAACGTAAGACGGCACAACGTTAATGTTCAAGTTTACACTTCTGCCGGCACTCCCGGAGTGCAACCCGTTGTTTTTTTATACAGTGTACTTTAATACAGTAAACATTTAGTCGAGATTTTGATACAGTCGACATTTTCATACAGTGGACATTTTAATACAGTGGACATTTTGATACAGTGTGGTCTTTTACAGTGGACAACATGCTACAAAAGAGTCAAGATCAACGAAAGCTGGTCGATTTAGTTACATGAAATCCGACCCGTTTTCAACGATCTCGAATGTATAAGAACATCTAACAGACATGATTTAGCGCCTGCATTTAGGCCTTAGTAATCTCAAATATAAATCTCTAATAATCACAATTTATGGTGCATTCTATACAGATATAAAATGGGTGTTGCTTGCCCTAATAACTTATGTCATAATGATCATTTGCCCTAACCATTACTTGACCTAATTATTTTGTGAAACCATTATGACTAAAATTAATACACTTAAATAACATGAATTTAAATTAATTTGTACTTAAACGTTTCATATGAATAGGCGTCACTTAACAACTACTATATTTGGAGCACATTTTAAAGCATTTCAAATCAGCTTGAACAGAAATATGTGGGGACGCGTGCGTAGTTAATGAACGCCCTGTAATTGTCGAACCACGACAATACACGACCTAATAATTCCTGCCCACTTCGATTATTTAATACGTAGATGCACGATCGCCGCTCGAAAAATGGAGCCATCAAAACAAGGCATAAATCATCAAGCCTTCTTTCGCTAACATACCAAAATAATGAAACTCACAAATTTCAGTCTCGTGATTGTGCCTTATTACTTAACTCTAAGGTTAATTTTACAATACACTTTCTTTTAGATATTTTGTTTTATTTTTCAACACTGTTGTCATGCGTTGTCTATGATGTCATTCCATTTTTTGGTAAAAATGGTAACAAAACTGAAACTCACACAGATGATTTACGACGTTATGCTGTACTACGTTAGGTATATATTAAAATGTACTACTTTTACTATATCACTCTGAATCTGTCAGTATTGGCGAAACAGAGACAATTTTTGAGTTTGATTTTGTATAGGACCTTGCATCTTACGTATTATATGATCCCTTTTGTCGCATATCGTCCCATTCGTAAATCGTCCCGTTCGTAATTCCTCCCGTTAGCAAATCGTCTCGGAAAGCACCTCGAATTTGGACGATTTGCTAACGGGACGAATTGCGAACGAGACGAATTGCCGAACGGGCCGATTTATGAATGGGAGTAACGGGACCAACATTATACCACTTTTACCTTTAAACCTACAATTGCTAAAAGTGGCGTCGAAACGGGATTGTAATGTCTCGCGTGCTCTTCCTATTTCCTTTGGGTGTATATGATTTTATGTATGTATGTACAAATAGGGATGTTGACACCACCAAACAACTGACGTTCTTTTTATGAGCTGTCAAAACACAATCTCCCATAGAGTTTGAATGACAATAGCGACATATGACGTCATTGTTCGCATACTCAATCAACTAACTATTTATCTACACTAATATTATAAAGAGGAAAGATTTGTACCTATGTTTGTATGTTTGTAATGAATAGGCTCAAAAAGTACTGGGCCGATTTAAAAAATTCTTTCACCAATAGAATGCTACATTCTTCCAATTTGACATAGGCTACATTTCATTTTGAAAAAAATTAGGGATCCTTGGTAAAATTTGAACAATGTAACCGAAGGTGTAGAAAAATGAGTCTTAAAATGTCTTTCGTCGAATGCGCTGCCGAAACTATTAGCGATAGAACAAAATAATGTACAACAATATTGAAGAACATCATAATGTCTACAAAAAACTCCGCGGTAGCATATGTCCAACTATTGTAGTTATGTCACTACAACAACTTTTTCATTTTAAACATTAATGAAAATGCTAACCAAATTCAAACCATGCTATTTATGTGTTTATATTAATCCTTATCCAAATAAATTATTTTATGGTAAATACCATTTAACTACCTATAAAATAGTTTTTAAATTATTTAAATTGGACTTTCCATTCAAAAGATATTACGAATTAAAAAATTCAAACAGTAAACAAAACCGCCATAGCGCCGTGGCCGTTGTTTGCGATGCAGTCTGAAAAGCGCGCCGGGCATCGCGGCGGGCGGGGTGGAGGGGGCACTGAAATACAGGAGTGGGGCGTGCACGTCTGTAATAATTAATAAATAATAAATAATAATTTTTTAATAAACAAAAATATTTGTGAAAAAAAGTGTTTCATATCCAAATTTCCAAAAATAAATAATTGTCTACCCCGTGCGAAGCCGGGACGGGCTGCTAGTTTGTTATAAAGCAACAAAAAATCTAATTTTGCATTTAATCGAAAATTAATCTGTGTTTCAGGGCTGAAATAAAGCGTTTTTTACTGGAGTCGTGTCTTCAAATTCTTTTTTAATGGTGTCAACATCCCTATTATTGGTCGTGTATGATCGTCGTACACACCGGGTCGACAATTAATAGGGCGTACGTTAACCACATCCGGTCTGACTTCTGACTATAGTTAATACTAACTCATATACAATCCATACCAATATACTGACATACAAACACATTTCCACACACATCGTTTCTATTTTGAAAAAAGCTCGTACTTTGAATATGTAAATTAATCTGAACTTTAATGCTTATTAAATAAAGTTCACTTAGCCTGAATATCGATTTCGAGATACAACCTTTTTTCAAAGTAATGGCGACATTTTATTTTGTCATGGTTAAACCTAGCTCTCGTAATTTTCGTTTTCGTTCGCACAGAATGTTACGGAAAACGTTTTTAATAGGAACAAAGGAGAATGTCAAAAACATATGTATTAAATAACCCTCCTTTGGCAGTCGGGTGAAAATCCAGAATCAATTTTTGCGGATAAAGCGTAATCTACACGCGGCAGCGGGTCGGGAAGCGGGTCGGGTCGGAAGTGGGTCGGTTCGGGAGTGCGGTGGACCTATTTACGTGGCTGTATGTATGTGCACATCACACCGACGGCGGACGCGGGTCAGGCATTTGTGGTTGTGTATTGTACAGTAAGATTATTTCCACTTTGACACTCGGGAGGTCTCAGTTTTAACCGTAAAGGTTCGTGTTTTCTCATAGGGTACTTATATAAAATCCTAGAATTTAATCACATAAAATATCCAAACCCATTTAATTTAATTAACAACAAAACCAGCCTAAGTATTGCACTTCCGACCTCTCTCGATGTACGTCGAGAATTGCCGAGTGCCAAAGTGGAAATAATCTTACTATAAGTGATATCGTAATCTACTTTTTTAGAAAAAAAAAACTACTTTATGCTAAGTTTCTTGCGCCGCAATAATCTTTCCGAAAGCGCTGGTAAACTCAAAAAAAGATATGTAAAAAACCCTAGTAATTGAAATTAACTTTTGATTTTTTCTGTTCATATACCGCCACGTCAATGAGCCCGCCGCTCTCCCGACCCGACCCGCTCCCGACCCGACCCGTTCCCGACCCGCTGCTCTAAACACGGTTTACTAAGTTAACAATACACTAATACGTCTGTGATGGAAACGAACAGGAGTTGACATACTGGTACATTGCTGTTTGTTCTGTGGTTACTGAGAAGCCTTCTGCTTTGGCCGCTACGGGTCCTGCCCCGAGCAGTACAGTGATGGTAGCGGGCGGTGAGTCGAGCCTGAAATTCAATTAAGTTTGTGTTAATCATCAGCATCATTACAAATACGTCCCACTGCAGGGCACAGGCCTACTCTCAGAATGAGAGGGCTTGGGGCGTAGTTCCCGTAGTTGAAGCCGTGGTGGCCGGTTTGACCTATGGCCTCTCAAGTAGAGGGCAGTGGGTTCAAATCCCGGCTCGTACCTCTGAGTTTTTCGGGATTTACGTGCAAAATTACATTTGAAATTTACTATGAGCTTTACATACGTTGAAGGAAAACATCGCGAGGAAACCTGCATAGGTACACCTGCGAAGAACTTCAATGGTATGTGTGAAGTTCCCAATCCGCACTGGGCCCACGCGGGAACTACGGCCCAAGCCCTCTCATTCTGAGATGTGCCCTGCAGTGGGACGTATACACCGTGAAATTTTAGTGGTTGTTTTCCCGAAACGAGGTGATTTAGTATCGATTGTACAATCGATTTATAATTACTATTTTGACTAGAGTCAAAAATCCAATTGTGAAAAACGAAAGTCGAAAATGACCGCAAACCAATAGTAACGCTTCGTTAGTACCTAACCTATCGTACGATCGTACGCTACTTGTACCAACGAAGCGTTACTATTGGTTTGCGGTCATTTTCGACTTTCGTTTTTCACAATTGGATTTTTGACTCTAGTCAAAATAGTAATTATAAATCGATTGTACAATCGAAACTAAATCACCTCGTTTCTGGAAAACAACCACTAAAATTTCACGGTGTATAGGCTAAACACACTTTTAGACTTTGATATTGAATAAAATTACAAATCGAGTAGTTAATTCGATAATCCGCGGTTCGGGTCGGGGCTACAAACAGTTCCCGAACAACTCGCCGCTCTCCGTCACACGCGCTCTGTATAGGGAGGGGTCTCCACCATCGCCTCCAGACAGTGCACGAACACTCGCCGCTCTGTAAGTACGGGGGTTGCGACGCAGCCCCGCGGGGTCTCACCGGGGTCGCGGTCGCGGTCGGGGTCGGGCGGCGGCGCGCGCGCCTGGCCCAGCTCCGCTCCCGGCAGACAGGTCTCCACCATCGCCTCCAAACAGTTCACGAACAACTCGCCGCTCTCAGCCGTGCATGCGCTCTGAAACACACATTCGCATGAATGAGCTGGTGCCAACGTGAATTATTTATTGAATGAGCTACTACGAGTACAGTGCCTAGAACATAAATTATTGAATAAGTTACTCCAGTGCCTAGAAGATAACTTATTGAATGATTTACTAGTGTCTAGAACATAAATTATTGAATGAGCTACTCCAGTGCCCAGAAGATAAATTATTGAATGAGGTATCACAGTGTCTAGAACATAAATTATTAAATGAACTACTCCAGTGCCCAGAAGATAACTTATTGAATGAGGTACCACAGTGTCTAGAACATAAATTATTGAATGAGCTACTCCAGTGCCCAGAAGATAACTTATTGAATGAGGTACCACAGTGTCTAGAACATAAATTATTGTATGAGCTACTCCAGTGCCCAGAAGATAACTTATTGAATGAGGTACCACAGTGTCTAGAACATAAATTATTGTATGAGCTACTCCAGTGCCCAGAAGATAACTTATTGAATGAGGTACCACAGTGTCTAGAACATAAATTATTAAATGAACTACTCCAGTGCCTAGGAGATAACTTATTGAATGAGGTACCACATTGTCTAGAACATAAATTATTGAATGAGCTACTCCAGTGCCCAGAAGATAACTTATTGAATGAGCGACCACAATGCCAAAAACATAAATTATTGAATGAGCTACTACAGTATAAAACAACATCAAGTATTGAATGAATTATTCGTTAGACCTTCATTAATAATTCTTGATGTATTTAAAACAAGCTGTTGCCCGCGACTCTGTCTGCGTGGAATTAGTAATTTGGGCAGCTTATTTTTTTATCCAATTTGCTTTTTCATCAATTATGGCTCTCCTTAGTTCGTCGATATAAAAAAAATAAGTAACCGCCCCCGCAACCCCCTCCCAACCCAACCCAACACCCGCGTTCACATTCACAAGTCAGGCGTGCCTATAGAAGTTTTACTTCAAACACCCCCGATTTAGAAACATTCTTCCGCTGCTATTGGTGTTAGCGTGATGATTATAAAGCCTATAGCCTTCCTCGATAAATGTGATATCTAACACTGAAAGAATTTTTAAAATCGGAGCAGTAGTTCCTGAGATTAGCGCGTTCAAACAAAAAAACCTGTACGATAAATTCTTAAAATAGACGTATTTTTCTTATTTGTGAACCGATTGAAATGAAACAAACACTAAATGTTAATCCAAGAAAATACCAACACATCAGTGAAAACCGCATCCTTCTAGGTTAAGCCGTTTCTGAGATTAGCGCGCACAAACGCACAGACAAACAGACAAACAGACAAACAGATAAACAGACAAACAGACAATAATTCTAAAAATCATTGTTTTGGGTTCTATTGCGCTAATAAATGGCCCTAGTGACAGTTTTTCTCAAATATCTTCAATGTACAGACACCGACTTGTTACAGATTTATTATATGTATAGAAGATATAGATTGGCATTTTTCTAATTTAACGTATGATTTCGAGTGGTCGATTTTCCAGTTACAATTAATGATAGTTAATCGAAAAATCGTTTGTAAATAAAACCACATCTTACATAAACTTTTTATAATAGTCTAGAGACTAGCGCAAGCCACATAGAAGAGACGTGGGACGGGGGCGCGTCGCAGGCCGCGTCTCCGTCCCGTCTCTTCTGTCTGCTTTGGATCGTGACGCTTACATTTAGTATGAAAACTGATTCAAGGGGCGCCGCGTCTGCGAAGCGCCCCTGTCACACGTCTCTTCTGTGTGGCTTGCGCCGTAGAAACATTAGGGTACCTTGGTGAAGGGTCCCGCGAACCGCCACAGCCCTCCGAAGCCGCAGCTCTGCATGTAGTGTAGCTGCTGCTGGCTGGCATCTTCGGAAGCTATCATGTTCTATGACAACACAAGGACTGAGTTAAAACCTCTCTTTTCAATCTAATATATAAAAAAAGTAATTAAAAAAACTAAAAACCCGCCTGCGGTGTAAATAAAATAATAAATTAAAAAATCAAAAGAGCCGCCTGCAGAAATACTGAAAAGGTGGAAACAAGATAAAATGTTCAATAACAATAAAACGAATTTAAAATACGTCGATGGTAGTCTTTCAAAATTTAATGCAACGATAAAATGCAGTCGGAGGCATGGGAGTCAGTGGCTGCATGGGATTTAATGTCACTTCATGCATGCCTCCGACTGCATTTTATCGTTGCATTAAATTTTGAAAGACTGCCATCGACGTATTTTAAATTCGTTTTATTGTTATTGAACATTTTATCTTGTTTCCACCTTTTCAGTATTTCTGCAGGCGGCTCTTTTGATTTTTTAATTTATTATTTTATTTACACCGCAGGCGGGTTTTTAGTTTTTTTAATTATTTTTTTAAATTTCTTGCTTTTTAGTGTGACCTCCTGAGACCCAGATAAAATCTCTTTTAAAATCCCTTTATTTTGATACCCTACTCGATAGGTTTGAATAAAAAAATTTTTTTGAAGACTCACAATTTGGCGCCAAAAATCCGCCATTTTGATTTTTCAAGAATTTCATGTATCCAGTGTTACTCGCGTTATAAAGACGAATCCAATGACGTATCATTTATCAAAATCGGTTCAGCCGTTTTGTAGTTACGAGAGGACATAGGAATGGACATACATACATACATACATACATACATACGGGTCAAACACATAACCCTTCCTTCTTCGCAGTCGGGTAAAAAGCTCGTGTCACGGTGTTTGTTCTCGAACTCCTCCGAAACAGTTTGACCGATTTTTATGAAACCTTTTTGTCTATATTCGGTAGATCTGAGAATAGGTCGTAGGCTATTTTTTGTATACCTACCCCAATTCTTCGCGGACGGAGTCGCGGGCAACAGCTAGTCTAATATATAAAAATCTCGTGTCACGGTGTTTGTTATCGAACTCCTCTGAAACGGCTTGACCGATTTTTATGAAACTTTTTTCTCTATGTTCGGTAGGTCTGAGAATAGGTCGTAGGTAGGTTATTCTTCGCGGACGGAGTCGCGGGCAACAGCTAGTATTAGTATAGATACCTGTATAATGCTTTGCACAGCGCTCAGTATGACTTGGTCGTGGCAATGCATCAGTACGTGGTTTATCTTCATATCCAGCAAACTGTGTCTGTTAAACAAACAATACAACTTCAAGTTAACACAAAACATGAAACAGCTTGTTGAACCATAGTATTTCTACGAAAAATAAAGTTATTTTTTATTTAGATTAGACGGTCGGATAGCCTAGTTGTTATAGAACCTGACTACGAAGCTTGAGTCCCGGGTTCGATTCCCGATCGGGGCAGATATTTGTGTGAAAAATACGAATGTTTGTGCTCGAGTCTTGAGTGTTTAATATGATATTTAAGTAATATTATGTATTTATCTATGTAAGTATGTTTATCCGTTGTCAAGTACCCTAAGTGCACGCTTTGCTTAGTTTGGGACTAGGTCAGTTGGTGTGAATTGTCCCGTGATATTTATTTTAGGTTTGGCAAAATATACCAGACAAATAATGAAAAATACGGATACCTCACGTCTTTAATATAATTTATAGCTAAACCGTTTCAACGACTCCCGGCCCCTTCCTTTGTCGTCATACCCCCCAGCCCCTGTACCGCGCGGGCGAAGGCTCATTTAAACGGTTTAGCTATAGTCATTAGTAGCCATGTCTCGGGCTAAAATCGATTAAAGATCCGAGTTATCAGTTATTTTCACTATAAGTGACTCTGATGGTAGTTACATACCATACAAGCCAAAGTAGCCCAGTGGTTTGACCTATGGCCTCTCAAGCAGAGGGTCGAAGGTACGAGCCGAGAGTTTTTTGGAATTTATGTGCGAAGACGACCAGATGGCCTAGTGGTTAGAGAACCTGACTATGAAGCTTGAGGTCCCGGGTTCGATTCCCGTGTCGGGGCAGATATTTGTATGAAAAATACGAATGTTTGTTCTCGGGTCTTGGGTGTTTAATATGTATTTAAGTATGTATCTATCTATATAAGTATGTTTATCCGTTGCCTAGTACCCATAACACAAGCTATGCTTAGCTTACTTTGGGACTAGGTCAATTGGTGTGAATTGTCCCGTGATATTTTTTTATTTTATTTTTATTTTTAATTTACCTATGAGCTTTACGGTGAAGAAAAACATTGTGAACCTACATACATCTGCGAAGAAACTTAATGGTGTGTGTAAAGATCCCACAGCACTGGGTTCGCGTGGGAACTACGGCCCAAGCCGTCTCGTACTGGGAGGAGCCCTGTAGACTGCAGTGGGACGGTATAAAGGCTGAGAGATGGAACAGCAAAGGTGCTTACATGACCGGAAACACCTTGGGGAACACCACGGAGCCCTCAGCCAGGTACTGATACAGTATCCTTATTTCATCTTCGTCTGAAAAACAAACAAGTACAAACAAATAAGTAAATTCCATGGAAGATGGGTCGGGTGCTGGTTTGGGATGCCACTTGTTCAGACACGCTGGCCCCTTCCCGTCTCCATGGTACTTGCAACAGACCTGGTGCAGCTTCAGAAGCGGCTGAAAAGGCGAAAGGACTGAAATACAGGGGTCTAGGCAGCGAATACGATTGTGTCCCATTCGGTGTCGAGACCCTTGGTCCGTGGGGTCCTAGCGCTTTAAAGCTCTTTAAGGAAATTTCTAAGAGGTTAATCGACGTCACAGGGGACCGAAGAGCTGGCAGCTTCCTCGGACAAAGAATTAGCTTAGCTATTCAAAGAGGAAACGCTGCCAGCATCTTCGGCACCTTGCCTAAGGGGACTAGCTTTCAGAATATGTTTTAGTTGTAATTATCATTATTTTATATTTTTGTTTTCTTTTTTCTTATTGTACATATTTTTTTTAGTCTAGGATAGTTGTACATAGGTATATAATATAAGTATTGTGTAAAAATTAAAAAAAAAAAAACAAAAAAAAAAACAAGTACTTCCAAGTTCATGTCTAAGCATGTGTAAGTTTATACATACATGCAACTTTGAAATTCACGAAATTAAAAGAGAAAAAAAAACTTTTTCTAAAAAAAAGAACTAAAAAGCTGAAAATAATTTAATTCTGATAAAAAATAGAGCATGCATGCGTTAAATATCTGGGTCAATCAACTTTTTTTTGTAAACGATTTTCTGCTACTTTCTATGAAAACCGAGATAATTAAAAAACTGATTATTTTTTCTTATTTATTGTATACTTTTCAAAACCCTAGATTTTTGTAGTCAATAATGGTGTAATTGCCATATTTATTTTATTTTGTTTAGCTTCCTTTTCGTGGGTGACCCAGGGGACAATGTTGTCCCCGAAATTTGTATGAAAATAGTGGTATTTCCTCTGGGTGACCGGATTTTTTCATAGAAATACTTATTTTTTTTGGTTTTCACATACGCACTATGATAAACAGTTTTATCTAATTACTGCAAAATCATGGTTTCACTAACCAGAGATTACAGAGTTACTTGTGAATGAGTAAATAGAAATTTACAAAAAAAAGTTGATTGACCCATTTGCGTTTTTCACACAGTCCCAATTTTTTCAATAAAAGCGTGCTACACCTTCATTATTTCTCTTGAAAGAATAAAATAAAGAAAGAAACATTTATTCGTGACATTTTTATAAAAACAAAGAAAATGAAACTCAGACAAATATTGTCACGAAATGATCCCAAATCAGCATAATGACAGCTTTGCAGCTGACGCTGGTCATCCGTTGGAACCATTTCAGCCACAGTTTTAAAAAATAACGGCAACAATGAACCTTGACGTCAAAATGTCGAGCCCTATAGGCGCGAGGAACTTGCTGCGCGCATAATTAAAGTATAACATATTTAGAGTAAAAGGTTCACTCGGACGACGGCATCTAACATTTATACGTTCGTCTTACCCGTGGTATACTTGACTAGAGTGGCGAGTACAGTCAACACGAGCGCCTGCGTGGTGAAGTCAGACAGTACACTCGGATCCAGTAAGCTGTTGCTTTCTGGACTGCTCGTGTCTTTGTCCGTCGATACTTGCTGCAAGCAAAAAAAAAATATGCCTAAACAGAAAAGCGAACATCAAAAAAGGCAAAAATAGCATACGTGTGTATTTTAAATTTCTAGTCACAGAATTATGTTTGAAAACAAAGTAAATCCCCATTATCATGGTTCAGTTTCATTAGTCGATAGGGCCCGAATGCGGGGTGCGGTAGATTTCTATAACGCATGCCACAGTGGCCGCATTCGGGGAACAGATATTGTAGACGACGCAATGCTCCATAGATATATGTTTTTACGTTTATAGTTTTACTAGATTAAGTTAGTTTTAAAAGTATATTGTAGAACGATACATGATTCTGTTGCCTGTAACGCCATCTAGCGTACTTTTTATTAATAAAGATAATAAAATCTTTGGCGGGTGTGACCAGAGACATACACATAAAAACGACACAATGTCGGTAGTTGAGTCGTATCTTGACGATTTCGCGAACGCTTTAGCTGCTCACACGCATCAACGATTTTCCCATTTTTTTTTTGTGTGTAATTTTGGTTTTATTTGGCCCATCATCTACAGATATCGACATAATGAGTTCGACTAGTCGTTAAACCGTCTGCGGGGAGTTACCGCACGCTGTACATCGACCGAGTTATTAACCAATGAAACTGAGCCTTAAGAATGATAAAAGAGCTAATAGCCTTGAAACGGCTGAACCATTTTGATGAAACATGTCTAAGAACCATCGCCAAGAAACCTGTTTTCAAATAAAAACCTCATCCAAATCGGTTCACCCGTTTAAAAGCTACGGTGCAACAGACACACACATAGCGGTCAAACTAATAATACTCCTCTTTTCGCGTTGGGGATTTAAAACAGTTTATGTACTAACCTACGAGCATATAACCCCTAGAGACGTAGTGAAAGGCGACACTAATCTGTCGACTAGTCAGTGATTTATCAATGATGTATTTCCCGACTCCTTGGTTTACCGTCAGTTTCAACCATAAAGTATGACCGATGAGACAGCTGACATTTACGACGTAAAACAGCTTCAATATACGGCATCATGTCTTGTTGTGCAGTTAAATGGTGCGGAAACAACAGTAAAAAATGTAATGAAACAAAAAGCAATGTTACTTTTCATCGGCAAGTCCATTTGTTTATTTTATCAAAATATTTACGAAAATTTGATTAGTTGCAACGCGGGTCAAGTTGGATTGGACTGGTCCGTCCCCATCTTTTTCTTTCTCACTGCAATCGTGTATATCTATCTCTTATTATCGTAATAAGTCTCGTGTCGCCAATGACTAGTGTGGTGCGATGCATTTATTTTGTATTGTCGATAATTATCCACTAAATGATTATTGTATCTATTGATATCGGATTTTTTTTTCGTGGTTTATTACTATTAGACTTCGTGATATTAATTATAATTCTTATTTTCGTGTAAGGTCGAACAAATTGAATCATGACACAGGATAGAACCTTTTAATAATCAATTTCACTATGATTTCCATGACAAAAGTATGAGATGTCAACATAACATTAGTAGCACAAAGGTCCACCCTGGGACATGATTCAATTTGTTCGACTGTACCTGTATTGGATAGGTATAACGTAATTTTATTTGAACTATACCTATTATGATAATATTTTAGTACTTACTTAAGTTCAATAAACCATTAAAAGTACTTTTCAACTTGTTTAGTTTAAGCTTAAAATAAATTCAAAGTTGGCATTTAAATTTTACCAGAGTGTACTGCTTGAAAATCCTTTTTGCACAACCTTTTATCGATATCGATAGAAAGCATAGTCATTACGATGCACGCCCTAGCGATCGGGTTCGGAATACTTGGGAACACTTCGAACCGATCGCAACTCCCCCCGCACCTCAGCTAGTTGACAGAATCGTTTCCTTTTAAATTCGCAGGCATTACGTCTCCAGGGGTTATATGCTCGTAGGTACTAACATTGCTGACTTTTGGTTCTGGGTAGTCGCTATCGCCCGACTTGGTAGACGATGGTCGTTCCGTCGCCTCGTCCGTGCTGCCCGGACTGCCGCGACCGTCATCTTCCACCACCTAAGGACAGCAATAAATAAGTTTTTGTTAAAAATGATTAATACAAGCTTTTTTTGCTGAATGTACTTTTTGCCCCTGGTTATGTAGGACCAAGGTACTCGACAAGACGAATCAACCGAGAAATCGATGTAGTTACGACGTTATATTACGGAGTTTCTATGACCGGCGTCCAGATTCATCATGAGATCAGCTCTATGTCATAATAATATTTAGACGACCAGATGGCCTAGTGGTTAGAGAACCTGACTATGAAGCTTGAGGCCCCGGGTTCGATTCCCGTGTCGGGGCAGATATTTGTATGAAAAATACGAATGTTTGTTCTCGGGTCTTGGGTGTTTAATATGTATTTAAGTATGTATCTATCTATATAAGTATGTTTATCCATTGCCTAGTACCCATAACACAAGCTTTCCTAGCTTACTTTGAGACTGGGTCAATTGGTGTGAATTGTCCCATGATATTTATATATGTATTTATTTATTTATTTAATATTGCATTGTCATCCGATTTACACATGCATTCAAAATTTCAACTCAATTGACAACATTTCATATTTGTAAGACTATAATTTGATTCATTCTGTGTATTCTGTTTGGAAAGAGAAAGACGCTGATAGTTTTAAATTTTCACTAGGATTTAATAATGAATTTGTTACAATTTTTTAAAGATGTGCATATTCTAAAAGAGCGTAACTATCGAATAGATCCATTACTTTTGTCTAGTCTCTATTAAAAAAAAGTGATGACGTAAATTTGACGTTAAGGTTGTTATCAAATTTAAAATTATGACAGCTCTTTTTTCTAGTGAAAAGGGTAAAGGAAACATATCTATTCCGTGGAAGTATTTGTAAGTACATATATGTTTTTAAATTTTTTGTATTTCTTTAAATATGGAGAAATAAATTATAATAAATATTTTTCCGTGTTCAGGAGGCGAAACTCTTTCGATTCCTGCAGTAATTTTCAGGTGTTAAAAAAATTAAAGGTTGTCAATTCGGGAAACGGGAAGTGGGTAAACTTGCGAACGCGCAAAGTTTGTAAAATCTTGTATGCACTCACATCCAACCCGCTATCTGGATCCTGTTCGGCGCGCGCCGCCTCTCCCGAAGTCCCGTGCTGCATGCTGTGGGCTCGGCCTTCGCTGTCCTAAGACGTTACACGCGTTAGAACATAAACAAAATGGCGGCGGACACACAGACACATTTATAGGAAGGGGCGTGTGATCCCGAACAAATGACAAAATTTATAAACATAGATTAATTTTTTTTTGTTGACTACGTTATTTTTCAAAAAAATCATTTTTGTGATAAGCTTAGGCATTGCTGACTGTAAATTTCTCTGTACAGTCTTAAACTACTCATCAAGACAGATCAAACGAGCCCAAACACGATGGGGTCATGTTGAGTTGTTGAGTAGTTCCTTTGGGCACCTTTCCTCTCCATCATCAGATCAGTACCATGGTACTACAATATTGTATTGTCACTCGACTTACTATGTATGCATAATAGGGATGTTGACACCATTAAAAAAGAATTTGAAGACACGACTCCAGTAAAGAAACGCTTTATTTCAGCCCTGAAAGTCAGATTAATTTTCGATTAAATGCAAAATTAGATTTTTTGTTGCTTTAAAACAAATAAATAGTTAGTTGATTGAGCATTGCGAACAATGACGTCATATGTCGCTATTGGCATTCAAACTCTATGGGAGATTGTGTTTTGACAGCTCATAAAAAGAACGTCAGTTGATTGGTGGTGTCAACATCCCCATTTCATCTCAATCGGTTGAGCAGTTATGCTTTCAAATTCGGTTGCAAGATTACACTCGAACAAACTTTTTTTTATGTTAGAGAGGCCAGACTACCGAACTAGTGGGTCACATGATGTTAAATGAACCTCACTGTCCATAGACACTTGCAGCGCCTTGCGCGATACCAGTTACAAAAATAAAAGCTTGTAAAAATCTACATTATAAAAGTACACTTTTATATGAGTTTTGTAGAAAATGTCATGTTAGATTGATTTTTTATTGACTGTACGCACCCAAAAAAAGGTATATTATCGCTTAACTAAGCCACACGGATTTTTCTTTTTTTCCCCATGCCTTTTATAATTTGGCCTCTCAACCAGTTTAGTCGCCATCATAAACATCGGAGCATTCTACGAGTAAGTCGCCAAAAATATCAACACGACCGTATTGTCCGTTTGGTAGTTAGTATTATAAAATCATAAATTCCGTGTAGCTTTTCACCGAATCCGATTGCAACTCAATCGTCAATTTTCTTTGTCGCTGTCAGTTTTAATCGCATTTCATCTCGACCGTATATTAAATTTTTCCTTTGTTATTTATTAGTTTTTAGTCACCAAGATAATATTTCAATGAGTTTGATAGTACTTAAGACATGAAACTACAGCTACAAAACTCGTTTAAAAAGTTTTCAGAATTTGAATGCAAACTTATATTAACGCGTCAAATTAAATGAAGTCTCAAACAAACATCGATCGCGGCGAAATGAGTCTAGGGTAAAATATTACACAGAAAATTAAATGCTACAAATAAATTATACTAGTGAAAGCCACGCGATATATTAGTTCAAGTAAAAAAATCTTTTGAGATTTTGTTAATAAGGTGAAATACGATTCGGTGAAACGCTTTAAGAAATTTATGCTTTTAAGGTAAAGTATTAACAAACGGTTTTGTCAATCCCGTACGTGCGTGTTCAGATATTTATGAACACCTTGACTGCTCCGATGTTCATGATGGCGACTGTACCATGCTATCGTTGAGTTTCGGGACATCTTGTATAACATAAGCTGATTTTTTCGGGATCACACCACACAAATGACGACACACAATTAAAATTGGACCAAAAGGGTACACACACATTTCGAGAAGCTATATTATACCTATTTAAAAGCTAGTGTTCTAACTCTGTATTATTCTATTTGACTAAGCTAGATTTGTAATGTACATTATTAGTGTGTTAGCGGTGCCGCCCGACTGCGCTCGCTTAGTGTAAATTAAATAACAAATTGTGGCGATAGTCTAAAATAGAGAGATCTATCTCTAGGCAGATGTTATGCCTGGGGACCGAAGTCCGATGGATGAAAGTAGTTTTTAAGCCGTTATGTTTTTCAATGGCGTCAACATCCCTATTGTGAAACACGCGGACGGAACGTACAAAAAGCAAAAAGTACATTCGCGAAATGTACAAATCGGAAAATTACTGACGTGAGAACGTCTAATAAATCGATGAACGCCGCGGCTGCACGCACGAAAAAGGATGACGCAATGTCACGTACATAACTCATTGTCCCGTTACGCGTCCCGTTAGAGTATGCGCGCACGAGCAACTTTGTCTCCGCGACTATTTTATCAAGTCTATGGGTTAGTTAGTATGGAAGTGCGCACACGTAGCGCCGCGTCTCCCAGGGTACAAATACACAGACTTGATAAAATAGTCGCGGAGACAAAGTTGCTCGTGCGCGCATACCCTTGCGCTCGAGCCGATGAACGATCGGAGCGAGAGCGCGTCACGAGCGAGCGAAAAGCACAATCGGCTTGAGCGTTCGACATCAATGTTTTGTTACGACGTTGACATGTTAAACTATCGTCCGTAAACCGACTCATTTATTTATTTATTCATCTTACCGGTTCGTACATTTTGCGAATGTACATTTTGTTTTTTGTACGTTCCGCGTGTTTCACAATATGCGTTGTGTGGAATATGAGTATTGTAGATTTTGCCATTGGTTACATTTTGCGTATGTGCATTTTGCTCCGAAGCGGCTCGATGGAAACTCAAACTCAAACTCGTTCAGTTTACGGAATCATAATGTAATGCCAATTGCACAAATTCTTCTGTAAATCCAAACTAGACTTTATACGTACTCATGTGAATTCTAAAAAATCCTAAAAAGATCGGAGCATATTTCTGCCGATACACTTTTGCAAAGGCGCACCACGCAGTCGGGATTTTTGATCGAGTATCGGATGGCCGAATGTTTTTTTGTCCTAATGAATTTTTTTGCGCCACAGATGTTGTGGCAATGGTGCAGCGCGCCACAGCATCAAAATGGTCGATCAACGAGTAAAGCTGGTTTGGTGGAGTGATTGTTTTGCATAATTTAAATCACATAAAACCTATCGTGTAGCTCATCAAAGATTTTTCAACTGGAGAAAAATTATACCGAATGATAATTCGATGAAATTACATTAGGACAAAAAAATATTCGAAGATGAGAAGACCTCTTTGATTGTCATTTGATGTCCTAACTTTAATTTTGGTGTCTCGCCTGTGTATGTCGAGTCGTGACCAGGTTTTATACTACGAAGTCCAAAATTCGATGTTCGTATAGTGTCGTCCCGTTCGCTCTTATAGTATTTAACACGAGAGCGAGCGAGATAGTACGATACGGACTCCAATTTTCGAATTTCGGAGTTGTCCCAGTGTCGCAAGGGTCAACCATGCAGGCATTTAGATAAAAACACTATTACTACTAGGGTTTTAGAAAATGTTAGGGGTCTAAGTGCTATGAGACAGCTGAAGCTGGGGATTTTAAAGTGGTCGAGTAATATTGTGTGTGTGCTTTTATTTTAGGAACATTTCTCTATACAGTCGAATTCTCTGCGCCATAAGGTTCATTTTGCAATGCGAGATTTCTTGACCGTGTCCACATTTGTATGATAATTATTATAGCTAGACCGTTTAACTGAGTCCTCACCCGCGCGGTACAGGGGCTGGGGGGTATGACGACAAAGGGGCCGGAAGAGGTGCAGGCGAGGACTCATTTAAACGGTTTAGCTATAGACTGGACGCGAATGATACGCGATCATATAACGTGTTCATACTGCAGAGTCTTAAAACTCTCATGAGTCATGACTCATATGAAATACAAGAGTGAGTGTCCATACTAAGGATACTCTAAAATAATACAAATGTTGACCCATTCATAGACCTTTCGTCCAAGACCCAGGCAAAAACAATTCCGCAACTATTTACAAGAAAGTTGTATAACTTAAATTTTTTTTTTGAAAAAGACTGTCTATACCGGCTTCTTTTGGTTTGCCATAATTTCACTAGCCATAACAACGTTCGCCATAAAATATACAGAAGCGTGCATTTTTCAGGATTTTTCGAAGTGTCATTTCATAGAATACAGTAGGTTAGTTTAGATTAATTTGTTTTATAACAATTCTGAAGAAAGTACTTTTTCAGAAATAAATTAAATTATGTCAAATTAAAAGTATGAAAAAAGTTACATTATGACATATGAAATTCGGGCAAAGGATAAAGAACCAATTTTTTAAAAAACATCATTATCGATATATCGCGTTGAAACTGTCGATATAAATATCGATATTTTCATCTACTTGGAACCCTATGTAGCCCTACCCTTGGCGGTCCGATCGTATCCTTAGAAGTAGGCACCGAGAAGGACCGTTGCGTTTTGAATAGCATCCTAGCCGACGTCTAAAAGCATGCAAAAGCGATTCGCCACACATCAGTGATACGGCACACAAACAAAACATTACACAGTGTATTAGTGTGAAAAATGATATAAAACGCAAGCCGAGGGACATTTAGTTAACATATACGAACGATACAATGAACCAATTCAACCAATCCGAGAAACAGTTGCGTGAAAGAACACAGTATGATGTATTATGGATCGTTAGAGGTGGTCCTATGATACTGAAAGACAAAATAGTTAAGACATAATACGTTTTATGGCAGGTGGAAGTGAACGTCTATAGTAATATAAAGCCCTACTAAAGAAAAAGGAAAGCCTATGTATGACACTCGTCAAAATAACCTTTGGAAAAAATTATTAATGCGAATTCTATACATTTCGTTATTACGACTCTTTGTCGTTCGCGGAGACTAGGTAATCTAATATATAAAAATGTCGGTGTTTGTTATCGAACTCCTCCGAAACGGCTTGACCAATTTTTATGATTTTTTTTTCTCTATATTCGGTAGGTCTGAAAATAGGTCATAGGCTATTTTTTATACCCCTAGGTGATAAGAAATAATTTATATAAAAAAAAAACCTTTGCTGGGTCAGCTAGTAATATATATTATATAAACATTATGCGTTTACTTCTTTAATTTTACTGAAATAAGGTTTGAAAATAGAATTTTTTTTTTTAAATTTGGTTTTAATAATATTGTAAATGGACTCATTAAAAGGGGCCCTTACGCATTACGGGTATTTTTGTAACACCGTATATAGATGACGGCGAAAATCATAACCCTTTTTTGGGATCCATCGCAGTCGGATAATAAGGAGTATAATGACCTGATTTGTTCCCATTAGAGGAAATCTTTCACTAATAGAAAGCTACACTACCCCTGATTGACATAGTTATTTATTCAGTTGAAAGGTGTATGCGATAAGAAGATACGTTTTTTTAAGCATATTTAAAGACAATAAATAAAAAAATCAGTATTTATTGTGTTTAAAAATAAAAAAGTCTCCTTTGTGGCTAATTAGATATTTTCCATATTTTTCTTCACAACATACTAAAAACAGCACTTTTCCACTCTGTATTTATTAATTAAATTCTTTGCTTTAAAAACTTCCATCTGCCATAGAGAAAGTCAACTAAAGAATAAACATACTAATAACTACGTTCAAATGATTGGAAGAAACATGTCACAAACAATGTCAAACTTCATGAATGGCATGTCAAATCAACACACATAAGCCGTCATCTCTGTTAAATTAAGTTATATTTTGCTAAAAAGCCGATTTTTATAAAGTCTATATGGGAAAGCATCAGACACAAAAAACACGATAGACACCATAAACTTCAAAATTACTCAACTGCAAAGTATTTCCGAAATCGGATTTGTACTAAAATTCCACATCACGTGACAACTTTCGATTTTCAAAACGCCATAGACCAGAGGCCGTATTGTCTATCGCGCAGGCGCTTGCTATAACTTTCACCATCTCTTTCTGTTAACAGCTTATACCGTTTGACAGAAAGAAATACCTAGTGATAGCAAGCGCCGCTCGTTAGACCTTAAGCGTACACAAATTATTGAGCTCCTTAATCAATCAATAACTTTTGGTTTAGTACGTCAACTGCAAAAAGATTGACACTGTCAAAGTTACAGTTAACATTAAGGTCGCTTAGACGTCTTGTAACTTTGGCTACATCGATCTTTTTATGGTGGACTGCACCGATTTTTAAAATAATGCACATCGGCAATCTTCAGTTTCAGAATGTATTTCGATTGAAACACGAACGCTCGTGGATAAGGAAGGTCGCGATACAATTAACTAGCTCAAACTTTCCCACAATAGACTCGTATCTGTTTTAAAATTAAAATAACTTGATGCCATTCCTCACTAAACATTGAAATACTTTTTACTTCGCAATTCACTTAACTAGCACACGATTCAATTGATTTATTCCAGTAAAACACGGGGTTATTATTGTACTCATATATCTGATAATCGTCCGATGGATGCTGCAAAGCGACAACATGTTAACCCACACAAACATCGTTTTGAGTAAATGGCCGCTAAACTCAACTAATTTTTGCTTTCTTCGGCATCGTGAAGGTGCAAGTCACATAACTCGTTTTTGGAGTCCCGTACGCAAAAGGTGCTAACGGGACATAAGACTCCACTGTCTGTCTGTCCATCTGTCACAAGGCTCTTATCTTGAACCGTAACAGCTAGACACTTGAAATGTTCACTGATTATGTATTACTGTGACCGCTCTATAACAACAAATACAAAACTAACTCTTACTTAACTAATCTTGTCGACTGTTAGAAAATTTAATTTGAGATTTTCGAATGGTATTTTCGACTGATGTTATTTCAATAATCAACCCCATTAGCGCCGTGTTCAAACGATTATCCGATATATTGATACGTGAATAACCGATCGTTTTGCATTAATAAGTATAAATCACACGGTATACTTTTCTATATAAAAATCTAGTGATTTTTTTTGTATGAAAACTGATCGCTCAAAGCCAATCCACTTAGCAGTTACTTTGTCGCACTGAACAACAATATTGAAACGGTTTGAAATATTTCAAATCATTAAGAGTGACAAAGTACTACGGGGTAGGCTCCAATAAAGTGTAGAATCGACATGTCTTCATAATTGTCACATTTTTTGACTGAACAGTATTCGTACGAAAAAACTTCAAAACCGTTAGGCATTCCGTAGACCAAAAGTATACCAAAATACTTTGGGTAAATAAATACTTTGCATGGGCGACCGCTACAAAAATACATCCGTCTTTTTCTAACATCAAGCTTCTGATGGCTTTTATAGCGGAGTGAGAGAGACATTTGAGTCCTTAGCGGCTTACTTACAGAATAAACGTTTCGAATAAGTCGTTTCGCACACGGCGTCGTAGCGTAAACCTATCGTAATATGCGCGTACCACCGGAGTCGTATCGCTCGTTTAGCACCACCCAGGGGTCACGTGTAGGGTCTCGAAGGTAAACCTACGGAAGCGAGCGATTACAACACCCTACATTTCAACTGCGATCGAAAACGATACGTCTACGCGACGATTCGTTTGTAGAACACTGCAGAGTCGCAACGATACGCTTACGATACGACTACGCTTAGGGCCTTCGCCCACGGCGACTTTTTGTGGCGATGCAGTAGCGATGCTGTCGCGCGTTCGCATAGATACAGTCGCGATGCGGTCGCTAGCTGTGTGCCCTCGCCCACATAACACGATTCAGTCGCGATGCAAACGTGATACCGTCACGCTTCTGTCGCGATGCAAACGCGGTTCTCCACTATCGCGGCACCCGCCCTCCGTTCCCTCCCCGATGTCGTCCGACACGGTCGCGCGTTTGCATCGATACAGGTAAAGGAGACATATCTATTCTGTTGTGGTACTGGTAAATTTAGATATGTTTTTTAAATTTGTTGTATTTTTTTTTTTTAAAAGTACCTATAGAGAAATAAATAATAATAAATATTTTTCCTTGTTCAGGTGGCGAAACTCTTTCGTTGCCTGTAGTAATTTTCAGGTGTCAAAAAATTAAATCTCGTCAATTTTTGTAAGTGTTAAAAAACGCGCGACAGCATCGCCACAAAAAGTCGCCGTGGGCGAGGGGCCTTACGACTCGTGTGCAAAGGGGTTAAGTCTCCAATTCCGAGTTCTGTGTTGGACAGAGACAAACATAGTTTTGGGGCGGTCGACATTGCAAGTTCGAGCGGACGAGCTGATTTTTATAAAGATAGCATGAATGTTACCTGATGCGGCATGTTGATGAAGTGTGGGCTGTGGCCCCCGCTACTAGACTGCTGCATAGTTGGCGATTTACCTGCACATATAAATAAATAAATAAATAAATAAATAAATATAAATAAATATCACAGGACAATTCACACCAATTGACCTAGTCCCAAAGTAAGCTAAGCATAGCTTGTGTTATGGGTACTAGGCAACGGATAAACATTCTTATATAGATAGATACATACTTAAATACATATTAAACACCCAAGACCCGAGAGCAAACATTCGTATTTTTCATACAAATATCTGCCCCGACACGGGAATCGAACCCGGGACCTCGAGCTTCATAGTCAGGTTCTCTAACCACTAGGCCATCTGGTCGTCTAAAATATCACATATAAAACTAGCATTTACTTTCGGCTTCGCGCGTAAACTCCCATTTAAGATCCTTCTGGCTTTCATCCCCGACTTCTTATATCCCATCGTGTTTGGGCTCATTTGATCTGTCTTGATGAGTAGTTTAAAACTGTACAAAGAAAAGTATAGTCAGCAATGAAAGCTTGTCACAAGAATAAAATTTTTGAAAAAACTTATTTATTTATTTTGTGAATTTTTCCCCTTCGAATGTTTTTGCGTCTAAGTGTACTAAACACCCTAAATTTTTGCATTTATAAAAGAACTAGCTGTTGCCCGCGACTCCGTCCGCGAAGAATAAGGGTAAGTATAAATAATAGTTTAAAAAAACTAAAAAACACGCTTTAAAAAATAAAAAATAAATTTTAATAAATTTCAATTCACTATTCTTATAGTGCAGTAAAAAATCTTAATAAGCAATTATTATATTGTTATATCCCGATCAAAATTTGTAAACAATTCTAAATATTGATAAAATAAATAATAATAGTTTAAAATATTTTATTGTAAAAAAAGCGTGGGGTGCATGGTGTCAATTGTCAAGGATTATCATTTTGATAACATCTTAAAAAGCACCCCACGCTTTTTTACAATAAAATATTTTAAACTATTATTATTTATTTTATCAATATTTAGAATTGTTTACAAATTTTGATCTGGATATAACAATATAATAATTGCTTATTAAGATTTTTTACTGCACTATAAGAATAGTGAATTGAAATGTATTAAAATTTATTTTTTATTTTATAAAGCGTGTTTTTTAGTTTTTTTAAACTATTATTTATTTTCTGTTTTTTAGTTGCATTTTTTTTCTTTCTAACTTTACCCCCTCACCTACAACCCCCAAACCCCCTAAACCCAACCCCCCAACATCCCCCACCCCATTTCCCCAAACCCCACACCCTTACCCCCAATCCCCTAAACCCCCCTTACCCCCTCCTCATTTTACAAACCCCCGAACCACCTAAACCCAACCCCCCTAACACCGAACCCCCATACCCCCGGAAACCCACCCTCCCCCCCACCCCCACTCCCCCCACACGCCACCTGCCCCCCCCAGCCCACCCCTCCTACACCCCCACCCCGCCACCTACCGCCCCCCTTCCAGTTCCATCATCAAACCCTTGTTACCATCTAGGCCTCTTACCCCCTCCCCATTTCCCACAACCCCCCAAAATCACTTACCCCCGAACCCCCAACACCCCCACCCTATTTCCCGTAAACCCCCCCCCCATCCCCTAACCCCAACCGCCACACCCTAACACCCAACCCTCTAAACCCCCGACCCCCTTACCCCATACCCCATTCCCCCCCCAAACCGCCACCTACCCCCCTTCCAGCACCATCATCAGACTCTTGTTACCATCTAGGACCAAAGTACTCGTCAAAACGAATCAAACGAGCCCAAACTCGATGGGGTTGTTTCGTTTTATTGTGGAGTGCCTTTGGCCATCTTCCAGCTCCATCATCAGACCCTGGTTACCATATGGGATCAAAGTGCTCGTCAAGACGAATCAAACGAGCCCAAAATCGATGGGGTTGTGTCGTTTTATTGTGGAGTGCCTTTGGCCATCTTCCAGCTCCATCATCAGACCCTGGTTACCATATGGGATCAAAGTGCTCGTCAAGACGAATCAAACGAGCCCAAAATCGATGGGGTTGTGTCGTTTTATTGTGGAGTGCCTTTGGCCATCTTCCAGCTCCATCATCAGACCCTGGTTACCATATGGGATCAAAGTGCTCGTCAAAACGAATCAAACGAGCCCAAACTCGATGGGGTTGTGTCGTTTTATTGTGGAGTGCCTTTGGCCATCTTCCAGCTCCATCATCAGACCCTGGTTACCATCTGGGATCAAAGTGCTCGTCAAGACGAATCAAACGAGCCCAAACTCGACGGGATTGTGTTGTTTTATTACATAGTTCCTATGGCCACCATCCAGCTCCATCATCAGATCAGCTCCATGTTACAATAATATTGCATTGTCATCCAATTTACACATATGTGCAAAATTTCAGCTCAATCGGAAACCGGGAAGTGGGTCAAAATCGCGCCCTAAGGAGTCGGTTACAAACAAACATACATACAAACAAACATACAGGTGAAGCTAATATAAAGCGTGTAAAAAATAGCCTACAACCTGTTGTCAAACCTACCAAATATATTAATAGAGAAAAAATTTGATAAAAATCGGTCAAGCCGTTTCGGAGGCGTTCGATAACAAACACCGTAACTGCCGCAACCAATTGAATGTATTTAATTTTTTTTGCATTGGGGTGAACTTTTTTGGGCATTTTGATTGCAAAATCGATTATTATTCTGAAATATGTACAATTATTTTCGTTTTGTTTACATCGGTGACATTCAATGACTTCCAAAGTCTGTTGTCAAAAAAATCATTGCCATTAAAATAAATTAGTTCAACTGAAAATCCGCAACATAGCGAGGGCTAAATAGGAACTTGTCATGCTTTAATATGTAGGTCAGTGCTTAAAGAGCTTTACAGACTGCAATGCAGGATAATGAATGGATTTCTTTTTCCCTGAATGGCAACACTGGCATTAGATCGCTTGATTTTGGCTCGAAATTCGAACTTGTGATTTTATTTTGCTTAATATACGAAATGTATACACCCAATATCATATTTTCGCAAGTTTATCGCAATTCCCAAGGTCAAAGAATCGAATTGCTTTAAAATTCCAAAGAAATAATGCGTTGTTTGGGAGAAACGTGTCAAAATGGTGTTATAGAGCGCCATCCTGCTCTGTCTCGTTTTTTTTATCCCGTTCTGGCCGTTCACTTTTATATTATAGATAAAGAGAAGACGAGTAAGACTGTTACCTCCATTAAGCCGCGGTGGCCTAGTGGTTTGACCTATGGTCTCTCAAGCAGAGGGTCGTGGGTTCTAGTCCGGGCTCGCACCTGAGTTTTTCGAAATTTACGTGCGAAATTACATTTGTAATTTACCATGAGCTTTACGGTGAAGGAAAACATCGTGAGGAAACCTGCATATACCTGAGATGAAATTAAATGGTGTATGTGAAGTTCCAAGTCCGCACTGGGTCCGCGTGGGAGCTGCCCAAGCCCTCTCATTCTGAGAGGAGGCCTGTGCCCTGCAGTGGGACGTATATAGGCTAGCAAGATGATGATGTTACCTCCATGAGCTGAAGAAATGGCCGCCTGGTCCAACACGTCCCAGGACTTCTGTCGTCGGCTGTGGCACGAGGAGTTGCTCGATGATGACGGCTGGATCAGCATTGAGGACTGAAAACAAATATAATAATCGGTCAAGTGCGAGCCGGACTCTTACATGAAGTATTCCGTACCTCCGTACAATCTATACTAATATATAAAGCTGAAGAGTTTGTTTGTTTGTTTGTTTGTTTGTTTGAACGCGCTAATCTCAGGAACTACTGCTCCGATTTGAAAAATTCTTTCAGTGTTAGATAGCCCATTTATCGAGGAAGGCTATAGGCTATATATCATCACGCTAACACCAATAGGAGCGGAGCGGAGCGGAAGAATGTTTCCAAATCGGGGGTTTTTGAAGTAAAACTTCTATATATCGGGATCTACTGCTCCGATTTCAAAAATTCTTTCAGTGTTAGATAGCCCAGTTAGATAAGGCTGGTTGGGAGCGGGTGGGGGGCGAGTTGGGAGCGGGTTGGGGGCGGGTTGGTTTATTATGAAGTTTCACTTCTTCCGGAAGGATCTAAGGAGAGCCATAATTGATGAAAAAGCAAATTGGATAAATAATAAGCTGCCCAAATTACTAATTCCACGCGGACGGAGTCGCGGGCAAAAGCTAGTGTTTTGATAAATTAATAACTATATATAAATTAAAAATTTTAAAAACCCCCAACGCAATTTGGTCGCACATATGTTTGAAAGTAAAGTAAATGCCCATTATGCGTCTAAGCTCCTTTCCGCAGCTTACAAAATAGCGGATAACTTTGAAACGGCTGGACCAATTTCGATGTAACATGTCTAAGAACCATCGCCAAGAAATCTGCTTTCTATTTAAAAAAAACCGCAACCAAATCGGTTCGCCCGTTTAAGAGTTATGATGCCACAGACAGACACACAGGTAAAAAAGTGTGGTAGAAGGCTAAAAGTAGATGCATTCTTTAATGAAAATGTAACTTTTTAGCACTATTCAGCATGCAAAATAAATAAAAAACCGGCCAAGTGCGAGTCGGACTTGCGCACGTAGGGTCCCGTACCATTATCTATAAAAACGAAAAAAAAAAGACGTTGTTGTATGGGAGCCCCCATTAAATATTAGTTTTATTTTAATTTAATTATTTATTTTTAAAGTAGATATATAAATAAACATTCTGTGAATATTTCAATTGTCAACCTGCTGCCGTTATCAATATCGACCAAAAACGAGCAAAAAAATCACGTTTGTTGTATGGGAGCCCCCTTAAATATTATTCTATTCTATTTTTTAGTATTTGTTGTTATAGCGGCAACCGAAATACATCATTTGTATAAATTTCAACTGTCTAGCTATCACGGTTCATGAGATACAGCCTGGTGACAGACGGACGGACAGCGGAGCCTCAGTAATAGGGTCCCGTTTTTACCCTTTGGGTACGGAACCCTAAAAAACCAGCCAAGTGCTCGTCAGACTCGTACCGAGGGACTATCGCGATGGCCATCGTATTACACCCCCAACCGAATAAAGCGGTAATATGAAATGCCTTAGTTTGTAAACTAACCTTTATCCCTTCCCTTCCTTTGAACGACCGCTTTAGCCTAGTTGGTAGTGACCCTGCTTACGAAGCAAGAGGTCCTGGGTTCAAATCCCGGTAAGGGCATTTATTTGTGTGATGAGCACGAATATTTGTTCCTGAGTTATGGATGTTTTCTATGTATTTAAGTATTTATTTATCTATACATATAAGTATGTTTATCCGTTGCTCAGTACCCATAACACAAGCTTTGCTAAGCTTACTTTGGGACTAGGTCAATTGGTGTGAATTGTCCCATGATATTTTTTTTTTATTGATATTTATTATCCGGTCGCTTTATGGCTTATTTTGTAAACTAAGTCATTTCATATTACCGCTTTATTCGGCTGGGGGTGCGGTATAGTGCAAGCATAACGAGGACGGTGGTACCTGATGGTAGTCCACCGACGGGCAGTAGTGGTCACAGTTGTCGGGCAGCCACTTGGGCAGCGAGTGCTTCACGTGGCACCTGGATCGGACCTCCTCGCTCACGCACACCAACGCTGGAAAAAGGTGTTGCCATTGGAAAATAAATCCAGGATACTAATATTATAACTACTTATAAATTAAAAAAAATAAAAACCCCCAACGCAACGCAATTATGTCACTCGTTAAGTCGATGCCCGTTATGCGTTATGAACAAAACATTCACAAAACAAAAATGAAACCAGGCGGTCACCTATCAAGTACTGACCGCGCCCGACGTTGCTTAACCTCTGTGATCGGACGAGAACCGGTGTTTTGTCAAATATCTTGAAAACGGTGCATCCTACGGCAAAATCAATGAAATTTTCATCCCCCCTTTAATACCCCCGCACCCCCAGCCCGGCAACGCCACTCAACCCCCCACCCCGCGTTAAATATTACCCGAGCGTTAGTACTAAGATTGTACATCCTGGCGCGCGCTGCTCTCTCGTACATTCTGGCGTTCACTGCTCTCTCTTGTACGGGACTATATGTACGGGACATGCACGTACATGCACGTTACATTGCGTCATCCGTTTTCGTGCGTGCAGCCGGCGTTCATCGATTTATTAGACGTTGTCACGTCAAAAAATCCGATGGTGACGATTGATGGGTCTCGGGTCAGTACCTGTGAGGTAGGCGACGGTGACGGGCGTGGCGCGGAAGCGGTCGGCGCGGCGTCTGGCTGCCACGGCCAGCAGCGCGGCCAGCACGCGGCAGGTGCGCGACACGCTCGCGGCCGCCGGGTGCCGGAAGCCCTTCAGCAGGTGCCCGACCAGCGCGAAGTGGAAGTTGGACCGGAAGCTGGGACAAACACGGTCACAATAGGCTACTTTCCTAACTAGTCAGTCTTTTAGATTATCAAAAAATATTGGACACGTATTTTTTATTTTGTCAATTAAACAAAAAATTACGAAGATATGGCGCGTTGAAGTTTCGCGTGACGTCACTTGTTCCTACACTTTGTATGAGCGTTTTAGGAACAAGTGACGTCACGCCTCGTCACGCGGAACTTCAACGCGCCATATCTTCGTCATTTTTTGTTTAATTGTCAAAAGAAAAATTACGTGTCTAATATTTTTTGATAATGTAAAATACGGACTAATAAGAATTATTATTTTTTTACCTAGGAAACATCCCTATTACAAACACTCAAATCAATTTACAATGCATATGCTCGTCAATGGTGTTATTCCATGCCTGTATCCGGTAATTCCCAAAGTGGTCCACGTGGACCCCCAGGGGTCCACGGGAGACTCGACGGGATTTAGTTTTAGATCCAACGGACATCCAGGCGGGGGGAGCGTCTTCATCCTTATGTGGTTAGTATTCCAGTGGCCCGTACGAAGCGCTTCGCGTCATCCTTCCTAATGCGAACTGCTAAAGAATGGAATTCGCTCCTGTCGTCTGTATTTCCTGATAAATACAACCTAGGTCTCTTCAAGGCTAGAGTGAATAGGCTGTTACTGAACCAGTGAGGTACACCTTTGGCCTCATCTACACTTTTCATCAGGTGAGATAGTGGTCAATCACGGGACAGTTTTATGTAAAAAAAAAAAAAAAATCTTCATATTTTTGTTGAGTTTTGGGAACATGGTACAAATGTAGCTGCAAGGGGTCCACCGGAACCAGCTAAATTTTGAAAGTGGTCTATGAGAAAAAAAGCTTGGGAAACTATACCGTAGATGTAGTGTTTGTGGTAGTATCTATACATAAATAGATACACGCTGTCTCGGGCACACCACAACAGGGTGCCGCGTCAGTCACACGAGAGCCACGGGCGAGAGCGGACGCGAGTCATTGCTGTGTGTGAGTGGGCGAGCGAGCCAGTGTATCCACCCCTTGAGGATAACGTGGGTAACGGATCCTACAGTATGTATAGTGGTTGTCTGGAAGAGATCGCTTTTTAGCGATAAGACCGCCTATTGTCTACCTGAATTTTTATTTTTGTAATGTTACTGTACTGTTTTAGGTGATCAATAAAGAATATTTGTATTGTATTGTATTGTATGTATACTAAATGACAATGGCCTATATTGTTCTTAAGGGAGTTATGGATTTACGTACAGTTTTTCCTTCCAAGGGAGTTCTAACTTTAGTTTTAAAATTTGCAAACAAGTTAGTTGGTATGTCATTTCAGACTAAGGAGGTTTCAAGTCAGCCAACGTTTCATTTATATGTTTAAAACTTAGCTAAAACCCAATTTTATTACACAAAACTTATCTACGCTTCATAAAACTTCGTTATTTCTATATTTAAATTTATATCAAATAGTTTTGCAATAATTTTAGTATGTATATTTTAACATGTTGGCAGAATCTGGCCGTATGGCCATTCAAATTCTAAACACAGTTTACATTATCTATGGTAGATGATTTGAAAAAAGTGACAATCTGTATTGGCGGGTAGCCATTATTTATTCAATTTAAGTGTTTAGAGACAAAATAATTTTATTTTTGGATTTTTTTTCCTCGCAGTGTGATGAAAATCATTGTTTGTATCACGGGCAGTAAGGGGATTGCAAACTCGAGACATTAAAAGCCCTTCGCCTTCGGCGTTAGGCTTCTAATAGGCACTCGTTAGTAATCCCCTACTTACGACCCTTGATGCACAATGTACTATTCAATACTAGATGAAAAAACCCACCTGTATAATTCCCGTTCCCATGGAAATTCCGGTAAAATATATATCCTATGTCACTCGCGGAACTGAGACGAATCTAATGACTCCTCACACTTCAAAATCCATTGAGCCGTTCAGGCTGCGGGGCGTGCCAAAGAATGATATATACATAAATACATACATACGCTCGAAAATCATAACCCTCCTTCGACAGTCGGGTGAAAAGAACGTATAAACGGTCGCGCTACTAAGTGACAAATGCGAGTGCGGAGTGCGAATGCGAAGTAAAGTGTTATACCTCGCCGCCCACACCTCTCCCGGCCCCCTTTGTCGTCATACCCCCCCCCCCCTCCCAGCCCCTGTACCGCGCGGGCGAGGACGCATTTAAACGGTTTAGCTATAATCCCGAACTTGTAGGAATATATGTTATTTCTAAGAAGAACTATATACCGTGAAAGAGCATAGCCACGGGCGTGAGCTAGTATTGATTTTTTATGCATACCTTAATCCTACAGCATGGTCCATCTGTTTGAAGTGCCACTCCAGAGGATCTCTGGTCTCCATCATAACTTGTTCTAACGTCTGGAACGCAAACAACGAAAACAAACTTAGTAGTGTAAATAGCCAATTACTGGCCACCCTTCAATAACTGGCCCTCTCATACTGAAAATGAACTCTGTTCCCCTACAAACAGAATTCAATTTAGTACAACGTGGCCAGTTATTGAAGGGTGGCCAGTGATTAACACATTATACTAAAAAAAAGCGGCCAAAATTCAAGATCCAGAGTTCACGGGAAGTACCCTGTAGGTTTTGATTCCCTTTGCGGAAATTTGCGGCATAAATGGCTGTATCTTTTGATTGCGTTGGCTTAGAAGTTTGATTTTTTCACAGCTCCAAGGGACAGTAGATCTGAGTATTTGATATAAATTTTAGCTTGACACCTCCACGCGTTCCTGAGAAAAAGGGTCTTGACAGACGGACGGACGGTCGGACAACAAAGTGATCCTATAAGGGTTCCGCTTTTTCCTTTCGAGGTGCGGAACTCTAATGAATTCTATTACCGGTGAATAGAGTGCATATTTAGTATTGACCAGTTATTGACGGTTTACCCTATTACTACACAGAACGTACGTGATTTGACATATAGTTTCTCAAGCAGAGAATCGTAGGTTCGAGCCTGGGCTCGCACCTCGTGAATTTTCGTTTTTTTTTTGTGCCAAATTACATTTGAAATTTACCATGAGCTTTGCGGTGAAGGAAATCTTGACCCGTACATACATACATTGCAAGTTAGTATAGTTGCTTGTAAAATGAATAATAACGGAGTTTTATGATATGCATGTAGATAAAATTACGTATGTGACTGTGCATAATCAGGAATTAAAACACTCGTGTGACTTTATGAAACTCATCTTCGGTTCGTTTCATAAAACCACACTCTTGTATAAGTGCCTCTCTAATGAGAATCTCATTACTACTTATGGAGTGAGTACTAACCTTGCTTTCGAACTGGCCCTGCGAGTCAAGAGTGTGCAGATTTTGCTCCATCAGTGCTAAGCCAGCAGCGTATAGCGTTGGATCGTCCAGTTGTAACACTGACAGCGCCACCCAAAACAGTGCCGTGTGAATTGGGGACTCCTGTGAATTAAAAATTATATATATGTATTACAAAAAAAATATCACGGGACAATTCACACCAATGGTCCTAGTCCCAAAGTAAGCAAAGCTTGTGTTATGGGTACTAGGCAACGGATAAACAGATAGACGGATAGATATTAGATATGAACTAAAACAATTACTTTGCTCACCCGCGACCTTACAATAGTTACGTTTATGCAAGAAATGTGCGTTCATGCAGTTCCTCCACCTCCACACTGTACGAACACACACAAATCACATAAACCCAACCATCACCACCACCAAGCTACACTGACGCGTTTCGAACTCAACCAGAGCTCATCTTCAGAGTTACCACAACCGTATGCTATGCTACCAAACGTTAAACTAACAAACCAAAACAAATGTTTTAACTTGTCACTGTAACTTCTCAAGTACCCACTTTATTTTTCTTATTCTCAAACTACCCCACAAAAATTAACTTTTATTGACATATTTAAAACTACCTTGAATTTTTTTGTTTATTTATTTATAAGGCATATTTAATTAATACTAACTGTTCAAATTCGACCCAAGCCGCAGTAAAGGAGAAGATACTAAATTTACCTGTTCATTATTATTCGTTCGTTTATTTCTTGCATAAACGTAACTATTGTAAGGTCGCGGGTGAGCAAAGTAATTGTTTTAGTTCATTAATATGGACCTCCGCAAAGTAACGCCTGATTCAATAAATTAGATATTAGATACTTACCTAAATACATATTTCCGTTCTTTGCACACCCCTACATCTATAATGTGATAAGCAAGACACTGGTGGACATAAAAAAATGGGGGCCTGGCCGTGTGAAGAGATCTGTGGGGGAGTGGCTGAAGAGGCTAACATATTTAGAAACGGAGAACTTGTTCTCCTCAAATAAGTAGGTCAACACACACGCGCGCAAACACACACACACACACACACACACACACACACACACACACACATACCATACTTTTATATTGTGGCATTGGCAGCAATTATTTGGGGTGAGGGTTATTGTTATTATTATTATTATTATTTCTGCAAATTTTTCTTCCTCTTCTGTTAAACTGTTAATATACCCTTTAAAGCACTATGCACTGTAATTCGTTTCTGTTTGGAATACCAACTCTTCAGGGTGCCCAAGATACAGGCACTGCCTAGTTTGGGGCCTGCTGACAATGTATTTATGTTACTGTTTCAGCATCAATAAATATATTTCATTTTCATTTTTTTCATATTTAATTTCATTTCATATTAAACACCCAAGACTCGAGGACAAACATTCGTATTTTCCATACAAATATCTGCCCCGACCGGGAATCGAACCCGGGACCTCGAGCTTCGTAGTCAGGCTCTAACCACTAGGTCATTTGGTCGTCAAAGTAATGTAGTCTCATGGGTTAAAACGATCATCATCCATAATTTCAAAAACAGCAAAAATATTATACTGTTTTAACTTTCGTGATTTTCACTCATAATTACTAAACTAAACGGGACTTATCACGCAATAAATATTTATTTTTCTCAAACATGCTATGAAATATTGACGTTATGTTCCTTATAATACGCCACGAACTGTCACGTTGCAGGTGCGGCTAGACGAGAGGTCAATAATGGAATTTCATACAACATTGCTGGCCAAGGCCAGCAAAGTGATCGTCTATTGTTTTATGTGACACAGCACCATGACGTTTAATAGGTCGACGTGGTCGACGTGGATGGATGGATGGACGGACGGATGGACGGACGGAGGGATGGATGGATGTTGATGGATGGATGGATGGATGGATGTTGATGGATGTTGATGGATGTTGATGGATGTTGATGGATGTTGATGGATGTTGATGGATGTTGATGGATGTTGGTTGATGGATGTTGATGGATGTTGGTTGATGGATGTTGATGGATGTTGATGGATGTTGGTTGATGGATGTTGATGGATGTTGGTTGATGGATGTTGGTTAATGGATGTTGATGGATGTTGATGGATGTTGATGGATGTTGATGGATGTTGGTTGATGGTTGTTGATGGATGTTGATGGATGTTGATGGATGTTGGTTGATGGATGTTGATGTATGTTGATGGATGTTGATGGATGTTGTTGGATGTTGATGGATGTTGATGGATGTTGATGGTTGTTGATGGATGTTGATGGATGGATGGATGGATGGATGTTGATGGATGTTCTTGTTCATGGATGTTGACGGATGTTGATGGATGTTGATGGATGTTGATGATGTTGTTGGTGATGGTGATGGTGATGGTGATGGTGATGGTGATGATGATGGCGGTGATGATGGTGGTGATGATGATGATGATGCATGTTTGAGAAAAACTCTATACAAGCCTTGGCCACGAACAGGGATTACCGGCTTCGTATCTCTAGATGGCCTCGTTAACACTCGGCCATCTATAACTACTCGGCCGGCAATCCCCTATTTCGCGGCCGCTGCAGTAATGTACTATTATATATGCAATTTCTTCTTCGAAGTCCGCGTCAGTACACACAGCAGCACATGACATTTTATTTGGTTTGTGATAGCGATAGGAGTAGATAATTATTAATTTCTCAACATTCTCTGGGAGTAGACTGTTTCGTTTATCACCTGACCTAAAATTCTATATTAAATATGTTTTTTCAGACGGCAGGATAGCCTAGTTGTTAGAGAAACCTAACTACGAAGCTCGAGGTCCCGGGTTCGATTCCCGGTCGGGGCAAATATTTGTGTGAAAAATACGAATGTTTGTGCTCGAGTCTTGGATGTTTAATATAGAATAGAATAGAATAATTTTATTTCAGGCTGCATAGGCCCATATAAAAAATACCTTAAAGACTAACATACATATTTATATTATACTTAATTAACAACTTAATTTTTAACACGAGAAGTCTGTGAAGTGGGCGCTTTCGCGGAATATGTATTTAAGTATGTATTTATCTATATAAGTATGTTTATCCGTTGCCTAGTTAGTACCCATGGTACAAGCTTTGCTTAGTTTGGGACTAGGTCAATTGGTGTGAATTGTCCCGTGATTTTTTATTTTATTTTATTTAGTGGACAGTTTTTTTCTCCTATTGCACACTATCGATATCGATAATAAATTGGTTCTAACACTAGGTTGATTGCGACAGTCTTATATTTTGCGAAAATTCCGATCTCTCTCTGGTTATAATTTATCTATATATATAAAAATGAATCCCTATTTCCCTTGGTCACGGCATCACGCATGAACGGCTGGACCGATTTCACTAATTCTTTTTTTGTTGTGTTCGTCATTGTCAGGAGAAGGTTCTTATGAAAGAAAAAATTAAGAAAATTGCGTGGAAAATTAGAAAATATAAGAAAAATTACCGTCCATAATAACTTTTCTAATGTAACCTTATGGCGTTTGACATAACTGCCAGTCGTTTGACAGTTGGCGTGATTAACAGAATACGATCGTTTAAATTAAATGTACGGGTCGAAATTTTATTCATAAAACTAGCGACGCGCCCCGACTTCGTGTGGGTGTAGTTTGGGGAAAAAGAGGTAAATATATAAACTTACCACCTTAAATTATAGACTTTCTTTATTTTTCACACCTATTTTTCAAAGTTACACCCGTGCGAAGCCGGGGCGGGTCGCTAGTAATATACAAAAATGAATCCCTATTTCCCTTGGTCACGGCATCACGCGTGAACGGCTGGACCGATTTCGTTAATTCTTTTTTTGTTGCGTTTGTTATTGTCAGGTGAAGGTTCTTATGAAATTTTTTTTAGGAAAAAGACAACGGGGGCGAAGCCGCGGGCAACAGCTAGTTTATAATACATACAGCGTAGGACCGGCGAACTTTGGGGGAGGCCTATAATCAGCGGACCTCTTTCGGCTGAAATGATTATGGAACAGTAACGTACCGGGTATAGAAGGGGCTGTAATCTCGTCAGGCACATTATGAGCGCCTCCAGTAACGCCAGATCGTTGAAGGACTCCAGGGCTTTTACTAGAATCCGTAACAACTGCTTCATATCGTCGTCGGTTACGTTTTTACCTGGAAATTAATAAGTAATGTTCATTTTTTACTAATAGGATCAGTTATTACGATCGGTAACCATTTGAGAACTGAAAGAACAAAAAGAGAAGAGTTTAAATATTTTCTCAGCTTTTAAAGAGCCTCTTTTTACACAGTTTTTTAACCGATTAAAAAAAGGAGGAGGTTATCAACTCAGTTGTATTTTTTTTCGTTTCACTATTACAGTATAGATTTCTGTTTTAAATGACCCACTGTCGATCGATTGCTTAACAGTAGACATCTTCCAGTCCCCTATTTTACCAACGTGACAATTGTCAGTGACATATGTCGAGAGACTATATTGTACAACTAGCGGGTTCTTGGCATTGAATGTGTTAATAAAAATTATGTTGTGAAACGAGAACATTTTTTCTAGTCGACATGTTTGTAGATTTGTCAGTAAATCTTGACATGAGATCAAAGCTGTGTCAGTCTTGCGTTACAAATATAGTATTTTCAACCGACTTAAAAAAAAGAGGAGGTTCTCAATTCGTCTGCGTGTTTTTTTTATGGTTAACATACGCGTACGCATACGCTTTTATGTCTTAATAATATTCGCATCTAATTCAGGTGCGACAATTGTAGTTGTGGTTGTTGTTGGTGAAATAGGGGCCTGATGATGATATAGTATAGTTGTTTTCACACTTACTAATACATCCAAACACAATGAGCGCTCGCGGTTGCAACGCCGGGTTGAAACAGAACGCGAAGCTCTTCGCTAGAGAAGTCCTGAAAATAAACAATGTTTATTGGTGAACCCACTTTTTAGTGCCACCGGTTGCTATGGTTACACAAATTTAGTCCCTAGGACAACCTAAGCATTTTTCTATGAAACAGTATGAAGTCATAGTGAAAATAAACGGAGCGCTCACGTCTTAAAACGAGTTCAACTCGACATGTTTCGGGCTGATCCGTAGCCCTTCTTCTCGGAGTCGCACGTCACGGCGGCGCCACACGCACACACCGGCACACCAACATGTCGAGTTAAACTCGTTTTAAGACGTGAGTGATCCGCAGTGGCGGGGCGTGAAATTTTTTGCAAGTAAAGCCGTATCAAAAAAAACCTAAAATCCCCATTATACTCGTCTTGAAAGTGCAGTAGTGAAAGAAAAGCGTATGGATGGTAGGTAACTTCAATAGTTTAGCCAACCCGGGGGGAATCGGCTTGTTAGTACCCTTCGCCACTGGTGATCCGTTTATTTTCACTATGAGTGAGTCTCACGGTAGTTTCATGTTTAAAGTATGAAGTCACTTGGACAAATGGCGATAGAGTAAATAACACGTAAAAGACCCACTTACAGAAAAAAGATTTTGATAAAAAAATGGTAGGTTGATCGAAAATTAAAAATACACAATAGCCCATCAATTCTAAGATTTGTAAACTCACCAAGTCTGCAGCCAGTCGCATTCCGGTATATCCCGCATGCAAGCCTCCATTATCTCGAGCAGCGCGTCTGCGATGGTCTCTAACGACTGTAGCGGTAACCTCTCCCGGTCCGAATGGGGCGGGGCGATCGTGGCACTCCCGCTCCCCCCAGAAAGAGAGGTTGATTCTATAGCTGTGTACGAGTGGTCGGAGTACCTGAAATGGAAACAGGGATGATGATACCATCTTACTATAGTACATTACTGGAGAGACCACTAATTAAACCATACTGGACGAGTACGATTTGAAATCCGAGCCGTAGGCGATGATTTCTATGTGGTTGAATCAACTTTTTAGTAGTTGCTATGGTTACACAAATTTAGTCCCTTGGACAACCTAAGAATTTTTCTATGAAACAATATGAAGTGTCACTTGGACAACCGGTTACCAGTCGTTAGTGTGCCGGTTGTAGGGGCTTCTAAAGGCGGTTACAGCGGCAGATTTAACTTTGGAGATGCCAAACATTTGGTAGAACTTCGGCAGCGCGAATTCGTCGAGAGACAGCATTAGGACGCGTTGAGTTTCCTCTGTAATAAAACAATTATTTTGGTCAGTCAGGGAGCAACAGACAGAGCTATGGCCGCATTGGTGTAAATAAAACTTGTGGGTCTTCTCTCTAATATTACAGCCCCAAGCCGTATTTACATTTATCCGACATATTGTGTCGTGACTCGTGACGCATCAAAATAGTATCGGTTCATATGTAAACAATTTCATTGCAATACACTTTATAAAGTAAAAAAAAACATGCAGCATCTCAAGGGTTCTCAATAGTATTTTTTTCGTTTTTTTTTATTTAATACAATTTTTGTACAAAAATAAACAAAAGAAACAAGAGTTACAGTTTACGTACTTTATTTTTTTTCAAAATTGCATTCATAATTTTTAGTAACAGTATTCAAGATTATATTTTTATTTATGAATGTTTCTGACAGAGGCATGTCACCGCGCCGCTGTTAGTTTCTTTATCCGCTTTGGAATCGGGAAAAGCAATGGAGTCCGAATCTATACACTATACAGCCATGTTTCCTCATCCTTGTTTCCACGTAAATGTGTTGAAAAACATTTTACAATGCATATGCTCGGAAAGTGCCCCTTGACGCGAGTCAACATATCTATAGAAAGTTAGTCATCCCGGCACACTTTCGCAAGTGTGAAAAAAAATTGTATGGATTTTACTTTCCACACGCGTGCGGAAAAGTAACTTTTTAAATTGCCAATTCTCAAAAAGTTGTGTCCAAACTAGTGTTAAGACTAGGGAGTTGTGTCTTCATAATTCAGCTTTGCACAAATAAGAAAATGTTTTTAATATTAAAACACACAAATTTTAATTTCGTCAAAAGTTTTGAAATAAAAAATTCAGTACTAAAATAATTCCTTGAGTCCATTTCGGACCGTACGACATCTGCGCTTTCAGTGCGCGCGCATGGCGTAACTTTTTTCCTCGCTTAATGCATTGTAAAATGTTGTATGATATACGTGTCGAAAGTAGGAAATTCCCAACTCATGTCGGCTAAACCAAACTCGCTTCGCTCGTTTGTTTAGATCTCCGCCATTCGTTGGGAATAGCCTACTTTCCGCACTTGTATCATAAATAACTATTTTCTACTCGTTGATTTTAATCTGTCAATTATGTGTTTATAGACAAAATTGCAATCACATACTTTTTAATCTTGGATAGTCTATGGCACTTCGGACTCAACTCAACGACCGCTTTAGCCTAGTTGGTAGTGGCCCTGCCTACGAAGCAAGAGGTCCTGGGTTCAAATCCCGGTAAGGGCATTTATTTGTGTGATGAGCACGAATGTTTGTTCCTGAGTTATGGATGTTTTCTATGTATTTAAGTATTTATTTATCTATATAAGTATGTTTACAATGCATTTGCTCGGAAAGTGCCTCTTGACGCGAGTCAACATATCTATAGAAAGTTAGTCATCCCAGCACACTTTCGCAAGTGTGTAAAAAAATTGTATGGATTTTACTTTCCACACGCGTGCGGAAAAGTAACTTTTTAAATTGCCAATTCTCAAAAAGCTGTGTCCAAACTAGTGTTTAAAAAATAAGACTAGAGAGTTGTGTCTTCATAATTCAGCTTTGCACAAATAAGAAAATGTTTGATGCAACCAAATGAATATTTACTGATAAAATAATAAAACAGATTGTTTTAATATTAAAACACACAAATTTTAATTTCGTCAAAAGTTTTGAAATAAAAAATTTAGTACTAAAATAATTCCTTGAGTCTTTTTCGGACCGTACGACATCTGCGCTTTCAGTGCGCGCGCATGGCGTAACACGAACCAATCATGTAAACCCGTTCGCGCCTGTCAACCAATGAGCTTTCAGTGTGCGCGCATGGCGTAACTCGAACCAATCACGGTTACCTGTTCGCGCCTGTCAACCAATGAGCTTTCAGTGCGCGCGCATGCGTAATACGAACCAATCATGTGTACCCGTTCGCGCCTGTCATGAAAACCCGCCAAAGTACTGTTCATGAGTTCAGTCCGGTGAATTAAGTTTTGTTTATTTAATTAAAATGGAGAGTTCAAGTGATGAACTTACATCAAACTTAACGCCGCCTGGCGTCCTCCACGAAGCACAAATTGCCAGTGACAGCCTATTGCCGACTAAGTCAATGCTGAAATATGTTAATACCTACGAAACTTTTCTTCACTGGAAAGTGAATAAGAAAGCAACATCTTTTTCAGAAAATGTTTTTATGGCATATTTTAATGAAATGTCTTTAAAGTACAAGCCATCAACGTTGTGGTCTACATACTCAATGTTGAAAAGTACTATGAAAGCTAAAAATAACATCGACATCAGCCATTATGTAAAACTAACTGCGTTTTTGAAACGAAAAAGCGATGGATTCAAGTCCAAAAAATCTAGAGTTTTATCTGCGAGCGATGTCCGACGATTTATTAGCGAAGCACCAGATAACAAATATTTGGCGACAAAGGTAACTATTATGATATACTTAAGCTAATAAACATCTCAATATGATCGAATAATCTACGTAGGTACTAGTATCTGCCGATACGTCTGTTCTATTTAAACTAATATTTGTTTGTTGATTGTTTATTTATTGGCTCGTAGGTCTATAGTATTAAGGAACCAATTTTTTTATACAGTTCCATAGCTAAATTATCTCAGATTAATGTGGAGTTTTTTTGTTAATAGCTGATGGTTATTAAATTTAATATACCTATATACTTGGTGGTATTAACAATTACATTGACTTTTTTACAGGTTGCACTAATCTTTGGTATTACAGGAGCGTGCAGGAGACAAGAACTTGCCAACATAACTATGGACAATGTCAAGCAACAAGGGCAAATATTAATCGTAAAAATTCCAGATACTAAAACAAAAATTCCAAGAACATTCGTGATTGAAGGTGAATTTTACGCAATTGTAAAAAAATATGAAGCACTCAGATCTGCAAAATACAAAAGCAATCGCTTCTTCCAGAATTTCCAAAATGGAAAATGCATTAATCAATGCATAGGTATTAATAAATTTGGTTCTATGCCAAAACAGATTGCTGCCTACTTAGGTTTACCTGAGCCAGAGTCATATACCGGGCATAGCTTCAGGCGGACGTCTGCGACTCTGCTTGCTGACTCTGGAGCAAGCCTTACGACCCTTAAAAGGCATGGTGGGTGGAAGTCTAATACTGTAGCAGAGGGTTACATTGAAGATTCGGTAGAAAATAAAAGAAACATAAGTGCTTCAATATCAAGATCAGTAGATTTAAAAATACAAAGTGAGCCGCAGCCGTCTACTTCTAAACAGTCATATTCAACTTGTACCGAACCCCAGCCAACTTCTTCAAAACAACCAGACATGATTTACACGAATCCCCAGCCATCTACTTCTTATGAACATGTCCATACCCACCCGATACAAGCTGAACCGCAGTTGTCTAGAGAAAATCACAGTGAAAATGACAACCCCTCTGACATAACAAACACAAACTTGAGTCAAACAATACAATTAGCGGGAAAAACCATCACATTTAATCTACAAAATTGTACTAATATTAATTTTAATTTTAATAAATAAGTCTCCTTTACCTATTGAATTATAAGTATAGCTTTAAGCATCTGATTTATGTTTAATGTTTAATGTTTGCTGTTTATTAAAGTCTTTATACGTTAATTTAAATATTTTTCCCATAGACGTAAAGTGGGAGTGATTTTTTCTAATTTTGTGTACATTATTATGTAGTATGTATATCTACTAAACTGCATGCTAGTGTAGTAAAGTGTAGTAAAAAATTTAAGCAAATAAATGACACACAATAAGTGAATCACAGCCTCGTTTTTTCCTCGCTTAATGCATTGTAAAACGTTGTATGATATACGTGTCAAAAGTAGGCAATTCCCAACTCATGTCGGCTAAACCAAACTCGCTTCGCTCGTTTGTTTAGATCTCCGCCATTCGTTGGGAATAGCCTACTTTCCGCACTTGTATCATAAATAACTATTATCGTCGTCTAGTACCCATAGTACAAGCTTTGCTTAGTTTGGGACTAGATCGATTTGTGTAAGATTGTCCCCTAATATATTTTTTTTTTTTTTACTATAATGATTATTATTATTTACCTACCTAGGCCAAGTAGTCTCTTTCAGCCACAGACAGGACCGAGAAGTCGAAAGACGGATCCAAAACGGCTGGAAGAGCTATTGGTCAATGAAAGATCTAATGAAGGGCGATCTTCCTCTAACCCTAAAACGGAGACTCGTTGATATGTGTATACTGCCTGTCCTAACTTACGGTGCTCAAACATGATCACTGACGGAGTTACAGAAGACCAAATTGAAGGTTTGCCAAAGAGCAATGGAGCGTAGTATGCTCGGGGTGAAGCGGATTGATCGGATCCGAAACACCTCACTGCGCTCCCAAACACGCATTACCGATGTGGGTGCCAAGGCTGCCAAGCTTAAGTGGGACTGGGCAGGCCACGCCAGCCGCATGGATCCAAATCGGTGGGCTAGGTTAGCCACGGACTGGATACCACAGGATGGATGGCGGCGACGAGGCAGGCCCAGGAGGCGTTGGCGGGACGACCTAGACGTGTACCTCAAAGACTGGAAGGACACCGCTCAATATCGGGATGAATGGCGAAAATGGGGGGAGGCCTTTGCCCAGCAGTGGGACACTTCTTAAGGCTAATTAATAATAATAATAATAATGATTATTATACAACGCTCTAGACGACTATAATAATTTCAAAATTAGAACTTAGTACTTCGATTGAGCGTCGTGAGCGCTTAGTGGAACGCACCCAATGTAAAGTTGGAAATATCTGGCAAATTTGCGTCCATTTGAACACACTAACTTTTTTCTTCTGTTACGTAATTGGCCAATCAGAAACAGTCTTATAACGACGTCTCATTAGTTCTTATTTGTGCTACGAAAATTTAAAAGTTTTGTTTGTTATTTGACGCGAAATCGATGGTGTTAAATAAATAATCCCTAATTCGAATTAAACATGAGTGACAGTGACGAGATTTATGATATTGTTGTCTTATATGGGTTGTTTTATTTGTTTTAATTTAGAAGTGGAAGGTACTATTTTCAAACTTAACCCAATTTACTTTACAAACGGTTATGTATGTACCTCGATAGACGATGATGATGATGATTCGTAGAAAAAGTATTGTATACAATAGCTACATAATTAGCTCTTAAAATCTCGTACCTTACTTAGGTATTTCAGTTCTTTTTAAACTCTTTCTCGCGGCACCTTTCTCGTTCGGAACTCTGTCCTTACTACTCTTAAGACACAATTACTATTGTCAAATTAACTTTTAATGCAATCCCAAAGACAGGCTCACCGGAGAAACTGGGCGTGTTGCAAGTGCACAGCGAGTGTATGATGTTGATGACGAGCCCGTGAGTGGCGGCGCGCATGGAGACCGTCCCCGAGCACACCAGGAAGGTGACCGTGTGGAACAGGTACGGCAGGTGACGCGCCACGTCCAGGCAGTTGTTGAACGAGAGCATCAGCTAAAATTAAAAGCAAGTATTCTCAAAAACCGGCCAAGTGCGAGCCGGACTCGCGCTCGAAGTTTTCCGTACCATTATCTATAAAAACAGCAATAAATCACGTTTTTTGTATGGGAGCCCCCCTTAAATATTTGTTTATTTTAATTTAATTATTTATTTTTAAAGTAAATACATAACTAAATATTCTGTGAATATTTAAAGCGTCTACCTGTTGCCGTTATCAATATCGAGCAAAAAAGAGCAATAAAATCACGTTTGTTGTATGGAAGCCCCTTAAATATTTATTTTAGCCTGTTTTTTAGGGTTCCGTAGTCAACTAGGAACCCTTATAGTTTCGCCATGTCTGTCCGTCTCCGTCTCCGTACCTCCCATAGACGTAAAGTTTTTTTTTCTCGGCTAACCCTATAGTGTGGGGTATCGTTGGATAGGTATTTTAAAATCATTGCGGGGTTGCTAACATGATTTTTCTATTCAGTGATCTGTTTGAGAAATATTCAACTTTAAAGTGAAAAATTTCATTAAAATCGGCCGTCCCCCCCCCCCCCCTCTAAAATCTAAACTGTTGGGTGGAAAAATTTGAAAAAATTCAGAAGAGTAGTAAATATATCAAATTTACTAGGAAAATTATAGCGGCTAAGATTGCTTGGAAATTATTTGTAGTTTAAGAGTAAATAGTAGCCTAAGGTATAAAACATACCTAAACTTGGATGATTCCGTACACATACGAAATCCTTAGAAAAATATTACTTGATTTTTTCGTAATGGCTACGGAACCCTACCTTGGGCGTGTCCGACACGCTCTTGGCCGGTTTTTTAGTATTTGTTGTTATAGCGGCAACCGAAATACATAATCTGTGAAAATTTCTGTGAAAATTTCAACTGTCTAGCTATCACGGTTCATGAGATACTGGTGTGGCGAACTTATTTTTCGTACATAAATATAAAAAACACACACTCCAAGGTGTTGGAATATTTAGCGGTGCACTTTACTTGTGCTTTTCAGTCACCTAGTGCTTGTTTGGTGTAATGGACTGTATGGGATAAGAGTTCAGGGAAAGACAACCTAATAATATCAATTGTAGCCACTTAGTGCTTAAGGAAAAGGGCAGCTGTTTTTGGAGCTGGACCAGGATGACGAAGAGCAGCTGTCCTGAAGGTGTACGAGGGAAACCATGCACACTTACTTGTAAAAATACTGCAGGAAGTCCACGTCCTCGTGCTTGCACTGGAGCCACTTGCCAAAGCTCGATTACCGCACCAATGTCCAAAAGCGCCTTTTATATCACACGCACAAACAGTCTATGAAGGATTCACAGATATATTTCGAAAATATTACACGGGTTTTCAGAGATTTAAATAGATTTTTCACGAGAGCACGCGCACAGCAGCTCGTATCGAAATCGTTGCAAATTGAAGAGAGCGGTTGAAAAACAGCCGCTAGAGGTGCTGCTGTTGCGTTGACGTCACACGATTGTGCGACAGAGAAGACACGATCTACACGTGTGCATGAGTGAAAGGAAAGGAGATAGGGACGATTAAAGTGGCTACAAACTAATTCTTAATTATTTAGGGTAATACCAACAACGAAACCCAACAGATACAGCCTGGTGACAGACGGACGGACGGACAGCGGAGGCTCAGTAATAGGGTCCCGTTTTTACCCTTTGGGTGCGGAACCCTAAAAATGATACGTAAAGTCGCCATTACATCTTTAAAAAGTCACCAGGTAGTTAAGAATACTGGACAATGACCAAAAGTCTCCGGTAAGCAGAGAGGTTTTGAATTCGAAATGAAATAGTTCAATAGTGGGTCACGATTAAGTTGGTATGACTGCACGCATGTAAAATTCCGAAATCTCAACCGTCAAGTAGTGACATGAAATTTTGCAAGGGTTATTATCGTGAGAGAAAAAAAGACTATAGTGTGACTTTTGTGAGTTCTAGAATTTCAATTCAACTGGTATAGCCGACCAAGTAAGTGCTTTACCATTTTTAATGACAATTCCTACATCAGAATAAAGACAATAAGGCTGATTGTCACATTGACGTGTAAAGTGAAAATAGCCTTTGATGTTTTAAGCTATGCAACTGACATTGAACCTTAGGGTGGTAAAGGAATTTCTTGGTCGACTATACAACTAAGATTCTACGCGAGCAATCTGTAGGGAAAAGCTAGTTTAACGACTTACCAAGTATCTAGCTAGAATGGCGATATCGCCCCACATCATATGCAGTTCCAGCATCGAAGTTGGAGAGTGACAGGTCTTGTCCACCACCTGTCAAATAATATATATTTACTTAAATATTGATGATATATTTACTTAAATAATTCGTTCGTAATAAATATTATGCTGTGGCTGTTGAGGACGATTGGAAATAGGAGAGGGAATATGCTGGGGCATCTGATACGACATGACAGTTACATAAAAACTCTTTTGGAAGGGCGAATGGAAGGCAGGCGAGGCAGGGGAAGACCGAGACGGTCATTTATAGATCAAGCCAAGGAAAAAATCAATGTCATGTCCAGTGATCTTAGATTTTGTAGCATTTTTGGTGCGATGACGTCAAATGACACACAACAGCGACCTAGGGTTGTCGACGTATATAATATGATTGACGTTTATAATAATGTAACTACAGCACACCTCAAAAAGACACAAAAAATACAGAATACACAACATAAAACTTAATAAAAGTAGAGGTAGATAACAGGCGGTCTTCAAGACGAGACTTGAATCTTTTTTTTTAAATTTTTATTTCATTACCATGGCAACCATCTCTACATTATTAATTTTTAAGTTATTACTTAGTTCTAAATGCCTTTGCCCACCCAATGATTCCGAACTTCCCAATCCGCACTGGGCCCGCGTGGGGACTACGGCGCAAGCCCTCTCATTCTGAGAGGAAGCCTGTGCCCTGCAGTGGGACATATATAGGCTGGGATGATGATGATGATGAAATGCCTTAGATTTTATTTGATTCTTGGTTCAAACAATTTAATATTGGGCACTACTGACAACCCTAGCACTGAACCAAAAATGCTACAAAATCTACGATCACAGGTCATGTCGTATCAGGAGCTGAAAACGCTGGCAGAGAACCGAAAAGACTGGGGATTACTCCACCGACAAGAGCTAAGCTCTTAAATTAATGATACAATACAATACAATACAATATAATGATGATGGGTGAATCACCTTTTTAGGGTTCCGTAGTCAACTAGGAACCCTTATAGTTTCGCCATGTCTGTCCGTCTGTCTGTCTGTCCGCAGCTAAGCTCAGAGACTGTTAGTACTAGAAAGCTGTAATTTGGCATCAATATATATATCAGTCACGCCGACAAAGTGATTGAATAAAAAAAAGAAAAAAATTTTTTTAGGGTACCTCCCATACACGTAAAGTGGGGGTGATTTTTTTTTGTCGGCTAACCCTATAGTGTGGGGTATCGTTGGATAGGTCTTTTAAAATCATTGCGGAGTTGTTAACATGATTTTTCTATTCAGTGATCTGTTTGCGAAATATTCAACTTTAAAGTGAAAAATTTCATTAAAATCGGCCGTCCCCCCCCTCTAAAATCTAAACTGTTGGGTGGAAAAATTTGAAAAAATTCAGAAGGGTAGTAAATATATCAAATTTACTAGGAAAATTATAGCGGCTAAGATTGCTTGGAAATTATTTGTAGTTTAAGAGTAAATAGTAGCCTAAGGTATAAAACATACCTAAACTTGGATGATTCCGTACACATACGAAATCCTTAGAAAAAAATTACTTGATTTTTTCGTAATGGCTACGGAACCCTACCTTGGGCGTGTCCGACACGCTCTTGGCCGGTTTTTTTGTGTTGTTTACTCTGTCCCCGGTTGTCCAAGTGACATCTTCATACTGTTTCATAGAAAAATGCCCAAGTTTTGCAGGAGACAAAATTTGCGTAACTATAGCAAGGGGTGGGACGAAAAAGTCGATTCACCCTTTCACGGAGTCTAGTTAATTCCAAATTGAAATTAAAGTTGTTCTGTCCAATGGTACACGATGAGGATGGAAAGAGATGGTGAATGTGATAGCTAGATAATAAGGCCTCTGTACTATCTCAACACTTACCGTTTGCCATAAAATTTGGACTCCTTACTCTTCGGCCAATGTATTCAAAGAGAAAGCCTATTAAAAAAAGCAAAAAAAAAATTAAAAGCAAATAAAATTAAAAAAACTCACAGTAGCCGGGGTTACGGGACCCAGGACGTTATTTGGCAGTTTTGAAAGGGCCTGCAGGAAAATGTTCGAGTTGAGAACTACTCGAAAAAATTGCTGACTGTAGGTACAAGCCCAGCATTTTTGCTGACTGTGTACTTATAATAAACAATTCAGAAAAAAAATTACATCGAGCAAGTTTACAAAACAAGCAATGAATTATCGCTACATAGGAATCAATTCCAGGCAAACTACAAAGTATAACTATTATGTATAGTATATGACATAGATACATGAATAAAATAATTGTACATAAAAAAATGAAATTAACAGTTCACAAAAGAAACACATGTACTACAAAGGCAAAGTTTTCCCTTTAAGGGATCTCTACCAGTCAAAATTTGGGTGGGTGAGAGGATCATTTAGCTAACCGACAAAGAAAAAAAATACATTTTCAAGTCAGAAATAGTCAAAGCTACAATACTAACGTTTAATAAAGTCATAGAAAGAAACCTAACAATATACTATTACATACAAAATATACATGCACAATAAAATAAATAAACAGTCTTCAATATTTTGAAGAGATGGAGCGTATAGTTTGAAAGTTACCCAGACTGATCCGTTTAAATGGGTCACCCGGTATAAGACTCAGGCACAAGACAACATATAGTTCTAAAGGATTGACTTAAAATATAAGCAAGGACTTAGTAATGTAATAGAATAGGGCATATTCAGTAAAAAAGTGTACCCTTTACTTGTTTAAATTAGGAAATTTCGGGGTTTTCTTATTCACTCAGACTCAGGCGCTACTGATTTTGATGATAAAAAAGTCTCTCATTCTCATCCCAGCCTTTACGTCTCCCTGCAGGGCACAGGTCTCCTCTCAGAATGAGAGGGCTTGGGCTGTAGTTCCCACGCGTGCCCAGCGCGGATTGGGAACTTCACACACATCATTGAATTTTTTCGCAGGTGTATGCAGGATTCCTCACGATGTTTTCCGTCACCGTAAAGCTCATGGTAAATTACAAATGTAATTTCGCATATAAATTACAAAAAACTCAGAGGTGCGTGCCGGGATTTGAACCCACGACCCTCTGCTTGAGAGGCCATAGGTCAAACCATTAGGCCACCACGGCTTCAAAAAAGTATCTAATTTTCTATAAAAAAATTGCGTCAATTTTGTGACGAGCCACATGAACTGTATGAGAATATTTGTTTGTTAAAAATTCCATTTTTAATACAAGGTTTTTTGTTGACTGTACTTTTTGCTCCTTGTTACCATTTCGGACCCAAAGTATTCGTTAAGCCGGATCTAACGAGCCTAAACTTGACGGGGTCGTGTCGTTTTATTACAGAGTTCCTATGGCTGCCTTTCAGCTCCATGTTATAATAATATTGCATTTTCATACGATTTACACATCCATTCAAAATTTCAGCTCCATCAGATATCGAGAAATGAGTCAAATTTAACTTGCAAGATTTGATGACACACAGATAACGGGACAGGTGAAAGAGATAAAAGCTTGTAAGGAAACTTTTCTTTATGAAAATGAATAGTAATCGTGATTTTGACCCTTCACATATAGGTGTCACAAAGTACAGTGTCAAAGTGATCTTGACACAATGACATAAGGATTCAAAGCAGGTATAAGTTTTGTCGAGGCGTGGCGTTGAAAGGGTTAAGAAAAAACCCTATAATTTCCTCATTTGAAGAAAAAGTAATGGGTACGTTTTTTACTGAAAATTCCCACTTTTACTTTAAATTACTCACCCTACACATCCTCCCAATGACCTTCTTGGACACGAGTTGCACGTTCGCGGACGCCAGAGCCACCGCTGTGTCCGCCATGATCTCAATCATCGGGGACCCGAGACCTGAAATGTAAGTTTCGTAATCACCTCATCATCGTCTGTCGCTTGGACAAGAAGACGACGACGGAGAAGATATACCGTGTATAGTTTCAATACACACCAGAATCGACACTCCTCTGTATGAAGCTATCAAGCACCATGTCTATCAGTTCGGGCACGTGGCCGATAGACCCCCATATCTTGGCCTGGACGGAGGGGTACATCTCCGTCTCCTCAATGGTGAGGGTTATCAGCTTCTCCAGGATCTGTGCCACCTGTTTCTGGCGTCGGGACTCGTCTGACGGCTTGCAGAATCTGGAATTTTCGAGAATATTTTTGATGCAGAAGTGCTACTTTTTTCGGGTACAGTCAGCAACAAAAATATGAATACACTTAAAGTACCAAAAATATGTATACACGCCTTTATGCCCTGGTAATAGAGTCGTGGATGCATATTTTTGGTACTTTGGGTGTATTCATATTTTTGTTGCTGACTGTACTGCCGTTTCGGGGAAAATTATTTCGCAAAATGATTCATTTGGCAACTGTTTATTTTTCTGAAACTGTAAACTATTCAGGATATATTTCAGGACTATCCTGTAGGTTAGGTTTGGTTAGGTTAGGTTTGTTTTATAACAATCCCGAAAATTTTACAGTCTCAGAAAAAATAAAGAGTTGCCAAATGAATCATTTTGCGAAAAGTTTTTCGCCGAAACATTAATAAACCACTTTTTAGGGTTCCGTAGTCAACTAGGAACCCTTATAGTTTCGCCATGTCTGTCCGTCCGCGGCTAAGCTCAGAGATCGTTAGTACTAGAAAGCTGTAATTTGGCATGAATATACATATCAGTCACGCCAACAAAGTGGTAAAATAAAAAAAATAAAAAAATTTTTTTTTAGGGTACCTCCCATAGACGTAAAGTGGGGGTGATTTTTTGTTTCTCGAGTAACCCTATAGTGTGGGGTATCGTTGGATAGGTCTTTTAAAACCATTGTGGGGTTGCTAACATGATTTTTCTATTCAGTTATCTGTTTGCGAAATATTCAACTTTAAAGTGAACATTTTCATTAAAATCGACCGTCCCCCGCCCTCTCCAATCTAAACTGTTGGGCGGAAAAATTTGAAAAAATTCAGAACGGTAGTAAATATATCAAATTTACTAGGAAAATTATAGCGGCTATGATTGCTTGGAAATTATTTGTAGTTTTAGAGTAAATAGTAGCCTAAGGTATAAAACATACCTAAACTTAGATGATTCCGTACACATACGAAATCCTTAGAAAAATATTACTTGATTTTTTCATAATGGCTACGTAACCCTACCTTGGGCGTGTCCGACACGCTCTTGGCCGGTTTTTTACTTATAAGGCAGGTCTTAGAAGTCAGATTATATTCGCATATAAGAAAAGGCTAGTAGATTGTAAATTAAAATGAAGAAAAAATGAAATTGATATTTTATTTTAGCAATAAGTTTCTTACAGATACGTACCTGACTAAGTTGGCCAGCCAAGGCGTCATATACTCCAAGCACAAATGCTTCAGCTCTATCGTAGATACTCGAAAACCCTAGAAAATTAAGAAGCTTTTATCTACATCCATATTATAACTTCCCCATTATATGGGTGAATCAACTTTTTTGTGTTGTTTACTCTGTCCCCGGCTGTCCAAGTGACGTCTTCATACTGTTTCATGGGTTGTCCAGGAGACAAAATTTGTGTAGCCATAGTAACGGCTGGCAACAAAAAGTTGATTCACCTATATGTTCAGAAGCGATAAGCAAATGGCCAATATTAAGAAACCTTTATCTGTGGCTGAATCATAACAAAACGTACGAGTATGCAGTACTATGGAGTGATTGATCTCTATTTCATGTGGTGGTAAGTGCGGAGGAGGAAAAAAATAACCATTACATTGTGCTGGTGTCTGTTACCTGCTACGCTGTCATTGTGTCCTAGTGAAAACATTCCCTTAACTCACCTGTATACACTCCTCAAGGAACTCCAGCGTCAGATGCGGTTCGTTATGGGCAAGCTTCTCGCTCACCGATTTGATGAATATCGTGTTGTTGGACGGTATGCATAGACCTGCAACAAAGAAACAGAAAAAATCGGTAAATAATAAGGAGACCAGAGGCACATGACTTAGATACGCTTAGATAAGCAATAATGGGTGAGTCAACTCTTTTGTGTTGTTTACTCTGTCCCCGGTTGTCCAAGTGACACTTCATACAAGTTGTCCAAGGGACAAAATTTGTGTAATAATAGCAACGGGTGGCACTAAAAAGTTGATTCACCCTAATAGAGTCACATACACATAACATATTATTATATAAATAAAAATACAATAAATAAATATTAGGGGGAAATCGACCTAGTCCCAAACTAAGCAAAGCTTGTACTATGGGTACTAGACGACGATAAACATACTTATATACATAAATAAATACTTAAATACATAGAAAACATCCATAACTCAGGAACAAATATTCGTGCTCATCACACAAATAAATGCCCTTACCGGGATTCGAACCCAGGACCTCTTGCTTCGTAGGCAGGGTCACTACCAACTAGGCTAAAGCGGTCGTTATACAACTTTTGGTATTAGATATACAGGGTGTAATCGTTAAGTGTGCACAGGCGATTATTCCGTAGCTATTACAGATATCAAAAACTTCAAAGCGATATCGAAAGTACGTTATCTAATGAGTAAAATGACATCAACAACTTGTAGCAGGGCACCTACTGCAGCTTAATGCTGAGTCAAATTCCTTTTCAGAGTCATTAACTAAATAAATAAATAAATAAATAAATATCACGGGACAATTCACACCAATTGACCCAGTCCCAAAGTAAGCTAGGAAAGCTTGTGTTACGGGTACTAGGCAACGGATAAACATACTTATATAGATAGATACATACTTAAATACATATTAAACACCCAAGACCCGAGAACAAACATTCGTATTTTTCATACAAATATCTGCCCCGACACGGGAATCGAACCCGGGACCTCAAGCTTCATAGTCAGGTTCTCTAACCACTAGGCCATCTGGTCGTCTAAATGGGTGAATGGGTGAATCAACTTTATTATGTTGTTTACCTTGTCCCGGTTGTCCAAAGGACACTTCATACTGTTTTATAGAAAAATGCTGAGGTTGTCCAAGGGACAAAATTTGTGTAACCATAGCAACGGGTGGCAATAAAAAGTTAATCCACCCAAACGTGTTGATTTTTTTTTGTATTAGTCAGTGTATTTTTGATGCCGAATAAAGTTATGTCTATTACTTTAAATTTCGTAGTAGCCGCGTACCTGACGTCTCCAACAGCTGTCCCTCGATCTTGAGATGGAAGGTGGCCGTCAACGCGCAGAGCTGGTTGTACGCGGCCGTCCGGAGGTTCGGGTCGCACGAGCCAAGGTTGAGAAGCGCCATGTTGAGCAGAGTGCCCGGGACGTCCTTCGGCCGGATCTTCTGGTGGACGGTCACTGAGTCCTGCTAGAAGCATAGGAGACGTGATGGAGTGCAGTAAAAATGTATATAAAAATAAAAAAAGTCCGATGAAAAGAGAACCTCCGCCCTCTTCACCCGACTGTCGAAGGAGGGTTATTTAAATAAATATTAGGGGACAATCTAACACAAATCGACCTAGTCCCAAACTAAGCAAAACTTGTACTATGGGTACTAGACGACGATAAACATACTTATATAGATGTTCGGTTTTCAACCTTGATAGGTAAATACACCTCTCTGTGTATTCCTTCAAAAATACTCTTCTGACCTGTCAAGGTGACAGTTCAAAGCTCTCGAGATTCGGTCGGCACGCGCCGAGTGCTTGTGCGCAATATAATTACTAAGGGGGTGTTTCACCACCTTATTGTCAAACTGCTGGTAACGTAACAAATGAATAAACTAAGTACTGGACAAATCTGTCAGCTAGTGTTTTTTCAGTTTCACCACTCCGGTCCTGTGCAAACTAAGTACCACTTAACTAATCGTGGGTTTAACAAAAAGTCGGAATGGCAACGTCGCATTTCACGACCACGCGTTCCTGTTCGCACACTTTCGTTCAAAGAGTCACTCATTATTAAAGCAAAAGAAATGGTTAATTATATAATTATTGAATACATCTATTTTTTTTGCATAAACAAATATGTAACATTATAATTTCTCCAAAAACGGTATTTATTTACGATACTTTGTTAACAATAACACAGAAAAATAAAATCACGTAAAACGAATCGAAAAGTGGCGCCAAACCATTTGACAGATAAACTTTTTTTAAAATGGCGACATACTAGTTCAGGTAGAACAAACGATTGAGCCGCTGAAAAAAGTTTGTTATTAAAAAATATTACGAAATTTTGGATTTATTTTTACATACTAAAAGTGTACCTACATTTTTTTATTCAAATCTTGATATTTAAATTATTTTATGCAATTTAGCATGACCTCTTTCTTTAAAAAATAAAAAATACTTTGATTTATTTTTCTGAAACCGGCTGAAGGGCTCTCCAACCATGGCCACAAAAAAATAAACTAACTTTATGTGACGGATAAAAATGCTAAATGCCTCCTGACCTGATGGTCAAATTAAGAAACAGTTTGTCCGTCACTTAGCGCTAATCGAGACTGGTGAAACAGAAATTTTAATTCCATCTGTCAAATAAGGTTATGATTAAGCTAATCCGAACTTTAAGAAAAGTGGTGAAACAGCCCCTAAAAGTACGGTTTTCGGGCTATATCGGATATAAAACATACATACACACAGCCATACACCAACTCAAAGGGGGATCGAGCTGAAGTGCGCCGTGGACGCGAGCTGGGCCCAGCGAGAAGCGACGCAGTGAAAGCCAGGTACACTTTCTTCCCAGTATTATATCCTATGTATTTATGCCTAATCAACTCTGCCTAGCGCAGATCTATACAATAGATAAATAAATACTTAAATACATAGAAAACATCCATAACTCAGGAACAAATATTCGTGCTCATCACACAAATAAATGCCCTTACTGGGATTCGAACCTACGACCTCTTGCTTCGTAGGCAGGGTCACTACCAACTAGTCTAAGGCGGTCGTTAAAATCGTAGTCGGTTAATAACAATGAATCGTCAAATGAGTTACTACATAAGCGCTAAACTTGAGAACCATTGCACCAAATTTCAAAATTTTTCAGGGCAAGGTATTTATAAAAAAAATATATATTATACATACTGATTCTTGTTGGACTTACAGCGTAAGACATGACGAATACAAACAACATAGATAAATGAACAAAACAAAACAGATTATTAGTAACTGTTTATTGATTATTATAAACTATCTATGTGTCAAATTTCATCACAATCCATCAAACTGACACAGTGATATACCAACATACATCCACACAAATTAGTAAGATTTTTTAATTTACTAGCTGTTGCCCGCGACTCCGTCTGCGCAGAATAGGGGTACAAAAAAGCCTACGACCTAGATATTCTCAGACCTACCAAATATAGAAAAAAAAATATGATAAAAATCGGTCTTGCCGTTTCACAGGAGTTCGGTAACAAACACTATGTCACGAGATTCTTATACATTAGAAGATACGCGATGGCGAATACGCAGTCGACACAGTATATTTGAATACATTTTTACGATACTCTAATTCAACTAAATAAAATTGGTTAGTAATAAAAACAAAACTCTTAAAAACTATGTTAGTGCACAGAAAATGCCTGTCAAACAGTACCAAACAAACAATACACACTAAATTAATCCTAAATGTATCGGAAATTACCCTAACTAAATGTTAATCTATACATATAATAAATCTGTAACAAGTCGGTGTCTGTACATTGAAGATATTTGAGAAAAACTGTCACTAGGGCTATTTATTAGCGCAATAGAACCCGAAACAATGATTTTTAGAATTATTGTCTGTTTGTCTGTTTGTCTGTGCGTTTGTGCGCGCTAATCTCAGAAACGGCTTAACCTAGAAGGATGCGGTTTTCACTGATATGTTGGTATTTTTTTGCATTAACATTTAGTGTTTGTTTCATTTCAATCGGTTCAAAAATAAAAAAATAAGAAAGATACGTCTATTTTAAGAATTTATCGAACAGTTTTTAGAAGAATTAATAAGCTGAAGAGTTTGTTTGTTATTTGATCTACTGCTCCGATTTGAAAAATTCTTTCAGTGTTAGATAGCCCATTTATCGAGGAAGGCTATAGGCTATATATCATCACGCTAACACCAATAGGAGCGGAGCGGAGCGGAAGAATGTTTCAAAATCAGGGGTTTTTGAAGGAAAACTTCTACAGGCACGCTTGACTTGGGAGTACGGTGGTGAATGTGGACGCGGGTGTGCGGGGAAGTTCGGTGGGGGGGGGGGGTAAGGGGGGTTTGCGGGGGCGGGTAATTTTTTATATCGAGGACCTAAGGAGAGCCATAATTGATGAAAAAGCAAATTTGATAAAAAAAATAAGCTGCCCAAATTACTAATTCCACGCGGACGGAGTCGCGGGCAAAAGCTAGTCATGATTATGAAAGTAAAAGTCAACCCTGTAGCGACGAACTGGAAACAAAAGTCCCCATTATGCTCGCAGCATTGCCTCTCTGGACTATGAGATCTGATATAGTGCGCCTAAGTACTGACCGGTTGGCTAAGCTCCCAGCGGTTCCGTATGTGGATGATAGACTGGACTATGTTGTCGCAGTCATTGTGTATGAAACTGAGTGGCGTCGGCTCGTTCACTATGGACAGGGAGAACTGGTTGTCGTCCACTAGGCACACCTGGAGGAAAACAGTTTTTTTTAAAGCTGGTCAAGTGTAAGCCGGACTCGCGCGCCGAGGGTTCCGTACAAATTTAAATCTATGAACATCCAGTCTTAGCAGACCCCTGCTCCTAAGCAAAATGTGCGCAGTGTGGGATCATTGTAGATTGGTTACTGATATAGACAGACAGACAAACTAGATGTCGTTCAAACCAATTTTCGGTGGAAGTTTACACGGTAATGTACATCATATATTTTTTTTAGATTTATTATTATCTTATTTTGGAAGTTACAGGGGGGGGGCACACATTTTACCACTTTGGAAGTGTCTAAATGTAGGGTTCGAGTATTGCAACTTTTGAAACCCTCACTTAGTTCGTTCATGTCTTTGATACTCACCTCGTCGATTTCCGAAGCGTAATAAACGTCGTTCAGCAGTACTGGCAAACCGAGCACTTTGGTTTTCTCAACTGACGTTATCTGCAGCGCTGTGGGGCCCACCTGTAATGAGAAACCGGCCAAGTGTGAGTTGGACTCAATCATCATCATCATCACCTACCAGCCTATATACACACGTCCCACTGCACGGCAGTGGCCTCTCAGATTGAGCGGCTTGGGCCGTAGTTCGCACGCGAGCTCAGTGCGGGTTGGGAGCTTCACACACACAATTACATTTCTTTAATTTATTGAATCAAACGTTACGAAGAGAGGATACATGAACGTTTATAATGATACTGACACTATACGAAATAGGGATGTTTCCTAGGTAAAAAAATAATAATTCTTATTAGTCCGTATTTTACATTATCAAAAAATATTAGACACGTAATTTTTCTTTTGACAATTAAACAAAAAATGACGAAGATATGGCGCGTTGAAGTTCCGCGTGACGAGGCGTGACGTCACTTGTTCCTAAAACGCTCATACAAAGTGTAGGAACAAGTGACGTCACGCGAAACTTCAACGCGCCATATCTTCGTAATTTTTTGTTTAATTGACAAAATAAAAATACGTGTCCAATATTTTTTGATAATCTAAAAGACTGACTAGTTAGGAAAGTAGCCTATTATTCACATTTCAAAAATAAACCTGATTTTCTTTTAAAACAAAGTTCATTTATGAAATGTGAATAATTTTTAACTGACTTCAAAAAAAAGAGGAGGTTCTCAATTCGTCTGTATGTTTTTTTTTAATAGGGAAAATATACGGATCACTCACGTCTTAAAACTATTTTAACTCGACATGTTTTGGGCTAATCCGTAGCCCTTCTTTCCGGAGCCACACGTCAAGAAGAAAAAGAAGAAGGGCTACAGATTAGTCCGAAACATGTCGAGTTAAACTCGTTTTAAGACGTGAGTGATTCGTATATTTCCACTAGGAGTGAGTCTCACGGTAGTTTTATGTTTCCAGTGAATAATTTCGTGAGAGTCAGTATCGTTATAAACGTGCAAAATTAAACAAATATCAGACTGAAATGCTTCTGAAGGTAACACAGTGACGAAGATTAGCCGTTCCATAATTTATCTTGTCCCCAATAACCACCATGTTGGTATCCATTATTTACACACAAATTCACTCACACGAACATCCACTCATTCACCCTTAAATGTACACTCACACACGCGCAATGGAGAAATAGATAAATGTAATAATTTTAATTTTAGGTTAGATATACTAGGGTCGTTCAATAAAAAGTGAGAATGAGTATGTTATAAACAACTTTTACTAAATGTCATTTTATTTTTCGACATAGTCACCTTTTAGCATATTACACTTAGTATATCTTTTTTCTAAACTTAAAATTCCATTTTTAAAAAAGGTCTTATCTTGAGTACTTAAAAAATCTTGTACTGCAGCGACTACCGCGTCGTCGTCTTCAAATTTCTGGCCTCTCAGGTATTGTTTCAATCTCGGAAATAGGTAGAAATCACTGGGAGTGAGATCTGGTGAATACGGAGGATGCTTAAGGATATCGAACCCAGCATCACGAATTGCAGCCATTGCAACGGCGGACTTGTGTGCCGGGGCATTGTCCTGGTGGAACAGCACAACTTTCGCGAGTTTACCTTGCCGTTTTTCGCGGATCTCATTGCGCAATGTTGCTATTTGTTTGGCGTATAATGTGCCCGTAATAGTGGCTCCATGCTCGAGATCCTCAATCATTAATACCCCTTTACCATCCCAAAAAACAGAGCCCATGACCTTACCGGCAGATGGGCTCACCTTGAATTTCTTTGGAGTTGGAGATGATGGCCTTTTCCATGTCATAGACTGCAGTTTCGTTTCTGGGTCGTAATGATGGAGCCATGTTTCGTCCATTGTTATAAATCGCGCCAAAAAAAGTTCCCGGTCTTGCTCCATCAGGTTTAAAGCTTCTTGACAAATCTCTAGTCTAGTTTGTTTTTGCGTGTCAGTAAGCATTCTTGGTACCCAACGCGCAGATACCTTTTTCATACCCAAGCGTTCATGTAAAATATTATGCACGCTCCCCGTTGAAATCTTTACATTTTCAGCAATAAAACGAACCGTGACACGACGATCCGCCAAAACTGAGTTTTCGACTTTTTTCACAATTTCTTCAGTTACTGCTGTAGTAGGGCGTCCGGAGCGGGGGTCATCCATTGTCGATGTTCTTCCACGTCTAAATTCGGCGCACCAACGTGCGACTGTCGAATACGGAGGAGCATTAGACCCTAAAGTGTCCCGCAAATCCAAATTGACTTGGTCCGTAGAAAAATTTTTCAAACACAAGTATTTGATAACGGCGCGCAGTTCAATTTTCTTCATTTTCGCTAACGTACTCAATAGCATTGCAAAGAAATTACCGTATTTTTTTTTAAACAAAAGACAGTTAGTTTTTTTTTTCATAGCAATCAGCTAGATAGATTAGCTTTACCGGCCAGTATTTAATTTCGTAATATTGAAAGAGTTTGCATCTCATTCTCACTTTATATTGAACGCTGCGTCTCATTCTCACTTTATATTGAACGCCCCTCGTAAGTAGACCTAAGTGATTAGCAAATAGATATTGTATCTCTGTATTCACTTTTTTCTGTACGATGTAAAGTACTCATTATTTGGTGTATTTTTTTTACATGGCTCTTGTAACACAGGGACGCGCACAGGATCCAGAGTCAATGATTCTTCTGTAAGCATTTCTCGTGGGGTCAACGTCATAAATAAGTGATCACTTTTGTACCTTGTCACTTTAACGTCATGTTTGAAAAGCCATACGAAATTATGTAACGACTGATAGCGACATGGTACAAAAGTGATCACTTACTTATGACGTTGACTGTACAATAAACTTTTATCATTTATCATCAGTATATAGCAGGGGTCACCAAATGGCGGACCGCGGTCCGTGCGGACCGCCGACCCATTTTGTGCGGACCGCGAGAACACACCAACTTGCACTAACCAAAAAATGTATCCCCCTTATTATCTTTGTTGGCATCAATTCGAAAACGGCCGAGCGAGGTAACGAGCTAACAAGCGAGAAAGACTTGAAACTTACTTCAAATACCTTTGTCATTTCCGTAATTACATGTTTAATATTCTTCAAACTAAATACAAACTGAAATATAGATGCACAGAAAAAACCCCAGAAAAAAGACCAATGCTGGGAATCGAACCCAGGTCCTCAGCGTTCCGTGCTGTATATTTCAGTTTGTATTTAGTTTGGAATATATGGTTTCACGGGATGACCGTAAAAGTAATAAAAATAAGTTGAAAAAAATAAATAGAAAAAGATACTTCACACTTAACTTGTATGTTTAATATTTTTTTTAAAGTTGTGTGCGGACCGCGATGGTCATTTCATTTCTTAAAACGGACCCCGAGCGAAATTAATTGGTGACCCCTGGTATATAGTATTATACAGTACCTTGATAGCGACTTTAGTATCCTTATGCGAGAGTTTGAGCGCGTTGCTGAACACTTTGAGGTCCTCTTCTAACGCCAACGTAGCTCCCGGCAATTTCTGTTGCTCCGCTTCTACGTAATCGCTTAATCGGGTGTGGTTGTCGATAAAGATTAGCTTACGGTTGCCCTGTAAGAAAACAATAACTTTAATTTCATTACTAGATGAAAAAACCCGCCTGTATAATTTCCGTTCCCGCGGGAATTCCGGGAAAATATATATCCTACGTCACTCGCGGAACTGAGACGAATCTAATGACTCCTCACACTTCAAAATCCATTGAGCCGTTTAGGCTGCAGGGCGTGCCAAAGAATGATACTTACATACATACACACTTACATAAATACATACGCTCGAAAAACATAACCCTCCTTTGACAGTCGGGTGAAAATAAAAAATTTTAAAACCCCCTACGTAATTTGGTCACACATTATGTATGTTTGAAAATAAAGTAAATGCCCATTATGCGTCTATGATCACTGCCACAGCTAGCAAAAGAGCTGATAACTTTGAAAGAGCTGAACCAATTTTGATGAAACATGTCTAAGAAACCTGCTTTCAAATAAAAAAAACCGCATCCAAATCGGTTAACTCGTTAAAGAGCTATGATGCCAAAGACAGACACACACAGGGGGGTTAAAAATTAAAATTTTTGAGAAAACCCACGGCGGTTAAAACGTAATTGAAAGACCCATTATTAAAAACCGTGTAGCAACAATACCGCCACGCTACCTAGCGCCGGACAGCGGAACTACATTTCGTGCATCCGCACAAGTATCCTGTCGAAGTTTTGTCTTTGGGTTTAAATATCTTAACTGTTAATAGTCGACTCGAACGAAATAAAATTATTACTCACGATAATACTGTTTGACCTAATAAGTTTCTTTTACTGTCCGCATAGGGTCTCTTCTGTCGCATTAGTGCTGCCGCCTATAGTTTCTGCACTTTCCTTATGGACGTAATTATTTGTTGTGTTCAAAATTCGTAGTATAAATTGTGTACCTACCCGCAACGGAGCCAGTATGGCTTCGTGGAACTTCGTATATTCTCGCACCCAGCTGTTACAGTTGTAGATATAGCACGCGTGTATGTTTATGTATGCCACATCTGGTAACACCGTGAACCACTTCTGGAGAAAATCCGTCCTGTAAGCAAGAGATTAACCTATTTACTCATGAACGCTATGTATGTTTGTATATAAAAACTTGTACAAAAATAAAAAAGCACTAAAATCAATGTCAATTGAAATTGCGAACAATGTAAATAAACCATTTAATGAAATATCCATATTGTAGCACTTGTTTATTGTTTTAATGGTTTAGGATAGTGTTGTGGTAAGTATTGATTAAATAACACACGGATTTAGCAGTATTTGATGAGGAAAAATGGAAATTAAAGACATTTTAAATACAAGGTTTGTTTACATTGTTTGCAATTTCAATTGAATGACAGTTTACCGACAACCGCTGAGATAATGTACAGATGCGAACTTATCCCATTGAAGGATGTCTACCAGACAGCCTTTGAGTATTTTCTTCAAACTAAACTAACCTAATCAACTGTATTTTAAAAATAACTAAAAATAGCAAGGTTCTATATATTTCATGAAAAACTTTGACATGGCAAGTAAAATTATGACAAATGAATTTATTTATGGGAAGCTTAGTGATGCCATAAATACCATACTCACAATTTTTAACCTCGACTTGGCTGCTATTTTGCCTTTTAACTTTTTTTGTCCGAATTTCACTTTGAAAACTAAATATTGGCAAATTTTTCATTTGGTAGAATTATTTGAAAGTACTTTGCGACTTTTTTACTCCATAAATATTACTCAAACTAAAACATTCGACTATCCGAAAGGCGGCACTTTAACCTTTTCAACGCCACGCCTCGTAAACCTGCTTCGAATCTTATGTCATTGTGTCAAGATCACTTTGACACTGTACTTTGTGACACCTATGTGTGTCGTTGGCGTTAAAAAGGTTTTAATAAAAATAATACCAAACGTACAGTTGGTAAACGTAAGGTTGGGAAATAAAACGAAATTTTTTGATAAATAAATAAAATAAATAAATAAATATCATGGGACAATTCACACCAATTGACCTAGTCCCAAAGTAAGCTTAGCAAAGCTTGTGTTATGGGTACTAAGCAACGGATAAACATACTTATATAGATAAATAAATACTTAAATACATAGAAAACATCCATAACTCAGGAACAAATATTCGTGCTCATCACACAAATAAATGCCCTTACCGGGATTTGAACCCAGGACCTCTTGCTTCGTAGGCAGGGTCACTACCAACTAGGCTAAAGCGGTCGTGATGAGTTAACATATTACCAGTCGGCGAAATGAAATTATGCAAACTGATAATGAGTACAATTTTTGGCGACAACTTAGAGAACCTAAAATTTTAGTTTGAGTATTACCTGAATCTGTTATCAGAATTGGTGTGAGTAAAATCCACTATCAGCTCGAAGGGCTGCTGGCAGAACGGTTTCAGCGTCAGGATCACGTGGTAAATCAGTAGGTCTGCGTTCACTTCGCCTATCCTAAAAACGAAATTTATTTATTTTATTTATTTATTTAATCACTGAACTAAATGAACTAAAACAATTACTTTGCTCACCCGCGACTTTACAATAGTTCCGTTTATGCAAGAAATGTGCGTTCATGCAGTTCCTCCACCTCCACACTGTACGAACACACTCATGTGTGTGTGTGTGGGTTGTGGTAACTCTGAAGATGAGCTCTGGTTGAGTTCGAAACGCGTCAGTGTAGCTTGGTGGTGGTGATGGTTGGGTTTATGTGATTTGTGTGTGTTCGTACAGTGTGGAGGTGGAGGAACTGCATGAACGCACATTTCTTGCATAAACGTAACTATTGTAAGGTCGCGGGTGAGCAAAGTAATTGTTTTAGTTCATTAATATGGACCTCCGCAAAGTAACGCCTGATTCAATAAATAATTTAATCACCTTAAAATCTTGTATATAACAATCATTAGTAGTACGACAAACTTAAATGGGAGATAGGTGGGCAGGTCTCATACTATAAATTTAAAAATTTAAAAATCCCCCGACGCAGTTAAGTCTAAGATCCCTTCCGCAGCATACAAAAGAGCTGATAACTTTGAAACGGCTGGACCAATTTTTATGAAACATGTCTAAGAATTATCGCCAAGAAACCTGCTTTCAATTAAAAAAACCGCATACAAATCGTTTCACCAATTTAAGATTTATGATGCCACAGACAGACCGACACCCACACACACACACAAACACATAGAGGTCAAACTTATAACTCCCCTCTTTTTGTGTTGGGGGTTAAAAAATGAAATGAAATGAGTAACATATAAAACTCACTTGTATCTCCTAGATATGAAGTAAAACACTGGATTTCCGATCTTACTGGTCCCTGCCTGGTAGAATATATTCAAGCTCTTGATGCTCTTAAATTCTTCTTTCTCATGCATATTGTGCTTCACGATGAACTCCTCAAAATTGGTCGACGACATGTCTATTGAAGACCAACGAGCGTAGGACGAGAAGAGTAGACCTGACGTGCTGGGAATTTAATATTATTGGTAAGCATGATATTGAAAAAACCGTCCAAGTGCGAGTCGGACTCGCGCACCGAGGGTTCCGTACAAATTGATATGTATATATGAACATCCAGTCTTATCAGACCCCTGCTCCTAAGCAAAACGTGCGCAGTGTGGGATCATTGTAGATTGGTTACTGATATAGACAGACAGACAAAAAAAATTATGCTTTTCGCAATTTTTCCTTTATCTGTGCTATGAGACCTTGCTTCGTACCAAATTTCAAGATTCTGATTTCACGGGAAGTACCCTGTAGGTTTTGATTCCCTTTGCGAGTTTCGAAAATTTGCGCAAATTTGCAGCATAGACGGCTGTATCTTTTGATTGCGTTGGCTTAGAAGTTTAATTTTTTCACAGCTCCAAGGGACAGTAGACCTGAGTATTTGATATAAATTTCAGCTTGATACCTCCACGCGTTCCTGAGAAAAAGGGTCTTGACAGACAGACGGACGGACAACAAAGTGATCCTTTAAGGGTTCCGTTTTTTCCTTTTGAGGTACGGAACCCTAAAAACCAATAGGTTTTTGTAAAAAACAAAAAATGCAAGCTTTTTCGCTGACTGTACTTGCATTGTCATCCAACTTACATAAGGGTGAAGCCAGGCGAGCGTAATTTTGTGAGTCGTGAGCGGCAAAATTTCGGTTGCACCATACATTGTCGCGTGATGACCTGAATGTTGTATGGCGCGACCGAAATTCTGCCGCTCTCGACTCACAAAATTACGCTCGTCTGGCTTCACCCTAAGTATAACAAATTTCAAGTGAATCGCGCTCAAGTATTTTCAACACAGAAATAATAATAAAGAGGATAGAAGTGCCTTGTGACTCGTAGTTCACAAGCGCGCGACTTGTGGCTCAGTGCTATTTGAAACGTGGGTATGACAACAAGTGCTTTAAAATGGTGTTTTGCAGCATTAGCAATTGCGGAAACTCGTCCACACTGTGTAATTACACTAATAAGGGGATTACATTTCATTGGTATGTATTAATTTAATGTAATAATGCGGTTTATATCAAAATACAACTTGAGAAAATATTTCATTATGAAATATTGGTTTACACGTTATTAGCACGAAACTTCATATACCATTGCTACTCATGCCCATAAAAACGCAGATCGTTTTGAATTATACGCAGCAATGTAAAGTAATTTTTGATAACCCTTCCGTCTTGCACAAAAGTTCGTGGTACGGACAAAAAAAACAGGTTACGACTAGTACAGACATAATGCCGACGCGGCCAATAAATGGCGCCGTTGTGTAAATGTGGGTATGACTTACGTTGAGTGTTATTCAACGCTATCTCTAAGGTGTAAGGTTCATAATTGTTTGTAAGCATAAATATTAGTAATTGTGTGCGTGATTGCGTAGTACGGTTCCGGTCTTTTGCATGTGTGCATTAACACAGTAAGTAGAGGGGATGGAGCAGCGACACGAGTTCCGGAAGAAAATAGGAACAAAGGCATTTCTATCCTCTTTATTATTATTTCTGTGATTTTAAAGGATCTATTCTTTTTACTAAGTATCCTGACGGGGTGCCCCAGGCAAACCCCCCCACATGAAGTGCTCATATTCGCTGGAGGTACTCTAGAGGGTAATTATAAGGTATCCCTCCATATATTAATCTGCCACGCTCGCGTGACTCCCCAAATCCCCTCTTGGGCTCCCCTACATACATGAATGAAAAATAGTCTCCCAGCAATATACCATTTATGCAAAAAGTTTTATAATACATTTAAATGTCGCACTTACGATTCCACAGGTTTGTGCTCTGGTGGACCCAGGTATGCCAAAAGAGTCGCCATCTAGAAAAATGTGGATCAAAATCATGTTCAAAGTTTCCGTTACATATACTAACTTACGTATGAAGCTAATAAAAGCGTGTTAAAAAGGTTGTAGATTATAGCCATACCTTGTCGAAAGGCCGCCTGCCCACTGCCTTGTGATCCCTGCTGCAGGAAAGATAGTCCCCGATCCTCTCCTGATGGTTCCACAGAAGGCGATGCAACGCCACCACGTTCGCGTCGCTAATGAACGAGAGGTTGTGCGACGTCTGATCCACACTCTCGCAGTCGGATGCTATTTGGATGAAGAATCTGCAAGAGAGGTTTAAGCTTTAGATTAGTCATCATTATCATCATAAGCTAAAAGCAGCCCCGAAACGCAAGTGTAGGGTTTCGTGTGCTCTGTCTACCCCCTATGGGGATATAGGCGTGATGTGTGTAGGTATCATCATCATCATCAACCTAGCCTATATGGGCGTTTTCAAAAAAAGTGTACCCTGTACTTTATTTAAAAACCTGACAAATTTTGGGTTATTTCTACTCAGAATCACAAGTACTATCGATTTAAGCAATAAAAAGTGTCCCACTTTTAATTGTCAGTTTTGTGACGCAGTTAACCATACATGTTGTATGGACCGTCACAAAACTGACTAATAAATTTTGTATGGAAAATTAAGGATAATTAAGGCAAAACGGGTACATTTTTTTCTGAATACCCCCATTATACGTCCCAGAATAGAATCTCCTCTCAGGACTCGGGGCGTAGTTCCCACGCGGGCCCAGTGCGAATTAGGAACTTCAAACACACGATTGAATTTCATCACAAGCGTGTGCAGGTTTCTTGTGTTAAATAAATAACTCTAAAGTAGTTATGGTAAATTTGAAATGTAATTTCGCACGTAAATTCCGAAAAACTCAGAGGTGCGAGCCCGGCCTGAAACCTGCGACCCTCTGGTTGTGAGCCCATAGGTCAAACTTCTAGATCACCAGGGGTTTTACTACTAATACAACATTGGTACCGTTACTAACATTAGATATATAAGTTATTGTAGTATGTACATACCTCACCCTATGGATTTGGTTTTTTTTTTAGAAAAGCATGGCATTAAATTTCGGGTTAAAAAGTCGGCTTCATTTTCAGCGTGCGCTATGTGTAAATTCACTCATTTGCGTCCAGTTTCGAAGTAAGCCATCAAGAAATCATTGAACGGCAGCATATATTGTTCCTTAGAAAATTCTACTGACTTTACTATGTTCCCTAGTGTCTAAGGGCGATAAATTGTAGATGTAGCATTCCATTGCGCGGCAACAAACCTACTATGTTATTAGCCACTGATCAAACACTGTAATCTAAAGTAATCATGTGTAACTTCACTCGCTTGCATCCGGCCTCGAATTACTTCACTATGTTGTCTAGCATCTTGCGCGATAAATCGTAGAAATAGCATTCCATTACACGTCAACTGAGCTACCAAGTAACAAGATATCGACCTAGCGCCACAATGCAATATGTTTAAGTCTAAATTCACTCACTTGCGAACAGTTTCGAAGTGAGCCTTCAAGAATAAATTGAACGGCAGCATTGATGGGTATTACTCCTTAGAAAACCCTATGTGCTGTATTACGCTTTCTAGTGCCTATCACAACAAAACGTGGAAGTGCATTCCACTGCGCGTCAACTAAGCTACCAAGTAACAAGCGGTCGATCAAGCACCGCAATGCAATGTGTTTAAGTCTTAAGTTTACTCACTTGCGTCCAGCCTCGAAGTGAGCCCTCAAGAAATCATTGAACGGCAGCATGTGTTGCTCCTTGGAGAACCCCACTTACTTTACTATGTTCTCTAGTGTCTAAGAGCGATAAATTGTTGAAGTAACATTCCATAGCGCGTCAACTGAGCTACCAAGTAACAAGGTATCGACCAAGCGCCGCAATGCAATGTATTAAAGTCCTAAGCCTGCAATACATGTTGGCCGAGCGTCGCCGAGTGAACGCCAATACCAACGTATAGACAGTATATTTGCATTGTCTTGTCTTGCCATCGCTCGGTGTCGTTCGCCTAGTTAGCCGAGTAAAGTCAAGCGCCAACGTGTATAGAACTCGTTTGGCGTGTCACAATTTGCGGTCGCTCGCGACCACTAAACTTGCCGCACTTCTGAGCGCTGTCGTTTTTTTTGCACAAATCAAAGGCGCTCGCGCGCACTCGGCCGATAGTGTCCACATGTTTGTCGGCTCGCCATTACGCGGTTGGCCGAACGTGTAGGCAGTAGCACTTGCCTTGTATTAATTTGCCTACGCTCGCGTTGGCCTGAGCTCGACCAACATGTATTGCAGGCTTTAGTTTACTCACTTGCGGCCAGCCTCGAAGTGAGCCCTCAAGAAGTCATTGAACGGCAGCATGTGTTGCTCCTTGGAGAACTCGACGTGGTTGGCTATGTTCTGAAGTATCTTCGACATCAGCATCAGACCGCGCTTTACTTGCGCGGGCACCGGACGGCTCACTATGCCCATCTCTTGCGGGGACACTGTAGCAGAAAGAGATGCGTTAAGGAAATAGTTTTTGAAGTAAAGCTTCTTTAGGCACGCTTGACTTGGGAGTAAGCTGGTGAATGCGTTATGGAAATAAGGCGAACGCGGGGTAAGGGGTGTAGGGGTAAGAGAGAGCAGCGCGCGCCAGGATGTAAAATCTTAGTACTGGCGCTCGGGTAATTTTCAATGCGGGTGGGAGGGGAGTGGGTGAGGGGGTGTGAGGGGGTGCGGGAGGTGCGGGGCATTAAAGGGGGATGAAAATTTCATTGATTTTGCCGTAGGATGCACCGTTTTCGAGATATTTGACAATAACACCAGTTCTGGTCCGATCCCCGAGGTTAAGCAACGTCGGGCGCGGTCAGTACTTGGATGGGTGACCGACTGGTTTCATTTTTGTTTTTTTTTGGAAGCGTTTGTACTAAAACTACTTACTTTATTATTGTAAACAAAAAAACTGGTTTTGTGTAGTATAGGGGGTGTGCAAGTATTTGAAAAGAGCAACATTTTTTTGAATTATCATCCTCTTTGGCTGTCGGTGGCTGATTGGCGCTAAGCCCATGCCATGCACCGCGGCAAAAAAGAAAGGAGCTGTCAGGGCGGCACTTCTTAAATTTTCGGCAGACGTATATTATGAATGGTGCGGTGTAAATAAAAAACATTGTAAATAGTGTTATCTAGTACTAATGACAAATAACGGACATTATTTACAAGTTAAGTATGAAGTATCTTTTCCTATTTATTTTTTTATTTTCTTCAACTTCATTTTTTTATTTTTTTTTTTATTACTTTTACGGTCATCCCGTGAAACCATATATTTCAAACTAAATACAAACTGAAATATAGATGCACAGAAAAAACCCCAGAAAAAAGACTAATGCTGGGAATCGAACCCAGGTCCTCAGCGTTCCGTGCTGCGTGCTTACCCCTACACCATCACTGGTCTAGAAGTTAGCGACGAATCTTTCCCATACATCGTACACTTCAGTCTGTTATAATCACATTTAGGCAGTGATAAAGCGCATCTATGTTATGCCCTCTACTGAGAGACTTCAACACTCCTTCGGAGCATTATTTAGTGTAATACGTAATACCAAGTGGCGGTGCGGACTTTGCGGCTCTACAGACGGGCTAAGCGAGCGCTTATCGAAGTCGGCTTCATTGAGGTTTGTGGTTCATAAATTGTTGTTTAGTTTTAATGCTGCATAGAAACGAATAACCACGGCCTTGGTGACAGTCACTATATATCGAAGGTTTTAATGAACAGGAGGTGTACATTATTTGACTATTTTAGAAATATCCGTCAAATTATACATCGTAAGAGGGCGAATCAACTTTTTAGTGCCACCCCTTGCTGTGGTTGCACAAATTCTGTCCCTTGGACAACCTAAGCATTTTTCTATAACAGTATGAAGTGTCACTTGGGCTTGGGCAACCGGGGACAGAGTAAACAACACAAAAAAGTTGATTCACCCAAAAACATATTTTTGAGAGCTTCGCGCTATGCTCTTTTATTCGGCAGGTCACATGGCAGCTGTTCGCAAAATTTTTTTTTTTGACACACGCAGCCTTAACTACAGTACCCGGCCATAAAGAATGCACATCGGTCTTTGGAAAAAGACTCGGCAAATGTCGGCTTCGTATAGCGTTGTCACACACTACTTATGTGACGTTTGTCAGTCGTTGTTCAGGTGCCGTAGGGTACGGACGCGTTCCGGTGAAAATATATAATATAGAGTTATTGGAACCCCCCAACTTTAAATTGTATGATGGATTACACTGATAGACTAATAATAAATACGGCTGATAGTGACAGTGATATTGACCAAATTGAGAGCACAGATAGTGAAATGGAAGGAATTGAGATTTTTTGAAAATTTAAATTTATGAAAAAATAGGTGTCTTTTAATATACTCTAATCTCTTTTTTGACTATCCTTTTTCTAGTAGTTGCAACAACCCTCTATAGATATCAAAACTTTACATGTCATTAATTTGACATAAACTAATTAAGTCCATGGAGTGCAGTTTTATTTGATATCAAACGTCACTTAATAAATACGGCTATTGATGGGACGGTCGCCAGTGTTCGGAAATCGTCGTAAACTGCGAATTGTCTCTTGCTAAAGGCCGATGTGCATTCTTTATCCCCGGGTACTGTACTTACCTATAGCCGGGTTGATGAACCGCAGGAAAAGCACAGTGCCGACCGCGCCGACACTCGTTTGGGGGAACTGCGCAAAGCGTTTGCTCAATACCTGGCGTGATAAATAAGTTCATGAAAAATATTTTTTGCTAAAAATAATATCGGCTACCAAAGTACTCGTCAAGACGAATCAAACGAGCCGAAACTCGATGCGGTCGTATCGTTTTATTACAGAGTTCCTATGGCCACCTTCCAACTCTATATTCAGAGCAGCTCCATGTCATAATAATAATGCATTGTCATCCGATTTACACATGCACGCAAAATTTCGGCTCAATCGGGAACCGGGAAGTGGGGGCCGCACCGAGCTTCTGGCGCTAATCGATTTTACCTAAGTATTCTATGCACTCATGTATGTGTGCGGCTAGAATCAACGTCGTGCGTAAGCGCAAGCGACACAAGTTCCCCGTCCGATGGCCAACGGAGAACTAACGCAACTAACTATACGAACAAGGGGGAAGCACCACGGCTCAATATAAGTTGGTCAGACCGCGCGTACATTTAGGTATTTTCATCGTATTACTAAAACAAATACATATTTTAAAAATGTAGCATCTTTAGGCCCTAGAAAACATCTTGTTTTATACACATTCAAAAAGTCATGACCCGCCTTTGACTTTGGACTTTTTTCTAGCGAGCAAACTACAAGTAATCCGTGTTTCAAAAATCACTGGTCATTAGAGTGAATCCTCAAATGTCTTACACGTGAATTTCAGAACAGAAAGCTTTGCTAGTAATGATACAGCAAGGGATTAAATGAATGCAACAAATGCGCCAAAAGCTCGGTGCGGCCTTAAGATTAGACGAGCAGAGCCATAACCTCCCGAGGCCCACGAAAATATTGTCTCAATGAATTTTAAACTTTACGTCACTTTTGAGTGAGTTCGATATCACTCATAAGTGACATAAAGTTTAAAGTTCATTGAAATAAAAGACAGAAATATCATTGGATAACAGCTGTAGCCTTTCACATAATTTAAGAAGAAGAAATAAGTTGATCAGCACATTTACTAAAGTAAAAATGGTAAGTTCCGGCACGCACCATATGGCTGTGAAGGTATACAACGGGGTTCCTAATAGTATCAAAGAAATAGAGAAAGACTCGTTGTTCTATAATAAATTAAAAGATTTTTTGTTAAAAAATAGCTTTTATAGCTTGCAAGAGTTTTTGAATCACAAATGCTAATGTAATGAATATTTTAAATTGAAAATTTGTAAAATTTTGTATACTTTGTGGATTTATTAAATGCTATTATTATTATTATTATTTTATTATTGTTATACTTTGTACTTTGATAATGTTGATTTATGTAATTTGAATGGAATAATTGTAAATTTTGTAATTAGATGTTAATTAAATTTTAATGCTTTGATTATTATTATTGTTATTTTTTTACTATTATTATTATTTTTTTATTATTATGCTTTGATTATGTTAAATTATTTAAAATGGATTTGAACTTACTATTGTTAATTGTAATATTGCTGTGCCCTATCGGGGTTTATGTTTTGGACTTTTAATATTTTTTTTTGTAACATCTAATTTAACAACATATTATGCAATAAATCATTTGAATTGAATTGAATTGAAACAATATTTTCGTGGGCCTGAGGAGGATAAAGTCGGAGGCCTCACCTGATAAAGACAGTGACACATGCTCCGCAGCTGCGGCGGGAACTTGTCAGCGGAGTTGACGATCCTGTTGAACACTTCCTTTGTGAGGTCTATGAGGTTCGAGCGGTTGATTTCTATGTCCTGGGACGGCTCCAGCCTGAAAAAGTACAACTTCAATAACATTTTGTCTCAAAAATGTCCGTAAAATTAAAAAAAGCTAGAGCTTCTAGTTAACAACTTTTTAAATCAGTCAAGTGCGAGTCTGTCTTGTACATGAAGGGTTCCATACGTCCGTAAAATGTTTTAAAAACAGTTCAGTAAAAAATCGCCAAAATGTAAACATTAAAAATCGCAAACGTATATAGGTAGGTAAACATCCCAATAGCATAGTTGACGCCTAAGTCGCCTAGCAATCTAAAATCGCTGAAAAAAAAAACTTTTTAGTATGACGACCCCCTTTAATTTTTAACTTTATTTTATTAACTGTCTAGCTATCACGGTTCATGAGGTACAGCCTGGTGACAGACAGACAGACAGACGGACAGTGGAGTCTCAGTAATAGGGTCCCGTTTTTACCCATTGGGTGCAGAACCATAATGATAGAGCGCTAAATTCTCAAGCAATGATGCATACAGCATCTGTTATTAATTAACGTTTTTTTTTATTTTCATTACTAGTTAACAACTTTTTAAAAATGTAAAAACATCAAAGTCATAGATCACGTTACTCTTACCTGGCAGGATCGGCTTCGAAACTCAGCACCGGGCCGCCTGGTCCAGTAAAGCCGTCACGAGAAGCCTGGAGGTAGCCGTGACCGTATATCTTGAAGCAGAACATTATCCTGCTGAGGATGATGTTACTCTTACCCGGCAGAATCGACTTCGAAGCTAAGCTCCACGGTGTCTCGGGAACAGCATCCCATCTCATCCCGTTAGGTCGTAGAAACTACTTAGGGCTAGAAGATTTGCAGCAGCGTCTTCTCCGTACATTAGCAGCTAATGCGAACCAAAAGTCGCCTGCCAAGAGTGAGGATTGTAACAACCCTCTTCCCTTTAAAAAGGTAGTTAAGTGGCCACCACGAACTGGAAGACGAAGGGTTGGCATGCCTCCTACTAGGTGGTCCGACGCAAGGAGCAGGTGGGAAGTTGTCTGTTGCGTGCTAAGGGGGAGACTTTTGCTCAACAGTGGATGTCTTTTGACTAATGTTACTCTCACCTGGCAGGATCGGCTTCGAAGCTCAGCTCCGGTTGGTCAGCCGCCTGGTCCAGTAAAGCAGTCACGAGAGGCTCCAGTAAGGACTGGAGGTACCCGTAGCCGTATATCTTGAAGCAGAACGCCATTATCTTGCTGCCTAGCGAGTTGCCACGGAACAGGGTCTGCATGCAATCTGAAACCTGGGGACATTTTGATCTTATAATTTTTTAGCTAAGTTTAGTTTTTAGGTCTCAAGGTTTAGGCTGGGTGTTGATGATTCAGTCAGTCATGAGATTTCTCCTAATCCAATGACTGCATACAATGTTAAATGAAGTTTACAATGTAATTCATTCATTAATTAAGAGCCGTAGCTATGTGTTATTCTAAACTTCAGTAGTGGTAGAGCCATGTTGTAGCTAGCCGCTGCATCACGAATGGGCCGGCGCGTCCGGGGCAGTACCACCCTCTCACAGAGCACCGGCGTGAAGCAGCAGTACGGTCAGTGAGAGCGCCGGGGGCCCAATACCTCTTCCCCTTCCTCTTCTTTTTAAAGGCACACAGGCTCACATAAACGCACACACACGCACACACATACACACACACACACACACACACACACACACACACACACACACACGCACATACACACACACACACACACACATTTATTTGTTCACTAAATAGATTGTGAAAATTTGTTGGAATTAGTTTTTAATTAGATTAAGTAAAATAAGAACAAGTTTGTTTATTAACAAGATAGTTAATTGTAAGTTTTCAGCTCAAGCTATTAATTGTACAATACAGGGAGTAACTCTTATTGGCCTTATGTATCAATTTAAAATTAGAATAAGTTTGATTGTAACGCTGTTGTGCTCCTTAATAAATAAATAAATAAATAAAGGCCGGCAACGATCAGTGACTGTTTTGAGTTGTTGATATTTATGGGCGGTGGTGATCATTTCCCATCAGATGACCCGCTTGCTCGTTTTCCTTGCTCTCATAATAAAAAAAAAGTCCAGCCTATCTACATACCAAAATTCAACCAAATCCTTAACGATTTGGTATGAATGGTTTCTCTACGGGATCGATACAGGAATGAGAAGATCCTTAGAAGAACAAGGGTCACCAGCATAGCCAAACGGATTAGCTCGTTAAAATGGCAATGACGCAGAATATATGACCGTTGGGGCCTAAAAGTACTTGAATGGAGACCACGGACTGGCAAGCGCAGCGTGGGACGTCCACCAACGAGATGGACGGACGGTTTCGTAGAGTCAGTCAGTCACTCGCTCACACGTTCGCATGCACGCACCCGCATACACTCACGAACTTTCGGAATCATAATATTCTTCATCATCATCCCAGCTCAGTATGTAGTCCCACTGCAGGGCACAGGCCTCCCCTCAGAATAAGAGGGGTTAAGCCGTATTTCCCACGCGGGCCCAGTGCAGATTAGGAACGTCACACACACCATTGAATTTCTTCGCAGGTGTTTGTTATACATGTTTCTAAAGCTCGTTGTGAATTACAAATTAATTTCGCACATAAATTCCGAAAAACTCAGAAGTGCGTGCCGGGATTTGAACCCACGGCCCTTTGCTTGAGAGGCCATAGGTCAAACCACTAGGCCACCACGGCATCTACCATCGTTAATAAACTATCCTTTAACCTAAACGCTCGTCTTCATGTTTCTGACCGTTTCCCGCACCACAGTCAGGTATATATTTTTTAATTTTATTAATTTTTGTGTGTTTTTGGTTTATCTACGGGATCGAATCAGGAATGAGGAGAAACTCATCCACACATTAACACACACACATATAGCATAAATCTTCCCAGGTGAATTTTTCGCTACGAGCCATTAAATTAAATTTGAACCTTAATACTATGACAATACCGTTTGTTTTGAAAGATAAGGGCTCGAAGCGAAAAATTCACCTGGGAAGATTTATACTATACTCACGAACTTTCGAATTCATAATATTACCAGTTTGGGGGTAGTCACCATAGAGAGATCTCTCTCCAGGCAGGTGTTATGCCTGGGGACCGAAGTCCAATGGATGAAAGTTGGAAGTTGTATTTATGCAGCCGAGTTGAGAAACTTCGATAGCGTGATGTGGGATTGTAGTAATTAGTTCCTCATGTGATGACTAGATGGCGCTAGTAGTCGCTACACCAGCAACAAACCCTACCTCGACCTCTCGGTAGAATATGTTCCACAGCAGCGGCGCCAACAGATGCTTCGCGTCGAACAGCGTCACGAACACGCGCGCCAGCTCGTCCATTTGCGAAGTGCTCACCACGTTGGCCAGCGCCATCGCTATTGGCAACTCGCCCTGCAACATGACAAGCAACAAGAATAAAGCTAGTTTCCTTGTCGTGCCAAAATATCAAACTAGCTATGTAAAAAAACCGGCCAAGAGCGTGTCGGACACGCACAAGGTAGGGTTCCGTAGCCGTTACAAAAAAATCACTTAATATTTTTCTAAGGATTTCGTATGTGTACGGAATCATCCAAGTTTAGGTATGTTTTATACCTTAGGCTACTATTTACTCTTAAACTACAAATAATTTCCAAGCAATCTTAGCCGCTATAATTTTCCTAGTAAATTTGATATATTTACTACCATTCTGAATTTTTTCAAAATTTTCCACCTAACAGTTTAGATTTTAGAGAGGGGGGACGCTCGATTTTAATGAAAATTTTCACTTTAAAGTTGAATATTTCGCAAACAGATCACTGAATAGAAAAATCATGTTAGCAACCCCGAAATGGTTTTAAAAGACCTATCCAACGATACCCCACACTATAGGATTAGTTGCGAAAAAAAAATCACCCCCCTTTACGTCTATGGGTCTAATTATTTTTTTGTTTTTTATTTTACAACTTTGTTGGCGTGACTGATATGTATATTCATGCCAAATTACAGCTTTCTAGTACTAACGATCTCCGAGCTTAGCCGCGTACAGACAGACAGACAGACAGACGGACAGACATGGCGAAACTATAAGGGTTCCTAGTTGACTACGGAACCCTAAAAAGATGGTTACATTTGAGGGAGCACGCCTGTACAACAAGATACCTTCAGAAATTAAACATGTAAGCTCGTTAAACTCGTTCAAAAAGCGACTTGCCCAATATATTATCACTACCTTTCCTATAATATGAGTTGAACGAGTTAGTTGTACTAAACCATTTAACGTAAATTATGCTTATAGTTGATTATGCATGTATACCTACTTATTCTGTTTTTGCTGGTTTTTTTAAGACGACATACTAAATTTACATTTTTGCTATGTTCTCATGAAAGTGATTGTAATATCTTGTATGAGAATAAATGTATTTAAACCTAAATAAAATAAAAATATTTTTTTTTTATGTTTGGAAATAAAGTAAATGCCCATTATGCGTCTAAGATCCCTTCCGCAGCTAACAAAAGAACTGATAGATAACTTTGAAACAGCTGAACCAAATTTTGATGAAACATGTCTAAGAACCACCGCCAAGAAACCTGCTCTCAAACAAACGAATTTTGGATCAGCGTCACGTGTCCCGACGCGAGTTTAACATTTTTTACCCATCCCAATAAGTGTACAACGCCGCTAAAGAAGTTTTCACTTTTAAAAAACCGCATCTGGATCGGTTCACCCGTTTAAGAGCTATGATAACCGTTTTAGCGTGAAAGAGTAACAAACATCCACACATCCAAACATGTTCACAAACTTGCCATTTATAACATTAACAGGATTATTACCTTATCAGAGATCATAGTGACCAATTGGACCAGCTGTTCGAAGCGATCGGCCAGTACAGTCTCAGCCAGGGTATCGAACTCTGTCCCTTGCTGCAAAATCTTGGTCAGTACTTCCATAAATGCGGCACGCGTCTGCAGGTCGCGGTGGTAGCCTAGATCTGAGGACAAACACAAGACATTACAAGACAATACAGGGTTTTTCCGTACCGGTGGTAGTTTGGGTCCATATTGGGTTCGCTAAAGTTCATCACCCGAAATTGATTTTCCTAACGATTTGTAATTCTAATGATCACTGTTCCTAAAATTTTGTTTCCTATAGTTTTCGTTCCTACAATTTATTTTACTATTAACGTAGTCTATAACACTCAGTTTTCCGAAAATTGATTTTCCTAACGATTTGTACAATAATGATCACTGTTCCTAAAATTTCATTTCCTAAAGTTTTCGTTCCTACAATTTATTTTACTATTAACGTAGTCCATAACACTCAGTTTTCCAAAAATTTTAAATAATAACTTCACTGTTGAAACTTTATAACTTATCAAACAAATTAGATTTTCCGGGTGGTCATAAAAAAAATAACTAACACCAAAGGCTAATGCGGGAGCTGCGCTGCGCTACGCTCCCGCATTAGCCTTTGAACCTAACCATACCGAATCACTTCCGCTCAGACAGGTCTTGCTCGCTCGCTTCGCTCGCTCGCTGGCTTCAATCGCTATCATTGGAGTCAGCGAGCGAGCAAGCGCAGTGAAACACTATGAAGGACATTATGAAGTTTAATGTATAATCATGTTCAATTTTATGAATAAAAACAAATCTACATAAAAAAGATATGATGATGAATAAAAGTGTAAAAGATGGTTATGTTGAGAAAATATAGGAAAACAAATAGTAGCATGATAGATGTTTATTGCAACGGACATTATGAAGTTGAATGATTAGGAATTCAGAACGTTAGGAACAGAGTAGTTATGAGTTGTGATTGTTAGGATGTACATTTTTAGGAACAACATTTTCGGACTTCCAATAATCGACATTGAAAAATTAGTTCAACTTTGGCGCACCCATTATGATTATACATATTTAAATTTTATGCACAATTTATATACCAACTAAAAAAAGTATGTTTTTAGGGTTCGCACCTCGAAAGGAAAAAACGAAACCCTTATAGCATCCCTTTGTTGTCCGGTCCTTCTGTCAAGACCCTTTTTCTCAGGAACTCGTGGAGGTATCAAGCTGAAATTTATATCAAATACTCAGGTCTACTGTCCCTTATTGGAGCTGTGAAAAAATCAAACTTCTAAGTCAACGCAATCAAAAGATACAGCCATTTATGCCGCAAATTTTCGACACTCGCAAGGGAATCAAAACCTACAGGGTACTTCCCGTGAACTCAGAATCTTGAAATTTGGTACGAAACAAGGTCTTATAGCACAGATAAAGGAAAAATTGCGAAAAGCATTTTTTTTTCGTCTGTCTGTCTATATCAGCAACCAATCTATTTATGCCGCAAATTTTTTTGTCTGTCCGCACGGCGCGTTCGTATGCGTGACGTATTTTCCTTCGTTAAAAAAAAGGACTTACCAATGCTATGCATCAGTCCAGAGTCTATGTTGGCACTGAGGAGGTTCGACATGGCCTGTATGGTCGCGTTGCGTAGAGTCTCGAGGCGGCCGGGACCCTCCGCCATTTCCACCTCGTTGCAGTCGTTGAGGAGATTCATGAAGAGCGTGAAATATCTGAAAAGTGGAATTATAATTATTAAAGCAACTAGATTTAATTTTTAGTGTGTTTTACTTTTAGTTTAACTACTTAATTTTGCCAATAGGCTAACTGAAAATATCGCTATATGCATGTATCGATGCAGATCGATAGGGTTACTGATAAGGTTAATTTATCTCTAAATAACATACACAATCAAAATAACACAAAGTCCTGAAAACTAACAATTACGTTCCTAATTCTGTTTTTAACCGTCTTTTTCGTAAAGTAGGTAGTCATGCCTCCTGGTTCTCAGAGCACACCTAGTACACTTACTTAAGGAACAACTAGCTCTTGGTATTCATGCTGCCTGGTCCTTTCACAGCATAAGCAGTACACTCGGCTTACTAATGTTTCGGCGAAAAACTTTTCGCAAAATGATTCATTTGGCAAATGTTTCATTTCCCAAATGTTTATTTTTTCTGAATATGTAAACTTTTCAGGATTGTTACAAAACAAACCTAACATAACCTAACCTACAGGATAGTCCTGAAATATATCCTGAATAGTATACAGTTTCAGAAAAAAATTACATTTGGGAAATGAAACATTTGCCAAATTAATCAGTTTGCGAAAAATAATTCGGCGAAAAGGCAGTACACGAGTATACTCACTTGAGGAACAGCTGGCTCTTGGCTTCCATCAGGTCGCCGCGGTCGGACTCCTCGGGCTGGAGAGGCAGCCCCTTCAGCAGCGCGGCCACCGCCTCCATGCACGCCTGGTCCAGCTCTCTGCAGCACACCAAGTATCTGCGTACACGCATGTTGTAGCTCAACCGATAGCGCACACAGCCCATATCATGCAATGAACCATGCAAGCTGCCTAAGTGGGTGGATCAACTATTTCTTGATGTTATTCTGTCTCGTCAGCGAGGAGACAAAAGTACTACAGTTTGATTAGAAGAAATGTTGTGTCACATTAACTAACATGCTTATTAGATGACCAATTGACAACATTTCATTTTTTTAACACCTGAAAATTACTACAGGAATCGAAAGAGTTTCGCCTCCTGAACACGGAAAAATATTTATTAAATAAATAAATAAAATAAATAAATAAATATCATGGGACAATTCACACCAATTGACCTAGTCCCAAAGTAAGCTTAGCAAAGCTTGTGTTATGGGTACTAAACAACGGATAAACATACTTATACTTATATAGATAGATACCTACATACTTAAATACATATTAAACACCCAAGACCCGAGAACAAACATTCGTATTTTTCATACAAATATCTGCCCCGACACGGGAATCGAACCCGGAACCTCAAGCTTCGTAGTCAGGTTCTCTAACCACTAGGCCATCTGGTCGTCTAAATAATTCTGGTTATTATAATTTATTACTTCATATTAAAAAAAAATACAACATATTTAAAAAACATATGTGTACTTACCTGTACCTCCACAGAATAGATATGTTTCCTTTACCCTTTTCACTAGAAAAAAGAGCTGTCATAATTTTAAATTTGATAACAACCTTAATGTCAAATTTACGTCATCACTCTTTTTTAATAGAGACTAGACAAAAGTAATGGATCTATTCTATCGTTACGCTCTTTTAGAATAAGCACATCTTTAAAAAATTGTAACAAATTAATTAATAATCCTTGTGAAAATTTAAAACTATCAGCGTCTTTCTCTTTCCAAACAGAATACAGAGAATGAATCAAATTATAGTCTTACAAATATGAAATGTTGTCAATTGTAGAAGGGATTTAAAACTACCACAAAAATGCATGTTGGGCAAATTTTAATCAGATAAACTTACGGTTTAAAGATTGACCCAGGAGACCGTCACTATAGCAACGAGTGACAAAAAAAAGTTGATCGACCCAAATATAAAAGCTGCAATAAGCCTTGCACATCGGTTTCTCTTCATCATCATCATCATTTAAGCCGAAACACGTTCACTGCTGAACATAGGCCTCCCCCAAGGCTCGCCAAACAGATCGGCCGCGCGCCAACCGCATCCAACGCGATCCCGCAACCTTAACCAGATCGTTGCTCCATCTTGTTGGAGGCCTACCTACACTCCGCCTTCCGGTCCGTGGACGAAACTCGAGAACCTTTTTGCCCCATCGGCCATCAGTTCTACGAGTGATGTGCCCTGCCCACTGCTACTTGAATCTGGCGATTCTTCTATTTCTCTTGTTACGTGTTAAATTACAAATTATTATAACAGAAACATCAAAGTGATGAAGCTTTGCTACGCGGAGCTCCTCTTCCACCCTTGTTTGGTCCTTCAAACCTGTTGCAAAGTAGTGGCGAATATGACATTCTACTTTTTAGCACAAAGCGTCAAAGCGCAATAGGAATGTTGACGCCATTAAAAAATAATTAGAAGACACATCTCCTGTTAGAAAACTATTTATTTTAGCCCCGAAAACCAGATTAATTTTCGATTAAATGCAAAATTAAATTTTTTGTTGCTTTAAAACAAATAAATAGTTAGTTGATTGAGTATGCGAACAAGTGACGTCATATGTTGCTATTGCCATTCAAACTCTATGGGAGAATTGTGTTTTGACAGCTCATAAAAAGTACGTCTGTTGATTGGTGGTGTCAACATCCCTATTGTTATAAGGCGGCCCCTAAACGATCAATTATATTGCACAATATAGCGAATTGTGCAATATTATTGACCGTTTAGGGTTAATATTGAAGATTGCGCAATGATTGACCGAAAGTTTGAGCGAGTTTAATTTTTATTGTGCCATATTTTTCCATTGCATCGTGTAGGGTCAGTATTGTCCAATATTTTAGTATCCGACTGAACACGAAAACATTGTGCAGTTCGTATCATTGAGCAATATAATTGCTCGTTTGGATTCAGAGCGCCTTTCAATCTTATTGTACAATAAAAAGTATTGTACAATGTTATTGTAGGTCTAGGGGCCGCCTATAGCGCACATAAAAATAAAGCTGCATTATGTAAGAGGGTGGGGGCCGTGAAGCGTTTCGACCGCCGTGTCCCGTGTCTAAGATAAAAACTTTTTAACAAAAAATTAAACCGCCGAAAAAACTGAAAAGCAAAAAATAATACCTTTTTTGTTTGACCTTAATCTAGGTACCAGTTTGAAGTCGGTGCCTCAGCACTTAGCCAGGAGGAGTGGACCTATAATCGTCTACCTGATTGGCTTCTATCACTCCTCCTGGCTCGTGCTGAGGCACCGACTTCAAACTGGTACCTAGATTAAGGTCAAACAAAAAAGGTATTATTTTTTGCTTTTCAGTTTTTTCGGCGGTTTAATTTTTTGTTAAAATGTTTTTATTTTATACTTTTTTCCATCCTTGGGGTAATTTTCTTCCAAATTTATAATACCAACTTCAAGGTATACCCTATCTATCCAATAAAAAAGAATTATGAAAATCAGACTACTCTGTAAAAAGTTAGTCAATCATCCCCTGTTTTCCTAACCCTTAGGGTAGGAATATTATTTCCAAATTTAAATGGGACCACCCTTGGGGTATACGCTTTCCAATAAAAAAAGAATCATCAAAATCCGACTACTCTGTAATAAGTTATGCGTGGTCATAACGACCGCTTTAGCCTAGTTGGTAGTGACCCTGCCTACGAAGCAAGAGGTCCTGGGTTGGAATCCCGGTAAGGGCATTTATTTGTGTGATGAGCACGTATATTTGTTCCTGAGTTATGAATGTTTTCTATGTATTTAAGTATTTATTTATCTATATAAGTATGTTTATCGTCGTCTAGTACCCATAGTACAAGCTTTGCTTAGTTTGGGACTAGGTCGATTTGTGTAAGATTGTCCCCTAATATTTATTTATTTATTTATTTTATTTTATATAGTACATCAGTAACTGAACAATCAATCATCCCCTGTTTTTCTACCCTTAGGGTAGGAATATTGTTTCCAAATTTAAATGGGACCACCCTCGGGGTATACACTTTCCAATAAAAAAAGAATCATCAAAATCGGACTACTCTGTAAAAAGTTATACGTGATCATACATAAAAAAAAAAAAAAAATACACGTCGAATTGAGAACCTCCTCCTTTTGTTTTCGTCGGTTGAAAATTGACTAATAGGTCCGTCAACTTAGAATCCTAGTGACCAACTACGCGTGGTGTGGTGTGTGGTTGAATTGGTTTCAATTCATGGGCATTGTCCTTTGATTTTGGTAACACAAGCACAGAATAACTAATAGTACTACCTAGCGTACAGAAGGATCACTCTCGAATATAAAGTCTCGAATGTGAAGTCTTTCAAAAATCCCTAAATAGTTATTTAAGTTTTATTTGTATTTTTGAATTTTACAGCGCATTGGTGTTATACTGTAATTTTTATTGATAAATAAATAAATAATAAGTCTAGTTTAGGTATAAAAATTTGCCTACTATTACGACCGTTAACTGCTTGCACGCGAAATTGAAACTTATCGTGTGATACGATCGTTCATATTCCGTTGCGCACCGCTGAACCGAAACTAAGAGCACAGGGTTCCCACTCGCTCGTCGATATTTAGGTAGGTATATAAGTCAAGAAAGATAACAGTGTGTATTAATTCAGTAAACTATCTTTAAACGCATCAGTATCTTTTATACGGATCATAAGATCGTTCAAAAGTCATTGTTTGTTGCAAATATCACAGAAAAATAATTACGCGCGACGCGGCTAGCGTGCGAACCGAATGTCGAGCGACAACCTACAGCCATACGCCTCCCCGGGAGGCGCGCCGGCCGAACATACCTAAACTGCGGTGTGAAACCCCCCTGACACAAGGGATACGGCGGTTGAGAATATGAATAAGTCAGTTTTGTGACGTTTTTTTTCATACAGTTTATAAATATGGCTCGTCACAAAACTGAAAATTACAATTTTTTTTTAGAAAAAGTTACGCTTTTTTAAATGCCCTTTTGCGCTTAGCACGGCTATATAATATTTATAATACATACCCAAAAGCTAAGGGCAATCTTACCTGGAAATAGAGGAGGCGTCGGCCCGCAGCGGCGGCGCGATTTGGTGGCTCGTGCCCAGGACCCAGTCTGTGACGTATTCCACCATCTTGTTGCGGAACTTCATTTCCTGTGGAGCGGGGAGGCATCAAAATCAAAACGTTTCTGTAAACGATCTTTTAAATGTCTCTTTACAAGCTTTTATTTCATTTTTTAACCCCCGACACAAAAAAGAGGGGTGTTATAAGTTTGACCGCTATGTGTGTGTGCGCTTGTCTGTGTGTGTGCGTGCGTGTGTGTGTGTGTGCGTGTGTGCGTGTGTGTCCGTCCATCTGTCTGAAATCTGAGACGAAAATGAAAATCAAGTCGTTTTCACCTGTCTGAACGCCAGATCGTCCCTCCGACGCATCATGGCTTCGACGACTTGGCAAAGTTTTGTCTTGATGTGGACAGAGAGCACCGTCATATCGAGATGCCTCACGTACCTGCGATAACCAACGACATGAGTTTCACTAGTTATTAATTCGACTAAGCACACATCCTATCATCCGTAATCCATTTTTTATTAGAAGGCAGGTTTCTTGGTGATTGTTCTTAGATATGTTTCACCAAAATTGGTTCAGCCGTTCCAAAGTTATCAGCTCTTGTGTTAGCTGTGGATGGGATCTTAGACGCATAATGGGCATTTACTTTATGATCAAACATATGTGCGACCAAATTGCGTTGGGGGTTTTTAAGATTATAAATTTATAGTCATAAACTCAATCGAACTGTTTCAAGCAGTTTTAATCGCTATGCGCAAAGTGTTTCGAGTTATTATTGCACAACCTAACAGTTGAATAGCTACCGTAGTACTGTGTTGTACTGCGTACCGTAGTAGCGCTCTCGTTCCATTAAATACGTTTGATTCGATCGGCAGAGTTCGGACGACGACGCCCGAAAATACTTCGGCCGACAGCGGATTAGGTGGACACGTAGCCTATATACGTCCCACTGCAGGGCACAGGCCTCCTCTCAGAATGAGACTGCTTGAGGGATTTTGGTAAATATTATATCATATTAAAGCTATGCAATTAAAACTTTATAATGTTTAATAAGTAAGTCCGCTATTGAAAACATATCCCGAAAATGTTGTTTATCTGGTATAATCCAATCCCAAGTTATAAGGGTTCACAAAAACGATGAAGCGCTTCGAGAAAAGGTAAGCCACGCGGGCCCAGTGCGGATTGGGAACTTCACGCGCACCATTGAATTTCTTCGCAGGTGTGTGCATGTTTCCTCACGAAGTTTTCCTTCACCGTAAATCTCACGGCAAATTAGAAATGTAATTTCGCACATAAATTCCGAAAAACTCAAGAGGAGCCGGGATTTGAACCCACGACCCTCTGCTTGAGAGGCTATAGGTCAAACCACTAGGCCACGACGGCCTTTTTTTTTAAGCAAGACCGTAAGACCTAATATTAGATATTGTTTCCTGTACTTACCTCACTATAGCGAGCATGAGTCCTTCGATGGACGTAGTACTGAGATGTTCGGCCGGCTGCCCGGACTTCTTGTTGTCCAGTATACTCTTCATTATGAAGATCGTGTGCTCCACGAATTGCGTGTTTATGTCTGTTAGCATAACCTGCAAAATTGGACACGCATTTATAATGGTTCTCAATCGTTTGCTTGAATTTCATATACCATGCGTCGTTGTTAGGGCTCCGTACCCGAAGGGTAAATCGGGACCCTATTACTGAGACTTTCCCATAAAACAAACGTGATTTTTTTGGCGTTTTTAGGGTTCCGTACCTCAAAAGGAAAAAACGGAACCCTTATAGGATCACTTTGTTGTCCGTCCGTCCGTCCGTCCGTCTGTCTGTCAAGACCCTTTTTCTCAGGAACGCGTGGAGGTATCAAGCTGAAATTTATATCAAATACTCAGGTCTACTGTCCCTTGGAGCTGTGAAAAAATCAAACTTCTAAGCCAACGCAATCAAAAGATACGGCGATAATGTATTGTAGTGGTAGAGCCATGTTGTAGCTAGCCGCTGCATCACGAATGGGCCGGCTCGTCCGGGGCAGTACCACCCTCCCACAGAACACCGGCGTGAAGTAGCAGTAATCCTGCTTTCGTTTCGTACGGTCAGTGAGAGTGCCGGGGGCCCAATACCTCACCCCTTCCCTCTCCCCCTCCCTCTCCTCCTTCCCCTATTCCCTCTCCTTTAGGGCCGACAACGCACTGGCATCGCATAAGACGCTGCGGGTGTCTATGGACAGTGGTGTTCATTTAACATCAGGTGACCCACTAGTTCGTTTGTCTGGCCTATCTAACATAAAAAAAAAAAAAAAAAAAAAAAAGTTGTCATATCCTTTAAATTATTTTAGCAAGTGTACACAATTACGACCATTTTGTTCAATTCAACTTGTTTAGGTGCGTAAAATTGTAAAATTAAACGATATGAAAACTATACATTTTATTCATTTTAGACATAGTGTTTCATAGTAACATTCACTGCTTAAGACCTACACAGTCGATATCTAAATATAAATAGTGTTGGTTTTATTTTTCAAATCGTCCGGGCTCGAATGCCGAGATGAGTACAAGTTTTTTTTTTAAATGTATGAATGCAGTTTTTCTTCTTACGAAAATCGATGACATGGTTCCTAAGAACAGATCTTCGTATGTCTTATAGTTTCAGACTTTCCCATACTGACCGATTTAAATGAGACACCCTCATACGAAATTATATAAAGTCGTCGAACATTATGACGCTTATTGTGAAAACGTCCTAAAATAGGTCAGAATTCAAATAGTTTAACAGTACACTATAATAACTCACCTGCTGTTGCTGGTCAAAAAACTTGTCAATGATGGCTTTGATCTGATCGAACAGTATCGGATACAGCGCGGGCGACATCTCGTGGCCGACTAGCTCCTTCACGTGACTCTGTATCTGTTGCCCGAAGCGCTCGTTGCTGCACAGCAACAGCCGGAGGAGTTGCCCGATGAATCTGTGGACGGGAGTGGAGTGGGCATGAGTTGGGAATTTCCTACTATCGACACGTATATCTTAGACATCGGTAACTCGTGGCATTTAGGTAGCATTTGACGTTTCTGACAGACTAGTGAAGTGACTACGTTTTCTGTACGACTCGAGCAAAGAAACCAATTACAAGAAATCTTTTCAACCATTTAATATTTGACTTTCGTGATAGACAATAAATATTTGTTCAAAATTTTTAGAAGTTATCCTACGTCTCCTATTTGAGTGAGTTGGTTAAAAAAAAGTTTTTGTTAAAAATTTAATTTCTATTGCAAGCTTTTTGTTGACTGTACTTGCATTGTCATCCAACTTACATAAGTATACCAAATTTCAAGCTAATCCGACCACTGAAAGTGGGTCAAAATCGACTTCCAAAATTTGACCCATTCATACAAACACATATACATTGCAAGTTAAATAAAAGCTTGTAAAAAGCATTCTTCCGTAAGTTTGTTGGTGTTCTCTTTGATATTTCAACTTCTTTATTTTGTAATAAGCTATTAAAAATTACAATTGTAAGATATTCTGGATTTTTGATAATGCTATTTTTAGCTTTTGATAAACAAGTTTTCACACCACCTGCTCGACAATGCCTTATTATATATCATGCAAACCCTTGGCTTTCGCCGGGCAGTAATGTTGTACTGAATTTCATTATAACCCGGGCAGTAATGTGATTCTCACTTCTCGTAGTTCTTATTGGTATGCACTTAAAGTCTAATTTTTAAATCGCCCCGCGTGCAGGCCGGCGGCGTGCAGCACGTGCACGTGGTCAACGAGCTCAGCCCCGCGGTGCCCGCGGGGGCCGCGCCGCGCCTCATTTATTTGCAGTTCCGCGGCCGAACGAAAACAAAGTCAAATACTTAAACAAAAGCCGCGAGTGTTTCAATACGCTGCAATTTTAACTATCAAAACTGCAAAAGAAGATAAAACATTAAGAAAATATCGATTGACGAAAGTGATTTGACTCCTGATTCCATTAAATTAGACGCCTTAGGACCACTTGCACAGTTCAGGGTAAAAAAATTGAATCGGTAACCCTGGGTTAAGAATGACAGTTCCATACATTTTGACACTTGTTAACCCTGGGTTAGCAGTTAACTCGCTCGGAGTTAAGTAGCTAACCCAGGTCTGCGCAAGCCGGCCTTAGAAATTGTTAATAATGTACTCCCAGAGAAGTCGAAGGAAAAATACTTAAAAGCTTACAAAGATTTCGACAAATGGAAAACTGCGAAAGGCGCAAAGTCAGTGTCAGAATCAGTGCTTCTGGGTCTATTTCGAGTATTTTTCTAGTAGCCTTGGTTTTTATTGTCTCGCAACAGGTGAGAAAAGTAGACTATACTTCTCGGGGATAAAACTGATTTTGCCTTGGGCGCGCTTAAATCCTTCACTGCTCTCAGGACTCCATCTTAATTCCCTCGCTTCGCTCGGGAATCCACTAAAAACCCCCTCGCTACGCTCGGGAGTTAAATCTGGAGTCCCTCGACACGCTCAGGATTCAATATCGCGCCCGTGACATAATGCAGTGCTTTATCCCCTTGGTGTACAATCTACTATTACCTTTTGGATGTAGTCTCGGTAATAAATGTGACCTATCAATTTTAAAGAATTATTTTATCTTATCTGAAAAGACACTTCAAAAACGTGTCTCATCACTAGTGCCACCTAATTGCCACGAGTTACCGATGTCTAAATCATACAACGTTTTACAATGAATTAAGGAAAAGAATTGGGGCGAAACATTTTCGGAAAAAGATTTGCGTTCTTATTTACCTTCCATTGAAAGAAAGTCTCGTAGGTGTTTACATATTTCAGCATCGACTTAGTCGGCAGGAGGCTGTCACTGGCAATTTATGCTTGGTCTAGGACGTCAGGCGGCGTTAATTACTTGAACTCTTCATTTTAATTTACTAAACTAAAATTAATTCACCGGACTGAACTCATGAACATTACTGTGGCGGGTTTTCATGACAGACGCGAACGGGTAACCATGATAGGTTCGTGTTACGCCATGTGCGCGCACTGAAAGCTCATTGGTTGAATTTGGATTGCGCGCGCATGAGGTCGTACGGTCCGAAATGGAGTCAAGGAATGATTTTAGTACTAAATTATTTTAAATCAAAACTTTAAACGAAATTAAAATTTCTGTGTAATATGGAGTCAAGGAATGATTTTAGTACTAAATTATTTTAAATCAAAACTTTTGACGAAATTAAAATTTGTGTGTAATATTACTACTATATTAAAACAATATGTTTTATTATTTTACCAGTAAATATATACTTGGTTGCGTCAAAAATTTTCTTATTTGTGCAAAGCTGAATTATAAAGACACAACTCTTTAGTCTCATTTTTTGAACACAAATTTTAATGTAAGTAAATGTTCATTGTAAAACGCATAGGTACACTACACTTGCGGAAGCGTGCTGGGATGACTAACTTTCTATAGATATGTTGACTCGCGTCAAGAGGCACTTTCCGGGCATGTGCATTGTAAAATACTTACTGTGTGACTGGACAGTACTGCACTTCTTGTGAACTATTTGCCAGCACATTGTATTTTCTTGAATCTGCAAAAAATTTGATAAATTACTGTATATTACAAGCTTTTATACAACTGGCCCTGTTAATAACTATGTGCGGGTCAAATCTTCGTAGCTACTCGTAAATTTGACTCGCTTCTCGATTTCCAATTGTAATATTATTATGACATGAAGCTGATCTCATAATGGAGCTGAAAGATGGCCATAGGAACTCAGTAATAAAACGACACGACCCCATCGAGTTTGGGCTTGTTTGATTCGTCTTGACGAGTACTTTAGTCCTACATGATAACTAGAGGCAAAAAGTAAAGTCAGCACAAAATCTTGTATTAAAATTGAAATTTATAATGTAACAAAAACTTTTTAAATCGGTGAAAAACAGGTCTACTGACCGTGAGCGTAAAGATGCGACCAGACCGTGGACGGACGACGTTGCAGACAAACTCCGCCCAGCGCGCAGAGAAAGGAGGTTATGTTCGCCCACTCTTGAATCTGCATCTGGTGAAATACCCTTACAATGACATCCAGAATCCATCTTGATGCTAAATCAAAATTCCAATTGTTTTTAATATAATTATGTTTTACGCTTAATTCTCACAGTACCTGGATGACCGAGCTTTGCTCGGTATTGTTTTTCTTTGGTAAATAGTGTATTTTTGATTATAAAAATAAAATATGTTTAGATAGGAATTACATTACATTCTGATGAAATAAGAATAATATTTTTTAATCTTATCGACATAAACCATCGATACATTACATTGTGTCACTATCTACCAAAAAAAAAACAATACCGAGCAAAGCTCGGTCATCCAGGTAAAATAATAATAATATAATAATATTTTTTAATCTTATCGGCTCGCAGTGTTGCCAACTTTGTGGATTTTCCATTAAGGGTGAGGCCACACGAGAGTAATTTTGTAAGTTGTGAGCGGCAGAATTTCGGTTGCGCCATACATTGTGTCACGTGAGTGTCACGTGGTGGCCCGCATATTGTATGGCGCGAACCGAAATTCTGCCGCTCACGACAAAAACACGGGTGGGGGTGGGGGGGGTGGGGCTGAGTAAGGGGGTGTGGGGGTATTATAGGGGGGATGAAAATTTCATTGATTTTGCCGTAGGATGCACCGTTTTCAAGATATTTGACAAAACTCCGGTTCTCCTCCGATCACCGAGGTTAAGCAACGTCGGGCGCGGATTATGTATGCGACTGTGCATATTTGGATTAAAATCACTCGTGTGATATTGTGATATTGTGATATTATTATGAAACGAACGGAGTAATTGACAACCACACTCGTGTTTTAATCCCTCTCATTATGCAACAGTCACATAAATGTAGTACCTAGTAGTGGAAAATTTAGCGATTTTGAGTCTGGAATGGTGGTTTTAAAAGTTAAATCTGGTGGAAAGCTATTATAACTGTTGGCAACACTGAGTCAGTAGTAGTTATTATGAAACTATAATACCTGGTTTACACGATCGCCTCGTTACCTCGCCTCGTGCCTCGTCTCGTCGTCTCGCTCCGGACGCGAGCCTCAAAATCAAGGCAAATCACGAGACGAGGCGCGAGGCGCGCCTGTTCACACTCTCGTCTCGTGGCTCGTCCCGCAGTTCGTCTCGCCACTCTTACGCGAGTGTAAACCAAGTATGATAATAGCCATATTCGTGGCTAGCGGCTGGAGCCGCGCGCGGCTCGGCTCGCGTCAGTGGCGACAGTCGCGAGCCGCGCGCGGACGTTATATAATATACTCTGTGGTACGGCTCGTACGGCTCGATTCCGATGCAGTGGACGCTTAGCTCTAGAGTTGCGTTGCTTAACAACGCCATCTATTGTCAAGTAGTTTTAGTGTTGCTGTGCTGGTTAAGCAGTTACTCAAAAAGTTTTTTTTTTCTGTTCTGTGCTCCCAATAATACTTTTTCTCACAAAAAAGTTACCTTTTCTCACAAAAGAAGAAACTTGACGTTTTCTCATGAAAAATAAACTTGAAAAAAAAAAACAAAAAACTTTATAAATAACGTGGAATCGACCCGAGGTCGGCTGGATCCGCGACCACCCGATATCTACTGTGCTATTATGATCTGCTCAAGTCCGGCGAAATTTAGCTTTGTATTCTAATGCAAACAAAAATAGCCGGAAAACACGAGTAAAAGCGGTTTTCTGAAAATGAAACATAGCTAGATCAGTTTTTCATCCCCGAAAACCCCCACATACCAAATTTCATCGAAATCGTTGGAGCCGTTTCCGAGATCCTGATTATATATTTGCGGGGGAGGGGGTTCGGGAGTTTCAAGGGGGGATGAAAATTTCATTGATTTTGCCGTAGGATGCAGTTTTCAAGATATTTGACAAAAACACCGGAGGGGTTGGGGCACAGAAATAATTTATTAAATACTAAATTGAGAATTTTATTATTAAATCGACAGATAGAAATTGAAGCATGTCCATTAGGGGTATCGTGACCACGTCCTGCACAGCGCTGCAAGCCTGTTAGTTTGTATTTTTGGTGCATGTCGGCTACAGTAGGAACAGTGGCAGCACGGGGGAGTCGGGCCGCCAGCTGCGTGTATCGACGGGCCCGTGTTCTGACTGTACCTACAATTAGTATTATTCCCTTATCTTGTTTTGTTTTTTAAATTTTTTATTTTTATTTTTAAACTTGCTTTTAACATTCGGCACCCATCGATTGAAAACAGGGATGTATTAAGGGGGTGTACTGAAAATCAGCGCTGTGCCAGTCAGGGCCTCCTGTGGGCACCTGACTCACAGCATATGCTGAGTGCATCCCCATTGCCACAACTAATGGGACAGTGTTAGTTTTAGTTTCTTTTTTTTTAATATTAATTAATTATGTACCTACCTAATAAGTTTTCTATATTGTACTTTATGTTGTGGCAATAAATTAAATTCTATTCTATTCTATTCTATTCTATTCTATTCTATTCTATTATTATTTCTGTGGGTTGTGGGGTGAGAGGGGGGAGGGGGTGCGGGGGGGATGCGTGGGAGGGAGCGTGGCGGTATCAAAGGGGGGATGAAAATTTCATTGATTTTGCCGTAGGATGCACCGTTTTCAAGATATTTGACAAAAAAACCGGAGGGGTGGGGGGGGTGAGCCACGTTAAACTATCGTCCGTAAACCAACTTTACAGACAACCGGTTTTTCTTGTTCTTTGCTCCCAATAGGGAACGTGCACATAGACGGTGCTGCCAACTGGTGTCATAAGGGTGCCATCAATTTGAATGCTTTACCTTGATAAATTTGTTTTACTGTCCGCATAGTGTCTCTTTTGTCGCATTAGTGCTGCCGCCTATAGTTACTGCACGTTCCCTATAATACTTTTTCTCACAAAAAAGTAACTTTTTGTCACAAAAGAAGAAACTTCGTTTTCTCATGAAAAATAAACTTAAAAAAAAAACTAAAATCCTTAAAAAAAACGTGGAATCGAACCGAGGTCGGCTGGATCCGCGACCACCCGATTTCTACTGTGCTATTATGATCTGCTCGAAGCCGGCGAAATTTAGCTTTGTATTCTAATGCAAACAAAAAGCCGGAAAACACGAGTAAAAGCGGTTTTCTGAAAATGAAACATAGCTAGATCAGTTTTTCATCCCCGAAAACCCCCACTTACCAAATTTCATCGAAATCGTTGGAGCCGTTTCCGAGATCCTGATTATATATATATATATATATATATATATATATATATATATATATATATATACAAGAATTGCTCGTTTAAAGCTATTAGATAACATAACTATAAATTTAAAAAAAAAATTAAAACTCCCGACGCAATTTAGTCACCTGTATTTATTTTGAAAATTTATTTATTTAAATAAAATAAATAAATAAATATTAGGAGACAATCTTACACAAATCGACCTAGTCCCAAACTAAGCAAAGCTTGTACTATGGGTACTAGACGACGATAAGCATACTTATATAGATAAATAAATACTTAAATACATAGAAAACATCCATAACTCAGGAACAAATATTCGTGCTCATCACACAAATAAATGCCCTTACCGGGATTTGAACCCAGGACCTCTTGCTTCGTAGGCAGGGTCACTACCAACTAGGCTAAAGCGGTCGTTCATTTATTTATTTATTTATCACATTTCGGGGGTGTTTCACCACCTTATTGTCAAACTGCTGGTAACGTAACCAATGAATAAACTAAGTACTGGACAAATCTGTCAGCTAGTGTTTTTTCAGTTTCACCACTCCAATCCTGTGCAAACTAAGTACCACTTAACTAATCGTGGGTTTAACAAAAAGTCGGAATGGCAACGTCGCATTTCACGACCACGCGTTCCTGTTCGCACACTTTCGTTCAAAGAGTCACTCATTATTAAAGCAAAAGAAATGGTTAACTATATAATTTTTGAATACATATATTTTTTTTGCATAAACAAATATGTAACATTATAATTGATCCAAAAACGGTATTTATTTACGATACTTTGTTAACAATAACACAGAAAAATAAAATCACGTAAAACGAATCGAAAAGTGGCGCCAAACCATTTGACAGATAAACTTTTTTTTAATGGCGACATACTAGGGGCGTTCAATAAAAAGTGAGAATGAGTATGTTATAAACAACTTTTACTAAATGTCATTTTATTTTTCGACATAGTCACCTTTTAGCATAATACACTTAGTATATCTTTTTTCTAAACTTAAAATTCCATTTTTAAAAAAGGTCTCATCTTGAGTACTTAAAAAATCTTGTACTGCAGCGACTACCGCGTCGTCGTCTTCAAATTTCTGGCCTCTTAGGTATTGTTTCAATCTCGGAAATAGGTAGAAATCACTGGGAGCGAGATCTGGTGAATACGGAGGATGCTTAAGGATATCGAACCCAGCATCACGAATTGCAGCCATTGCAACGGCGGACTTGTGTGCCGGGGCATTGTCATGGTGGAACAGCACAACTTTCGAGAGTTTACCTCGCCGTTTTTCGCGGATCTCATTGCGTAATGTTGCTATTTGTTTGGCGTATAAAGTGCCCGTAATAGTGGCTCCATGCTCGAGATACTCAATCATTAATACCCCTTTACCATCCCAAAAAACAGAGCCCATGACCTTACCGGCAGATGGGCTCACCTTGAATTTCTTCGGAGTTGGAGATGATGGCCTTTTCCATGTCATAGACTGCAGTTTCGTTTCTGGGTCGTAATGATGGAGCCATGTTTCGTCCATTGTTATAAATCGCGCCAAAAAAAGTTCCCGGTCTTGCTCCATCAGGTTCAAAGCTTCTTGACAAATCTCTAGTCTAGTTTGTTTTTGCGTGTCAGTAAGCATTCTTGGTACCCAACGCGCAGATACCTTTTTCATACCCAAGCGTTCATGTAAAATATTATGCACGCTCCCCGTTGAAATCTTTACATTTTCAGCAATAAAACGAACCGTGACATGACGATCCGCCAAAACTGAGTTTTCGACTTTTTTCACAATTTCTTCAGTTACTGCTGTAGTAGGGCGTCCGGAGCGGGGGTCGTCCATTGTCGATGTTCTTCCACGTCTAAATTCGGCGCACCAACGTGCGACTGTCGAATACGGAGGAGCATTAGACCCTAAAGTGTCCCGCAAATCCAAATTGACTTGGTCCGTAGAAAAATTTTTCAAATACAAGTATTTGATAACGGCGCGCAGTTCAATTTTCTCCATTTTCGCTAACGTACTCAATAGCATTGCAAAGAAATTACCGTATATTTTTTTAAACAAAAGACAGTTAGTTTTTTTTTTCATAGCAATCAGCTAGATAGATTAGCTTTACCGGCCAGTATTTAATTTCGTAATATTAAAAGAGTTTGCATCTCATTCTCACTTTATATTGAACGCCCCTCGTACAAGTTCAGGTAGAACAAACGATTGAGCCACTGAAAAAAAGTTTGTTATTAAAGAATATTACGAAATTTTGGATTTATTTTTACATACTAAAAGTGTACCTTCATTTTTTTATTCATATCTTGATATTTAAATTATTTTATGCAATTTAGCATGACCTCTTTCTTTAAAAAATAAAAAATACTTTGATTTATTTTTCTGAAACCGGCTGAAGGGCTCTCCAACCATGGCCACAAAAAAATAAACTAACTTTATGTGACGGATAAAAATGCTAAATGCCTCCTGATCTGATGGTCAAATTAAGAAACAGTTTGTCCGTCACTTAGCGTTAATCGAGACTGGTGAAACAGAAATTTTAAATCCATCTGTCAAATAAGGTTATGACTAAGCTAATTCGAACTTTAAGAAAAGTGGTGAAACAGCCCCTAAATAAAGTAAATGTCCATGCTACCGCTTCAGAAGTTATCGAAACTCTGTACAGTGTATACAATACCTCAAAGTCATGCTCGCTGCTGCTATGATGCGAGACTCTCCGCTTGGCGACCGCGCGATGTAAAGCCTCCATTTGGCAATCGTCCACTTTCTCCCCTTGGCCTTTGGGGTATTTCTGGAGCAACTTGCACAGCGAATCCCTGAGAACAAGAAACGACGTAAAAACTAACTTTATGTCGACGGAATGGTAACTTCACTTCAATTTGGAATCTTGCCGATTATTGGCTGTAGCTTCTATTCGAAAAAAAAAACGTAATAACTTCTAAAGCGGTAGCATAATTACAACTTTAGAACTATGGTATATCGTAAAGTCTATCAGTAATCAAGGGCAAAAATATGTATACACTTTAGTACCTTATCACTTTAACCACTGTGACAGTTCATATATGGCAGTTCAAAAATGACGAAAATAGACAAGGTACTAAAGTGTATAGATAATTTTGCCCTTGACTGTGCAGTTACGTAAATGGAAATGTCAAACAATCTTCTTTCGCCTAACGTGGAATAGCGGAAAAATAATTGACAGCTGTTTATAAGAAAAAGTTAGCCATCGTCCGACAGATGTCTCTTAAATATTGCATTGTAAAAACTTTTTAACAAAAAATTAAACCGCCGAAAAAACTGAAAAGCAAAAAATAATACCTTCTTTGTTTGACCTTAATCTAGGTACCAGTTTGAAGTCGGTGCCTCAGCACTTAGCCAGGAGAAGTGGACCTATAATCGTCTACCTGATTGGCTTCTATCACTCCTCCTGGCTCGTGCTGAGGCACCGACTTCAAACTGATACCTAGATTAAGGTCAAACAAAGAAGGTATTATTTTTTGCTTTTCAGTTTTTTCGGCGGTTTAATTTTTTGTTAAAAAGTTTTTATTTTATACTTTTTTTCCGTCCTTGGGGTATTTTTTTTCCAAATTTATAATACCAACTTCAAGGTATACCCTATCTATCCAATAAAAAAGAATTATGAAAATCAGACTACTATGTAAAAAGTTAGTCAATCATCCCCTGTTTTCCTACCCTTAAGGTAGGAATATTATTTCCAAATTTAAATCAGACCACCCTTGGGGTATACGCTTTCCAATAAAACAAGAATCATCAAAATCCGACTACTCTGTAATAAGTTATGCGTGGTCATATAGTACAATCAGTAACTGAACAATCAATCATCCCCTGTTTTTCTACCCTTAGGGTAGGAATATTGTTTCCAAATTTAAATGGGACCACCCTCGGGGTATACGCTTTCTAATAAAAAAAGAATCATCAAAATCGGACTACTCTGTCTGTCTGTGTGGAGTTATGCGTGATCATACATAGAAAAAAAAAAAAAAAAAATATATACACGTCGAATTGAGAACCTCCTCCTTTTGTTTTCGTCGGTTGAAAATGAACTCTATGCAAAAGCGTTTAGATTCAATACAGGTACAGAACTACCGCATGCTACTAGAATTATTAAATTTAAATTCGACAACGAAATTGACTGAACTGAGTTAAACTTATTTACGATCTTATACAAAATTCAAATCCATTGTGAACAAGACATTAATATCTAAGGCGCACTATAAAACTAATGACTTTAACATGGACAGGCATGTTTGGAAATAATTCCGATCAGCATTTGCGATCCCTAGTCTCAAATAGCGTATCTACTGTGTTAAAAAAATCAATTGTATTAAATACTTTAGATGTATGTAATTTAATAACAATATAGATCTGTTTGAAAAAAATATACCTTGTTGAGTTTCTTGCCAGATTCTTCTCAACAGGGTTTTTCCGAACCTACCACCGGTTGTTCCAGTCTTCGACCTTCATAGGAGCGTCGATTGATGCCTAAATTTAATAAGGAATTTTGACTTTTGTCCAGCGTGACTAGTTGACATTCCCATTTCCTCTTGTTTTTTTTAATACTCTCTAAGCGTATATCTAGAGGCAAAGATTTAGGACGCCTTAAGCCCATCGGCTTTTTGTAATTGTATAGAGAGACTCACCAACATCGGAATGTCTCCTCCCACACCGGTTGCACCCCGTTCACGCAGTGTTCGATCTTTCGCAGCAGGGCCATTATTCGTTGCTGAAGAGCAGCCGAACCTACAAAAAAAATGTTTAAAAGAATATTTACAATACGTTTTTAGGGTTCTGTAGTCAACTAGGAACCCTTATAGTTTCGCCATGTCTGTCCGTCTGTCTGTCCGTCCGCGGCTAAGCTCAGAGACTGTTAGTACTAGAAAGCTGTAATTTGGCATGAATATATATATCAGTCACGTCGACAAAGTGATTAAATAAAAAAAACTAAAACAATTTTTTTTAGGGTACCTCCCATAGATAGATGGGGGTGATTTTTTTTCCTCGACTAACCCTATAGTGTGGGGTATCGTTGGATAGGTCTTTGAAAACCATTGTGGGGTTGCTAACATGATTTTTCTATTCAGTTATCTGTTTGCGAAATATTCAACTTTAAAGTGAAAATTTGCATTAAAATCGACCGCCCCCCCCCCCCCTCTAAAATCTAAACTGTTGGGCGGAAAAATTTGAAAAAAATCAGAATGGTAGTAAATATATCAAATTTACTAGGAAAATTATAGCGGCTAATATTGCTTGGAAATTATTTGTAGTTTTAGAGTAAATAGTAGCCTAAGGTATAAAACATACCTAAACTTAGATGATTCCGTACACATACGAAATCCTTAGAAAAATATTACTTGATTTTTTCGTAATGGCTACGGAACCGTACCTTGGGCGTGTCCGACACGCTCTTGCCCGGTGTTCTCTATATTCGATAGATCTGAGAATAGATTGTAGGCTATTTTTTAATATTAATTTAAAAGCTCAAACTTAATTAAAAAAAAAGAAAAGTAACTTATAAGTGAACTAAAAGTAGAAAAAATACAAAAGGTTTCCCCTACGGCATGGACCTAAAGATGATGACAGTATTTTCTCGCTGTATCGTTTGCTCCAATTTCATATACCTTAGGGTCGCTTTTCAATCCCCAGATAAAAGTAACCATCAGTTCCGTATCGAAAACGATGTGTGGCACAGAAATAATAATAAAGAGGATAGAAGTGCCTTAGACGCGTGACCTTGGCGCCGCGCTGGTGACTCGTAGGTCACCAGCGCGCGACTTGTGGCTCAGTGCTATTTGAAACGTGGGTATGATAACAAGTGCTTTAAAATGGTGTTTTGCAGCATTAGCAATTGCGGAAACTCGTCCACACTGTGCAATTACACTAATAAGGGGATTACATTTCATCGGTATGTATTAAATTAATGTAATAATGCGGTTTATATCAAAATACAACTTGAGAAAATATTTCATTATGAAATATTGGTTTACACGTTATTAACACGAAACTTCATATACCATTGCTGCTCATATCCTTAAAAACGCAGATTGCTTTGAAGTATACGCAGCTGTAATGTAATTTTTGATAAACCTTCTGCCTCGTACAAATGTTCATGGTACGAACACAAGACAGATTACGACTAGTCCCGAGCTAGTGATGCCCGTTGACTTGTACACTACAACCACACTGCCGACGCGGCCAATGAAGAACGCCGTTGTGTAAGTGTGGGTATGACTTACGGTGAGTGTTATTCAACGCTGTATCTAAGTGGTTAGGTTCATAATTGTTTGTAAGCAAAAAAATTAGTAATTGTGTGCGTGATTGCGTAGTACGGTTCCGGTATTTTGCGTGTGTGCATTAATAGTAAGTAGAGGGGACAAACTAGCGCCACTGGTCCCGGAACAAAATAGGAACTAAGGCATTTCTATCCTCTTTATTATTATTTCTGTGATGTGTGGTGTTCCAAAGGTTGAGTTAGAACACTAATTTTGTTAACCTTTAAAATGTCACCTTCTTTAGTTTCATAGACGCCTCTGCCGCATTACAAGCTGAATTAAAACTTGTAAATTACCACGTGAATCTTTCAGACTCCATACTTACTGTGAATGTTTTTGTAGGAACAACCTCTGCCCATGTCCTGACTGGCTGCTTGAAACACAAATGTTAAGTTCAAGATAGACCGTTCGCACCATGGTAGCCCAGTGACCTATGGCTTCTTATGGGTCGTGGATCCTCTGAATTAACCACAAGTTCTACAGTGATGGATAATATCGATACATTCAAATATATTTTTTACGTCAACAGCGCCATGAATCCATCAGTATCTTTAACTCTTTTTAATCTCTAATCCTGAATTTTTGAAAATGTCCTAAAATCCCCTCAGAAAATTCGCTTTAACTACATAAAATACTCGCAACGACTTCACCTAATAAAAATAAATAAAAAGAAACACCGAAACTGTTATTCTACTTCAGTGATTTGATTGTTGGAGTATATAACATATCACATTTAGTATTAGGTATTTTCGAAAAAAAAAATCTCCACTATCGCTTAAATAAGTAGCATGGATTTTTTTTCTAATTTTTTCCAGAACTTCCTCTAGCCGGTACCATGTTATCATTAAGGCCGTTACCACATGGAGCTACTCAAAGAAAAACCAGTTACGAACTTAAATTACTAACGAGTTGCTTGAGCGTCACCGCCATACATTCGCATTGAAGTTCGCACACGACGCAACTAGTTACAAATTCAGTAACTGCGCGACTAGTTACTGATTCAGTAACCACGCGACCAGTTACTGATTCAGTAACTACGCGACTAGTTATTGATTCAGTAACTAGTCGCGTCGTGTGCGAACTTCAATGCGAAGGTATGGCGGTGACGCTCAAGCAACTCGTTAGTAATTTAAGTTCGTAACTGGTTCTCTTTGATGTGCGAACGGCCTTACTTTTGAGACATCCTGCATACTTACCAGTAGTAAGAACAGTGCTCGTGTGAGCTATCTCTTGAAACACCGCGTAGTTCGGCAACAGGCACTGGGTCGTTATCTCGTCGGAGCCGCATCGGATATCGGCTTCCTGGCAGAGCAGGGCGAAGCAAGACATCGCGACCAGCACCACGTCCGTGTCTATTGACCATAGACACATGAAGAATACCACCTAAAAAAAGTTTAAGTTCATAATTTCATATTTGGATGGGACTCTCGAGTGTTTCAACCGCTGTACAGTCAACCAATTGGCTAAGTAAAGTTTTTTGAAGAGATGCTAATTATATTTTTTTCAACAGTGGTCGACTTCAACACCAAGAAACTGCAGCTGTTTTATTTTTGTCTCCTTTTATTTATTGGAAATATTTTTTTAAGTGTTCGAGATGACATTTGTGAGATTTTATGGCTGACAAGCGGTTCGTGCTCAGTACTAAGAAGAAATAGAAAAAAAAAACTAATTCAACTGTCGCTGCTGTCAATGTCAAATGAAATCTAACCGTTTGCGTTTCGTTTGCTTTGCGTTGTCCAAGAAGCAGTTCCAAAATAGTGATCGAAAGTATTCAATCGTGATCCAATTATTGTGCATAAGTTGTGGAGAAATACGGTAAAATTGAAAGTCCGGATTTTATGCGGAGGTCGATAAAAATAGTAAAAAAATCACACTGAGCACACCAAAACGCAAAGCAAACGAAACGCAAACGATTTGACATTGGCAGCAGTGACAGTTCACTTCGGTTTTTTTCTGTTTCTACTAAGTTCTGAGCACGAACGGCTTGTCAACCATAAAATCTCCCAAATGTCATCTCTAACACTCAAAAAAATATTTCCAGTAAACAATAGGAGATAAAAATAAAACAGCGGCAGTTTCTCAAACTCCAGAACGCCGACTGCCGAAAAAAAATATAATTAGCACCTCTCCAAAAAACTTTACTTAGCCAATTGGATTCCTAAGCCACTATAGGCTATATGCGAAGCGGGTGGTGGGGGCACAGAAAACGATCGCAGCGCACAACATGGCAAAAATTGGAAGTAAATTCGGAGGAAATGTTGTCAACGCTACGCGGCGCCACCGTCGTGCACGTAGCCAATAGAACCATGTCATAAAATGAATCAATTTGTTTATTTTTACGACAATGATTATTGCGTGATGTATGTCATGACGACATCTTGATTTTTGCGAACAACGTCAATGATAATGAATAGGAAAAACTTTGCTTGTTTTTTACTAACTTGAATTGTCATTGTCCATCTGGCAAAATTTCTTCTCATATCACGGAGCAAAAATGTTTATAAATTCTTAAGTTTATAGCATGTTGTGATCGGAAAGTTGATAATTCTTTGACCCGCACTGACGTTGAAATTATCTAGCAGTTAATGCGACAAGGTTCTATAGTGGCCTAAGAATCAAATTGGTTGAATGTACATTAGAGTGAATAGTTTCCTACAAATTCTTAGATCGCAACTCCCGCTTCGACTCACCACTAGTTTCATATGGGCCTGATTGCATATAAGTATCTGGCTGGCGACGTTGGCGTATTTGTTATGTTACGTTAGGGAATCTTTCATTGGATATTTAGCTATACATTACAGCAATATACGCATTTAAAAACGCTTATTTCACTATTTTCCGCTTTTAGAGTGAACGCTTTCCTAAAACCTCTTACATCACAACTGCCCGCTTCCGCTTCAACTCACCTCCAGTTTTATATGCGCCTGTTTGCATATAGGTATCTGGCTACCGACGTTGGCGTATTTGTTATGTTACGTTAGGGAATCTTTCATTGGATATTTAGCTATACATTACAGCAATATACGCATTTAAAAACGCTTATTTCACTATTTTCCGCTTTTAGAGTGAACGCTTTCCTAAAACCTCTTACATCACAACTGCCCGCTTCCGCTTCAACTCACCTCCAGTTTTATATGCGCCTGTTTGCATATAGGTATCTGGCTACCGACGTTGGCGTATTCCTTGTGTTTTGCAAGGAACTCGTTCCTGCATGTCAATATGTCTCGTAACCATCGAAGGACTTCACGGTAGTTGCCGATTTGACGCTGTATTAGCTTCTGGCTTATGTTGTATAGGATTTGAGAGCTGTGGAGGAAAAAGTAACAAATAACTTTAATTTCAATACTAGATGAAAAAAAACCCGTCTGTATAATTCCCGCTCCCATGGGAATTCCGGGAAAATATAAACCCTATGTCACTCTCGGAACTGAGAAGAATCGCCTCACACTTCAAAATCCATTTAGCCGTTTAGGCTGCAGGGCGTACCAAAGAATGATACACACAATACAAACATAAATAAATACTCTCGAAAAACATAAACTGTCAGTCAATTGAAAATGCAAACAATGAAAACAAACCTTGTATTTAAAATGTATTTAATTTCCATTTTCCCTCATCAAATACTGCTAAATCTGTGTGTTATTTAATCAATACTTACCACAACACTATCCTAAACCATTAAAACAATAAACAAGTGCTAGAATATGGATATTTCATTAAATGGTTTATTTACATTGTTCGCAATTTCAATTGACAGCGATTTTAATTCTCCTTCGACAGTCGAGTGAAAATGATAAAGCACTTATTTGGGCGACTATAAAATCTACGAAAGTCTCGAAAATACATACCTTATGTCCCAAAACGTGTTCAGTGGAGCCTCAGGATTCCACATATGGACCCTATCAGGCCTGTGCAGGGCTAGTAAAGCGTCCATTGCCTCCTGTGATATCTCCCCCATGCCCGTTTGGTGGACCAGGGACACTAGACCGTTGATAAGCTCAGTGGTGGATGATTGGATCTCCACTCCGGAACGACCAGGGTTCTTAAAAAAATTAACAAATGACCAGTGTTAATTATACAGAATGAAATCAAAATGGCGATACAAAATTATGCTGGAAAACATATAGCAGTTAACTTTATAATTTATTGAATCAGGCGTTACTTTGCGGAGGTCCATATTAATGAACTAAAACAATTACTTTGCTCACCCGCGACCTTACAATAGTTACGTTTATGCAAGAAATGTGCGTTCATGCAGTTCCTCCACCTCCACACTGTACGAATACACACAAATCACATAAACCCAACCATCACCACCACCAAGCTACACTGACGCGTTTCGAACTCAACCAGACCAACCAACCAGTTACAGTGACAAGTTAAAACATTTGTTTTGGTTTGTTAGTTTAACAGTTGGTAGCATAGCATACGGTTGTGGTAACTCTGAAGATGAGCTCTGGTTGAGTTCGAAACGCGTCAGTGTAGCTTGGTGGTGGTGATGGTTGGGTTTATGTGATTTGTGTGTGTTCGTACAGTGTGGAGGTGGAGGAACTGCATGAACGCACATTTCTTGCATAAACGTAACTATTGTAAGGTCGCGGGTGAGCAAAGTAATTGTTTTAGTTCATTAATATAGCAGTTAACATTAGTCTGATAAAATTAAGGACGTTCATACTTAGTTAGACACCGCAAATTCAGTAAGACTAATTAAAAGAAATGACTTATAGCTAGATCGTTTGAATGCGTCCTAGCTTGCGCGGTACAGGGGCTGGGGGGTATGACGACAAAGGGGGCCGGGAGAGGTGCGGGCGGCAGGCACACGAGGCGCCCTCGCCGCCCGCACCTCTCTCCGCCCCCTTTGTCGTCATACCCCCCAGCCCAATGAATGAATGAATGAATGTGTGCCCACGCGAACCCGACGAGTCGTTTTAGCGTGAAAGAGTAACAAAAATCCACACAAATTATCGCGTTTATAATATTAATAAGATTAGATTTTAAGTGAGTCGTCATCATCATCATCATTTCAGTCGAGAGACGCCCACTGCTGAACATAGGCCTCCCCCAAGGCTCGCCAAACAGATCGGTGCCGCGCCATCCGCATCCAACGCGATCTCGAAACATTAACCAGGTCGTTGCTCCATCTTGTTGGAGGACTGCCTACACTGCAAGGTAGTGTTAAAGCTCCAAACGGACAGACAGCGTAGGCGTGCCGGTGCGGTGGCGGTTACGGTTGTAATATTCTAACTTGTATGAACGAGTTCGCGGTACGGTAACGCACAACCGTTCATACATGTTAGAATATTACAACCGTCACCGCCACCGCACCGCCACGCCTCCGCTGTTTGTGCATTTGGAGCTTAAGTAAGTAAGTAAGTCCTTTGGCTTTGCGGAGGGATGTGGCGTCTCTCTGTATATTATACCGTATTTATCATGGGGAGTGTTCTGACGAACTGTTCGAATTGCTGCCTGCGGCTAAATTCCACTACCGCACTTCGAGGAACCGTTTGTCTTTCCATCCTCACCATCTTGATGATTGGCATTCTAGTACCGTGCGTTTTAAGCGAAACTTCTTTCCTAGCACGACAAAGATCTGGAATCAGCTTTCTGCGGCAGCATTCCCGGAGCGTTACAACTTAGGGATCTTTAAAAAACGAGCCTACCAATTCCTAAAAGGGTCGGCAACGCACCTGTGATGCCCCCCGTGTTGCGGGTGTCCATGGGCGATGGTGATCACTTTCCATCAGGTGACCCGTCTGCTCGTTTGCCACCTCTTATATAAAAAAAAAAAAAAAAATAATAAAGTATCCAACTAATATTGTAATTAGTGTCCGACCGAAACACGATTTTTAGCCGAAACCGAAACCGAAACCGAATATTCGGTTTTTTTCTGATTTCGGCCGAAACCGAAACCGAAACCGAAACTTTTGAAGACGTATCATATCAAACAAAATATTCAAAATTACTGTACAGATCGTAAGGAAAAGGTTATTGCAAGGATTTCTTATATGAGAACAGTTACTTTTTTTGTTAAACAAAATAAAAAACGTTTATTTTTAATGAAAAATGTCTTGGCATAGGTATTATATTATTCAAAACAAACAACCTATTCTTATCACGTCTAAACTAAATTCACAATCCTAATATCAAACGTATTGTTCATTAATCACAGCATAAAATGCAGTAACAAATTAAATAAATAAATATTAGGGGACAATCTTACACAAATCGACCTAGTCCCAAACTAAGCAAAGCTTGTACTATGGGTACTAGACGACGATAAACATACTTATATAGATAAATAAATACTTAAATACATAGAAAACATCCATAACTCAGGAACAAATATTCGTGCTCATCACACAAATAAATGCCCTTACCGGGATTCGAACCCTGGACCTCTTGCTTCGTAGGCAGGGTCACTACCAACTAGGCTAAAGCGGTCGCCAAAAAGATTCTAAAAAGTAAATAATAATTTAATAAATAAACAACACTCATACATACTACTGTCGCTGGTCCCAGCTGGGCCGGCCGCCGATGCATTACCTATACCTACCCGGCCGAGCGCGTCCGAATTAAGCCGAGCGCTCCCGATGCGAGAGCCGCGAGAGGCCGCGAAGTAATTTCGGCCCGGCCGAAGGTTTCGGCCGGATTCTGGCCGAAACCGAAACCTCGGCCGAAATCACTTTTTTGGCCGAAATTGGCCGAAACCGAAACCGAAACCGAAACTTCGGTCGGACACTAATTGTAATGGATCAAGTACGGGCCCTTTCATTCGACTTTATTTATATGCCGTATGACAGAAAGAAATAGTGAATGCTCAATGGTCTCTGATGAAGCTATGTACTTACACTTAACATGAGCATGGGATCGGCGTGTATGAGTTTGACCATGCAGAGCAGCAGATTCCTGTACGCCGGCATTTCTTCCGACTTGTTGAACTTCGCCTGGACCTCCTTGGACTTGAGCGACCGAGATATCATCCGCAGAGGGGTGTGGACTATGTAACCCTGGTCAAAAACAAGTTTCGTTAAATAAGCGGTTAAGTGCGAGTCGGGCTGGTACACGAAGGGATACTCCGTACAATGTTTTAATAACAGTTCAGCGAAAAATCGCCAAAATGTAAGCACTAACATCGCAAACTTGTAGGTAAACATGTGAACAGCATAGGGTGGCTCGCGTTGCCTAGCAACCGTCGTCGGAGTTAAAAACGCTGAAAAAACACGTCCTTTTCATTACGCGACCCCCTTTAATTTTTGACTTTATTCGTTAATTTATTGAATCAAGCGTTACTTTGTGGAGGTTTATATCAATGAACTGAAACAATTACTTTATTCTCACCCGCGACCTTTATCGTGCATTCTATACCCATCTGTACGAAATATGCTTGCCTGAATTCGATTGGGTATAGGCTCGTATGGACGATAATTACCACTATTATATAATATACACATAGCTACGTGAATGTAAAAGAAGGAGTCACCCTCGACCGTGTATAGCTATTTAGTATTACCGATAGTGGCTTCATATTGCATGAGGGCCTGGTCTACCCAGAGTTACCCTCTCCGTACAGTCGATTACGCCTCCAGTCTAGACACTGCGTGAGTGTGTCTTGGTGTCCTACGTATCCTCAGTTCCCACCTGTGATTAAGGGAGACTTATTATACAGAGATTATGGGGGTCGTAAAACCCATAATACCCTGAACCTGACACCAGCTGGACATGGCGGCGCTGCCGCCACGGGGCCCTCCTTCCAACCCCTTCAGGCCCGACCCGTATGCTCCAACTCATAATCGACCGTATTACAATAGCTTGCCTGTATGTTTCCGATACATACTCTTAGTAGCCCCGGGCTACCTAGTCCAACGTCCCTGCGAGATACAGGGTGGACTCCGTTAGAGTGGAATCAATTGAGGTCCGTCAGTTGGCTCATTATTCCACATTCACGTAGCTAGTTATATCGATTATAAAGGCTTATAATATACATGAGCACTTACCAGGTTCATCTCTGGCGGCCGTGTGGAGTCAGGTTATACGATAGCACTCTCATCCACACACCTTTCATTCCACTGCTCAAGTACCTTCTGTCTCGCATTACGTAGGGCGCCGTTTTCCTGTTCTCCGACAGAGGTGTCATTACACAAATACCCACATTAGTCAAAGCATAGATAAAGCTGAGGTTACCTCATCGCAAAATACATTGACTTAAAGCAGGGTTGACACTTACCGACTGTTTTACGACTACTCGTGCATGGAATGCGCGACAACCTTAACGGATCTTAACCTTAAGGTCGCGGGTAAGAAAAGTAATTGTTTCAGTTGCAAATTAAATGAAAGTAATTTATTAACTCTATTTGACTTTAGTCAACGTTAATTGTTATTAAAGTACGGTCGCGATGCACGAAGAATTTAATACAATGACTTTTACCACTTGTCCCTGTCGCTCACCCGTAAATATTCAAGTGCTGGAGCAGTACACATAGTGATAGGTCATTGTACGCAATTCTTCATGCTCCGCGACCGTGCTATAGTAGATACGATACCTGCGTAGCTTTGTTGAGTGTATCTGTGAACATGGCCCTTAGCTCAGCCGCCCTCGGATAGAGCAGTTCGATTTGCGGCCACCACGGCAGCCGCGGTTGTTTTATTATCCTGCAAAATCATCATCATCATCATAATCTACGTCTCACATACGTCCTACTGCAGGGCATCGATCTTTTAGTACATGCGTCTAAGCTAATGTCAACTGTTCTTGAGTGAATAAGTTTCAAATTATAAATAGTCATGAGGTCCAACTCCGAATAGCCGGACATGAGGCTGCCCTGGATGTAGGATTTCGACGGGTTGAAGGTTAAGGTAACATTGCGTCACGCTCTAAAAATCCTAACCTGTTGTGTGCACACCCGTGCGCACAGGACGCTCGACGGGTTAAAGAACAACGCCATCTATTGATCGCAGACGAAGTTAATGCGTCATCTTGAAACTAGTTACTTGAAGTAACTTAGGTACTTCAAAGTTCTTAGACTGCGCCATCTTTTGTTGGTCTAAATTAAAACATTATCCCACGGGAACACATTACCGGAATATTAAGTACTAGCCTTCCGTCCGCAGCTTCGCCCGCGATAAATTAATTTTCCCGTAGGAAAAGGTATTTTCCCGCGGTAAAAAGTAGCCTATGTCAAATATTATTTATTTTATTAGCAGTTACGTCTGCTCACCGAACCTAAGATCATTTCTTACGCATTTTCCAACTAATTTGGAACGTAGGAGTCATAGCTTCTAATAGTTGTGATGGATGTTACCACACGCCACTGTTGGCGTATGTAAGCGATTAAGAATTTCGGGGAGGTCGGTTGGATGCGACGTGGTTCAGTTGGTAGAACACCCGTTGCGGCGCATACCCGGGAGACGTGAGTTCAAGTCCCACCGGCGCACCCGGAAACTTTTTCGCTTTTAAATAGTAGCCTATGTCACTATGTGGCAATGTAACTTCCTAACGGCAAAAGAATTTTTGAAATCGGTCGTTTTGGAGTAGTTTCGGAACCTATTCAATACAAACAAACAAACAATCAAATCTTTCCTCTTTATAATTTTAGTATAGACTAGCTTTTGCCCGCGAATCCGTCTGCGAAGAATTCGTTTATCGCTAACCCGCGGGAACTATGCCATTTTCCGGCATAAAAAGTATCCTATATGTTAATCCAGGTTATAAACTCTCTGTGTGCCAAATTTCCTCATAATTCGTCAAACCGTTTTAGCGTCAAAGAGTAACAAACATCCACACATCCATCCGTCCATACAAAATTAAGTACCCTATGTCTCAATACTCTCAATCTAGCTTTATCTCGATCTGTACGTCATTGCATGATTGACCAACAAACATTCAAACATCTTTGAAAACTTTCTCACTGATAAGATGTTCTTCTGTTATCAATTGTTGTAAACAGTGTGGTATTCTGGAGCAGATACGCACTGGTATCGCGTAAGGCGCTGCGAGTGTCTATGGACAGTGGTGTTCAATTAACATCAGGTGACCCACTAGTTCGTTTGTATGGCCTCTCTAACATAAAAAAAAATACTGACCTAAGTAACGAGTTCACGATGACATAGTGGTACGATATATGCGTGTTGAGATTGAGGCACACTTTGAGCGCGTCGTTGCTGTGAGGCATGATGCGGAACAGCGAGACGAAGCAGTCCGTCATGAGGTCCAGCTCCGAATAGCCGGACATGAGGCTGCCCCGGATGTAGGACTTCGATGGGTTGAAGAGGAGAGACTGAAATAAGTTTTGTTAAAAATTTCATTTTTAAAGCAAGCTTTTTAGCTGACTGTACTTTTTGGTGACTGTTTTCGCATTGCCATCCAACCTACATAAGTATACCAAATTTCAGGTGAATCCAAACACTGGAAGTGGATCAAATTCGACTTCTAAGATTTGACCCAAGAATAAAACAAACGGGGCGAGCTAAATAAAAGCTCGTAAAAAAATCGTGCGTGCAGCTCCTCCGCGCGGAAGAAGTGAAACTTCGTAATGTGGAAATTAAAAAGGCACTTATACATCAATATGAACCTTATTGCAATAACTTAAAGAACTAAATTTACTTATGCATCTATGTGTTTAAATTACTCACTAGATGGCGCTTTTATCAAGTCTAAAAAAATAGCGAAACAAGTTACATAACTCGTCGCTAGATGGCGTTGCTCCTCGTGCGCACGTTATTTTCAATAATTTTTCTTGATTTTTCGTAATTCTCAAAGATATTCAATACTTTTTCAACCGACGAAAACAAAAGGAGGAGGTTCTCAATTCGACGTGTATATATATATATATATATATAAATATATATATACTATATATATATATATTATATATATATATAATATATATATTTTTTTTATATATATATATATATATATATATATATTTTTATGTATGATCACGCATAACTTTTTACAGAGTACTCCGATTTTGATGATTCGTTTTTTATTGGAAAGCGTATACCCCGAGGGTGGTCCCATTTAAATTTGGAAACAATATTCCTACCCTAAGGGTAGAAAAACAGGGGATGATTGATTGTTCAGTTACTGATTGTACTATATGACCACGCATAACTTATTACAGAGTAGTCGGATTTTGATGATTCTTTTTTTATTGGAAAGCGTATACCCCAAGGGTGGTCCAATTTAAATTTGGAAATAATATTCCTACCCTAAGGGTAGGAAAACAGGGGATGATTGACTAACTTTTTACAGAGTAGTCTGATTTTCATAATTCTTTTTTATTGGATAGATAGGGTATACCTTGAAGTTGGTATTATAAATTTGGAAAAAAAATTACCCCAAGGATGGAAAAAAAGTATAAAATAAAAACTTTTTAACAAAAAATTAAACCGCCGGAAAAACTGAAAAGCAGAAATTAATACCTTTTTTGTTTGACCTTAATCTAGGTACCAGTTTGAAGTAAAGATGCCACGAACATTCGGCAACTATTCGGTATTCGGCCGAATACCGAATAGCAAATCATGTAAAAAAAAGACACGTTATTTTACTTGAGATCTTGATGCTACATAACACACTGGGCCAGTTTATTATTTTCACTACAAATCTCATAATATTCCCATATGGGCGATTTTTTATTAACCGGTGTCATTTTATAAGCCTTTTGACGAAAAAACAATTGAAAATGAACTAAGGAACAAACTTCTTAGCAAAATAGTTATTAAGTTTCACTTAACGTATTATTTATAAACTAACAAAGCGCTCCGTGACGCGATTTACTCGCAATTGAAACAAATAAAAACAATGTTTGCTTGCACCCCGCCCCGCGCGCGTACCGTCGTTGCCTGCCGCGCGAACGCAACGAGAAAAACAGGTTGTGACTTGTCATATTCCAGCTAACGCGCCCCCACCAAGCATTCGGCGGCCGAATATTCGGCGCTTCGGCCGACAGCGTTGCCGAATATTCGGTATTCGGTATTCGGCCAATTCACTATTCGTGGCATCTCTAGTTTGAAGTCGGTGCCTCAGCACGAGCCAGGAGGAGTGATAGAAGCCAATCAGGTAGACGATTATAGGTCCACTCCTCCTGGCTAAGTGCTGAGGCACCGACTTCAAACTGGTACCTAGATTAAGGTCAAACAAAAAAGGTATTATTTTTTGCTTTTCAGTTTTTTCGGCGGTTTAATTTTTTGTTAAAAAGTTTTTATTTACTAAATACGTTTAAAATACTTTATTCTACGATCTACCATTAAAATAGTTTTGATTTTTACAAGTTTTCATACTAAACCACGCAATTGTTTTGGATCGCACTGACGAAGTTTTTAACATCCGTTAGTATATATACAATGCGATCGTCTCGTAAACGTCAACTCGCGTTGCGTTGCGTTGCGTATTTAACGCAACGCTTGTTGGAAGTCGCATTAGAAGTTTCACTTCAAAAACAATTTAAAACAAAACAACAACAGAACAAACGTGATTTTTGCCGTTTTTATAGATAATGGTGCGGAACCCTTCGTGCGCGAGTCCAACTCGCACTTGGCCGGTTTTTAAGGGTTAAGGAGGCAACTGACCTTGAGATCATTGATGACGGACTTGACGAGGCTGAAAGTGACGTTGCCGCTATCCGCTATGTTCAGGTACGTGGACGCTTTGCACAGCTTCACGCAAGTCACTGCCGCGGCTTCCGTCATCTGCTTCGAGTTGTTCTGCGGACCTGGACACATTCAAATAGACCTATAAACCAGGGCATGTTAACGTTACCAAATTCACATTATGAGTAACGTTAGGAAACGGCAAAATCATAAAAATACCTTAGTAACGGTAGTAAATATAACGTTACTTGATAACATATCATTATTATAACTGTACCCAATTAACGTTATTTTTATCGGTAATTTTACTTTTCATTGCAGGGCTTGTTAACGTTACCCGATTCACATTATTATAACGTTACCGAGTAACATTATTTTAATCGGTAATGCTACGTTGCTACACCGCGCTACCGATAGACGCGCTGGTTGATTGGCGTTGGCATCCATCAGTGAATCAAAAATAAATAAGCTGCTATTAACGTTACCTAATAACGTTAAAAATGATTTAACTATACCTTTGCCTTAACGTTAGCTGGTAGCATTACCATTTTTTACCGGTAAATAGTAGTATAACGTTAAATATGTTTCACAGTGGTAACGATACCCAACTTTTTAACGGTATTTCAAGCCCTGCTATAAACTGGTATTCCACTCAATCGAGAGCCATCGAGATCGCCGACTGGTTAGTGGGCACAATCGCGTTTTTCATCACATTTTCACACATTACCTGCGTTATCTCAGTGATTGTGTCCCGAATATGCTTTAATTGCTGAAGGTTCATTGGCCTGTTATCTATCATAGACACGTCCCTTTAGATAGCCCCACAGAAAAAAGTCAGGAGCTGTTAAATCAGGCGATCTTGGATGCCAATCATTGTATGTATGTATGTAAAACTCTTTATTGTACGTAAAACATGAAAATTAACAGTTAACAAGAGAAACATATGTACAGAGGCGAACTTATCCCTTAAAGGGATCTCTTCCAGTTAACCTTTGAACGATTGACAGGACACCAGAGACAAGAGTAGGCATACAATGCAGAATAAAAAGAGTCGAAATCAAAAGTAAACCCAAACCAATAAACTTAACATAATCAAATCATAATCAATACACAAACATACAAAGAATACACGCAAGTACACACTAATATAATATATCATGAATACAGAAGACTAATACATATCATATCAACATAAATAGACTAACTACATAAAAATTACATAAATACATTAATATACGCATATACACTAAACAGAGAATACAATAGAGGTTGTCTCTATTTAAGAGGAACTGTCAAGCCAGGCAAGCAGGCGAGTGAGGCATTGTCACCGTCCGATCAATTTTCTTAAGAGTTTCCGCGATACATGATTGGGTCGAGTTTTGATGATTAAAACACGTTATTCAGTCATTCGCACCGCCAACCGAATAAAGCGGTAATATGAAATGCCTTAGTTTGTAAACTAAGCTTTATCCGGTCGCTTTATGGCTTAGTTTGTAAACTAAGGCATTTCATATTACCGCTTTATTCGGCTGGGGTGCGAATTTTCATGCAACAACTGTCATATTTGCCGCCAAAACAAAATGGCCACCCTGTAGTTAGCTACTTACTCAGTCCTCTTTTTACGGAGTCTATAAAATGCTTCTTCTTGGTGTGCCTCGGGCTGCAAGGCGCACCGCTGTCAGCGTTCACTATTTCTTCTAATACTTTCTGAAATACAAATAAAATCGAATAATAATTACAATAAAAAAAACCGGTTGTCTGTAAAGTCGGTTTACGGATGATAGTTTAACTTGACAACGTCATAACAAGACATTGATGAAATGATTGCAGCAGTGCCTTTCGCTCGCTCCTGCCGCGCTCTCGCTCCGATCGTTCTTCGGCTCGAGCGTAACGGGACGCGTAACGGGACAATGAGTTATGTACGTTACACTGAGTCATCCTTTTTCCTGCGTGCAGCCGGCGTTCATCGATTTATTAGACGTTGTCACGTCAAAAAAACTTCTTAAAAAACATGTTACTAATAACCCTCCTTCGACAGTTGGGTGAAAAGAACCAAAAAGTTGATAATAATTTAATTCTGACACGAAATAGAGCATGTCTACAGTCTTTACCTTTGTATTAACCCCCAACCCAAAAAGAGGGGTGTTATAAGTTTGACCGCTGTGTGTGTGTCTGTCTGTGGCACTGTAGCTCTTAGACGGGTGAACGGATTTGGATGTGTTTTTTTTTCGTTTGAAAGCAGGTTTCTTGACGATGGTTCTTAGACATGTTTCATCAAAATTGGTTCAGCCGTTTCAAAGTTATCAGATCTTTTGTTAGCTGCGAAAGGTATCTTAGACGCATAATAACACCCCTCTTTTTGAGTCGGGGGTAAATATATATTTTTATTGCTTACAGGGTTTAACACTAGGAGCATGATTTGCAGCGGCCACATGGCCACCCGAGACTTCTTGTTGTCGGAGAAGCTGTCTTGAAGAATGTCGAAGAGCGTGTCGCAACACTTGCTGAGCTCCTCGTTAGGCCGGCATTGGACTTCTGCGAATTCCTGAAAAAAAATATATGAAAGGGGGGAAACGAGCATGAGGGTCACCTGATGGGAAGCAATCACCGACGCCCATGGACACTAGTTTTCTCTCAGTTTAAAATTTTCTCAATGTTTATGTATTGGGGTTTTTCATTAAAAAGTTTATTGGTTGTTATAGCGGCAACCGAAATACATTAAGTATCTGTGAAAATTTCAACTATCACGGTTCATGAGACGACCAGATGGCCTAGTGGTTAGAGAACCTGACTACGAAGCTTGAGGTCCCGGGTTCGATTCCCGTGTCAGGGCAGATATTTGTATGAAAAATACGAATGTTTGTTCTCGGGTCTTGGGTGTTTAATATGTATTTAAGTATGTATTTATCTATATAAGTATGTTTATCCGTTGCTTAGTACCCATAACACAAGCTTTGTTAGCTTACTTTGGGACTAGGTCAATTGGTGTGAATTGTCCCCTGATATTTATTTATTAATTTATTTATTCATTTCTGAGATACAGCCTGGTGACAGAGGGACGGAAAGCGAAGTCTCAGTAATAGGCTTTGGGTACAGGACCCTAAAAACGTCACAAAACTTATCCAAAAATTAGGATACTTTTTATCTTTATGAAAATGAATTGTACTCGTGATTTTAAATAAGTAAACCCCAAAATTACTTTTTTCTAAAGTCAAGGGTACACTTAAGGCCACCACAGGCCGTAGTGCGGGTCAAGCGCGCGACGCCGACGGAGCGGGCCCAGCGCGTTGTATAACACTGAATCATATATACGGTGACAACCTCGGTAGCGCGGCGCAGCGTATATGATTCAGTGTTACACAACGCGCTGGGCACGCTCCGTCGGCGTAGTCCTTACATTGGAGATGTTTACCTGTGGGTACGTATCCATCCAGTTCCATATTGCTTTTTCTAGCGACGACACCAATACTATATGTGCTGATTTTCTTAATAATTTGAACTTCTGTATAGATTCTGCAATAATAAAAACGTTGGTTTAAAAATAATAAAATATAGCATTTTCAAGAACTAAAACACACTTTGAAATACATTCACTACAAACATTTACAATAGCTCGGACAACGCCATCTTGTGATTCCATCAGACGAAATCATCATCATCATAATCTTGATAGCGGAGGTACTTCGACGTTCTTCGACGTTTGTATCTTTGTATATCTATACGCCAAGTATTATTCAAATCCGTTCAGCAATTATTGTGCGGTAGAGTAACAAACATTCAAAAATCTAACATTCAAATTATTTAAATAAACCTCACGGTATTTTTTTTAATTTAAATGGACTAAACAAGAATACCCTCACACACAAAAAAAATCCCAATCGGGTCATAAATTACGAAGTTATGTGTTAACAAATAAAAAAGATCAACCGAATTTGTGAACCTCCTTTTTCAAAGTCTGTTAAGAAAAACAGCAACTTTTTATAATATGTACCTGTGAGTAGCCGTATAAGCCTGAGTATGTCTACGTTGATGTGCTGAATTAACTCTATGTCTGTATAGTCTGGGTTTTCTTCTGAGCTGGACGCTAGTTCCTGAAACAAGTATTAAACAAGTTAGCTATGAAGTATCTTTTTTTTTTTTGTACTTATTTTTTCAACTTCATTTTTTTTTTATTACTTTTACGGTCATCCCGTGAAATCATACATTTCGTACTAAATACAAACTGAAATATAGATGCACAGAAAAAACCCCAGAAAAAAGACCAATGCTGGGAATCGAACCCAGGTCCTCAGCATTCCGTGCCGCGTGCCATACCCCTACACCACCACTGGTCTGTCTAATCTCTAGACCAGTGGTGGTGTAGGGGTATGGCACGCGGCACGGAATGCTGAGGACCTGGGTTCGATTCCCAGCATTGGTCTTTTTTCTGGGGTTTTTTCTGTGCATCTATATTTCAGTTTGTATTTAGTACGAAATGTACAAGTATTAAAGTTAAAGTAAACCACAAAAATATATAACATTGTAGATCTATTGCTGCCTGTTGCGAAATAGGGATGTTGACGCCATTAAAAAATAATTCGAAGACACGACTCCAGTAAAAAAAAACACTTTATTTTAGCCCTGAAAACCAGATTAATTTTCGATTAACTGCAAAATTCGTTTTTTTTGCTTTAAAACAAATAAATAGTTAGTTGATTGAGTTGGCGAACAAGTGACGTCATAAGTTGCTATTGCCATTCAAACTCTATGGGAGAATTGTGTTTTGACAGCTCATAAAAAGTACGTCAGTTGATTGGTGGTGTCAACATCCCCATTCCACTATCGCACCTCCCAAAACCGAAAATCTAAATTCCATCGTCATCCATCATCTCGATGAATGGCGGGCGGTTTTTTAGGCACATCCTGCTACGTACAGTGATATGGGATCCCTTGATTTTCTTTTCTTGGTGATAGGTGATATTGTGGATCCAACTTCCGGCAGCAGTGTCTTCACACAGTATCGAAATCCATACTTTAATAATAGCTAAACCGTTTAAATGAGCACGCCGCCTGCACCTCTCCCGGCCCCCTTTGTCGTCATACCCCCCAGCCCCTGTACCGCGAGGGCGAGGACTCATTTAAACGGTTTAGCTATAAATTAAAATTTCAAACATACTAACAAAATCATATTTCATTCAATGTGAAATTCTTGTTCCATATTTTCTTTTGAATCTCGAATATTACAATCGATTTGAGAATCGGAATCGCCTCAAGTCTAGATTGTTTATGAATTAATTAAATATATAAACGTCAGTCATACGTTTGAAATTCGAACTGTCAAAGAACAGAAAATAAAGTTACCGTATTTTGTGCTGTGAAATATCCGGAATGACGGAGATTTATGATATACATGCTGATAAAGTTACTTATGCGACTATACATAATTAGGAATTAAAACACTCGTGTGCTCTTATTAAGAAACTCGCCTTCGGTACGTTGCGTAAACCACACTCGTGTATAATGCCTCTCATTATGTACCAGTCACATAAATCCTAATCCTAACTTCCTAACTTAATATTATAAATGCGAAATGCTGTCTGTCTGCCTGTCTGTCTCGCTTTCACGCTAAAACTACAGAACCGATTTAAATGAAATTTGGTACACAGATAGTCTAGGGCCTGAGAAAGGACATAGGCTATATAGCTTTTGCCCGCGACTCCGTCCGCGGGGAATTAGTAATTTGGGCAGCTTATTTTTTTTTATCCAATTTGCTTTTTCATCAATTATGGCTCTCCTTAACTTAAAAATAACCCGCCCCCGCACCCCCCCGCACACCCGCGTTCACATTCAACACCGTGCACCGTACTCCCAAGTCAAGCGTGCCTATAGAAGTTTTACTTCAAAAACCCCCGATTTTGAAACATTCTTCCGCTCCGCTCCGCTCCTATTGGTGTTAGCGTGATGATATATAGCCTATAGCCTTCCTCGATAAATGTGCTATCTAACACTGAAAGAATTTTTCAAATCAGAGCAGTAGTTCCTGAGATTAGCGCGTTCAAACAAAAAAAACCTGTTCGATAAATTCTTAAAATAAACGTATCCTTCTTATTTGTGAACCGATTCAAATAAAACAAACACTAAATGTTAATCCAAGAAAATACCAACATATCAGTGAAAACCGCATCCTTCTAGGATAAGCCGTTTCTGAGATTAGCGCGCACAAACGCACAGACAAACAGACAATAATTCTAAAAATCATTGTTTTGGGTTCTATTGTGCTAATAGTGACAGTTTTTCTCAAATATCTTCAATGTACAGACACCGACTTGTTACAGACTTATTATATGTATAGATAGATATCATCACGCTAACACCAATAGGAGCAGAGCGGAAGAATGTTTCAAAATCGGGGGTTTTTGAAGTAAAACTTCTATACTATAGGCATGCTTCACTTGGGAGTACGGTGGTGAATGTGAACGCGGGTGTTGGGGGGGGTTCTGTGGTGGGGGGTGCGGGGGCGGGTATTTTTTTATGTCGAGGAACTAAGGAGAGCCATAATTGATTGAAAAAGCAAATTGGATAAAAAATATAAGCTGCCCAAATTACTAATTCCACGCGGACGGAGTCGCAGGCCAAAACTAGTAACTAATAAATATACCTGCAGCCTGGCGCTTATCCTGTTGAACACGGCGTTGAAGAAGTTGAGACTCAGCGCGAACAGCACCTTGCTCGCGAGCTGACGCAGCAACGTGTTGCTACTCGTGTTCTCGTTGCGCATGTCTGTAATAACGCAACGCGTTACAACAATCGAACTATCATCATCATTATCCCAGCCTATATACGTCCCACTACACACAGGACTCCTCACAAAAAGGTTTAGTCCTTAGTTTCCAAGCGGGCCCATATTGGGAAGTTCAATCATCATCATCATCATACCTATATACGTCCCACTGCAGGGCACAGGCCTCCTATCAGAATGAGAGAGCTTGGGCCGTAGTTCCCACGCGGGCCCAGTGCGGATTGGGAACTTCACACACGCCATTGTGCGTTTGGAGCTTAATATATTACTTAAAAATTGTTTTTTTGACCCCCAACACAAAAAGAGGGATGTTATAAGTTTGACCGCTATGTGTGTGTGTGTGTGTGTGTGTGTGTGTGTGTGTGTGTGTGTGTGTGTGTGTGTGTGTGTGTGTGTGTGCGTGTCTGTCTGTGGCACCATAACTCTAAAACGGGTTTTTTTTTATTTGAAAGCTGGTTTCTTGGCGATGGTTCTTACACACGTTTCATCACAATCGGTTCAGCCGTTTTAAAGTTATAAGCTCTTTTGTCAGCTGCGGAAGGGACGCATAATGGGCATTTACTTTTTCTTCAAACATATGTGCCACCAAATTGCGTTGGGTGTTTTTAAAATTTTTAATTTATAATTATCATTTATGGTGTACCTCCTAAAATTTTCATTTTACTAAATGTACCTTGAACACAAAACGTCTGCGGAACACTGTGTCAGACTGTACTTACCAATGAACTGGCAGACTTCCCGCAGCAATATCTTCACGTTCATATTCTCGTCGTATTTGGTCGTATCTTTTGCGTTAGGTGAGCTCAGACATATTTCCAAAGTGTCCAGCACTATAACCAAACTGTCGCTGTAGCTTTTCTCCTGGTCTGTGTTGGGACGGTTCACGCTGGATATCGTCGGTTGGTACTGGAAAATGCAACGAAATATGTGTTTGAATTAAATTGGAAATAGTACATTATTGTCGTGCCGTGGTTGCTGGCTGAGTATGAGTATTAAACTGACGAGCTTGCGAGTCCGTTTAACTAATACGAAGCCAGCAATTGCTATTCCAGCCATTATATTAGATAAAGCTTTTCTCAAATGGTGAAGGACAAAAATAAGGAAAGTTAACAATCCAGAATGTTGTTGAAAATGGAATAATGTCCCATGATAAAATTGACAAAATTTATATAGGTCGTAAGAAATAATGATCAATTCAAATAATGGTTAATTCGATTCAGGTTCGATTCATATATCATCATCCCAGACTATATACGTCCCACTGCAGGGCACAGGCCTCCTATCAGAATGAGAGGGCTTGGGCCGTAATTCCTGGGAACTTCACATACACCATTGAATTTCTTTTCAGGTGTATGCAGGTTTCCTCGCGATGTTTTCCTTCACCGTAAAGCTCATGGTAAATTACAAATGTAATTTCGCACATAAATATATGACGAAAATAAATTCGGTTATAATTATTTATCAGCATAGTTTAATTTTGAACGGTGTTATTTTTGGTTAAAATTCAGAACGGTCAATTCTACTTGACGATTTTACATCTGTACTATTCTGTACTTAATGACAGTAAATCGAAAAATGCCGTGGTAGCATAGTAGTTGAAGAAAAGCCGTGGTGGCCTAGTGCTTTGAAAAAAACAATGCTAGCCTAATGGTTTAAAAAAAAGCCCCAATAGCCTAGTGCTTCAAGCAGTCGGGTAAAAAAAGAGCACTGCTCGCCTAGTTGGTTTAAAAAAGCCGTGCGAACCTAGTGGTTTGAAAAAGGCATGCTACCCTAGCAGTTTGAAAAAAAAAAACCGGCCAAGGGCGTGTCGGACACGCCCAAGATAGGGTTCCGTAGCAGGTACGAAAAAATCTTTGCATACTTTATCAATGTGGTTGTTTTGCTCCCAACTCCCACCGCGCGCAGAATTTTAACGTCGGCGGTACAGCGCCATCTATCGGCGAATTGGGTAACTAATGTGATGGTTTTTCAGATGTAATTCTTTATATTTAATTTATTTATCGGCGGATTTTTGGAAGGCTTCTTAAATTATTGAACACATGAACTTCGATATTTGGATGATACGTGAAAATTAAATCTTTAAATATGTCATACAATTTGTCTAGGAAACAATACAAAAATTCAATTTTACAAAAAAAAGAAATTCAGTCAAATAAACCCACGCTCCTAGTCGCTTCTGGCGCAAAGGTGCCCATAACACTTGCGGCATTTCCGCGCTGGATCGCCAAGGAAAGCCTTTGCCTCAGAAACGATTCGGAGCGGGGATCTTCACCCCTCTGCCTAAGACGACGGCCTATGTCCTGCACAAGCCGTCTCGCGTCCTGCCCCCAGCAACCCACCGTTTCCACCGCCAATGGGACAAAATGGTACCCCTGCCCCAAAGGGGCATACTTCTGCCGCTTCATTGCCGCCTGAAATTCGGCCGCAGCTCCAGCCGTGCGAGCAGTGCGGCCGACGTGGGAAGCGGCGAAGGTGCTGACACACGTAGCGTCCCACACCAAACACCGCCCCCTTTCCCACGGCACTAAGGTCAGTCCGTCGGGCCGTTTCCCGTCAGTGCGACTGAGTCCCGGCGGCTCAAGCACAGACGGAACGCCCGCTGACCTGAGAGCTCGCTGAACAATATCATTCAGGGCATGGTGTCGCGGGTGCCTGCCGGTACATTGGCGACAACTCAGCGCATGGTGGCCGTCCGCCCCCACCATGGTACCACAAATGCAAACATGAGGCCGACACACCTCGCAGCCCAGGCGGAGAGCAACAGCCACGCGCACCGAGTCACCGTCGAGCAAAGTGCCCAGTTGCGGTGAACGCAACGCATGCAACCACGCTCCTGATTCCGGCCGAGATACCGCCAGAAGCCTTGCACGGTCCACCCCCGAAGCACTCCCAATCAGCCGATCAATAGTGGCCTTACACCCATATTCATATTCTTTATTATATGAACCGATTTCAATTTTATTTTTTTTATTTGAAAGAAGATATTGTTAGCGTGATCTTATAAGTAGGTACATAAAGAAAAAAAATGCTTGCAATGGCGGTAAAATTACAATCTTAGTTTAGAAATATTTTTTTTTTAAAACTTAAAAACTGCTCAACTGATTAAGTTGAAAATAATTTTCCTAGAAAGTTTTTGTTAAGTTTAACTTAAGTAATTTTTTTCATATTTTTTAGACTTGCTGTTCAAAAGTTAGAGGGGGGGACACATTATTTTGAACTTTCGGAGTGAATATCTCCGAAAATATTCACTTTATCAAAAAATGATTTTAGCAAACCCGTATTTATTTTAAAATACCTATCCAATGATACACCACACAATAGGGTTAGTCGGGAAAAAAAAATCACCACCACTTTACGTACCCCAAAAAAAATTTTGTTTACTTATTTTATTTAATCACTTTGTCGGCGTGACTGATATATATATTCATGCCAAATTACAGCTTTCTAGTACTAACAGTCTCTGAGCTTAGCCGCGGACGGACAGACAGACAGACAGGCAGACAGACAGACAGACGGACAGACATGGCGAAACTATAAGGGTTCCTAGTTTACTACGGAACCCTAAAAAACCGTGGTAGCATAGTGGTAAAAAGCCATGCTAGCCTAGTGGTTTAAAAAAACCGTGGTAGCCTAGTACTTTGAAAAAAAAACGCAGAATCCAAGTGGTTTAAAAAAAGCTGTGATAGGCTAGTGGTTTAAAAAACGCCGTGCTAGCTTAGTGGTTTAAAAAAGCTGTGATAGTCTAGTGGTTTAAAAAACGCCGTGCTAGCTTAGTGGTTTAAAAAAAGCTGTGATAGGCTAGTGATTTAAAAAACGCCGTGCTAGCTTAGTGGTTTAAAAAAAGCTGTGATAGGCTAGTGGTTTAAAAAAAGCCTTGCTAGCTTAGTGGTTTAAGAAAAGCCGTGCTAGCTTAGTGGTTTAAAAAAAGCCTTGCTAGCTTAGTGGTTTAAGAAAAGCCGTGCTAGCTTAGTGGTTTAAATAAAGCTTTGCTAGCTTAGTGGTTTAAGAAAAGCCGTGCTAGCTTAGTGGTTTAAATAAAGCTTTGCTAGCTTAGTGGTTTAAGAAAAGCCGTGCTAGCTTAGTGGTTTAAAAAAAGCTTTGCTAGCTAAGTGGTTTAAGAAAAGCCGTGCTAGCTTAGTGGTTTAAATAAAGCTTTGCTAGCTAAGTGGTTTAAGAAAAGCCGTGCTAGCTTAGTGGTTTAAATAAAGCTTTGCTAGCTTAGTGGTTTGAGAAAAGTCGTGTAAGCCTAATGGTTTTAAAATCTGTCCTAGCTTAGTGGTTTCAAAAAAGCCGCCTTTGAAATTTTTGAAGCAATAATATTTTTTAATTCAAGGTATTTTGGCTGAATTTTCTTTTTGTTGACTGCACTTGCATTGTCATCAAACCTACGTATGTATACAAAATTTCAACACCTTTTGACTTGCAAAATTTGATGTTAACAGACACACAAGCAAAGATTGCATGTTAAACATAAGCTTGTAATGTAACTGGTTGGGTTTTTAATAGACAATCAAATTAACAGATTTTTTTACTTTATAAAAGAAAGTAGTTTGTAAAATACCACTAACTTTACAATCATGCAATCATGTGACTTAGTTGGCTGTGATTACTTACTGTTGCATGACCTGCTTGCTCGCTTACCCTCTATAATACAAAAAATGCAAAAATCAATACATAGAAAAACAATCGAAACAAACGGAATCATTCTATGACCACAGCATTAGTTTAGTAGGTTATCTACATAATTATGGGCCCTCACTTTGGTATTTATTAACTCATGGCGTATAAGATACGAGGTGCAACATGGATCGCGAGTATCAGATATGGCGTCGCATGATCGCGTACGTCCATGACCACAGCATAAATCTAATAGGTTATCTACCTAATTATGGACACTCACTTTGATATTTAATAACTCATGGCGTATAAGATACGCGGTACAACATGGGTCGCGAGTATAAGATACGGCGTTGCATGTTCGCATACTGCAGTTATTGGTTTTGGACGCGAGTCTATTGTCACGTCCGTTCGGCAGACTTCAAGCATTCTCACATGACTTACACAAACTGATCATATCATTTTAGTGGAACGCAATGTTGTATACATAGATATTGACAGTCCTCTTAATGTCAACGTCCTTGCTTTGTTCGAATTGTTTTAAGTTCGAGCGGTATATAAAGGTCTTCCACTTGTGCGGCCGCTGATCAAGGGTAGAGGGTTTCGGTAGAATTAGGAGAGCTCATGAAAGAGAGAGAAGCGGGAGACAGACAGAGCGAGAGAGAGAGAGAGAGATTTACACATTTTTTAGAAAGGTCAAAGTCACCCAAAGAGCGATGGAGCGAGTTATGCTCGGAGTTTACCAACGCGATCGAGTCAGAGATGAGATCTGTAGGAGACCCTTAAGTAACTGACATAGCACGCAAAGTCGCCAGACTTAAATGGCAGTGACAGGGGGGTTTGACTCCGCAGTTTAGGTATGTTCGGCCGGCGCGCCTCCCGGGCAGACGTATGGCAGTAGTTTGTCGCTCGGCATACGGTTCGCACGCTAGCCGCGTCGCGTGTAATTATTTTTCTGTGATTTTTGTAACAAACAATAACTTCTGAACGATCTTATAATCCATATAAAGGATACTGTTGCGTTTAAAGGTAGTTTACTGAATTAATACACACTGTTATCTTTCTTGATTTATATACTAACGGTTAGTCAGTAAAGAGGGGCGCCGTGAAACTGTATGTAACGCTCACTAGCGATATTCCTCTCCTTGTAGGCAATTAATTGCTTTTTCTTTCTTTCAATCAGCTGGGGCGCCAAAACAAAATACGACACCTTAAAGTGCGCCGCGAGATAACAGAGTTTGGGAACCCCTGTACTAACCTAAATATCGGCGAGTGGGAACCCTGTGCTTTTTGTTCCGGATCAGCGGTGCGCATCGGAATATGAACGCTCGTATCAAACGATAAGTTTCAATTTCGTGTGCAAGCAGTTAACGGTCGTAAGAGTAGGCAAACTTTTATACCTAAAATTGACTTTTGTTCGAGAGTGATCCTTCTGTACGTTAGTACTATTAGTTATTGTGGCAGTGGGCAGGGCGCTAGTAGAACCGACAGCCGATGGGGCGGAAGACGTGGCGGGGGAAGGTCCCCAACAAGATGGACCAATGATCTGGTAAAGGTCGCAGAAACGTGGATACTGGCAGCGCAGGAGCGACCGTTGGGGAACTCTTTTGGGGCTTTTTCCAGCAGTTGAATTTGAATTTAATTTATGCTCTTTATTCTAATGTCAATTACATTTGAAATTTACCATGAGCTTTACGGTGAAGGAAAACATCGTGAGGAAACCTGCATACCCCTGCAAAAAATTCAGTGGTGCGTGTGAAGTTCCCGATCCGACTGGTCCCGCGTGGGAACTATGGCCCAACCCCTCTCATTTTGAGAGGAGGCTTGTGCCCTGCTGTGGGACGTTAGGCTGAGATGCTGATGATGACGAATTAGTGTAGAACGCCCTACAATACTTTGGATTGACCTTAGGAGGAATCAATTTTTATTTTGCAAAAGCGAGCTATCAGAGCGATATATAACTTAAGGACACGTGACTCTTTAAAATCTTTTTTTAAAGAAATAGGTATCCTAACCCTGCCGTCGTTGTATATATTTGAAATAATCATGTATGTAAGAAAAAACATAAGTGATTTTCCCACTAACGTCGATAAGCCAAAGGCTACTAGAAACACAGGGAAGCTTCAAGTTCCATCTTACAGACTGGCTAAAACTAAAAAGTCGTTTCTGGGAAGATGCATACGTTTTTATAATAAAATTCCGAAAACAATAACCGAACAAACTGATACAAAATTCAAATCCATTGTGAAGAAGACATTAATATCTAAGGCGTACTATAAAATTAATGACTATATCATGGACATGCATGTTTGGAAATAATTCCGATCCGCATTGGCGATCCCTAGTCTCATATAGCGTATCTAATGTGTTAAAAAATTTAATTGTATTATATACTTTAGATGTATGTAATTTAATAATAATGTAGGTCTGATCGAAAAAAATATACCTTGTTGAGTTTCTTGCCGGTTTCTTCTCAACAGGGTTTTTTCCGAACCGGTGGTAGATTCTTCGACGTTCATAGGAGCATCAATTGATGCCTAAATTGAATAAAGAATTTTGACTTTGACTTTGACTTTTAGTACCATCTCGATGAGGGAAGCCCAGGATTACGAGTTTAGGCACAATATGAAGGAGGCATTCGTCCAGCAGTGGACGGATAATGGGTGTAGACAGATAGATATCCTAGTGATACTACAGGTAAAGTAAAACTAAATATATCATAGTGATGATCTAACAAATTGAGATATGAATGTGTAGGAAAAATTCGTGTCTAGACTCCTGACCAGTGGTGGTGTAGGGGCATGGCACACGGCACGGAATGCTGAGTACCTGGGTTTGATTCCCAGCGCTGGTCTTTTTTCTGTGCATCCATATTTCAGTTTGTATTAAGTAAAAAAATGAAGTTGAAAAATAAAAATACAAAAAGATACTTCATATCAAACTTTTTAAAATATGTACCATCGGCCAAAAATATGGTCTACCACCCTACGATTGATGTTCATTTGCAAATCATGCATGATTTAACAAGGTCGATTTTCCCTTGCAATAATATGATGACAGTGACTAAAGACTTCACTCAGTTAGAAAAGTCAACCTTAACGATATTTAGATCTCACAGAAACTTTTGTCAAAACTGGTAAACAACTTTCTAGCCGACCGTACCTCAATAAAACTTAGTTTATAACTTTATATTGGCACTAGAAATGAAGACCTGCCAAGTGCTACCAAAATTTACGGGCCCTACCCCCTCCCAGGGGGTTTTACAAATTAGGCGAGTTTTTCTATGTATTAGCTCAAAAACGGTATAACTTACAGACTAGGAACTCACCAGCTCATTGACTCTTTGCAGGATCTTGGTGAGGCCAGCAATGACCAGCGAGAACCTGTGCCGGCTAATCTGGACCAGGCAGGCCTTGCATTGTTCCTCGTTGATGCGTGAGTGCAGGTTCTGAGCTCCCGTCTTGTATGGAAGCTGGGGGCAAATGTTTGAAAACGAGCTTAAGAAAAGCTGTGTTTGTGTTGAAAATGTACTTTTCCATTCTTTTTTGATGGTGAATATCAAAATATTATTATTATTATTATTATTATTATTTATATTATCAGGCAGGCAGTTGAGGGCAACTGATAGGTGCCTGTATCTAGCTGTTCCTTAGTCAAGTATTCTTTGTACTGCTAATGTGTTGGTCTAATCAGTTTTTAAATTGATTAACATTCAGTGCTGAGACTACATGTTCCGGTAGTTTGTTCCATGTCTTGACCACTCTGTTACACAAGAAATGTCTGCGAGGATTATTGTAAGATCGTTCAGTAGATAGTTTAAATTGTTTTACAATTCCTCGCGTTAAAAATCTTACTAATGTGGAATTTTTGGATAATGAGAATCAGTTATTGGAAAAAGGTTTAAAATATAATCTACCCACTAAATTTAGTCAAAAAATAGTGGAAGGTTTGGCGGTAGATTCTGAGGTTGCTATTACAAGTAACTGTGGTGATTTTGAAACAAAAGTGTTAGTGGCAAATACACTTAAAAATACCAATTCCACAGAGTGTATTGTCAATATAACCGAATTAAATTCTTTGAGATCTATTCAGGAGAAAGTGTATGATAATGATTTAGTGGTGACAAAGGCGGACAAAGGAAATTGTATTGTTTTATTGGATAGGTATCAATATAATCGGAAAGTTTTAGATATCGTTCAAGGGGACGGTTTTACAGTTTTACGTAAGGACCCTACAATTACATTTCACAAAGATCTAAAGAGACTAATAAAGGGTTCTTTGTTTGCCTTTGAAACCGAACAACAAAAGAATTTTGTAATTCCCATGAATCCGCAGGCGCCAATTCTATATGGATTACCTAAAATTCATAAAGATGATGTGCCTGTTCGTCCAGTTGTCTCATACGTGAGTGCTCCAGCATATAAATTGGCGAAGAAATTAAATAGTATTATTCGTGTGAAGGCTTCCTTTAAACCTTCTTATAGTTTAAAAAATGGTTTAGATTTGGTTAGTAAAATTAAGGACATCAGCATACCGCCGAATGCAACATTGCTTTCTTTGGATGTAGACAGTTTATTTACTAACGTACCATATAGTGAGACACTAGAAATTCTAAAAGACCACTTAGAAAGGAAGCGGTTGCATCCGGGTGAAGTTTGTGAATTAATAGATTTGGTAACTTTATGCATGAAACAAAATTATTTCCGGTTCAATGGTCTTTATTACTTACAGAGCGATGGTTTAGCTATGGGTTCACCTCTGAGTCCTTTAATGGCAGATATATTTATGGATCATTTTGAGAATCAGTATATTGTGGGTAATAGTAATATTGTGTACTATTTTAGGTATGTTGATGATTTGATCCTATGCTGGAGAGGGAGTATGAGACAGCTTGACGTGTTTATTAATGGTTTGAATAACAAGCACGTAAAGATAAGGTTCAAAAAAGAATTGGAGAAAAATTGTTCGTTGAACTTATTGGATTTAACGATTTCAAAATTAAATGGTAAACATCAATTTAAAATATACCGTAAGCCCACGTACACAGATGCTGTTATACCAGCATCTTCTAATCATCCGTGGCAGCATAAACTGGCTGCTTTCCATTGTTATGTTAATAGATTGTTGACTGTGCCTCTTTCTAAGGAACATTTTGATTTAGAGTTGAGTACTATTTATCAGATAGCAATCTCAAATGGTTATACAAAATCAATGGTAGATAGTTTAGTTCAAAAGAAGCAGGCACGGTTAGTAAATAGCATGCTTTACGCTGCGTTACCTTCTCAGTCTACTAACAAATATAGATCTAGCATCTCTTACGTCGGGGGTTTGTCTGATAAGATTTATGGCATTTTAAAATCAAACAATATTAATGTTGCCTTTAAGACTAACAACTCTTTGTACTCTAGGCTATGTAACCACAAAGAACAGGTAGATAAGGGAACTAGATCGGGGGTATACAAGCTTACTTGTAATGACTGCAATGGGATATACGTAGGACAGACAGGCCGAAGTTTTAATACTAGATTTAAAGAGCATGTTTCGGCATATAGGAATGAGCATCCAGATAGATCGAATTTTGCAAAACATTTGTTGGAATCAAATCATTCATTGTTAGATTCAGATTCTTATGAAGTGTTACATTATTGCGGCAAGGGGTTGCGTCTGGATGCTCTGGAATGCATGGAAATAATTAGGTACAACACTATGGGGTCTATTATTAATGAACAGGTAAATTTAGTATCTTCTCCTTTACTACGGCTTGGGTCGAATTTGAACAGTTAGTATTAATTAAATATGCCTTATAAATAAATAAACAAAAAAATTCAAGGTAGTTTTATAATATGTCAATAAAAGTTAATGAACTAAAACAATTACTTTGCTCACCCGCGACCTTACAATAGTTACGTTTATGCAAGAAATGTGCGTTCATGCAGTTCCTCCACCTCCACACTGTACGAACACACACAAATCACATAAACCCAACCATCACCACCACCAAGCTACACTGACGCGTTTCGAACTCAACCAGAGCTCATCTTCAGAGTTACCACAACCGTATGCTATGCTACCAAACGTTAAACTAACAAACCAAAACAAATGTTTTAACTTGTCACTGTAACTTCTCAAGTACCCACTTTATTTTTCTTATTCTCAAACTACCCCACAAAAATTAACTTTTATTGACATATTTAAAACTACCTTGAATTTTTTTTTGTTTATTTATTTATAAGGCATATTTAATTAATACTAACTGTTCAAATTCGACCCAAGCCGCAGTAAAGGAGAAGATACTAAATTTACCTGTTCATTAATAATAGACCCCATAGTGTTGTACCTAATTATTTCCATGCATTCCAGAGCATCCAGACGCAACCCCTTGCCGCAATAATGTAACACTTCATAAGAATCTGAATCTAACAATGAATGATTTGATTCCAACAAATGTTTTGCAAAATTCGATCTATCTGGATGCTCATTCCTATATGCCGAAACATGCTCTTTAAATCTAGTATTAAAACTTCGGCCTGTCTGTCCTACGTATATCCCATTGCAGTCATTACAAGTAAGCTTGTATACCCCCGATCTAGTTCCCTTATCTACCTGTTCTTTGTGGTTACATAGCCTAGAGTACAAAGAGTTGTTAGTCTTAAAGGCAACATTAATATTGTTTGATTTTAAAATGCCATAAATCTTATCAGACAAACCCCCGACGTAAGAGATGCTAGATCTATATTTGTTAGTAGACTGAGAAGGTAACGCAGCGTAAAGCATGCTATTTACTAACCGTGCCTGCTTCTTTTGAACTAAACTATCTACCATTGATTTTGTATAACCATTTGAGATCGCTATCTGATAAATAGTACTCAACTCTAAATCATAATGTTCCTTAGAAAGAGGCACAGTCAACAATCTATTAACATAACAATGGAAAGCAGCCAGTTTATGCTGCCACGGATGATTAGAAGATGCTGGTATAACAGCATCTGTGTACGTGGGCTTACGGTATATTTTAAATTGATGTTTACCATTTAATTTTGAAATCGTTAAATCCAAAAAGTTCAACGAACAATTTTCCTCCAATTCTTTTTTGAACCTTATCTTTACGTGCTTGTTATTCAAACCATTAATAAACACGTCAAGCTGTCTCATACTCCCTCTCCAGCATAGGATCAAATCATCAACAAACCTAAAATAGTACACAATATTACTATTACCCACAATATACTGATTCTCAAAATGATCCATAAATATATCTGCCATTAAAGGACTCAGAGGTGAACCCATAGCTAAACCATCACTCTGTAAGTAATAAAGACCATTGAACCGGAAATAATTTTGTTTCATGCATAAAGTTACCAAATCTATTAATTCACAAACTTCACCCGGATGCAACCGCTTCCTTTCTAAGTGGTCTTTTAGAATTTCTAGTGTCTCACTATATGGTACGTTAGTAAATAAACTGTCTACATCCAAAGAAAGCAACGTTGCATTCGGCGGTATGCTGATGTCCTTAATTTTACTAACCAAATCTAAACCATTTTTTAAAAAAATAAATTTTTTTTTAATTTTTGTGGGGTAGTTTGAGAATAAGAAAAATAAAGTGGGTACTTGAGAAGTTACAGTGACAAGTTAAAACATTTGTTTTGGTTTGTTAGTTTTGATTCTGCTCGTTGATGCTTTGGTGTACACACGTGCCCGGGGTATCCACAAACGAATTCAGTATTGGTTCAATACCTGGGTAGTTTTTATTAATACTGGTGTTGGTATATAGTAGTTCTAACGGCTAGGTGAAGTGACACGTAAGTTTCTTTTGGGATTTTCTAAGCATGAACGACAAAGATCCTCCCGATAAGGGAGGTTCTTTGTCGAACAATTTTAATGAGGGTACTTCAACACAAGCTTCATTTTCAATCGATGGCTCATTTATACCTCTCACCCAAAGTTCGCAAATGCAAATGGACGTTATGTATGATTCGACTCGAAAGCGTAATGTTTCTCTGGTTGGTGATAATGCGACTGTATCAGACTCAAAGAAAACTCAATCTCCTGGAGATTCAATCCAAAATATGTACATCACTGCTGGATATGGCGTTGACGATCCACCTTTAAAGTACTCGGAGACAGACACAGGACCCTTTGTGGTCCATATTAGTAGGACTGAGCCAGACCCATCAGCCGGGTTAACATTGCGTGTATTGAAGCTTGCTCAACTCCTTCATAAAAACCATGTCAAAGGCATTGTGGAAGGTTCTATCAAATCAATGGGGCGTAACAAAATTGCTGTTACCTTCAAATCAGCAATTGAAGCCAATGATTTCAACAATTCCGATTTCATCCAGATTAACAATTTAAATTCTTCTATTCCGCGGTTCCAAGTGTCTAGGATGGGTGTGATAAAAAACATTCCAACCGATTGGTCTCTAGAAGAATTGGTTTCAGGCATTGACTTCCCTGCAGGCTTTGGTAGTTCAATTGGGAAGGTTATAAAGGCTCGTAGATTGTTTAGAAAGGCTCGCAGGGAAGGCCAAGCTCCTGAATGGATTCCCTCAAACACGGTTGTCCTTACGTTCCATTCTCAGTCACTCCCAGAAAAAAAAAATATATATATAACACATCCATCCCGGTCAATGCGTATGAACTCCCAACTATACAGTGCAGGAATTGTTGTAAATTTGGCCACATAGCAGTGAGATGCAGATCCAAGCCTTGCTGTTACAATTGCGCTCAACAGCACACAGGGGAATCATGTACAGTCCCACTAAACAAAGTAAGCTGCCTATTTTGTTCTGGTCCTCATAAAGCCACAGATCAGAAGTGTCCGGAACATAGCCGTCAAAAAGCTATCAAAATAGTTATGTCGGAAGAAAATATTGGATACCTAGAAGCTGCTCAACGGTTCCGTCCTGTTAGGACTAGTTATGCAGAGGTATCTCAAAAATTGTTTGAGCTACCCCCTCCTACTTTATTCTCTCAGTCTCACCACTCCTCTCCTCAATGGTCCAGAACTCCCACCCCTAACTATATAGAACCTTCCTCAACACAGAAGTCCTATAAAAAAACCGTTTACACAGAGCGGCGGCATGCCCGCCAAACTAGGTCTGGTAAAATGTATGACAGACAAGCACATCACCAAATTGTTAATGACCCACCATCAACCATGGCCAATGGGTGTGCACTGAACAGTCCCGTCAGTCCTCCAACCCCAAACGACAATCTATTAGAGCTTTTAACTGGACTGCTAGTAAATATGGTCCGCAAATTTGGAGATGTATTACCGAACAATGTTTTATCCCAGTTACAGACAATCCTTCCCCTCATTAATAATGGATCAGTATATCCTGCAGTGGAACACACAGAGTATTAGAAATAAAAAATCTGATATAATTTATTTATTAAATAAGTACAAACCTGTTGCTTTTGCCATCGCGGAGACATGGTTAACGCCGGGGTCCCCCTTTAGGATTCCGGGGTATGCATGTCTCCGGGATGACAGAAGCGACGGATATCCAGGTTGTGCCCTTCTTGTTAATAGGACTTTCATATATAACCTTATCCCAATTCCTAACCATAGCCCAGGTATTAATATAATTGTTGTAAAAATATTAAATTTTACAGTTGTATCAGTTTACATTCCTCACCCAACTTTAGTTTTATTATCAGAATTAAATTCTATCCTTTATAATATTACAGGCCCCTATATTATATTAGGAGACTTTAATTGTAAACATACCTTATGGGGCTCTCCCTATTGTGATTCCAATTCCCCTGGCCTGTTAGACATTCTAGATGATTTGAACCTATGTGTTTTGAATGACGGCTCTCCTACAAGAAGGGGCTCTCCCCTTCAAAATTCTAGCGCATTAGATCTGACCCTGGTCTCGTCAAATATAGTTACTTCTTTTAACTGGAATGTTTTGGATCGTTCGTTTGGAAGCGATCATTTTCCTATCCTCTCCACTGTCTTAAATTCCTTCACTCCTCCTATAATTTCCGTCCCACTTTTGAAGTACAGAACCGCTCAGGCAGACTGGGGCAAATTCTCCCGTTGTTTAGATGCTGAGCTTAGTAGCTTGGATGAACCGGATAGTAGTAACTTCCTCGAGTTATACTCTAGGTTTGTGGACCTACTCATTAAGGCAGCTGACACAGCCATACCTCTCAAAAATACTGCCCGCCGTAAGATCCCCTCGCCTCCATGGTGGGACTCAGACTGTACTAACGTCATTCGTGAGCGAAACCTTGCTGAATCAACATACTCTGCTAATCTCACCATGGGCAACTTTATAACATTCAAAAGGACCCTGGCTAAGTCAAAAAGATTGCTTTCAAAAAAAAAAACACAGGGGTGGGCTAAATTCTGCGAATCACTGTCTCCTAGGTCTTCCGTGTCTCTGGTTTGGAATAGAGTGAAAGCGTTCCGACGGGGTACAAGTGCCATTAACAATGCAACATCCAATAGTACGGACACGTGGCTGCCGGAGTTTATGGACAGATTGTCTCCTCCTTTTGTTCCAGCTGAGGACCTATTCCCTGTTCCAAATTCTAACTCCCTTCCTACTTTGGACAGTATGAACGAACCTTTTACTTTCTGTGAGCTTTTGTGTGCCTTAGACAACCTTAAAGATTCTTCTCCGGGGATCGATGGCATCCCTTATTCCTTTTTAATTAACGCATCAAGCGATATTAAATCTTATTTTTTAAAATTGATAAATGTAGTATTTATTACTGGTGTAGTACCAGAGCCTTGGAAAACCCAAATTGTCATTCCTATACTTAAACCCGGTAAAGATCCTAATGATCCATCTTCTTATCGCCCTGTAGCGCTTTCTTCGGTTCTGGCTAAAGTCATGGAACATTTAATCAAAAATCGTCTTGAGTGGATATTAGAGAATCGAAATATACTGGCTAAATCACAGTTTGGATTCCGTAGAGGGATGGGAACTATGGACAGTCTTAGTATACTAACAACTGATATTCGTATTGCCTTTAGCAAGAATGAAAATCTAGTGGGTGTATTCCTAGATATATCTTCGGCATATGATAATGTTAATCTCTCCATACTCAGGCAGAAAATGCTCCAGCTGAGTATTCCGATGAGACTGACTAACTTTTATTTGTGTTCGAGTAAATGGTTCTATGTTCCCATCTCGTCCTGTTTGGAAGGGTCTTCCCCAAGGGTCAGTTTTAAGTCCGTTAGTGTACAGTCTCTATACGTTTGATTTAGAGTTGTCAGTTAACTGTTTTTGTAATATTTTGCAGTATGCAGACGATATCGTCCTGTACAGTAGCTCTCCTACCCTGGAAGAGTGTTCGTCTAGTTTAAATACAGCTCTTTCATATCTGAATGAATGGCTTGATTGTCATGGCTTATCCCTGTCGGTTCCTAAATGTAACGCAGTTGTGTTTTCCCGTAGGAGAAGTTTGCCTCCTGTGACTATCACAGTGGAAAATGAGATTATTGATACTGTGGACCAAGTTAAATTTCTCGGTATTTACCTTGATTCTAAATTGACTGGGGCTTTTCATTTGAACTACATAGTTAATAAATGCGAAAAGAGTCTAAATGCAATGCGATCATTGTCTGGAGTTAAATGGGGTAGTCACCCGTATAGCCAAAAAATATTATACAATGCTATAGTAAGAAGCCATTTCGACTATGGCAGCTTTATCTTGGAACCGTGCAGCAAATTAGCCTTAATTAAACTTGATAAGTTGCAGGCTAGAGGTCTGAGAATTATAACTGGAGCCATGAAATCTTCCCCGATAAATGCACTACAGGTAGAGTGCCTAGATCCTCCACTCATACTTCGCAGACAATATTTGGCTGATAGATTCTTTTTAAATGTTTCCCAATTCCCTAACCATCCTATAAACCAAAAATGTAAAACTTTGTTTCGCCTTTCGAATTCCTCCAACTACTGGTCACACAAAGAACTACCTCCTCTTATTAAATCCTTCAATAAATTTAAGTCTGCTCCTATCTTCCGCTTTAGTAAAAACTCCATCTTCTGCTACGATTATGAAACCTTAATTTTTCAACCTACTATAGTTTTTGACTTGGGGATTCGTAAAAAGTCTCCCGGTGCTAACGCAGAGTTTATTGAGATCATGAATAGCAAATGGCCTGGATGGATTAAGATTTATACTGATGCCTCTAAAGCGCCTGGGGATTTGAAGGTCGGATCCGCGGTTTGGATCCCCAATCACCGAACTATCTTGAGTTTCAAGTGTCCAGCGCAGTACTCTGTTTTTACCGGAGAGGCTGTGGCCATATATGAAGCAGTATCATATGTTATATCTCACCAACTTAATAATTCCATAATACTATCAGATTCTTTGAGCTGTTTACAGGATATAGGGAAATTACCTTTTCACTCTCGAGATAACTTTTATTTAACATTAAAGACTAAAGAGAAATTAAGAGCCTGTCATTTGAATGATTTACAAGTGGTTCTGGCCTGGATCCCCAGCCATAGCGGAATTGTAGGGAATGAACTTGTCGACCAATATGCAAAGGAAGCTGTCCAAGTAGGTGTCAATTCTTATGACAAATCCTTTAGTCGTGATGTAAAATCCAATGTTCGACCTCAGCTTCTAGAGAACTGGAATAATCAGTGGCATATTTCACAACAGACCAAAGGAAGACACTATGGTAGCTTGCAACCAGATCTTCCTTCAAGACCATGGTTTTTCAAAAATAGATGCTTCAATAAGGTTAACACATCGACAATAATAAGGCTTTGTTTAGGACACTTTTGCTCTCCGGTCTTTCTGGCAAAGCTCCGTATCAGGGACAGCTCAATCTGTGAATGTGGTATGGGCGAGGGTACATTGGAACATATATTTTTGGAATGTTCAAAAATATCTGTTCCAATATATGATTTGCTACCCGGTAATATATCCCGCCCCATTAATGTTAATTTTCTACTAACTCTGGTTTTCTCTCCATTTTGTAGTATACTAGACTCATTTTTATCTAAAAATAACATCAGATTATAATAAATAAATAGTCTCATAAATAGTTATTTTCCAAATATATTCCTTCTAATCCATTAGATTTGTCCCATAATATATGGGCCTAACTTAGTTGCTAGTTATAAGTAAGTAGTGTTGTATCTATAGTGGTGGCAGTTTTTAACTTGTTTGTTCTAGATCGGTTGTGGCTGGTATTCTACCGAACACGGACAGCTCTACCGTACTTGACCAAAGCTCGTCTGGCAGTGTCTTATCCAACCTCGACATTGGCGGAATCATCGCACCGTTCGATGGGGCCATAATTATCCCAAAAATTGAATTGGTTTGTTAGTTTAACATTTGGTAGCATAGCATACGGTTGTGGTAACTCTGAAGATGAGCTCTGGTTGAGTTCGAAACGCGTCAGTGTAGCTTGGTGGTGGTGATGGTTGGGTTTATGTGATTTGTGTGTGTTTGTACAGTGTGGAGGTGGAGGAACTGCATGAGCGCACATTTCTTGCATAAACGTAACTATTGTAAGGTCGCGGGTGAGCAAAGTTATTGTTTTAGTTCATGCATATTATTATTAGTAATTTAATATAACCAATTTCAACCCAACATATCAGTAAAACACAGTACACGCAATATGACTTCCGTAAATTCTTTTAGAGCAAGAATGGAAAACGAATGGCATGCGTGCCAGTGTGGCACATGCTAAAATAATTCTGGCATACCACTAATCATGCATTCAAGGAATTACTAAGTGATTATTATACCCCATTATCAAGCTGGCAGGTTGGTGGCTACCTAACATTAGTAATGTGCATTGTCAATAAAAAACTATTTTATATTGCGTTTCAGATAAATTTTGGACTTCCCATACATAACTACAGCTATTGTTTCAGTTCATAGCTACAGCGTTGAGTCTTGGATAGTTTGTATTGCATATCACTAATGTTAGGTAGCCACCAAACTGCCCACTTGATAACTGCTGCTGCCGCTTGGGGTATAGTGATTATTGTTGTTTTCATACAAAAATGGCACATTTACAAATAAAGGTTCGCCATCCCTGGTTTAGAGTATAAAAGCAAAGATCAAACTCAATTAAGAGCTCTGATCTGAGAGCTCTAGTTTTTGAAAGTTCCCGTGGGAATTTAGTAAATTGCTGGATCTAATGGTTTAAAAATGTTTAGAGCCGCTGGGAAAAGCCAGTATATAATAATAATACATAACATTTAGGATACATAAAACATAAATCTACTTTGAATACTATTCCACATTATAAAATTAATATACTTGTTTGAGTGGATGTTGTGCTACAACCTTATAAAGCCCAACTTAATAACAGACATAGCACTTCAGACCAAATCCAATTGTCAGTTTTGTGATTTTGGAATTTATTTCAGCATATTTACAGTTCTTATTTCATTTTAAATTTTTCCAGACCTTATAGTTAATGCGAGCGAAGCGGGTAAATATTGATTTAATTAAAAAAACTTTGGTTGTGCGCAAAATGTTTCGACAAATTTCGAATACCGATCAATACACAAATATTCATTGAATATATTTCACCGGAAGACTAAGGGCATTAATACAAAGCTGACGCAAGCAACTCCCACTGAAAATTAACATTTAAACACAGATATAAGCAAAAATTATACCGAAGGGTGGGTCTTGCTGTAGAACAATCCTTTATGAACTAAATATCGGCTCACCTGCTCTTCGAATCTGGCTATCAGCGAATTCGCCCATTCTCCAGGTTTCTGTGTACCCATTTTGTGTAAATAATTGTATATTTTTATGTAAATAATTCGTAAACAATGTGTACTGTAAGGGATTCCATACTCGATGCACGAAACGAACTAGATTTTGTATTGAATTTATCCAGCGGTTGTGACAGCAGGATGGAAGATGCTTGTTTGGTAAGATAAAAAGAAATAGCGATAATTAGAATACCCGGAAATTAGGGCTGCCAGTTTATTTTTATTTTTTTTTTCAATTCTAAAATACAAATGTAGTAAAGTGCTCTCCCTGCTGTAATTAAAGTTATTAATTAAAGAGCTTTGTTTAGAAATCCACAGTTAAGTAAGCCAAATATGAAATGTTATATTGTTTAATCAGCAGTTTTACTTTTTGAATTGTTTGAAAACAACACCAGTCTCAACAGTCTTTCTTGACTCTTAGGCTGGCAATATTTAAGCTGTCAAAACAAAATGGTCGATAATCATTTTCGTTCAAAAACTGGTTTAAGATGAACATTGTTTTTCATACATGATTTCAAAAGAGCTAGTTATTCCAGTTTTTTAGAAGATATAATTCCTTATTCATTTAAATTACTTATTTTATTTCACATAAAATTTGTAATAGATTACTTCTAGCACTTATTAGCTTTTTTAATACATTATAATGGTCTTACTTCTAAAAAGCTGTATGACTATTACATCTTTGCCTAGCTTAGCTCTCGATAGTTAATTAAAAAGTTTGTCAAAATAAAATAAAAATACCTATCATTTGTTCGTTTAACTTTATTGTTTTGGTGAAAGGTTTTCTTATTAGAGTGATAATTTAATTTATTGGTGCGTAACTTAATACTAACAAGATGATGGTGAGCTTCTTATATTTTATATTAATTTATTACAGTTTATTTAATCGTTATTTCGATAAGAATTCGGGGGGCGTCACCGCTTGGTTTTCAACAGTATTTCACTAAAGTTATAATCTAAATACTGAGTAATCTTTATCATTACCCTGTTTAACTTTGATGAATCATTATCCATGAGCCTGTTATTTAGTATACTGTTACGTTATTGCCCTTTTTCTTCGCGTTTTTCCATAAAAAAGTATTCTGACGTGGATACCTGTATTTCGTGAGTTTTCATTGTTTTCAAGGTTGTTTACCGCGCTCGGTTTGTTTGATACCGTTAATTGCACTCACGTTTTGCTAATTATCACTGTTATTCCTTAATTAGCTAGACTAAGCTGCTGAAAAGTAGGTATTTCCGCTTCAAAGCGTCGTAGTCCACACGCCGTGGTAGGCGGTGTTTCTTATAAGAAATATATTGTGATTTTTGTGTAAAATGTTAAAGTGCGTCGCATTTAGTGTGCCTTTGGTATGTTTTGTGAAGAATTTAATAAGTTATGATGAAGAACTTTAATTATTATTGTACAACACCCACCATAAAATTTAAGTTCACCTAGTTAATGCTCAAGGAAGTCTGCTATAGAAACTACTACTCAGTGGGTGGGCTACTCACCCACTTTCATTTAAAAAAAAACAGTTTTAATTATAAAAACACCAGATTTTGCATGCAACTCCATCTGCAAAGAATTTGTTTCTTGCTATCCTGCAGGAACTATGCAATTTTCTGGGATAAAAGGTATCTTATATGTTAATCTAGGTTATGAACTATCTGTGTGCCAAATTTCATCAGAATATGTCAAACCATTCAAGTGTGAAAGTGTAACAAACATCCATCCATCTATCCCTCCATACAAACTTTCATATTTATAATATTACTGCAATTTTATCTCTATTAAACCAAATGCCTAGCAATAATTATAAACTTTTATTTTCTAACTCTGCTTTGAATGATTTCCTCGTGACTCCCCATCAATGTCATTGAGTGGGAATCTACTGTGCTTACGGAATACTATCTGTAACAATTTGAAATGGCTAATATTGACTCAAGATAGGCAAAGTATCATATAAGCCTGATTCAATATGAATCAGCACTGGCTATTTTATAAAACCCAACAACATAACTACATGACTATTACTATAGTTAAACCGTTTAACTGAGTCCTCACCCGCACGGTACAGGGCACAGAAATAATAATAAAGAGGATAGAAATGCGTTAGTTCCTATTTTCTTCCGGAACTCGTGTCGCTGCTTCATCCCCTCTACTTACTGTGTTAATGCACACACGCAAAAGACCGGAACCGTACTACGCAATCACGCACACAATTACTAATAATTTTGCTTACAAACAATTATGAACCTTACACCTTAGAGATAGCGTTAAATAACACTCAACATAAGTCATACCCACATTTACACAACGGCGCTCTTTATTGGCCGCGTCGGCATTATGTCTGTACTCGTTGTAACCTGTTTTTTTGTCCGTACCACGAACTTTTGTGCAAGACAGAAGGGTTATCAAAAATTACTTTACATTGCTGTGTATAATTTAAAACGATCTGCGTTTTTATGGGCATGAGTAGCAATGGTATATGATGTTTCGTGATAATAACGTGTAAACCAATATTTCATAATGAAATATTTTCTCAAGTTGTATTTTGATAGAAATCGCATTAAATTAATACATACCAATGAAATGTAATCCCCTTATTAGTGTAATTAATTACACAGTGTGGACGAGTTTCCGCAATTGCTGATGCTGCAAAACACCATTTTAAAGCACTTGTTGTCATACCCACGTTTCAAATAGCACTGAGCCACAAGTCGCGCGCTTGTGACCAACGAGTCACAAGCGCGGCGCCAAGGTCACGGGTCTAAGGCACTTCTATCCTCTTTATTATTATTTCTGTGGTACAGGGGCTAGGGGTATGACGACAAAGGGGGCCGGGAGAGGTGCGGGCGGCAGGCACACGAGGCGCCCTCGCCGCCCGCACCTCTCTCCGCCCTTTTGTCGTCATACGCCCCCCCCCCCCGCCCCTGTACCGCGCGGGCGAGGACTAAGTTAAACGGTTTAGCTATAAAAAAAGGACTTAGGTAATAGGTAATAACGGGCTAATTTCCGCAACTCGACGTCTTTTACGCGCCTATTTTGCGTAACTGGCTGTAGGCACTATTCATGCCAGCCCAACTCCTTAAGGAAGCCTAGCAGACCCTTCACGTTGCCGACGACTTCCTGGAGCGACCTCGGTGTCCCGAGGTGTAGCGCCCTGTAGCTCGCCACACTAACACACTCCAGCAGGACGTGTGAGGCCGTTTTTTTTTTTTTTTTTTTTTTGGTATAGGGGGCAAACGAGCAGACGGATCGCCTGATGGTAAACGATTACCGTCGCCCATGGACACCCGCGACACCAGAAGAGTCACAAGTGCGTTGCCGGCCTTTCAATTGCCGTTTCTTCCGCCTCCATGCACGCTCTGCTCTGCATAGGGGGCTGTCTGTAACACCTAAATTGTGTAAGTGTTTGTTAAGTAAGGCATGTCCAGTTAGAGCCCCGATCAGTAGTCGGAGCTGTGTTCTTCCATAACCGCGAAGTTTGCGGGATAATCCGGGGTTGATCTTCGGAAGAGCTTCTCTGGTCTGCCTGCAGGTTATTAGGTTTGTCCAATATTCTTGGTGCATTACCTTGGTGTTGTGGCGCAACTGGCCGCGCAACCATCCGAAAGGCAGGGGCAGAATGGGTTCAGGTCCAAAGACCCTCAACTCCGATCCCTCCCTCGCCAGTCGATCGGCCGCGTCGTTGCCTCGCGATCCACTGTGACCCTTTATCCATTGAAGGGTAATGGTGTTTGTCTCACTTACCTTCGTCAGAGCTCGATGGCACTCGTATATTAGCCCCGATGTCATAGTGTTGCTCTGCAGGGCTTGCAAGACCGATCTGCTATCAGACAGTATACGGATTGGAAAACCCTGTACCTCTCTGGAGTTAATCGCCTGGAAGACGGTATTATGAATCCCCAATGGCGATGAGATGTTGATATTCAGGTCCTCTGAATGTACTCCAGAGCCTGTACCTGTTGACGTTTTCGACCCATCCGTGAAGATCCTCAACTCCTTGAGGTTGAGGCCCTCCCCTGGGTCTTCGTGTAATTGTATCCTATATTTTTTGTCGAATACATACTGTTTAGGTATTCTGTCGGTGACCGCCTCGATGAGCGGCTCCCTATTTACCAGTTCACCCAGTATTCCTGTGTGTGTTACTTTCACGTTCCTCCATAGGTTCAGCTTCCTGAGTCTTACCGCAGCCGCTCCCGCTTCCTGTTGGATAAACAGATGCAGCGGCGGCAAGTTCAGTAGGGCTTCCAGGGCCGCAGTCGGAGTAGTCCTCATGCAGCCTTTGAAGTCGTTGCAACTTTGCTTCAACGGTGATTAGTTTGGTTCTCGGCCACCACACCACTGCACCGTAGCTGATAATGGGTCTGATGACGGACTGGTACAGCCACAGAGTGATTTTCGGGGATAGTCCCTACCTTTTACCTATCATTCTGCGGCACTGCCAGAAGGCTATTGTAGCCTTGTCGATCTTGCTGTTGAGATGGTTTCTCCAGTTCAGTTTACTATCCAGAATGATTCCCAGATACTTTACCTCCGAGCTGAACTGAAGCTCCGTACCAAACAGTCTAGTGGGGTTGTAGCTGCCCAGTAGACGTTTGTTAGTAAACATTACCTGTTCCGTCTTCCTGGGATTGACGGTCAGTTCGTTGTCTATGCACCAACTTTCCACAGTTCGTAGCGCCTGCTGCGTGACATCACACACGGTACTGCTGACTCTGCCGCTAATTAAAATAGCAATATCATCAGCATACCCGATCGTGAAGTAGTAGTGCTAAAAAAAAAAAAAAAAAACAAAAGGACTTATCATGCAAACAATATTTACATCAGTGATGCAACGATATCTCTATTACGATACATTACAATACTTTAAATAAAAACTAAAAATGTCTTTGAAATCAACATCTATTCTAGTTTTTAATATACTTTTTATGTTTAACATCAGGTAACTTACCATTTATTCATTCTATCATTGAATTATTTAACTATTTGGGTTTCAAGATTATTTTTACATTGACTAATTTTAGGTGTATGTTTTTTGCATGCCAGCTACTGGTGAAATGTGTGTAACATATCATAAATGTATACCATCTTTTGTACCACATTTTAAGCAAAATAAATGACTTATGACTTATGACTTATCTAATAATACTAGTAGCAAACACATAAATGTCTTGTTTCAGTCTGTTTCTGATATTGCCTACATAAGTGTACATAAGGTACACTTAAGTATACTTAAACACACAAAATCAGATGGCTAGTGCTAGTGTTGCCTGTGCAAAATTTAACACCGAGTTGCGTTTTGTTTCAAGCAAAATATTGTATGTTTTCTTTCAAATATCGTATCGTAAAAAAAATCGTATAATGTGCTTACGATGCCGATTATCGTAATAAAACAGTGCGTGATAAGTCCCGTTTACAGTAATAGTTATGAGTGAAAATCACAACAGTTTAAAACATATAACTACAATGATTTCAGGACTGTGTAGAGGAGACCAACCACGACCCCCTCTCGGCTCCAACCATGTCCGTGCAGTCTCCCGCTGCAGGAGACTCTGCTGAGAAGAAGAAGCCCAGCGAGAATGTTTCTTTGGCCGACAACAGCTTGCTTGTGAGTAAAAGTAATTTTTTTTTGGCTTTCACCCTTGCTGTTTGAGTAAGATGTACAGTTGTGAAAATGAATCACATAGAATTTCTTCTCAGTCAACGCTGATTCATTACCTTTTCAACGCCAACGACACATTTAGGTGTCACAAAGTACAGTGTCAAAGTGATCTTGACACAATGACATAAGATTCAAAGCAGTTTTACGTTTTATCGAGGCGTGGCGTTGAAAGGGTTAAAATAAAGTGAATTTAATTATATGCACTTTGTATATTAATAAACTGATCTTAATTATTGAAAAATATATAAATTGATACCCGTTTTAGATATAACTGTAAGTTATTTCATTACCTGATATAAATAAATAAATAAATAAATATCACGGGACAATCCACACTAATTGACCTAGTCCCAAAGTAAGCTAAGTAAAGCTTGTGTTATGGGTACTAGGCAACGGATAAACATACTTATATAGATAGATACATATTAAACACCCAAGACCCGAGAACAAACATTTGTATTTTTCATACAAATATCTGCCCTGACACGGGAATCGAACCCGGGACCTCAAGCTTCGTAGTCAGGTTCTCTAACTACTAGGCCATCTGGTAACTGGCCATCTGGTGGCCAGATAGTAACTATCAGATATTCCGCTAAATAGTAAAATTGTAGCGGGACAGGCCCAACACCAGATACTGGCCAGGGCCCAATTGCATAACAAATTACAACTAATATTACAAGCGGAACTCTCGTTTCAGTTATATTAACTAGAAAGGGAGTTCCTCTTGTAATAAAAGTTGTACTTTGTTATGCAATTGGGCCCAGGTATCCTGCATCTCAAGATTTAACCATTCATACTATACTTCACAGGTAGACATATCGGACGCTCTCAGCGAAAAGGAGAAAGTCAAGTTCACGGTTCACACAAAGACAACATTGCCGGAGTTCCAGAAAGCAGAGTTCCTGGTGGTGCGGCAGCATGAGGAGTTTGTCTGGTTGCATGACAGATACGAGGAGAATGAACAGTACGCTGGTTACATTGTGAGTTATGTCCATTTTATTGTGTTAAAAAATCATGATTTTTCCAACCCTTTGAATAACAAATCAACTGACTTAATTTTTGTGATCTGTCAAAACGCAATTCTCCCATAGAGTTTGAATGGCAATTATAGCAACTTATGACGTCACTTGTTCGCCAACTCAATCAATCAACACAATCTAATTTTGCAGTTAATTGAAAATTAATCTGGTTTTCAGGGCTAAAATAAAGCGTTTTTTTACTGGAGTCGTGTCTTCGAATTATTTTTAATGGCGTCAACATCCCTATCATCAACCTTTACCCTAAATTTTGACAAAACCTTTTTATGGAAGCGAATAAATGCATTCTTTCTTTCTTCATATTGTCTAGATACCGCCGGCGCCCCCGCGCCCGGACTTCGACGCGTCCCGGGAGAAACTGCAGCGGCTGGGGGAAGGGGAGGGGGCACTCACCCGCGAGGAGTTCCTCAAGATGAAGGAGGAGCTTGAGGAGTGAGTGAACACAATATAAAGCTTCTTCTTTCTTCTCTTCTTCAGCCGTCTGGCAACACTGGCCATGATAACAAGTATAATTTAATGATAAACTTCTTTTAATTACTAAAAATAAATACATACGTTTTCGAAGTGGTGTATATGGCATAAACATTCGGCGGATCGCTGTGATCGTCGCTGTGCTTACAGAACACTGCGCGTGTGCGCGCATCGGACAACAAAGCGGTGAGAATTTGTCCCATATCCGTTGTTTCTCCAAATCCACAATAAGTTTGAAAATAAACTGAATTGTAACGGTGTCTAAATACGTTAAAACACCAAGACACAAACAGCTGATAGGACGAGACATTGACAACTAAGTGCAGAAATACCAACCTAATAAGTACTGGAAAAATGTTGCCAGACCAAGAATAATTTAAATTATCGTCTAACTCTCAGCGTTTATAACGTTGTGCCTATCGATCTGTTTACAATCAACTGGAGACTGAATGAAGTTTTCTGCTAACTTCACAAATACCAATCGGCGCCACTAGAGGGCACCAGTAGGAGATAAGATTTGGCTAATTAAATGGTGCCAGACGGAACTTTCTAAATTTTGCCACTAGGGATCGCTAAGAGTACTTTAATACTGCATTAAAATAAAAAGATCAGAATGGCATCAAAAAAATTAACATGCGTAACTTGTACATAAGAAATAAACAACAAACGATTCTTGATATGCTTTAAATGCTCTAATCATTTTGATTTGGGATGTACAAATGTAAGTGAGAAGAGATTTAGCATAATGTCGAAAGAAACCAAAACAAATTGGCTATGTAAAGTGTGTCGAATGGAAGAAACTCAATGCGGACCTAAACCTACTACATCTTCAAATGCTAATCCAATTCTGTCGCCTTCGAACAATGTTACGCTGAGAAGACCTCTACAAAAAAAGAGAGGTCAATCCTTGGAAGATATACCATCTGATGTGGACTCGGACTCTGACACGGAGTCCTTTTCAACGACTATGCTTATTGACTCCACCCAAAGCCTACCGAATATATCAGCAACAGAGGGTGTACACTCAAAGGAACAGGAATATGAAGTAAGCTTTCAACCCAACTCGCTAGCGCTCATACGGAAATTGAGAAACTAAATATGGAGATTACTAAGCTCAAAAAGAAACTAGAAGAGGAGGAAAAAAAAACTGAGCTGTTTAAAAAATATTTAGTGAAAAGCCTCCATCTCGAAAATCTACACCTAAAAAGCTGGTTTCAACTATACTTAAAAACGGGGAACTGGGCTGAATGACTGTGCAAACGATCGACAGCCCGCCTGACTCAGCAAGGCGTCCCCATACATCATCATCATCATACTTAAAAAAAAATTACACCAGTGCTTGACAGTGATGACGATTTGCAGTTTTTTTCACCAGTACAATCACAATTTGAGGAACCTGAACTAGATATGTATGTGAGTACCCCACTTTTAGGACAACTAGAAGAACCAGTCCTAGAACTAAAAAACCTTGGAGTGGGACTTTCTCGAAGTAGTAATGAACCGAAGCCAGAAAAAAATAAATTATGCATAATAATTAGTGACTACAGTAACAACACTTTGCATAGTATGTTGAAATACTTTGATGACTTTGAATTGTGTCACTTTAAGACTCCCGGTGTAAGTGTTATCCAGCTACTAAATAAATTACAAAATAAAGTCTTAAACTACACCAAGAAAGACTTTTGTATTATAATAATAGGGGAAGAGGACTTTAAAACCACACAAGATTACGCTCATCTAGTACAACATATTAAAATTAATTTGGAAAAAATTCAGCTTACCAACATAATTATTTGCACACCAACATATATTTGTGGAGCACCAATTTATAACTACCGTGTTGAATCATTTAACACGCTCTTAAATAAAGATTTGGGGACTAACAAATATGCATGGTTCCTTGACACTAACCTGGACTTGACATTTGAAATGTTCTCCCAGCGCACGGGAAAAATAAAGAAATCTGGAATTAGCAATTTATTTTTAAATCTCACATATGTGATTCAAGGTATTCAACGGATTTTAAAGAATGAAGTTCCACAAAGCATTGTCACAACATTGAAGACTAATAATGATGTTGAAACAGAAGAAACTTTTTTTCGTGAATAAAGGCGGCTTAACTGATTCGGCTAATTGCTCCCTTCGCTTAAAGCTGAAACCAAACTTTCGTATTTTACATCAGAATATAGCGAGCATACTAAAAAAAAAAAATGAAGTGGAAGTTATTCTAAGCGAGTATAGGCAGAAAAAAGAAGAAATTAGTATAGTTTGTCTGACTGAAACGTTCCTCAAAAAAGGCCTAGAGAACAGTGCTTGTTTAAATAACTATAAGTTATCTGCCTTTTCGTCATGGGATAATGAAAAGAGGGGTGGTTGCTGCATTTATACGCAAGAAAATCTGGACAGTTGTGAGTTAAAAATATGTAATGGGATCTCACGCATTTATGAATTTGAATGTTGCGGCATCCAGATCAAAAAATTAAACTTGTTTGTAATATGTATTTACAGAACGCCAAACTCAAATGTGCATGTATTTTTGGAAAGCCTTAATACTCTTTTGTCTAAACTTAATAATAAACGTTACAAAATTGTTTTATGCGGAGACTGGAACATTAATATTTTAAAGACTAGCAACATTGCGCAATGAGGTAAACTCTCGAAAGTTATGCTGTTCCACCAGGACAATGCCCCGGCACACAAGTCCATCGTTGCAATGGCTGCAATTCGTGATGCTGGGTTCAATATCCTTAAGCAACCTCTATATTCACCAGATCTCGCTCCCAGTGATTTCTACCTATTTCCGAGATTGAAACAATACCCGAGAGGCCAGAAATTTGAAGACGACGACGCGGTAGTCGCTGCAGTACAAGATTTTTTAAGTACTCAAGATGAGACCTTTTTTAAAAATGAAATTTTAAGTTTAGAAAAAAGATATAATAAGTGTATTATGCTAAAAAGTGACTATGTCGAAAAATAAAATTACATTAAGTAAAAGTTGTTTATAACATACTCATTCTCACTTTTTATTGAACGCCCCTAGTATATTAGAAGTCATATACGTGTACCATATGACTGGAATTTGTATCAGTTCTCCCATTTCTTAAGCTCCAAACGCACAGACAGCGGAGGCGTGGCGGTGCGGTGGCGGTGACGGTTGTAATATTCTAACTTGTGTGAACGAGTTCGTGGTTTGGTACCGCGCAACCGTACATACAAGTTAGAATATTACAACCGTCACGGCCCCGCACAACCACGCCTCCGCTGTCTGTGCGTTTGGAGCTTTAAAAATGTGACCAGATAAATGAGGTGGTTAAAACGCTCGAATAAACGCCTTTAGCTGTAATTGGTGCTCTCCTTTGAACAATCTACGATTTCCGGCATCTTGACTTCCAGCGAATACCTGGCGACGTTCAAGAAGACGGTGGCGATGCACGAAGTGTTCCTGCAGCGTCTGGCGGCGCACCCCGTGTTTAGGAACGACTCTCATCTGCGAGTGTTCCTGGAGTACGAGCAGGACCTCTGCGCGAAGCCGAAAGGCCGGATGGACCTTATCGGGGGACTGGTGAGTCGCTATACGATAGATAATAAATTTATACAGTATGTAACAGACTAAAGACGATACCTGGTTGATGGCCAAGAGGAGTATGATGGAATGATATAGATGTATTTTTTATTAATTTTTAACACAGCTTATCTAATTTAAAATGACGCGCCCCACCACCGCATTTACGCACAGGATTTTCAACCTATTGAAGCTGTATTTAGGGCCATTTTCTACTTTCAAATCCTGTGCGTAAATGAGGTGGTGGGGCGCGTCATTTTGAATTAGACAGGCTCTACTTTTTTTTCGTTTGGTCAATATGTAATTAGATTTAAATATTGTAATTTTATATGGACCAAACAAAAGAAAACCGGCCAAGAGCGTGTCGGACACGCCCACGATAGAGTTCCGTAGCAGGTACGAAAAAATCTTTGCATACTTTATTAACCTTTTGACCGCCACGCATCGTTTTTGTTTGGAATAAAATTGATTCTTATGCGGATGCGGGTAGGTTTAATTTTGTATTAACGTACTGTCGTCTATAGCCGACGCTGGCGGTCAAAAGGTTGTGGTTGTTTTGGTCCCAATTCCCACCGCGCGCAGCATTTCAACGTCGGCGGTACAGCGCCATCTATCGGCGAATTGGGTATCTAATCTGCAGTCTACTTGAACTAGTATGTATGTTGATGGTTTTTCAGATGTAATTCTTTATTATATGAACCGATTTCAATTTTATTTTTTTTATTTAAAAGAAAATACTGTTAGCGTGATCTTATAGGTACTTAAAGAAAAAAAAATGCTTGCTATGGCGGTTAAATTACAATCCTAAGATTGTAATTAAACTTAGGGGGGGGGGGACACATTATTTTGAACTTTCGGAGTGAATATCTCCGAAAATATGCACGTTATCAAAAAATGGTTTTAGCAAACACCTATTTATTTTCAAATACCTATCCAATGATACCCCACACTATAGTTAGTGAAGAAAAAAAAATCACCCCCACTTTACGTCTATGAGAGGTACCCTAAAAAAATTGTTTTTAGTTTTTTTTTATTTAATCACTTTGTCGGCGTGACTGATATATATATTCATGCCAAATTACAGCTTTCTAGTACTAACAGTCTCTGAGCTAAGCCGCGGACGGACAGACAGACAGACAGACGGACAGACATGGCGAAACTATAAGGGTTCCTAGTTGATTACGGAACCCTAAAAAAGAGATTTATGAATTTATAATACTCCACTTAGCCATCAGCCAGGTATCAGCTTTCTTCTTCGTTTTGTTACATAACGTATTTGAACCATAGATGTCCTCTCCTCGCTCGTGCCTAAAATACCACATTCCCAATATACCGGGTTTTTAGCACATCTCTGGTGCAAAGACACCCTAAAAGTGGCTTCCAAGACTGAAAACACGCACAGACACAGTTTCGGCTTCATCATTTCAGTCGAAGGACGTCCGCTGCTAAATATAGGCCTGTAGGCTCGCCAAACAGAGCGGTCCTGCGCCATCCGCATCCAACGCGTTCCCGCAACCTTAACCAGGTCGCTCCATCTTGCTGGAGGCCTGCCTGCACTGCGTCTTGTGGATGACTCTCGATATCCTTTTGGCCCCATCGGCCGTCTATGAGCGATGAACCCTGCTGACTGACTTTTTTTTTATTCTTCTTTTTTTTTATTTAATGCAATCCCGCAGATAAACTCTGAGCAATCCGAGCATAGCCCTCTGACCTCTGAGTCAAAAGTATTTGACCATTATGTGTTGCCAGTAACGATGGGCCTCATAAGAAAGCTCAAGGTTCAGTTCTGGCTTATTCTTCTTAAATTTAAGAGCTGTGCTCTTGTCGGTGGAGTAACCGCCACTCCGCGCGGTCTTTGGCCAGCCATTTGACTTCCTGATACGACACGACACCCACTTTCTCCTTCACCTGGTTAAAATATAATATACTAGCTGTTGCCCACGACTCCGTCCGCGAAGAATAGGGGTAGGTATACAAAATAGACTTCGACCTATTCTCAGACTTACCGAATGTGGAGTAAAAAATTTCATAAAAATCGGTCAAACCGTTTCGGAGGAGTTCGATAACAAACACCGTGACACGAGATTTTTATGTAATAGAAGATTAATCTGGCTTATTACAAGTTTTTATTTGTCTTTCTTTGTTAGTATGGGTTGTCATGGATGTCAAAGTCAAAGTTGAACTTAACCCCCCTTGAAATTTAGTATACAAAAAATTTTAAATAAAAAATAGAACCGCCTTCAAAAACACCCAAAAAAATTTTATTTAAAAACTTAACCGACTATAATGAGCATTATAATATCTTTCTACTAATCTGTTTGAAGTCGGGCCTCAGCACGAGCTAGCAGGAGTGGTAGAAGCCCAACAGATAGTAGGTATAATAGGGATAATAGGTAGGTAAGTTAAATTATTACTATAAAGTTTGAGGTCCCAGGTTCGGTTCCCGCGTGGGGGCAGATATTTGTATGAAAAACACGAATGTTTGATCTCGGGTCTTGGGAGTTTAATATGTATTTAAGTATGTATCTATCTATATAAGTATGTTTATCCGTTGCCCAGTACCCATAACACAAGCTTTGCTTACTTTGAGACTAAGTCGATTGGTGTGAATTGTCCCGGGATATTTATTTATTAATTTAATTACTAGGTCCACTCCTGCTGGCTCGAGCCGAGGCCCGACTTTAAACAGATTAGTAGAAAGATATTATAATGCTCATTATAGTCGGTTAAATTTTTAAATAAAATTTTTTTGGGTGTTTTTGAAGCCGGTTCTATTTTTTATTTAAATTTTTTTATTTTTGGCTTTTTAGTTGTATGGGTATAAAAAAGATGCGTAGGCGTAGCCAGTAAAGGAAGCCCCGCTTCTGTTTACGCTCTGAGGATCGCAAGGTAACTAACGAACTTAACCAGGTTAAACGGGGGTGGTTTGAAGGTATTTTTTTAATGCGGGAAGCTCTGCCCCCCGAGCCCTCCGTTCCAGTAGCGAGGCTTCTATTACCACTCTGAGGGACGCAAGGTATTCTGACTAATTTAACCAAGTGAAACGGTAGATGGTTTAACACATTTTTTTATTGCGGGGGGCTCTGCCCCCCGAGCCCCCCTCCCCTCCAAAAGCGAGGCTTTTATTTTCACCCTGAGGGACGCAAGACAGCTAACTAACCTAACCAGGTTAAACGGGAAGTGATTTGAAGGTATTTTTTGTTACGGGAGCTCCGCCCCCCAAGCCCCTCTACCTGTACCGAGGTTTCTATTTCCACTCTGAGGGACGGAAGATAACTGACGAATCAAACCAGGTTAAACGGGAGGTGGTTTAAGAGTATTTTTATTGCGGGGGGGCTCCGCCCCCCGAGCCCCCCTCCAACAGCGGGGCTTCTATTTCCACTCTGAGGGACGTAAGATAACTAACAAACCTAACTAAGTTCAACAGGGGGTGGTTTGAAGGTGTTTTTTATTACGGGGGGCTCCGCGAGGCTTTTATTTTCACCCTGAGGGACGCAAGACAGCTAACTAACCTAACCAGGTTAAACGGGAAGTGATTTGAAGGTATTTTTTGTTACGGGAGCTCCGCCCCCCCAAGCCCCTCTACCGGTACCGAGGTTTCTATTTCCACTCTGAGGGACGCAAGATAACCGACGAATCAAACCAGGTTAAACGAGAGGTGGTTTAAGAGTATTTTTATTGCGGGGGGCTCGGCCCCCCGAGCCCCCTTCCAAGAGCGGGGCTTCTATTTCCACTCTGAGGGACGTAAGATAACTAATGAACCTAACCAGCTCCGCCCCTAACAGGGTTTAAAACAGGTCTGGTTTTAAACAGAGGGTGGTTTGAAGGTGTTTTTTATTACGGGGGGCTCCGCTCCCCAAGCCCCCCCCCCCTCTGATATCACTTTGAGGAGCGCAAGGTAACTAACGAACCTAAACAGGTTAAACGGGGGATGGTTGGAAAGTATTTTTTTCATTGCGGGGGGCTTCGCCCCCCGAGCCCCCCCCCTTTAATATCACTTTGAAGAGCGCAAGGTAACTAACGAACCTAACCAGGTTAAACGGGGATGGTTTGAAATTATTTTTTTACTGCGGGGGCTTCGCCCCCCGAGCCCCCCTCCGCTGACTACACTTCCATTCCCAGTCTACGGGACGCAAGATAACTAACGAACCTAACAAGGTTAACCGAGAGGTGGTTTGTAGGTATTTTTTATTGCCCCCTTTTCTTTGTAGGTGCCATACCTACTTACTATAGTTTAGTTAGGTGAATAACTTATACAATTCTTAGGACTGCTTTGGCCAATTAATAGTAGTAATAAAACGTTGTATGTAATTCGATGTTCTTGTTATCAATATAAGGACGGACAAATATGCTTTAGCACTTTCAACAGTTTGCCAAACATTCTTCGCCAGAAAATTTCAGAACAATCAACATTATGCGATACAACCGGCACTCTTTGCTGACTTTACTTTTTAATCCTGGTTACCAAAGTACTCGTCAAGACGAATCAAACGAGCCCAAACTCGATGGTGTTATGTCGTTTTATTACGGAGTTCTTATGGTCACCTTCCAACTCCATCTTCAGACCCTAGTTACCATCTAGAATCAAAGTACTCCTCAAGACAAATCAAATGAGCTCAAACTCAATGCGGTCGTATCGTTTTATTACATAGTTTCTATGGCCATCTTTCAGCTCCATCATCAGATCAGCTCCATGTCATAATAATATAGCATTGTCATCCAATTCACACATGTCTGCAAAATTTCAGCTCAATTGGAAACCGGGAAGTAGGTCAAATTTAACTTGCAAGATTTGACCCGTTGAGGAGTTCCGTTGGCCATCTACGGTCTTCTTCATCAGGTCCAGTTTACCAAATGATACTTTCTGAATGCAAATACTTCACTTGATACTAAAAATGCTAAAATCACCATAAGTTTGCCTGTAAAATTTGAAGGTTGCCCTCGATTTCTCTAGGATCCCATGATCAGATCTTGACTTGGTGCCAATGGGACCACCTCAGGAGTATATAGTTTCAAACAAAAAAAGAATTTTGAAAATCGGTTCACAATTGAGGGAGTAATCGCGTAACAAACATACAAAAAACAAAAAACATACAGACGAATTGATAACCTCCTCTTTTTTTTGAAGTCGGTTAATAAATAGGTTGGACGACAATACAAGTACAGTCAGCAATAAAAGCTTGAATCAAATTAACAAAAACTTATTTTTAGATTGGAACCAGTACCTTACAAGGCAAGGACGGGAACTATTTGTCTGCAAACGCGTTCTCTATCGGCTCCTTGGTTAAAGGTTTTCTAAAACCCCATTTGAGTCCTAGCAAACCTGATTACACGGTAAGCTTTCGTTTGGCTTACGTTTGGAATTCAAAATGGGTTACAGCGTTTTCGCATTTCCGATCCGATTTTTTTTCCCATTTCGTCATCTTAAATCGTGCGCAGTGCCATGTCGTCAGCCTATAATTCCTAAATCGTCAACTTTTTAACTCGTCCACTTGCTGATATCGTCAATATTCCATTTTGTCTACATTCCTATTTTGATCACAGTACAGTCACCGTCATAAATAAGTAATCATTTATGTACCTTGTCGCTTTCAGTCGTTATATGACTTCGTATGACTTTTCAAATATGACGTTAAAGTGACAAGGTACAAAAGTGATCACTTATTTATGACGTTGACCCTACTACTTGGTCACCAGTGCAAACTAGTCCACATTCTTTTATCGACTACAGTGCTGCTTGGTCCACAGTTATCAGACGTGTTTCATAGATTTTAAGCTTATAAATAGCCTAACAACCCGAACCTAAGGCTGCGTATCCACCGGAGCTGTGCGAGGATGCGTTGCGAGGGATGTGTCTGTCATGAACCAATAGAAACACTTAATTTAAAAGGTCTTAAGTGAATGAAGTGTTTCTATTGGTTCATGACAGACACATCCCTCGCAACGCATCCTCGCACATCTCTGGTAGAAACGCAGCCTAATTTACAAAAGAATAAGGAGTGGCGTGCCATGGGTGAGGCCTATGTCCGTCCACTGTCCAGCAGTGGATGAGCATAGGCTGATGATGATGATGATGATGAAGGGGTGATCACGAGTTACGTTACGATTAGCTAAGTCTGGATAATAGCAGGGGAGCCCAAGAGGGGATTTGGGGAGTCACACGAGCGCGGCATATTAATATATGGAGGGATACCTTATAATTACCCTCTAGAGTACCTCTAGCGAATATGAGAACTTAATGTGGGGGGTTTTGCCTGGGGCACCCCGTCAGAATACTTAGTAAAAAAATTGATTCTTTGAAATACTCGAGCGCGTCAGATTTTGATAATTTAATACTTTTATATACTGATAATAATCTGCTGCTTTGCTGGTGGGGGTAGCCATGCGGAAGGGCCCGCATCAGATTTTCATAGGGGATGTTAATTCCAAATACTGACGATTTGGAAGTGAAATGTGCATTGTTCTACTAGTATTTAAACCACCTTAGATCTTCACCTTGTCTGATGATGATGATGATGATGATGATCTTAATCTGACGCGCTCGAGTATTTCATAGAATTTTTTTTACTAAGTATTCTGACGGGGTGCCCTCCCCCATCCACATGAAGTGCTCATATTCGCTGGAGGTACTCAGAGGGTATAAGGTATCCCCCCATATATTAATCTGCCGCGCTCGAGTGACTCTCCAAATCCCCTCTTGGGCTCCCCTACTTATAATGAACGACGCAATAATGTTGACCAGTTGGCACTGTGGTCTGAAAAGAAATGTTGACGAGTTAACACTGTAGTCGAAATAAGACTGTTGACAAGTTGGCACTGAGGTCGAAATAGAAATGTTGACGAGTTGATACTGTGGCCAAAGTAGGAAAGCGGATAAGATAGGAAACTGACGTCACAGGAATATTGAGGTATCAGAACAGTAGACCATATGGCAATGAGGACGACTTAATCCAAAATGCGATCCGGACTAGTCTATTACTACTACGACTAATTGTGGTTAACGGTTCTAATGAGCGACCTCTAACCAATACGAAAAACTTGTGTTTGTGTGTGTCAGTCTGTGGCTTTTCATTGCATCTTGTTTTGTTTGATAGATTAAGCGGTTATAGCTAAACCGTTTAAATGAGACTTTGCCTTCGCGGTACAGGGCCCTTACCTCTCCCGGCCCCCCCTTTGTCGTCATACCCCCCAGCCCCTGTACCGCGCGGTGAGGACTCATTTAAACGGTTTAGCTAAAGTGGTTTGACCTATGGCCTCTCAAACAGAGAGTCTTAGGCTTGAGCCCGGGCTTGCACCTCTTGAGTCTTTCAGAATATGCGAAATTACATTTGAAATGTACGTTTACGGCGAAGGTAAACGTCGTGAAGAAACTTGCAGACCTGCGTAGAAATTGTGTGTGAAGTTCCCAATCCGCACTGGCCCCGCGTGGGAACTATGGCCTAAGCCCTCTCATTCTGGTCGGTATATATATAGATTGAGATGAGTAAGAGTTCCTATACGGAAACAGTTACATACAGTCGAACCATGTTATTTCTGTCTGACACATCGTACAACCTTTTTAACCCCCAACACAAATAGAGGGGTGTTATAAGTTTGACCGCTATGTGTGTGTGTCTGTCTGTCTGTCTGTCGCATCATAGCACTTAAATGGGTGAACCGATTTGGATGCGTTTTTTTTTTATTTGAAAGCAGGTATTTCAAACTAAATACAAACTGAAATATAGATGCACAGAAAAAACCCCAGAAAAAAGACCAATGCTGGGAATCGAACCCAGGTCCTCAGCGTTCCGTGCTGCGTGCTTACCCCTACACCATCACTGGTCTAGAAGTTAGCGACGAATCTTTCCCATACATCGTACACTTCAGTCTGTTATAATCACATTTAGGCAGTGATAAAGCGCATCTATGTTATGCCCTCTACCGAGAGACTTCAACACTCCTTCGGAGCTACCCGCTCACCTGGACCAAGAGATGGCGCTACTAGGCCAACTTTTACAAGTTAAGTATGAAGTATCTTTTTCTATTTATTTTTTTATTTTCTTCAACTTCATTTTTTTTTAATTACTTTTACGGTCATCCCGTGAAACCATATATGACCGTAAAAGTAATAAAAAAAATGAAGTTGAAGAAAATAAAAAAATAAATAGAAAAAGATACTTCATACTTAACTTGTTGAAAGCAGGTGTCTTGGTGATGGTCATCAAAATTGGTTCAGCCGTTTCAAAGTTATCAGCTTAATGTCCAAACATACGAGTGACATAATTGCGTTGGGAGTTTTTAAAATTTTGAATTTATCACAGTTAGCGTCACGGAAAGTTCGGTCGGACGCTAAGCCTTGCCCTTGTTCGTCAGGTACGTTCAATGACGACCACGACTGACGAGATATACCTCGGTGCGACCGTTCGTGACGTGAACGACTTCTTCGAGCAGGAGACCTCTTTCCTCCAAGAGTACTACTCGCACCTGAAAGAAGCCGTCGCCCGCGTCGACAGGATGACCACCAAGCATAAAGGTGGGTAAAAGTCACTGGTCAGACCAGTTTCATAATAGTATTTTTCACTTCTCATGCTCGTAAAGTTGCTCAATGCTCAACGAGAGAATGCTTTTTTTTTATATATTAGGGGTGGCAAACGAGCAGACGGGTCACCTGATGGAAAGCGATCACCGTCGCCCATGGACACCCGTAACACGGGGGGCATCACAGGTGCGTTGCCGACCCTTTTAGGAATTGGTAGGCTCGTTTTTTAAAGATCCCTAAGTTGTAACGCTCCGGGAATGCTGCCGCAGAAAGCTGATTCCAGATCTTTGTCGTGCTAGGAAAGAAGTTTCGCTTCAAACGCACGGTACTAGAATGCCAATCATCAAGATGGTGAGGATGGAAAGACAAACGGTTCCTCGAAGTGCGGTAGTGGAATTTAGCCGCAGGCAGCAATTCGAACTGTGCATGCTGCATAAAATAGCTTTTTATGCCCTTGTGCATGAAGTAAAATTTTCGTCTAAGACCAAGGCAATCAGCCACAAACAGTAGAAATTTTATTAAATTTATAAGTTTTTTATATAACTGGTGTTTTATATTACAAAATTAATAAAACTAGACAAATCTAGTACATTAAAATAGAAATTGCAATGCATAAAAAATGGGGGCTTTTATATTTAATTTCGAATGTTGCTGTTCAATTTCCTTAACTCGAGCATTAAACCCATTTCCCCCCCGTCGTGTCCATCCACTCTCGCCTCGTTTTATGCTCTTGTTGTCAATTGACTATTCTTTAACTGTGTTTTGATTTTATTCCTGACATGTTGTATGTTTCACGCAGAGGTGGCCGACGCTCATATCAAACTGTCTTCCTGCATCACCCAACTGGCGACCAGGGAACAGCCGTACACGGAGAGGTTCCTCACCCGGACAGCGGAAACGTTCGACAAGTGCAGGGTGCGTACACACACTTTAATACAGCACAGCCAAAGCGTATCACCAACAAGATGCAGCAACGACCTGGTTAAGGTTGCGGGAATGCGTTGGATGCGGATGGCGCAGGACCGGTCTGTTTGGCGAACTTTGGGGGGGGGGGGAGGCCTATGTTCAGCCGTGGACGTCTTTCAGCTGAAATGATGATGATGATAATGTCTACACATCATCAATCTAAGGCTCAATGTAATTATTTAGAGATGTTCAGTGTAAACCACTTAATACTTGATCGACTATACCTACCTTGTGAAACTACCAGCTAATAATGTAATGAACATGAATCTGAATATTCTTCGAGCATACAGTACAGCATCTGTTCCAATTGCAGAAGATCGAGGGTCGTATGGCATCTGATCAAGACTTGAAGCTGGCTGATACCCTTAGGTACTACATGCGGGACGCTCACGCCGCCAAAGCCGTACTGGTTAGAAGACTTAGGTGAGTTTGCCGTGCTATTCTACCGCAGTACCCTGTGAATCCAATACACTGTATCTTCAGTACACTTGTCTATGGGAGTTACAGTGTATTGGATTCACAGGGTACCGCAGCATAACGGTGTTTACCAGTTTTCCTCGAAGTCGAGCGAAAACGGGAACCGATTATTGAAATCACGTCGCTTGAAAATACTATTCGAAAGCTGTAACGGCCCATACGCAGACTGTCCCTTTTATAAATGTCCCATTCCTAAAACGGTCCTTCTGCAAAATATCCCGTTGTCAAATTGTCCCATCGCATAAATTACGACCCTTTGATATGTCCCGTTCGCAAATTTATTCAAATAAATATGAATTACGAATGAGATATATGATGCGAGTGTAGATAGAAATAATGCAAGAGGGAGACCAAGAAGGACATTCCATGATCAGATAGGGGATGTCTTGAAGAAGGGTCTGGTCCAAGAGTACCCGAAACCGGCATGTATGACAAGACCAATGAGTGTCGTGGAAGCGAAAGATGTATAGCGTAGCAGGTGGGAACAAATAGTCTCTGCCTATCCCTTTGCTGGGAAGGAGGAGTGATTTTTCATTTGCGTATTATGCGGGACGTTTTGCGAAATGGCTTTAGGCAGGGGGGACATTCAGCGAAATGGGCTTTTACAGAAGGGGCGTTTTGCTAAATGGATGGGACCTATCGAGATAGGAACGTAATGAAAATATTTCGCACAAGGGGCCGTTTGCAGAGATGACGTTTTGCGAATGGGACATTATGCGCCCAAACCCAATGCCAAAGTGGTCTAGGTCGCATGCCACAATAAAATGAATTGTTAAGTAGGTAAGTAACCCTTAAGGCATGGTGGCATGCAACCACGGCTCTCCTCTGAAGTCTACGTATAAGAATTTCGGACAAGAATATTTTCTTAGGCGTTATTTTGCGGAGATTTATATTTGTGGTCGCGGAGGAGCAAATTAATTGTGTTTAGCTCTTGCACTTTTTCTTATTTGATACTTTTTAGAGCTCGTTTTTAGGGTTCCGTAGCCAAATGGCAAGAAACGGAACCCTTATGGATGGATTCGTCATGTCTGTCTGTCTGTCCGTCCGTATGTCACAGCCACTTTTTTCCGAAACTATAAGAACTATGCTGTTGAAACTTTGTAAGTAGATGTATTCTGTGAACCGCATTAAGATTTTCACACAAAACTTTAAAAAAAAAAACATTAAATTTTGGGGGGTTGCCCATACTTAGAACTGAAACTCAAAAAAATTTTTTTTCATCAAATCCATACGTGTGGGGTATCTATGAATAGGTCTCCAAAAATGATATTGAGGTTTCTAATATATTTTTTTTCTAAATTGAATAGTTTGCGCGAGAGACACTTTAAAATGTGTCCCCCCCCCTGTAACTTCTAAAATAAGAGGATGATAAAACTAAAAAAAATGTATGATGTACATTACTATGTAAACTTCCACCGAAAATTGGTTTGAACGAGATCTTGTAAGTAGTTTTTTTTAATACGTCATAAATTATAAATAGCAATTTTTGAATGCTAAATAACGGTACGGAACCCTTCGTGCGCGAGTCTGACTCGCACTTGGCCGGTTTTTTCCGTAGTCGAGTTTCAGTTTTTTAATTTCTAATGTGCCCTAAATGTTTGTACCAGATGTCTCGCAGCTTATGAGGCGGCCAACAGAAATCTTGAGAAGGCACGAGCGAAGAACAAAGACGTCCATGCTGTGAGTAACACTTATTCTAAGAGGGTTTATACCTGCTGAGCTGGCAACGTTGCATTTTTTTAGATTTTCTCAATTATTTCATAAAAATTGAATGAAAATTAAAAATGTTTCGAATACGAATTGTTCTAATATATAAGTTAATGTGTCTACTGCAATAATAATTCGTGATAGACTTTTATTTTCTTTAAAAACGAACAAATTATTACTTAACGGTTCTTAAAGAAAATAAAAGTCTTATCACGAATTATTATTGCAGTAGACACATTAACTTATACGAGGGGCGTTCAATATAAAGTGAGATTGAGATGCAAACTCTTTTAATATTCCGAAATTAAATACTGGCCGGTAAAGCTAATCTATCTAGCTGATTGCTATGAAAAAAAAAACTAACTGTCTTTTGTTTAAAAAAATATACGGTAATTTCTTTGCAATGCTATTGAGTACGTTAGCGAAAATGGAGAAAATTGAACTGCGCGCCGTTATCAAATACTTGTATTTGAAAAATTTTTCTACGGACCAAGTCAATTTGGATTTGCGGGACACTTTAGGGTCTAATGCTCCTCCGTATTCGACAGTCGCACGTTGGTGCGCCGAATTTAGACGTGGAAGAACATCGACAATGGACGACCCCCGCTCCGGACGCCCTACTACAGCAGTAACTGAAGAAATTGTGAAAAAAGTCGAAAACTCAGTTTTGGCGGATCGTCGTGTCACGGTTCGTTTTATTGCTGAAAATGTAAAGATTTCAACGGGGAGCGTGCATAATATTTTACATGAACGCTTGGGTATGAAAAAGGTATCTGCGCGTTGGGTACCAAGAATGCTTACTGACACGCAAAAACAAACTAGACTAGAGATTTGTCAAGAAGCTTTGAACCTGATGCAGCAAGACCGGGAACTTATTTTGGCGCGATTTATAACAATGGACGAAACATGGCTCCATCATTACGATCCAGAAACGAAACTGCAGTCTATGACATGGAAAAGGCCATCATCTCCAACTCCGAAGAAATTCAAGGTGAGCCCATCTGCCGGTAAGGTCATGGGCTCTGTTTTTTGGGATGGTAAAGGGGTATTAATGATTGAGTATCTCGAGCATGGAGCCACTATTACGGGCACTTTATACGCTAAACAAATAGCAACATTGCGCAATGAGATCCGCGAAAAACGGCGAGGTAAACTCTCGAAAGTTGTGCTGTTCCACCAGGACAATGCCCCGGCACACAAGTCCGCCGTTGCAATGGCTGCAATTCGTGATGCTGGGTTTGATATCCTTAAGCATCCTCCGTATTCACCAGATCTCGCTCCCAGTGATTTCTACCTATTTCCGAGATTGAAACAATACCTGAGAGGCCAGAAATTTGAAGACGACGACGCGGTAGTCGCTGCAGTACAAGATTTTTTAAGTACTCAAGATGAGACCTTTTTAAAAATGGAATTTTAAGTTTAGAAAAAAGATATACTATGTGTATTATGCTAAAAGGTGACTATGTCGAAAAATAAAATGACATTTAGTAAAAGTTGTTTATAACATACTCATTCTCACTTTTTATTGAACGCCCCTAGTATATTAGAACAATTTGTATACAAAGCATTTTTAATTTTCCTTTAATTTTTATGGAATAATCGAGAAAAACTAACAAAAATGCAACGTTGCCAGCTCAGCAGGTATAAACCCTCTTAATGCTCTATTGATTCTATCTCTCCAGATGGTAGGGAACGTACTGACCCATTTTTTGCAATTTTTTACCCCCTCCCACCCCTCGGTGACCATCCGTAGTATTATCCAAGACCCCCCCCCCCCTCCCCCTTTAGTTTTCACGTAGTCATTTATAAATATGATTTTCAATCATTTTTTGCAACCAGAAAGTAAAAAAATAATAATTTGGCTCATATTTGTCTTTTATTAATATTGACGTTTTTTATCCACGATAAAATCAAACGCTTTTCAAATGACTCTTATAACAATCCTGAAGTACTTAGAGTTTGAGAAAAAAAAAGTTGAGAAGAATATTTTTGGCGAAAAATTAGAGCACCCACATGGGCTTTACGAGGTTAAGATGTCTTGTATTAATGTGTCACATTTGTTCCGTGCTCACTCAGCCGCAGGAAGTCCAAGAGGTATGCACGCTTCACGCTTTTTACACATTTATTCTTTTTTTTATAGAAAACTATTTTTAGGGTTCCGTAGTCAACTAGGAGCCCTTATAGTTTCGCCATGTCTGTCCGTCTGTCTGTCTGTCTGTCTGTCCGTCCGCGGCTAAGCTCAGAGACTGTTAGTACTAGAAAGGTGTAATTTGGCATGAATATATATATCAGTCACGCCGACAAAGTGATTAAATAAAAAAAACTAAAATAATTTTTTTTAGGGTACCTCCCATAGACGTAAAGTGGGGGTGATTTTTTTTTCCTGACTAACCCTATAGTGTGGGGTATCGTTGGATAGGTCTTTTAAAACCATTGCGGGGTTGCTAACATGATTTTTCTATTCAGTGATCTGTTTGCGAAATATTCAACTTTAAAGTGAAAATTTTCATTAAAATCGACCGTCCCCCCCCCCTCTAAAATCTAAAATGTTGGGTGGAAAAATTTGAAAAAATTCAGAATGGTAGTAAATATATTATTTTTACAAGGAAAATTATAGCGGCTAAAATTGCTTGGGTATTATTTGTAGTTTAAGACTAAATAGTAGCCTAAGGTATAAAACATACCTAAACTTGGAAGATTCCGTACACATACGAAATCCTTTGAAAAATATTACTTGATTTTTTCGTAATGGCTACGGAACCCTATCTTGGGCGTGTCCGACACGCTCTTGGCCGGTTGTTTTACCCACGTCCTCGCTCGCGTTAAGATAATTATTAAATTTGGTAATTGAATTCCAATTTCGGAATCATGCAATTTTCCCGCGGGCATGCCCAAAAATTACAACACAGTCACTATCACTCATGTAAACAAGTACAGTTACGGTCATAAATACACATTACCAAGACGTCAAACATATCTGTACACCTGTATGTCACTAATAGAGATGTTGACGCCATTAAAAAATAATTCGAAGACACGACTCCAGGAAAATAACGCTTTATTTTAGCCCTGAAAACCAGATTAATTTCCGATTAACTGCAACATTACATTTTTTGTTGCTTTAAAATAAATAAATAGTCAGTTGATTGAGTTTGCGAACAAATGACGTCATAAGTTGCTATTGCCATTCAAACTCTATGGGAGAATGTGTTCTGACAGCTCATAAAAAGTACGTCAGTTGATTGGTGGTGTCAACATCCCTATTATAACGTTGGTGTTTATGGGGGTTTTCAGAAAAAAATGTACCCGTTTTGCCTTAATTTTCCTTACAAAATTTATTACGGCAAGATACTGTTTGCCCTCGAAATATAAACAAAAAACATCCCTTCTCATCTAGATTTTACGCATTCCTAGCACCACTTCTTTACAATAGATTAAACGCCCAATTAGACATTTACTCCCTTAATTATAATAAAGTTTAGATAATTCTCCAAACAGCACTTCAACAAATGTCCTATGAGGATACAGAAAAATTATTGTCAGTCTTAAACTAAATATGCTTAGATAGGTATATAGTTTGTAAGAGTTGTAGTTACTGTATTTTTGTTCATAATTAATTTATTTTTGTATCTATGTTATAAATGTTAAGATTTTTTTTTCTTTTGTTTTTTAATGTGGTTAAATATTTAAGACTTGTTTTTTATGTATTCTTATTATTGTTATTATTATTAGTCAGTTTTGTGACGGTCCATACAAGTATGGTTAACTGCGTCACAAAACTGACAATTAAAAGGGGGACACTTTTTTTATTGCTTAGATCGACAGTGCTTGTGATTCTGAGTAGAAATAACCCAAAATTTGTGAAGTTTTTAAATAAAGTATAGGGTACACTTTTTCTGAAAATGCCCTTATATGTATTTGACGCGATGATTTGTATCGATATTTATGCCTTCGACCGTACGCAGTTCGAGCGACTTCTTGACAACTTCAGGCATCGCTAGCGTTCAATTCAAAAGGTTAACGTTGCCTGAAAAGCTGTGTCGAATTACATGTCGAACTTAGCGGTTGAGATTTTATGCCGCTCCACGACTTTGGCCTGAGCTTTGATGATTACAGTCAGGACTTACCTGATTATGCATTATAAAATAAAAAAAATATATATTATAGAGAACTACTAACATTACTTAATAAGTGACTATGTATTACTAACAATAATGGATTGAAAAGTCTGAATAAATATTCATATTATTATTATTTATTCTCTTTATTTATATTTTTTTCTTAGGTTAGATTTTTACAATAATTATACAAAAAGTAAAATATAAAACTATACATACAAATCATAAAATCATTATAAAAACCTAACCTAGGGTGCCACCGGCAGCGAGGCGGGGCCTAAGCTATCGGTGGTTAGGGCGACAGAGAGAGGAACCTCCTGACTATCCGCGCAGTGTCCAGGAGTACCGCCTTCTGTATCTGACCCTTGATCCAGCCATCTAGCGAGAGTCTCTTATTATTATTTATTATTATTAAGATTGTCTGTTTGAATGTTTACCAGGCCGAACAAGCCCAGGCGGATGCGTGTGCCCGCTTCGAACAACTCTCCGCCAGAGCGAGAGAGGAACTGATAGATTTCCGCACGCGGCGCGTCGCTGCTTTCAAGAAGAGGTGAGCTGCCATTTTTAGGGTTGGCAAAACGAAACCCTTATAGTTTCATCATTTCTGTCTGCCCATCCGTCCGTCCGTCCGCGGCTTTGCGTAGAGAATATTAGTGCTAGAAAGCTGTAATTTTGCATGGATATATTTACGAGGGGCGTTCAATATAAAGTGAGAATGAGATGCAAACTCTTTTAATATTACGAAATTAAATACTGGCCGGTAAAGCTAATCTATCTAGCTGATTGCTATGAAAAAAAAACTAACTGTCTTTTGTTTAAAAAAATATACGGTAATTTCTTTGCAATGCTATTGAGTACGTTAGCGAAAATGGAGAAAATTGAACTGCGCGCTGTTATCAAATACTTGTATTTGAAAAATTTTTCTACGGACCAAGTCGATTTGGATTTGCGGGACACTTTAGGGTCTAATGCTCCTCCGTATTCGACAGTCGCACGTTGGTGCGCCGAATTTAGACGTGGAAGAACATCGACAATGGACGACCCCCGCTCCGGACGCCCTACTACAGCAGTAACTGAAGAAATTGTGAAAAAAGTCGAAAACTCAGTTTTGGCGGATCGTCGTGTCACAGTTCGTTTTATTGCTGAAAATGTAAAGATTTCAACGGGGAGCGTGCATAATATTTTACATGAACGCTTGGGTATGAAAAAGGTATCTGCGCGTTGGGTACCAAGAATGCTTACTGACACGCAAAAACAAACTAGACTAGAGATTTGTCAAGAAGCTTTGAACCTGATGCAGCAAGGCCGGGAACTTTTTTTGGCGCGATTTATAACAATGGACGAAACATGGCTCCATCATTACGACCCTGAAACGAAACTGCAGTCTATGACATGGAAAAGGCCATCATCTCCAACTCCGAAGAAATTCAAGGTGAACCCATCTGCCGGTAAGGTCATGGGCTCAGTTTTTTGGGATGGTAAAGGGGTATTAATGATTGAGTATCTCTAGCATGGAGCCACTATTACGGGCACTTTATACGCCAAACAAATAGCAACATTGCGCAATGAGATCCGCGAAACACGGCGAGGTAAACTCTCGAAAGTTGTGCTGTTCCACCAGGACAATGCCCCGGCACACAAGTCCGCCGTTGCAATGGCTGCAATTCGTGATGCTGGGTTCGATATCCTTAAGCATCCTCCGTATTCACCAGATCTCGCTCCCAGTGATTTCTACCTATTTCCGAGATTGAAACAATACCTGAGAGGCCAGAAATTTGAAGACGACGACGCAGTAGTCGCTGCAGTACAAGATTTTTTAAGTACTCAAGATGAGACCTTTTTTAAAAATGGAATTTTAAGTTTAGAAAAAAGATATACTAAGTGTATTATGCTAAAAGGTGACTATGTCGAAAAATAAAATGACATTTAGTAAAAGTTGTTTATAACATACTCATTCTCACTTTTTATTGAACGCCCCTAGTAGCAATTACCCCGACCAAAGTGATGAAATAAAATGTAAAAAAAAAATATTTAGGGTACCTCCCATAAATATAAGTAATATAAAAAGGGGGTGATTTTTTTTTCTCGTCTAACCTTGTAGTGTGGGGTATCGTTGGTTAGGTCATTTTAGTTTCGGGGGACCGCTAAGATATAAATAAGTAAAAAGACCAAGACGAAAACATACATTTTATGGTTTTTTTTGTCGGGAGTTACTTAGTTACTTTTTGGGTATGAAATCCTAAAAAAAGCTAAAGCCCTAAACATGGTATTTGTTTCTTCCAGCCTCATAGATCTAGCAGAGTTGGAGATTAAGCATGCTCGTGCGCAACAGGAACTCTTCAGGAAGTCCCTCCAAGTGCTCAAGGAGTGCCAATAGACGCCTCGGCTATAGTCTGCGCAGGTTCGACGTCCCGATTGAGGACGCCTTGGTTGAGTTGCGATGGGATACCACAGAGGTTTGATGCCACATAACTAATAATACGATGAATGGAAATGTTACACGAACTAAAAGCGCAAGGCGTCTGTATGGCTAAAAAGCCGTAAATTTATTCAAAAAATTAACCTGTTACATTGTTATTGAAAGGGTTACCGTTAGGCCACAGCTCCTCATTTAAGCGGTACGGTGGAAATGTGCGTTAAAACATTAAAAAAACATTTTTGAATGAACCACGGAACTTATAGTAAGAGAAATACGAATACGATATGAAATTTCTTATCATTAATTACAATTTCAACGGCACTTTGACATGTCTGCGATGTGCCCGTCTTTTCACAGCCAAAATTGGTAACATGAGCTGAGCAGAGCATATGTATGTGCGTATGTAACTCTTTATTGGACATATAAATTCAAAAATAAATGTTCAGAAAAACAGAAAAGGTACAACGGTGAACTTATCCCTATTAAGGGATCTTCTCATTAAGCTAACCTAGTTGCGAAAACTTACAAAGATAGGCAAAATTAGGTGCGGTAAAAAGAAAACTACATAATTGTACCCAAAAAAAGATAATCAGATGCACTATATCTCTTCTAGTTAGTTTGCAAAAATAATCCCCGCAAACTAAATCGACATGGACATCATCATCATCGTCATGTAATTATTAGTTCTGTGGCCAAGACCCTATGCGGGATATTTAATGTGCTAATGCACCAACTCGACCAAGGCGACCTCTACGTCAGTACTGCGTGCGAGACGGTCGCTTAATGGAACCCTCGGTGCGCGAGGCCAATTCGCACTTGGCCGGTTTTTTTGACTGTTTACAATTGAATTATTTTGTTCTATTTTAATCATTTTATTATGTTATAGCGTACATATTAAGGTCGGGCGGTGAAATGAATAACCCATTCGTAGTTCTATAAAGTTAACTGTCGCATTCAGAGACCTTTATTAACATTTGATTGTATATTAGCGATGATTTTTCCATACGTAAAGGTAGCTTACCGACACACGACCGCGATTGGGTCGTACGACTGAGTGTTCTATACAGCGCCATCTACAGTTCATTTGCTGAACTAGGTGGCTTGCTAGTTAATGATAATGATCGATGCCTGTTGGCAACCACGCACCACATTAGTTCCAAAATAGAACACAATGTTTGGTGGCGCTAGTATCGTACATCAATATAAATAAAATAGTTTAAGGGTGAATCAACTTTTTTGTGTTGTTTACTCTGTCCCCGGTTGTCCAAGTGACATTCATACTGTTTCATAGAAAGATGCTTAGGTTATCCAAGGGACAAAATTAGTGTGACCATAGCGACAAATGGCACTAAAAAAAAATATATATATTAGGGGACAATCTTACACAAATCGACCTAGTCCCAAACTAAGCAAAGCTTGTACTATGGGTACTAGACGACGATAAACATACTTATATAGATAAATAAATAATAACTAACTCAGGAACAAATATTCGTGCTCATCACACAAATAAATGCCCTTACCGGGATTTGAACCCGGGACCTCTTGCTTCGTAGGCAGGGTCACTACCAACTAGGCTAAAGCGGTCGTTAAAAAGTTGATTCACCCATGTCGTACGAGTATGAATGAATATGAAGCATTGACGGATATAAGCGAACGCGTCGTGCGACTAAGTTTATAGGTACTTAGGTGGGTTGTGCGAATAGTCATGCGGTCGCCAAAATCGGAAGATACCTTTACAGTTGATAACCGTCTCTGAGTGCAGCGTTAATTCTTAAGTGGACACAGTTTGAAAAAGCTTTGTTGTTTTAACTTGTATCCTTGATTTTTTTACTCTTTCACAATGTCAATAACAGAAAAACACATATTTTTTAATGTTAGTTCGAATGGGGTTCGAATGTGCTATAAAATGATTAGTGCTCTGCGAATTTTCAATAAGTAATGGTGCTGGGTGCCAGTAAAGTAAATGTATTTGGAACATTGGCAGGGAAAAAGTAAACCTTTGCAAGATCAAGTCTACAGTACAACCTTGTCTTAGTAAGCTATCAAGTTAACAGATTACATAATCGAGTGACCGACAGCGAAGTGTCTCCGTTTCAGCTTGGACAGCTTTCGTATGTTAGCTAGTTTCGTATGTGTCGTATGCTCTTAGTATCAGTTAAGCTCCAAACGCACAGACAGCGGAGGCGTGGCGGTGCGGTGGCGGTGACGGTTGTAATATTCTAACTTGTATGAACGGTTGTGCGGTTCCGTACCGCGAACTCGTTCATACAAGTTAGAATCTTACAACTGTCACCGCCACCGCACCGCCACGCCTCCGCTGTTTGTGCGTTTGGAGCTTTATAGAGATTTTTGAGTGACAACTACCAACCTAGCAACCTGTTACTATTGTGGGGTCAAGTGCAAAAATATGTATCGATTTATTCCCCTAGTAATTATGTACCGATACCGTAATTCGACAGCATAAGAACTATGCGACATATTTATGAGCAAGTTGTATGCACCCATATTTTTATACTTGATTGTACCACTTTTATCCAACTGTGAACCTATAATTGCTAAAAGTAACACCGAAACGTAAATTTAGCGTTTCGTGTGTTCTGCCTACTACTCCCTTTAAAGATACAGGCGTGATGTGTGTATGTATGTGTGTCCCTAAAATCTATGACTACATCTAAGACATGAAATTTGGCATAGTTTTTTTATGCAACGTTATTGAAGACAACTATGCATTTTTTGGGAATTCCCCCAGGGTCAGATTTGAGTGGTAACTCGAGCTAAGCCTTGGGTAAAAGGTAGTTTCGTAATATACACCGTGAAATTTTAGTGGTTGTTTTCCCGAAACGAGGTGATTTAGTATCGATTGTACAATCGATTTATAATTACTATTTTGACTAGAGTCAAAAATCCAATTGTGAAAAACGAAAGTCGAAAATGACCGCAATCCAATAGCAACACTTCGTTGGTACCTAACCTATCGTACGATCGTACGCTACTTGTACCAATGAAGCGTTACTATTGGTTTGCGGTCATTTTCGACTTTCGTTTTTCACAATTGGATTTTTGACTCTAGTCAAAATAGTAATTATAAATCGATTGTACAATCGATACTAAATCACCTGGTTTCGGGAAAACAACCACTAAAATTTCACGGTGTATGGGCCCTCCGAGGGTGCTAGGACGGCTAGAATTGTTGTATAACACTTGTTTTTAAGCAAAATTTGTATAGATCGAAGTGCTTAGGTAAGAATTAGGAAAGAACACTTGGAATGAATAAGCTGTTACTGAATCAGTGAGATAAACTTTGGTCTCATCTGCTCTTTTCATCAGGTGAGATAGTAGTCAATCATGGGTCAGTTTTATGTAAAAAAAAAAAGAAATTAACATAAAGGTAGTTTACTTTGAAACGCTATACAAGCTGTTTCAAAATTGACTGGGAATATATCAGAATTTGTTTGAGTTAATTTGACTGAACATCTTGTGATTTTAATTTTTTTTATCGTGTCGACGTTCTGAGTGTACCACGTCAACCTTTTCGACGCCAACGACATATCCGCACCGCAGGTTCTACGCCAACGACTGATATATCAGTCACGGCGTGCAGAGCGATATCTACCTACATGCATTTCGGTACTGTAGGGTTCAACTTCGCATTTGACATTCCGATGTCATGGCGTATGAGTGAGTGTATTTGACAGCGTTGAAAAGGTTAATCGTGGCTACATTGTGAATCAAAAATTCTGATGAAAACCTTTATAGGACTGTTCAATTAAAGTAAGTTATGTGTGAATCAACTTTTTGTGTTGTTTACTCTGTTCCCGGTTGTCCAAGCGACACTTCATACTGTTTCATAGAAAAATGCTTAGGTTGTCCAAGGGACAAATTTGTGTAACCATAGCAACTGGTGGCCCTAAAAAGTTGATTCATCGTCAACCATGTGTTGAAATATTCCTGATCAATTTTAAAACTTGTATATATACTAAGAACTGATGCAATGTAAATACGTGAAATGCTAAAGTTGGTACTAAACTTACTGTGGCGCCGTTTTAGTTTGTTTCAAGTATAGTACGAATTTTTTGAGGTGTCCCGATCTCGTTAACAGTCCACCTTTCGAACAAAGCCATTGTATTCTATTATTTCCTCAAGTGTATAATCCTCAGTTTAAAATGAACGGCATTCTATATAAATAAAAAAACCGGGCAAGAGCGTGTCGGACACGCCCAAGGTAGGGTTCCGTAGCCATTACGAAAAAATCAAGTAATATTTTTCTAAGGATTTCGTATGTGTACGGAATCATCCAAGTTTAGGTATGTTTTATACCTTAGGCTACTATTTACTCTTAAACTACAAATAATTTCCAAGAAATCTTAGCCGCTATAATTTTCCTAGTAAATTTGATATATTTACTACCCTTCTAAATTTTTTCAAATTTTTCCACCCAACAGTTTAGATTTTAGAGGGGGGGGACGGCCGATTTTAATGAAAATTTTCACTTTAAAGTTGAATATTTCGCAAACAGATCACTGAATAGAAAAATCATGTTAGCAACCCCGCAATGATTTTAAAAGACCTATCCAACGATACCGCACACTATAGGGTTAGCCGAGAAAAAAAAATCACCCCCACTTTACGTCTATGGGAAGTACCCTAAAAAAATTTTTTTTACTTCTTTTGATTCAATCACTTTGTCGGCGTGACTGATATATATATTGATGCCAAATTACAGCTTTCTAGTACTAACAGTCTCTGAGCTTAGCCGCGGACAGACAGACAGACAGACAGACAGACAGACGGACAGACATGGCGAAACTATAAGGGTTCCTAGTTGACTACGGAACCCTAAAAATGAATCACCGAAATGTTTGTACGCGCATAACTTCCGATCGACTGCACCAAATGGGATAATTCTTTTTTTGTTGCGTTTGTTATTGTCAGGAGAAAGTTCTTATAAAATAAATTTAAGAAATTTCAGCATAAGTTTTCAGCTAGTATTAGATAAAATAGCTCTTTGAAATAACGACTTTATTATTTACAGTAGGAGTTAATTTTAAATTAAACTTTGTTGGCAGATAATATTTTTCAAAATTGAATGCGTCGTAGACTGACATGCAGCCAAAACAAACAAACAAAGTTTCATTTAAACTTAACCCTCTACTGTAAATAATAAAGTCGTTATTTCAATGAGCTATTTTATCCTATATTTATGTTCATTTTAAACTGAGGATTATGCACTTGAGGACATAATAGAATACAATGGCTTCGTTCGAAAGGTGGGCTGTTAACGAGATCGGGACACTTTAAAAAAAATCGTACTATAATGCGTTTCTTAATTGTTACCTACGCGCCTGGTGTAAAAATGTATCTCGTATATTGTTTAAATGTATTTACGTTAAGAAATATATTGAAAGTGAATTTTATGTTATTGTTTTTGTCATCCCTAATTACTAATTTTTTTATTTTTATTTTTTTTTTATTTAATACATTCACAGTCCAGTGCCGCATATAAGGGTCACAGCGACTTAGCTCCACAAAGTCTGTGCCCACATATGGGGCACTAAGAAACAACCAGACTTGCATCCAGATTTCTACAATATGTTGCTTACACACTGAGCAGGACAGTACAATTATTAAACTAATTTGCTGGACTTACCAGGAATTTGAAACTTGTATAGGGCTGTGAACGTGTTATAATAAATTATCCTTTAGTAAAAAGTGAAAGTCACCGACATTGCTGGAAGAATCGCCGGACTCAAGACAGTGGCAGGGCACATCGCTCGTAGAACTGATGGCCGATGGGGCCGAAAGGTTCGCGAGTGGCGTCCAACGACCGGAAGACGCAGTGTAGGTACCTCCAACAAGATGGAGCTGGAGATGAGTGTGTGGAGGCGGATGGCGCAGGACCGATCTGTTTGACCAACTTTGGGGGAGGCTGTGTTCACCAGTGGACGCGCGGTCGGGTGAAATGATGATGATGATCTTTTAGTAAGGAAAACATGAAATCGAAAAAAACAAGAGGAGACATGTTAATGAGACACGCTGATCATATATAAGTTCAACTAATCATAGTTACGTCAATTTTGCTGTCAAATTTTAATTTAATAATTTTCGAGTAGCATCCAGTAGTTCTGTAGACATGTATTGTATTCAGTCGCGATGAATCTAAATGCAATATTTTTAACACAAACAGAGGGGTGTTATAAGTTTGACCGCTATGGGTGTGTGTCTGTCTGTCTGTCTGTGGCATCATAACTCTTAAATGGGTGAACCGATTTGGATGCGGTTTTTTTTTGAAAGCAGGTTTCTTGGCGATGGTTCTTAGGCATGTTTCATCAAAATTGGTCAAGCCGTTTCAAAGTTGATCAGCTCTTTTGTATGCTGCGGAAGGGATCTTAGCTTTGATTGCGTTGGGGGTTTTTGACTTGAGCGTGACTGCTCGAGAGGCCATATGTAAAACCACAAGGCCATCACTGCTTTTTTAAGGCACTGAATGCTTTAAATCCAAGTGCCATGGGACTTGCGTAAACCCGAGCGTAGCCGACGCGTCGCTATGACAACCAACAATTCACAACAAGTACTATTTGAAAACAAAAGTGCATCGATATTGGGGACACACTAGAAATTGTTTCTGACGCCCTCCAGCAATGGAACAGAGAAGGGTGTGCAACAAAACGGCTTGCCAATTTGAAGAAACAAGAAAATCTGTGACGCTACGTGGGTCCGTATCGAGCTTTTCTTGTCTAGATTAAGGTAAGTTTGTTTCAATATTTATAAATTTTTATCATTAATGGTTAGTTCAAAAGATATGTTTGATACGGGATTAAATTCTTCAGTAAACCCGTAATATTGACGCTGGTAGATATGTCGAAAAGTCGGGAGGTCATTAAAGACGATCGCATTCTGAATCTGCATCGTACATTTAATTTAAGTGTATTTTAAATTCGATTGAATAATATGAAGTATTTGTTCAATATTGTCATCAAGGGTGCATTAGAAGTAGAAGTTTCTAATATCTAAAGACGAAAGACGATCCTATTTCTTATTGACGGTAAAGAATAAGTACATGTTGCTATATTTTTAAGTCATACACCGATCTAGGTCAGACTTTCATTGTTTCATATCATCATATGGCTCTTAACTTCAAAATTATTTACTTACTCTTTATTTTTTTAGGGTTTCAGAGCCTAAATGGCAAAAACGGAACCCTTATAGTTTCACCATGTCTGTCTGTCCGTCCGTGGTTTAGCTTAGAGACCGTTAGTTCTTGACAGCTGTAATTTTGCATATATATCGACTCGTGTCTATGGTCGCTGCAATGTGGTCGAAACGTCGAGGTGAATTTAACAATAAATAGAACATGATTTCGATTAATAAAATTTTGCTAAGTAGGAGCGTCTCTAAAAACTGGCCAAAAGCGCGTCAGACACGCCCAGGATAGGGTTCCGCAGCCGTTACAGAAAATACTTGCAGAATGTTTATTTTACTATTATTTATATTAAACAAGTAGTTAATATTTTTTTTAAAATTTTGTACGGAATTTGCCATAGGTATGTAGGTAGATATATTTTATAGGTCAGGCTGCTATTTACTCTTATAAGTACTACCTACTAATAATTTTCTAGCAAACTAAGCCGTAAAAGTTTTCCTTGTTAATTTGATACATTTACTCTCATTTCAAGTTTAGCCTTTAGGGGGGGGGGGGAAGGAAGCTCGATTTAAACAAAAATTTGCACTTAGAAGTTTTCACAAACGAATCAGTATATCGAAAAATCGTCTGCATAACCCCGTAATGATTTTAAAAGACCTATCCAACGACACCCCATATTATAATAAGGTTGTACGAGAGCAAAAACATAACCCTCCTTCGACAGTCGGGTGAAAATCACGTCCATTTCGTCGGGATGATTGCAATATAAACTCATGCAAAATTACTGATTTCTAGCATTAATACTATCTAAGCTAAACCGCGGCCGGACACACAGACATGGCGGAACTATAAGGGTTTATTTTTTGCCAGTCTGGTTCCGGAACCCTAAAAATGCATTTTACGTAGATTTAGCGAACACAACCCTCTGTTCCCAGGAACAAGGTACCAGGGGAGCATAATCGATGCGATGTTGCCACGGACCCTTTGGATACTGTTGCCGTTGCTGGGAGCCGCGCACGCGAAGTGGGTAGAGGGGCACGTAGACACGAAAGACGTAAGTGGATTGATACCTTAAATAACTTTAAAAGAAAAGATAAAAAAACCCTCCAGTATAATTCTGCCGTCGTATTTATAAAAGGCACAACTGCAAAATTGCTCAAAAAAGAAACAGCGTAAGTTTACAAAGAACAAGTGTGCACTTAGGCCTTTTCGGTTTCACAAAAAATTCTAGTTGTGCCCCTTTTTCTTACGACGGCATAATTCCCGTTCCCATATGAAGGGATAAATTTAGCGTGAAAGAGTAACAAACATCCATCCAGCCATCAATACAAACTTTGGCGTTTATAATATTAGTGTAAATAGTGTATAATTATAACTATACCCTGTCTATTTAACAATCAAATACAAGTTCTCTGTTAAATAGACAAGATATAGTTGAGTTAAGGTATAGGTACTCGTATCGTAACTATACTTAGCTCATTGATTGACAGAACTTACTACCTACCTAACCTATCGTACGATCGTACGCTACTTGTACCAACGAAGCGTTACTATTGGTTTGCGGTCATTTTCGACTTTCGTTTTTCACAATTGGATTTTTGACTCTAGTCAAAATAGTAATTATAAATCGATGTACAATCGAAACTAAATCACCTCGTTTCGGGAAAACAACCACTAAAATTTCACGGTGTATATTTGGACGCCTATAGGCGCAGTGTTAGTCGAATTCACAATCGTTTTCTTTTTCAGAACTGGGCATTTCTCGCCCGCTTCTGCTTTTTGTCTTTGGATGGTCAATTCGAGTACCTAATAGAGTACGATCGGGAGATGGGTATGCCCAATCTCTTGCTGTACTACGACGACGACAGCCAATGGCCTTCAGTGTACCACAGCAGTAAGGTATTTATTAGTGGTTCGTGTAGTGATTTCGCTTGTAATTTTTACCCAGATCGGAACAGTATGTGTATGCGTGTGGGTGAGAGGTTGTTTGTTTCATTGTTTGTTTTGGCACAAAACGCATGTTTCCATTTTTAGGATTCCGTACCCAAAGGGTAAAAACAGGACCCTATTACTGAGACTTCGCTGTCCGTCTGTCTGTCTGTCTGTCCGTCTGTCACCAGGCTGTATCTCATGAACCGTGATAGCTAGACAGTTGAAATTTTCACAGATGATGTATTTCTGTTGCCGCAATAACAACAAATACTAAAAATAAAACAAATTTGAAAATTAAAGGGGGTCTTCATACGAGAAATGTGTTTATTTCAGCATTTTTAGCTCGATCTTTATAATGGCGTTAATTAGACACCAGAAATTTACACCGATTATGTATTATTGTAGCCGGTACAACAAAAAATAATAAAAATATAATTATATTAAATATTAAGGGGGGTCCCGACTAACCAATATAAAATTGTCTCACACTGCGTACATTTTACTTCGAAGTAGGGTTCTGCTAACACTGAATTATTATGGTTACGGCTGTTTACGGCGTATATTTTGACATACCTAAAAATTCGTACGGAACCCTCGGTGCGCAAGTCCGACTCCCACTTGGCCGGTTTTTCGTTAATACGAAGCAAAGAATTTTGGTAACAAGTTTCCATTGAAATTAATTTGGACTAGGTACGACATATGATTAACCCACGACACAAAAAGAGGGGTGTTATAAGTTTGACCGCTATGTGTGTGTGTGTCTGTCTGTCTGTGGTATCATAACTCTAAAACGAGTGAACCGATTTGAATGCGGTTTCTTTTATTTGAAAGCAGGTTTCTTGGCGATGCTTCTTAGACATGTTTCATCAAAATTGGTTTTCCCGTTTCAAAGTTATCAGCTGTTTTGTATGCTGCGGAAGGGATCTTCAACTTAATTGAGTTGGGGGGGTTTTAAATTTTTTAATTTATAGTTTTTTTTTTAGTTTGATTGTCATGTACAGTTGTGTCCTTCTCGTTTCAGACGTGCAAGGAACGAGAAGCAGTGCTAAACAAGGCTGGGCAGAACCAGATCATAAAATTGTCCCACTGGTACCCTGACACCGAATACTCTGGCTGCATAGTTACAAAGGAGAACAAGGAAATGCCAGCGGAAAAAAGGTCAGACCTATACTCTGTCTATTTAACAGAGTTAGTACTAGAAAACAGAGAATGCACGTAATTGGTCAGCGATAAGGACGATGCACCGGCACAAGATAGGTTTACATGCCTGTCAAAATTTAGTCAACATCTGTCTCTCATACGGTGCGGACGCTTTCAAGTAAAGTAAAACTAAAAAAACATATGTAAATAATATTATCTACTACTTTAAATGACATAATTATGATTAATAGATGAATAAACATGACATGACAATGTCATGTTATCAATAAGTTAATTATTTGAGGTGCCTCTAACTAAAACAAAAATCACGAGAAATATTACGAATATTCCAACAAACGGCATGTAATCCGAGCTCGCCATCGACGCGCGATTGTTGACGCCCACTGACAGTTTATTGTCCCTTTCATTTGCATACAAAAGTGCAACAGAGAGAACGCTTTGCTAACTCTGTTAAATAGACAGGGTATCTACAGGGCTATAGCTTAGATTTCGTTGGGATACTATGGCAGCGCAACCAGCATTGTCACCTGTATAGCTAACGCCACGAGAGTTGAGGCAATGATTACACACACACAGCTACATAAAGTACGGATTGCAAAAAAAAGTAATGAGTGAATGAAAATGTGATTCAAATGATCTTATGGTGAAATACCTATGCAGTACTATGCATACTTATAGCGAAAAATAAGCTTATCTGATTTAAATAAAATGGACCAAAATATTTTATTTTCTGTTTTGTTTGAACTAGATGTGTGTGTACCCAGTGGCCAGTTATTGGCGATTTATCCTAGTTGTAATAAAAATAAATCTACTTTCAGTTCATCAACAACTCCAAAACCAACAGCCAAAACAAGCAAACCCAAAAACACCACGAACATCACAAACGATCCCCAGGACAGTACCTACTACGACCAGTTCCTAAAAACTACCATGGTGCCAAAAACTACCATTTGTGATACAAATTCTACCAATTTTACGACATGGTTTGAATTGATACCTACTGATGAATTTGCTACAACAACTGGGGTGCCAGAGGATGAATGGGAAAGCATAGGACCTGAATATAATGATAGCAAATTGGAAAGTCTTAATGATGTTGAATTGATGTTTGATAATGATAGCAAAAGCGCGGTAAGTAAAATAAACTAAAGCTTCTTTAAAAAAATACAGGTTTTTTCTGCTGATTGTATTTTTTGTTTACTTTGTCATCCACTGTACAGTCGACCAAGAAATTGGTCTACCACCTTATGGTCGATGTTCATTTCAACCTCATGAAACAACAAGGTCGATTTCCCCTTGCAATAATATTATGACAGTGACAATTGCTTTCTTTATCATTATGTATTTACGTCATGTCATGGGTCAAGTTTTAAATTATCGAAGCTAACAACAACTCACATCCTCGTGTTTTGTTTAAGCATTATTTCAATAAGTCGGCCAATTCGAAAATGGCTGAAGTTACTAAGGGGTTCAAAAGTCACTTTGGTTATTCTCAAATTAACTAATTAAATTATCATTTATTATCGCGGCTTTAGAGCCAATTTTCGAGTTTATTCCTATCTATCAGCCTAACTACAACAGTGCCCATCTACAAATATATTTTTATTCAAATGTAATTTTTTGCTCTGTTCTTTGGCATTCGTAAAATAATTGACAATGATAAGAGAAGAAACAATTAGATTATATTTATTGAATAATATGTTTTATTATAATACCAATTATTAAATAAGAAACTTCAGTTGTCCGACTTTATTTCTGGTTGTGAGAAAACAAAAATATAAAAATATCCTATTAATATCTAGTGTATCCGCCATCAGCGACAATTACTGCTTGAAAACGGTCTCTCATTGAGCCTACTAGCTGTAGGCAGAGATCGGACCCGCGGGTTTCCTCCCATACTTCATTACAGTGCCGCTCAAGAGCTTCGCGTGTTCGTTCGTGGCGGTTGCACCATCTTTGAACCATAAGGCCCCAAAGGTTTTCTATTGGGTTCAAATCAGGCGATTTTGCTGGCCAAGCTATTAACCATATTTCCGGGTGTGCATCGAACCAGGAACGCGTTACTAACGCTTTATGCAAAGAACTATTGTCCTGGCAATAATTGAATTGTGGCATTTCATTTTCTGGATAAAAAGTCCGGACAGAGGGCAACATTGAATTTTGCAGGACATCTACATAATCAACTGCCCTCGCACGCGGTGGCATACAGCACAGCTCTCCAACTCCGTCAGCATATAATGCAAATGATTTCTGATCGTTTGAGTAGTAACGTCAAACATTGTCGCAAAATATTAAGTCGGCACGAAACCATTATTATCATATTCACGTCTCATCATTTCTCTTTGATCGTCCGAGATTTCTCGACGACGACCGCTTCGATGACGATCATTTAAGTTTCCCTCTTCGCCATCACGTGTAATCCATAAACGAACTGCTTGCCTCTAAAATTAAGACTTGAATAAATATAGGAGTAATAAGAATAAGTGTAATGTTTAAACTACGTCGGGGTGAACTAAATGAATGACACTTACGGAAACATTTAGACGCCTAGAAATCTGTCTTAATATTGAAGCCCTCGTTATGAAGTGCTATAATATTAGCTCGTTCGGCTCTTGATAAATTACGAGGCATTGCAGCAGTAGCAAATCAAGAAATAAGAATAATATATAATATCACTTTATTTAATTTACGTATTTTACGTTGACAAATATACTTGACACTTGTCAGTGTAATTTATTTTTCAGTTTCAAAAAGTTTTTCTTGAAAAAGATCGAAATGGTTTTCATTGAAGGGAATCATATATAACATTACCGCAAAATAATAGCCTACTGCATTTATAACAAAGGTCAAAATAATATAACCCATGACTTTAAATGTCAGGAATCTCAGATAATAGACGATACGTCATATTTGTGCATCTCTTACACTCCGTTAGAAAAGTCAACCTTAGTGATAATTTGATCTCACAGAAACTTTTGTCAAAAGTGGTAGACCACTTTCTTGGCCGACTGTACATATGCGTAGCAAATTTAAAGTCAATCCGACCCCTGACAGTGAGTTAAATTCGACTTCTAATATTTGACCTATACTGACATAGCAAGTTAAATAAAAGCTTGTAATTAACCTAAACCACAGAATATATAATAGTACTAACGTACAGAATGGCCACGCTCCGCCCCGCACCGATTCGAGTTACCCCACCCCTCAAGGCGCAGATTGCCGGACACCGCCTGAATCCAGAAGAGTGCGCGCGCGATGTATGTAGGCGTACGCGTGCACTGACGTCGTCGTGCTTATTCGTCGTGTTCAAGAACGCGTATTTTGTACGTCGTGGCCGCCATGTGCCTTAACCTAAATGTGGAATCATCAAGCAATCAGCAAGATGGTAGAACGGATTGGTCGTCGTCAATCGATGGTGGAATGAATGAATCAGTCGACCTCAATCGACAATTTCTACTACACCAAAACCTACCATACCGATCAATCGACGTTGAACAGTAGCATCGTTCGGCTGTCGATCAGTCTTTTATCGACCAGTATCCATCGATTAGCCAAACCTACCATATCAATCGGTCGATGTACTAAATTTGCCAAATACAAGGCAACTTGTTGCAAGGATCTCCAATGCACATAGGTATATCTAACGAAAGTTACTTTTGTTTCTAGCATAAAATCAAGCGTTCAACCTTCGAGCTTATAGAGCGCTATCGCCGCCGTCGGCTCAACTCTGAGTCTAACCAAAACGGGCCTAACAAAAAGCACAATGTCGAGCGACTAATAGTATCCTGTCATAACTCTCGACGATTCCGTTCGGCGAGGGAGCGGTGGTGGTTCATTGCTATCAGCAACTGCGACAGCCCTAAGGTAATTAAAATCGAAGTCTTTTCATACATGCTCGCCGGTTTCGACTACTCTTGACCTGAGCTTTCTTCAAGACATCCTCAATCTGATCATGGAATGTACTTCTTGGTCTCCCTCTTCCAACATTCCCATCTACATCATCATCATCATCATCAGCCTATAACAGTCCACTGCTGGACATAGGCCTCCCCCAATGAGCGCCATTGCGCCCTGTCCTCGGCTAGACGCATCCAGCTTCTACCAGCAGCCTTTCGCAGATCGTCACTCCACCTGGCCGGAGGGCGTCCTACACTACGTTTGCCAAGACGCGGTCTCCACTCATGAACTCGTTTACTCCAACGGTTGTCGGTTCTTCGACAAATATGACCAGCCCACTGCCACTTCAACTTTCCCATCTACACTCGCTTTTATATATCACTAGCTGTTACCCACGACTCCGTCCGCGAAAAATGGGGTTGGGTCCTGAAGGCTTTACTTGCTTTTAGCCTTGGCGAGCAGAAGACCTTAGGTGTATATTAGTCCGCGTTGCAAAATGTCTTGGTCTGTAAAACGCCCTCATTGCTATAAGACATAGTAGACTGAATGACTTGGCTGTAAAACGACTTAATGTCATAATGTTTCAATAGGTAAATGGTCTCGATAACCTTCATTACCAATATAATACAATCAAGACCTTATACAATATTGAGTCATTCTGTCTACTCGTGCATTTCACGTCCTAGACGTTTTACTAAGAAATTCTTCTTGAAACTTAGACAATTTTGTAATGATGGCATTAGATAAACAAGTCATTTTGCATACTTGGTCAGTGTACTACTGAGATGTTTTGAATGCTAAGGCTAAATGCAAGTAAGGCCTTCAGGACTAGCGATGTGCCGAGTACGACTTGACTCGAGTCAGACTCGATTCCTGCTTAGGACTCGCCTACTCGAGTACAAAAATATTTTGATTCGAGTACGCCAGACTCGATTCGGTACTCGAGTCAGAGAGAATCGGTTTCGTACTCGCTGACTCGAGTCTAGTATTCGAGTCAGATTGACTCGCTTGAATTCAATCTCTTTTTACTTAAGCAATGAATGAAGTATGAAGTGACGACGCGTCATAATAATATAAGTTTGAACCTGCAACTTTTTGTTTTGATATAATTGTTTTGCGTCAGTAAACTATTACCGTGAGTGAAATTAATTGTTTGTTTACAGTAGTGTGAATAGATATCAAACATAGACTCGAGTAGGTCTTCACTGGACTCGAATCGCGGAATCGAGTCAGGATTCGAATAACATATTAACTGACTCGAGTCGCGGTATCGAGTCAGGATTCGAATACCACATAAAATGACTCGAGTCGACTCGATCCACCAAAACAGCGACTCGGCACATCACTATTCAGGACCCAACCCGAAAAATGGGGGTATAAAAAATAGCCTACGACCCATTCTCAGACCTACCGAACATAGAAAAAAAAAGTTTCATAAAAATCGGCCAAGCCGTCTCGGAGGAGTTCGATAACTAATACCGTGACACGAGATTTTTATATATTAGAGATAATAGTAACAATCCTTTGCAATAGAGGATAGATTCGGAGACTTAAGAGTGCAGTTAGCAATAAATAATAATAATAATTTATTTATTCTCAGACAACATAGATCCATTATTTTTGTTAGTAAAAGCTTACAAGCTAAGTTAGTTCAACTAATATTTATAATCGAAAATTCATAATCCATAATATGTGTCAAACTTTGAATTTAAATAAGAAATAAAACTCAAAAGCATAACTAAAATTGAATTAGAATAAAAATGAAATGTCCGAATTAAAAATAACAATTAAAAATTAAAAACAAAACTAAAATCGAATAAGAATTATTTACTTAAATTAAATGTCCAGATTAAAAATTTTATATCATAAGCAAACAAATACAGTTAATAAAATAATTATGTAATTAATTACAAATAATGTCAACTAAAATATAAAAAATGACAAAAATAAAATTTTCTGAATTAAAATTACTTTAAAATAAAGATAGTGTCAAATAAATATTTTTTAATTCCTGTTACGACCCTCGACGATCCCTTTCGATAAGGGAGTAATGGTGATTCATTAGTATCAGTAACTGTAATAGACCTAAGGTAATTAACATGTAAACCTTTAAACGAGCAATTCTTGTACATATATATATATATATATATATATATATATATGTCGTCGCGCGCGTTATATTGGTAGCATTATAGTTGCTGATTTGACTACCTAGTACCGGATCTTATCTCTGATTGGTTGAATTAAATTGTAAAGTGCAGTGAACGCAGTGTGGTGGGGCGAGTATCGCTTTGGCGCCATTACACGAGGACAGAGTCGATGTTCACTTGATTGCCGACCGCCGTTGAGAACGGTCATTTCCTACTCCATCGAACCTGTCACGTTCACAGTCACTCCTGCAAGTACCTACCTACTGTGATTCCAAATAATTACACGTTGCAAGGTAATCTGCGTTTCTCTGTATCGCCCACTAACATGGAAACTCCACCACGAGACGACGGTGATGATCCACCAACCGCTCCGTTTCGTCTCTCGCCGTCATATATCCTACTAATATTATAAACGCGAAAGTTTGTAAGTATGTATGTATGTATGGATGGATGTTTGTTACTCTTTCACGCTAAAACGGTTTGACGGATCCTGATGAAATTTGGCACACAGATAGTTAATAATCCGGATTAACACATAGGATACTTATTATCCCGGAAAATTGTATAGTTCCCGCGGGATAGCGATAAACGAATTCTTCGCAGACGGAGTCGCGGGCAGCAGCTCGTATTTCAGGATCTCGGAAACGGCTCCAACGATTACGATGAAATTTGGTATGTGGGGGTTTTCGGAGATGAAAAATTGATCTAGCTTGGTCTTGTCCCTGGGAAAACGCTCGGTACCGAGTTTCAGCCTGAGCGGAGCTCGGTCGCCCAGGTACTATATCATTATAGTAACAATTCTATACAATAGAAGATAGATTTGGACACTTATCAAGCAAGTCCTAAGGTAATTAAGCTATAGTTGACAGACAAATAGTATGTTGTAGTCCTGTGATCCCACTAACTGCTTATTAATTCCAGGGTTTGGATGTGAAGTATAAGTTTCTGATGACCAATGGACCGGATGGAGACTTTTGGCACGAACATTTCTCTGCTGATGAATTTTGTGAGTTCTCATTCAAGGATATTCGTTGGCCGATGGCTAATAATAACCCGACACGGGAGATGTATACCGGGTGGATTTCCACGAGGGACCTTCCCGAAAACAGGTGATAGTGTGTGTGTGTGAACAACTTTCTCCAAGGAACTTACGCCGAAAAACGAAAAAAAAATTCAGACTCCCATACAAAATGCGTGCACCAACCTGCAGCGCGAGGCGCCGCTGAACCGCGCGTTTCGCACTCTCAACATAGTTGCTGAAGATGTTGACTTATTTTATTGTACTCTGAGTGAGTTCACAAAGGTTGCATTATTTAAGATATCTTACTGTAATTAAGTTTAATTTAAATTGTAATATTTAATATTTGGCTACATTATCGCATTAGGCAACGCCTGTAATAATAATTGTTTAAATGTTTGAATAAATAAATAAATAAAATAAAAAATGTATTGGTTAGCTGACCGACTTACTATGGAAAGGCGAAAAAAAAATTCGTTTTTCGACCTATGTTCCTTGGAGAAAGTTGTTCAGTTTAAGCAACACTGTCACCTGTTTTCGGGAAGGTCCTTCATGGAAATCCACCCGGTATAATTATTTAACCGAAAAAATGGGCGTCATTTTTTTAAAGTCTACTTGATACTGGCAAAATTGTCTTCATGGGCAGAGCCATACTTGAAAAAAAAACCGGTTGTCTGTAAAGTCGGTTTACGGACGATAGTTTAACGTGAAAACGTCATAACAAAACATTCAAAAAACAAAAATGAGACCAGGCGATCACCCATCCAAGTACTGACCGCGCCCGACGTTGCTTAACCTCGGTGATCGGACGAGAACCGGTGTTTTGTCAAATATCTTGTCGTGTACATCCTGGCCTTCACTGCTCTCTCTTGTACGGGACAATATGCACGGGACATGTACAGACATGTACGGAACATTGCGTCATCCTTTTTCGTGTGTGCAGCCGGCGTTCATCGATTTATTAGACGTTATCACGTCAAAAAATATACGCGTCGACTTGAGAATCGCCTCCGTTTGTTTTCGTCGGTTGAAAAGTGGAGATGAGGTGCATCTCACTGGTTCAGTAACAACCTATTCACTCTAGCCTTGAACAGCCCTAGGTTGTATTTATCTGGACATATAAATTATTAGACAGTAAATCGAAAAGAATAACGCATTTTTTCCAGATGTCCTTCCAGTGCTTCTAGCATACACCTTCGCGTATGTCCTCGTAACGATAGGCGTCGTGATGTGCAGCGTAGAACTCAAGTCCCGGCACCTCCTGCACTCTACGTACAAGCTGTTCCTGGTGTCTGTCGCGACCCAACAGTCTGGAGTGGTTATACAGAGCTTGGCGTACATACGGTACGCGACCAACGGGTTTGGGGGTGAAGGTGCCAAAGTAACTGGTAAGTGCATATCACAGAAATAATAATAAAGAGGATAGAAATGCCTTAGTTCCTATTTTCTTCCGGAACTCGTGTCGCTACTTCATCCCCTCTACTTACTGTGTTAATGCACACATGCAAAAGACCGGAACCGTACTACGCAATCACGCACACAATTACTAAAATTTTTGCTTACAAACAATTATGAACCTTACACCTTAGAGATAGCGTTGAATAACACTCAACGTAAGTCATACCCACATTTACACAACGGCGCCATTTATTGGCCGCGTCGGCATTATGTCTGTACTAGTCGTAACCTGTTTTTTTGTCCGTACCACGAACTTTTGTACAAGACGGAAGGGTTATCAAAAATTACTTTACATTGCTGCGTATACTTCAAAACGATCTGCGTTTTTATGGGCATGAGTAGCAATGGTATATGAAGTTCCGTGTTAATAACGTGGAAACCAATATTTCATAATGAAATATTTTCTCAAGTTGTATTTTGATATAAACCGCATTATTACATTAAATTAATACATACCAATGAAATGTAATCCCCTTATTAGTGTAATTACACAGTGTGGACGAGTTTCCGCAATTGCTAATGCTGCAAAACACCATTTTAAAGCACTTGTTGTCATACCCACGTTTCAAATAGCACTGAGCCACAAGTCGCGCGCTTGTGACCTACGAGTCACAAGCGCGGCGCCAAGGACACGCGTCTAAGGCACTTCTATCCTCTTTATTATTATTTCTGTGGTGCATATAGTTACAGACTAGCTTTTGCCTACTCCGTCCGCGCAGAATTCAAATTTGTGGTCTCTTTGGTTGAATAAAGCGAAAATTCTAAAATTCATCGTCATCATCATATCAGTTACATTTATAGGTACCCAATTTGAAGAGTCTAGTAATTATAGTCACTGAGATAGGGTCCCGTTAAATTGAATTGCATGCATGTACGAGTATTAATCCGATCACAATGAAATATTATTGACATAAAGCTGATCTGATGATGAAGCTGGAGGGTGGCCATAGGAACTTGGTAATAAAACGACACGACCGCATCGCTTTTGGGCTCGTTTGATTCGTCTTGACGAGTACTTTTGTAACCAGGGCATTTTTTTTTTGTCAAAAATTTATTTTCACTACGATATATCATCATTATTATACAGAGTGGCACTTTACTATGATCTTTGCTGAAAGTATAGTGTTATCTAATTAATTTAATTGTCAACCAATTTATTATCATTTTAAAGCTAGGTTAAGTAAAACAAAAAGACATTCTCTTCACTTCTTCATTGGCCATTCAACTTGATAGGGTTGAAACAGGCGGATTTTTGCACTTAAGTTTAACAAGCTTTATCTCGTAAACGGTAATAGTTATTTGTGATACAAGGTTGGTAAGTATGGTTTTACAAACGAGTTGACGAGTGATAAACCCGAGCCGCACGGCGAGGGTTTTCATCGTCACGAGTTTGTAAAACCTTGCCAACCGTGTTTGTGAGAAAATAGGCAATTAATAACACAAAATTGTAAAATAAAACAAATTTCTCGAGATACTTATTGGTAGCAAAAGATTATTTTGCGCGGTTTGCGCCTTACTTTAAATATCGGGCGGAGTTAATTCCATGTTATTGTCGACTTCATCACTTGAACATCACTCATTTTGTTTGGTTTTTGTACATACACTATAATCAACAACTCAATACAACGCAAAGTTTTACAAAAATGGCGCGTCCGTAATGCGCATGCGTAAGTTTTGTTTTTAATTAGGTTAACTAAAATTATCAGGCAAAGGTTCGACGCGTTCAGCCACTGCGATTTTTTCGAATAAATAAAAGGTGGAAATCATTAAAATCTACGGTAATTAAATTACAGTTTATAATAATAACAATCAATTTTGCAAATTCATTACTTAGTTTTGTATATTTATACATTTTTCTACGTATAAATCGATATTTTTTTATTTTTGTCACTTAAAACTCTTTGCTTGTAAACTTTTAAACTGGAGAATTAAAGAAAACTGTAAAAAAATCGCACTAGTGCGGTAAAATGAACTTACGAGCCATGTATACATCCTTTGAAAGTGAATTTTTCGAGCAAATGTATTGTAAAGAATATTAACATAGTTTATTAGGAAAAAATAAAGCTCTTAGGTTGAACAATTCCCCGTTTTTGTAATAACTCTTTATTCTGTTCCACGTTGTATATCTAGTTTGTACAGGGATGTAGTTAAGTGAGTACTTGTTTATACTGCTTTCCAGGTCAATTCCTCTGCGGCGTATCGGAGATGACTTACCTCCTACTCCTGATCCTGATGGCTAAAGGCTACACCATTACCCGCGGCCGGCTCAAAGTGGGCTTCACTGTCCGCCTGACCGTCTTCATGTGCTGTTACATCGCCACTTACATCAGCTTGTTCGTGTATCAGGCGAAGGTAAACTTATCCCATTGGTAAAACCAGGATAGTTGCCCCAGGGGTATACTTGCCCCGATTATAATCAGGCGAATAATGTGTCAGGCAAAAGTAAACTTATCCCATAGGTAAAACCAAGATAGTTGCCCCAGGGGTATAGTTGCACCGATTATAATCAGGCGAATAATGTGTCAGGCGAAGGTAAACTTATCCCATTGATCAAACCAGAATAAGGATAGTTGCCCCGATTATAATCAGGCGAAGGTAAAATTATCCCATTGTTAAAACCAGGATACTTAGTTGCCCCAGGGGTATAGTTGCCCCGATTATAATTACTCTTGTTTTGCAATTGAATCGTATTTTATTTCAATTATTTATCAAGACACTTTCCAGCTACCACTAAGTTGACCGAGTCGCATGTGTCTGTCTGTGATTACGTGGGAAGGCAAAATGCGATCAAAGTTATAAGGGGATAGCTGTCCCGTTCCGGGAGAGGGCATATATCCTATACGGCGTTGATATGGATCAGGCAACTATCCCATACGTGAGATAGATGTCACAAAATGAAGTGTGATGTGACGTTTTTTACTTTTTATAAATTGATCGATGAAAACACGAAGTACAGTCGAGTTCTTCAATATCTGTACAGCCAATCGTTCATAAATATCTAAACATGAACCTTATGTAAACGGTAATAAGGTCTATGTATAGATATTTATGAACGGTTGGCTGTACAGATATTGGAGAACTCGACTGTATACCGGCCGGTTTTATAAATAAAACATTTTACTTTTTTTACCTTAGTATATAGATAGATATGGATATTATGGATTGTATCATAATCATAATAGTTAAACAAAACAATCGCCCCTAACGATGGGCCTCATAAGAAAGCTCAAAGTCACTCAGAGGGCGATGGAGAGCGCATTAGAAATGATGAAATCCGCGCAAGAACTAAAGTCACGGACATAGCTCGAAGAATCGCTAGACTTATGTGGCAGTGGGCAGGGCACATCGCCCGTAGAACTGACGGCCAATTCGACCGGAAGACGCAGTGTAGGTAGGCCTCCAACAAGATGGAGCCACGACCTGGTGAAGGTGGCGGGAACGCTTTGGATGCGGATGGCGCAGGGCCGACCTGGTTGGCGAGAGTTTCAGCAGTGGACGTCTTTCGGCTGAAATGATGATGATGACGATGAAAACAATCGGTTTTTTAAACGGCTTCCAGAAAGGAGGTTATTTTAGCCCACTTCGTCCGTGTATCTTCACAGCACGTATTTGTAACATACTGGTTCCAGGGCTTCGACCCCGGTGAGGTGCTATACCTGTACGAGAGTCCCGCTGGCTACGGCCTCATCATACTCCGCGTCTGCGCGTCGTGTGTATTCGCTTACTCCACCTTCTTCACCGTGCGGAAGTACCCTGAGAAGGTAAAATCTTACTAATGGGCATTTTTAGAAAAAAGTGTAGGTACCCTGTACTTTTTTTAAAAACCTAACGAATTTTGGGTTATTTCTACTCATAATCACACTGATTGATTGATTTAAGCAATAAAAAAGTGTTCCACTTTTAATTGTCAGTTTTGTGACGCAGTTAACCATACATGTTGTATAGACCGTCACAAAACTGACTAATAAATTTTGTCACAAAACTGACTAATAAATTTTGTATGGAAAATTAAACTGCCAGTCAATTGAAATTGCAAACAATGTAAACAAACCTTGTTTAAAATGTCTTTAATTTCCATTTTCCCTCATCAAATAACTGCTCAATCCGTTTGTTATTTAATCAATACTTACCACAACACTATCCTAAACCATTAAAACAATAAACAAGTGCTAGAACATGGATATTTCATTAAATGATTTATTTACATTGTTCGCAATTTAAATTGACAGCGATTTTAAGGATAATTAAGGCAAAACGGGTACATTTTTTTTCTGAAAACTCCCTAATATTATAGACGACCAGATGGCCTAATGGTTAGAGAACCTGACTATGAAGCTTGAGGTCCCGGGTTCGATTCCCGTGTCGGGGCAGATATTTGTATGAAAAATACGAATGTTTGTTCTCGGGTCTTGGGTGTTTAATATGTATTTAAGTATGTATCTATCTATATAAGTATGTTTATCCGTTGCCTAGTACCCATAACGCAAGCTTTGCCTAGCTTACTTTGGGACTAGGTCAATTAGTGTGAATTGTCCCGTGATGTTTATTTATTATTATTTATTTATTTGTCTCGGGTTTAGAATTTCACCTCTCCTTTTCTTCCGTGGATGTCGTAAAAGCGACCAAGTAAATAGGTTAAGGTATATTATGCTAGCAATCTGTCACTATTATACCATTTTTACCTTTAAACCTTAAATTGCTACATGTGAATTTAGAAAAAAAGAAAGAAAGAAAGAAAAACATTTATTCGTGACAACAGTAGCATAAAGGCATAAAGATTACAATATAAAGCAACTAGGTATCACGAAACGGACCCACCTCAGCATAACGCCGGCTCGAGAGCCAGCGCTGGTCTTCCGGCGGGACCGTGAGGCCGTCATTTGCTCGCTGCACACACGATCGAATTTATTATTCAGGAATTTTTAAATGGTTATCCTGTAGGACACTATAGGTTAGGTTTGTTTTATAACAATTTTGAATAATTAATGGTTTCTGAGAAAAATGAGTTATGCAAAATGATGAATTAGATATGCCAAACCTATCTATCTATCTAATCTATCTATTAGGGGATTTTTAGGGGATGAAAAATTTATCTAGCTTGGTCTTATCTCTGGGAAAACGCTTGGTACCGAGTTTCAGCCCGAGCGGAGCTCGGTCGCCCAGGTACTGATGAATTATGACTAAAATAAATATGCAACCCAATGTTTCTAACAGCGAAGTCCTTATTATGTTCCTGTACAATCTACTATTTTAATAATAACTTATTCCAGAACCAGTTCTACTGCCCTTTCTTCATCTGCGGCACTCTGTGGTTCTACGCTGGCCCTCTCTTCATCCTCACCGCTAATGCTTATATTGGTAAGCTTTCTGTTCAATAAGTTTTTGTTAACCCTTTGAACGCCCCATTTCGAGTACAAACGTGTCACCAACACGCCGAGTGTAGACGAAAAGTAACACAAATTTCAATCGTAATGTCGCGTGTCAAAGTTTCTTTGACAATAGTCGTCATGACCACTGCAAACGTCGGTGGCGTGGTAGGCACGGCAGTACTCGACCTCTTTAGGCGTTCTTGGCGTTCAAAGGGTTAAAAATTATTTTTTTTAAATTTTATGTTCATAGTTATAATACAAGTTTTCTTTGCCGACTGTGCTTTTTGCCCCGGGTTACCAAAGTACTCGTCAGGACGAATCAAACGAGATCAAACTCGATGAAGTTATGTCGTTTTGTTATGGAGTTCCTATGACCACATTCCAGCTCCATCGTGAGATCAGGGCCCAATTGCATAACAAAGTACAACTAATATTACAAGCGGAACTCTCGCTTCAGTTATATTAACTAGAAAGGGAGTTCCGCTTGTAATATTAGTTGTACTTTGTTATGCAATTGGGCTCAGCTCTATGTCATAATAATTATAGCATTGTCATCCGATTTACAGCTTTAAAATTCAGCTCAATCGGTTAAAGATATCTACTTCAAAATTAAGTTGAAAGATTCCACCCGAACAAACATACATTGCAAGTTAAAAAACTTTAATTTCGATACTAGATTTTAAAAAAACCGCATGTATCCCATGGGAATTCCGGGAAAATATATATCCTATGTCACTCGCGGAACTGAGACTCACACTTCAAAATCCATTGAGCCGTTCAGGCTGCAGGGCGTGCCAAAGAATGATACATACATAAATAAATACATACGCTCGAAAAACATAACCCTCCTTCGACAGTCGGGTGATAAAAGCTGGTAAAAATGTGGTTAATTCTGCATGTCTCCAAAATGCAACTGAGATATTCTGCTTTGAATATTATGAATTACGATGTTATCCGTATTTTTTCACCCGACTGTCGAAGGAGGGTTATGTTTTTCGGGCGTATGTATTTATGTATGTATGTATGTATCATTCTTTGACACGCCCTGCAGCCTAAACGGCTCAGTGGATTGTAAAGTGTGAGGTGTCATTAGATTCGTCTCAGTTCCGCGAGTGACATAGGGTATGTATTTTCCCGGAACTCCCATGGGAACGAGAATTATACAGGCGGGTTTTTTCATCTAGTATTGAAATTAAAGTTTTTCACTAAGAGTTCCTGCTGTTATTTGTTTTAGACAAATGGGTGAGAGAGAGCGTCGTGACTGCCGTCCTGCTTTTTATCACATTCAACGGGCATATCATGTTTCTGGTGAGTTTTTAACCAACTCCAAAAAAGGAGGTTGAATTCGGTTGTATATTTTTTTTTATTGGGGACCTCTTAATTTGGTTCTTATTAGACGACCAGATGGCCTAGTGGTTAGAGAAGGTTCTCTATGAAGCTTGAGGTCCCGGGTTCGATTCCCGTGTCGGGGCAGATATTTGTATGAATAATACGAATGTTTGTTCTCGGGTCTTGGGTGTTTAATATGTTTTTCCTACTCCTGTACTTTTATCTGGTTTTTACATGGTCGCGAACAAATATATAAGAACATAGATAATATGACTTCAGAAAGTCTATACTTAATCTATTCGCCATAACAGCACTTGTGTCGTAATGTCGTTATTACGATACACCTAGCTGCCACATAATATTAAATGTAGGGTACACTCAACACTAAAGCCCAGTTTAGACCTGCTGAGTTGAGTAAAGTAGGGTACAGTCGGGTACAGTAGGGTAAAATAGGGTACAGTAGGGTACAGTCGGGTACAGTCGGGTACAGTAGGGTAAAATGGGGTATAGTCAGGTACAGTAGGGTAAAATAGGGTACACTAGGGTACAGTCGGGTACATCGGGTACAGTCGGGTACAGTAGGGTAAAATAGGGTACAGTCGGGTACAGTCGGGCACAGTCGGGTACAGTAGGGTAAAATAGGGCACAGTCGGGTACAGTAAGGTAAAATAGGGTTCAGTAGGGTACAGTCGGGTACAGTCGGGTACAGTAGGGTAAAATACCCTATTTTACCCTACTGTACCCAAATGTACCCTACTGTACCCTATTTTACCCTACTGTACCCTGCTGTACCCTATTTTACCCTACTGTACCCGACTGTACCCGACTGCACCCTACTGTACCCTATTTCACCCGACTGTACCCTACTGTACCCGACTGTACCCCATTTTACCCTACTGTACCCGACTGTACCCTATTTCACCCGACTGTACCCTACTGTACCCGACTGTGCCCCATTTTACCCTACTGTACCCGACTGTACCCTACTGTACCCTATTTTACCCTTCTGTTCCCGACTGTATCCCATTTTACCCTACTGTACCCGACTGTACCCTACAGTAGGGTACAGTACAGTACAGTAGAGTCGAGTCGTAGGAAAAATATTGTATGCAACGGTGTATAACTTGGTCTTAACGGCTCGTGCCGTCTTCCATTGCGATACTCGCATTCGCTCGTATCGCAACTCACGTCACTCCCCTTTTAAGACCTCACTTATACAACAGTTGCATAAAATACTATTAAGTATGTATCTATCTATTTAAGTATGTTTATCCGTTACCTAATACCCATAACACAAGCTTGCCTAGCTTACTTTGGGACTAGGTCAATTGGTGTGAATTGTCCCATGATATTTATGATATTTATTTATTTGATATTTATAAAAAAATATATATTATTGTGGCTTTCAGTTGCTGACCCTACCCGTCTTCGCTAATAAGAACTTTCCATACCACGTCCGCACTACTCAAATTGGTATTATGGAGGTAAATAAATACTAAATAATATCTTAACTAATCCTACTTACATTACATTATAAAACTATGCTTTAGTTCACATGTGTGTTTATTACCCACAAAAACGTAAAAGTAATATAAAAAAATAAAAAAATGAAGTTGAAGAAAATAAAAAAATAAATAGAAAAAGATACTTCATACTTAACTTGTTTATTACCCTTTCACACCAAAACCGGTGAACATAGTTGGAAATATTTTTGTATGTAAATAGACATATGCACCACAAGCTTTACGGTGAAGGAAAACACAGTGAGAACCACGACCCAAGCCCTTTCATTCGACGAGCCCCGTGCCCTGCAGTGGCACATATACAGGCTGGGACGATGATGATGAAGATTATGATGATGTAGATAGCGATGAAACATTTTGCACCGATTTTATTCATGCGGTGTGGGGAATCTATTTGTATCCTACATGTACAGTCATCATGTCGGATAGCCTTGGTTCAATATAATATAAATTCTCATGCCCCACAAAGTCTCCTTCGTGATAATAAAGAGATATAGTGATGTATGATTGCGCTAAGGCAATTTACAGCTACCTTCAAACTATCTGTGTAACGCTACCGACACTACAAATATACCCGAGAGCCACATCGTGGTAGGATCCTCTCATTGGACGGGTACACCTGTTGCCATGAGCGAGACCCAGAACAGGGGCCCGAAGGCCCCATGGTGATCCTCCTCCGTTCCCCATAGATCGACCCAAACCTCCAGCTAAGTTCAATGATCTTTTCATCTATATCTCAATATTATTACTTTACTAATTAGGATTTGTAAGCACTCACCAAGTAGGGGAATACTTAACCATCTGCTTCGCACAAACCAACACTCAAATCTCTCTTGGCCCAACGGTCATCCTTCCATCCATCTCCAGACTAACTACGTCACCACTAGTGTTGCCAGTTATCGACGTTACGTTCAGAAATATTATAAGGAACTCACCAGCAAGTGTTAATCGCGATCATTCGCGACATGCGGTGTATAAAAATCACGGTGTTATTTGCGAGGATTCCCAAGAGAATTCAATATTTTGGAGAGAACGCCTATACGCAACAGTGGCACATATAAAGGCCGGAGATGATGATGATGATTGAGCATTGTTAAGGTTTCTACCGAACTCTCTTTCATATCCTCATTCCATTTAACAAAGTTCATACAAAGATGTTTCTTCATATTTTAACACACTCCTCCACTGTACAGTTTGATTGTGGTGCCATGATCGTAACATAACCTCTTCAATATACATTACAGGTGACTGGAAACTCAGGTTTGGACAGTTTTGGTCACAACGCATACCACCCAGGCAATGGTGCGGCGCAGACTGTCATCATTCCACTCACTAGGTAACTCCACACATCGTTTTTGATACGAACAAAATTGATTCTTATGTGGATGTGGGTAGGTTAATTTTTGTATTGCCGTATTGTCGTCTATAGACGACGCTGGCGTTCAAAAGGTTAACGCCATCTTGTGTCGGTTAGCAGAACTATTACGACGAAAGGGGGAATTAACACGTGGTGACGTCACTTCTGTTATTCAATGACGTTATCGAAGTTATGCGTAATACGACTTCCAACTTGAATTCTTAGGATTTTGGATAGAGAATAAAGATCTCTACTTTATTTATAATTCTTTATTTTTTCCAATGCTGAATTGTCGAGTAACGATGAGGAAAATATGTGATTGATTTCTTTATTTTTTTTCTCAGACGTACAGAAGAACTAATAGGCAACATGTACAGCCAGTACATGGCTTCCGCCCCTCCACTAGACACCCCCACTTTAAACGGGGTCAAACGCATCCACTCTCTCTCCCCAAAGAACCAAATGGTCCACCAAGACAGCACTGACACGAACGCATCAGACGACATTAAACCCGTACTGACCAACGAAATATTCACCGTCGAACACCAAATGTCAAAACTGGAGTTGCCAGATCAAAAACCTAAAGCGCTGCCACACGAAACGTCAAATAGTCTGCCGAAAACTGTGTTGCCACAAGAAAATTTACCGGTTGATAATGAGAAAAGAGAATTGCCTGTTGTGTTGAGGTCTCGACGGAATATTTTAGAACCTTTGAAGAGGGACGATGTGCCGTCGTGGTCGCTGGCAAAGGGGCCGTGTGTGGTTGCTATGCAGAGGAAAGCGAATGGTGATGTTAAAGATGGTAAGTTGGAAATATTTGCCTTAGTAAGGTCACTCATATGCGCGTATAAGTTCGTACATACAAGGGCTCTCGGAAACTTACTTATTTGCTAGCTCAGGAACGTTTTTTTGGCTTATTAGAATGATCTTACAGTTGAAATTAATGATTTCATCACAGACGGATGTTTGGAAATAATTCCGATCCGCATTAGCGATCCCTAGTTTTAAATAATACTGTGTTAATTTTGTCAGTTTTTGTTTTCGTGTAATTAAAAAAACACTGTAGAGCTGGCTTAAAAAAAAACATCTTTTTGAGTTTCTGGTCGTTTTCTTCATTACAGAGTTTTTCCAAACCGATGTTAGATTCTTCGACTTTCATAAATGCATGTTATAGCCTAAATTTAATATAGGTATTTTAACTTTGACTTTTTGACTTACGATAACTTTGACGATGAATGAAATCCAGGCACTGATATTGAAATTTACTCTCACAGATGTTCCTGAGCCTCCATTGACCAACGGAAAGAAAGTTCCCCCGGTTCGAAACGGGCTCCAGCAGAGTTCTGGAGAGATCTCCACCATACACGAGGGCCGCGAGCAATCCTACAATCGGACCGTCGACTTATTCACCGCTGGCAACACTGGATGACAGCTACCAAATACATAGAGATTATTTGTATAGCGTAATAATAACTAGTGAAGAAACTCAGCTGTTTAGACGGGGCCACTACGCGGTGCGGGGGGGGGGGGGGCTGTATCCCCCTCAATTAGAGATAAATGATTCAAAAGAACTATATCGGTTGCTTTAGCTCACTATCTCACTAGCTCTTTTCGGATCCAAATGTGTCAGTAAATCTTTTAACTAACTCGCTCTAGTAACGCAAAAAAATTAAATGAACGGGTGCGGTGCGAGTCGTGAAGCCGATTGGGCCCGAATCTGCCCGACGAACTAAAATGATAAAATGATTAGCAAGCGAACGTCATACACATTATGCGAACGGCGTAAAAAGATTTCAATTCCCATATTAGTTAATCAACCTGTAAATGAGCGAGAGTATGAAATGTGAATCAGATGAACCATAGATACACGTAGGAGTTACTGAGCTAGTTAGTTAATGCCACGATATAAGTTTTGGGAATTCCCGTGAGAAATTATAGATAAACCGTTTAACTGAGCCCTCGCCCGCGCGGTGAACCACGCGGGCGAGGGCTCATTTAAAATTTAAACGGTTTAGCTATAGTTAAATCCAGGAATTTCGATTCGTGTGCTAAATTTACAAAGTCGCGGGTAATTTAGGTTTTTATAATTTAGTTTTAGTCCTTTGGACTAATTAGCTGTATCCCAATCAGATAGACTGCAAACTTGGTTCACTATGTTAATTTACGTCAAATACTCATAATATGGGTTATACATACACATTTTTTTGTTCGCGTTTTTCTCTTGTACATGGCAAAAGTTAAGGTCTATAGCCAATATTTTTGGTCAAGTCTACATCAGCGTGTGCGCCTGGCCATCTTTCGGCCCATTTAAATAAGTCTTAAGGCCACAACAAACCGGGAGCGCGGGGCGCTGACGAAGAGTGCCCAGCGCGGTTTATATCACTGAATCAAATATACAGTGACACACTCCGGCAGCGGCACACCGTATTTGATTCAGTGTTATTGACCGCGCTGGGCACGTTCCATCGACGCCCAGCGCTCCCGTTTTTTAATGGCCTTTAAAGTTTGACACGGACTCGCTAATTTTATGTCCATAGGAGAGACATTATAAGGGGTTCCGTAGTCAACTAGGAACCCTTATAGTTTCGCCAAATCTGTCCGTCTGTCTGTACGTCCGCGGCTAAGCTCAGAGACTTAGTACTAAAAAGCTGTAATTTGGCATGAATATATATATATATCAGTCACGCCGACAAAGTGGTTAAAGGTTAAGTAAAAAAAAGTAAAAAAAAATTTTTTTAGGGTATACGTAAAGTAATAATTATAATAACCTCCAGTAGTGGAGAGACACCGCAAGAAGAAGAAGATACGTAAAGTGGAGGTGATTTTTTTTTCTCGACCAACCCTATAGTTTGGGGTATCATTGGATAGGTATTTGAAAATAAATAGGGGTTTGCTAAAACCATTTTTTGATGAAGTGAATATTTTCGGAGATACTCACTCCGAAAGTTCAAAATAATGTGTCGCCCCTTCTAACTTTTGAACCGCACGTCTAAAAAATATGAAAAAACCGATTGTCTGTAAAGTCGGTTTACGGACGATAGTTTAACGTGACAACGTCGTAACAAAACATTCAAAAAACAAAAATGAAACCAGGCGGTCACCCATCCAAGTACTGACCGCGCCCGAAGATCAAAATAATGTGTCCCCCCCTCTAACTTTTGAACTGCACGTTTAAAAAATATGAAAAAAATCACGTAAGTTAAACTTAATAAAAAGTTTCTAGGAAAATTATTTTCAACTTAATCAGTTGAGCAGTTTTTAAGATTTTGTAAAAAATATTTCTAAACTAAGATTGTAATTTAACCGCCACTGCAAGCATTTTCTTTTCTTTAAGTACTATAAGATCACGCTAACAGTATCTTCTTTCAAATTAAAATAAATTGAAATCGGTTCATATACTTAATAAAGAATTACATCTGAAAAACCATCAACATAAATACTAGTTCTAGTAGACTACAGATTAGTTACCCAATTCGCCGATAGATGGCGCTGTACCGCCGACGTTGAAATTCTAGGTACATAGCGCTGTTAACCCTAGTGCGCGGTGGAAGTTGGGACCAAAACAACCACATTAATAAAGTATGTAAAGATTTTTTCGTACCTGCTACGGAACCCTATCTTGGGCGTGTCCGACACGCTCTTGTACAGTCAGCGTCAAATAGTTCGCAACAAGTCTTTATTACAGTTGGAATAAGACCGTGTTGCTAACTTTTTGGCCACTTTGGGTGTCACGAACTATTTGACGCTGACTGTACTATCATATACTTACATATTTTGTTTCACATCTTACGGTATGACCCATTTATATGTATTAAGTTATATTTCACTTTAGGATAAGGAACAAGAAGCAATGTTTTAGCAATATTTTATGTGTGCCTCTAGTCATATTAAATACGTCCACATTTTTCTTGGAATTATTTAATCTGCCTTTTATTTGCCTGCCTTACTTATTTCTGGTCTACAGCTGCACAGGCCTCTCAGTTGGGAGGGTTTGAGCTCTAGTTTTCACACACGCCACTGAGTAGGGTAAATGACACCATGAAATAATAAATCCGAGACGCTCCTTCAGGAAAAAAGAACTTCATTTTCGGCCCGGAAAACTCCAATATTAGACATAAATCGTTAGTCGATTGAGTGGGCAAATAAGTGACGTCATAACTAGATATTGTCATACAAAACCTATGGGAGATTCGTGTTTTGGTGTCATCAATCGCATTGCTTCATAATTTTGTTCAGGTTTCCTTATACTAGTGGCCATAATTCGAGAGACAAGCTTGACAATTAAAGGGTTACCAGGGTTAGACGAAATTAAATAGCGATGTGGCCGATATCGATAATCAGTGTCGACTGGACTATATGATTTACTATAAGACGGATTTTTTACTTCCTTTAATGATATCTTACATTGAAAAGTAAATTGTTAAATTAATTTAATCATATCACCGTAAGTAATGAATAAAATACCATAGTTAGCCAAAGCCGTAATGTTTTTTTAATATCGACACGAACAGCACTACCCTGTCTGTGGCAACATTTGAGCAAAATGAATTGTCTCTTGAAACCAAGCCAAAACCTCCAAAAAAAAATGAATTGTCAAAGGTGTCTCTCGAATTATGGCCACTAGTATAGTTCTTTAGAAAAGCACATGGAAAAACTCAGAGGTGCGAGCCTGGGTTCGAGCCCACGAGTCTGCTTGAGAAACCATAGGTCAAACTACTAGGCTACCACTAGGCTTTTCGCCACTGGTAACCTCTAAAAATAATAAATAAAACCCATACAAATAATTCAATCTTTAATCTCTTCTCCATATGAACGAAATAAGCTTATACTTACACAAAAACTAATTTATTAACAGCAGTCAAATAGGCTTCTTCAGCGTTGCAAATGTGACATAGAATAGAATTAAAATTATGTACAGGTCGATTCACAAGAGCTGGCACGAATGGATTGAATGAAAGTAATGTAATTTTGACACTTGTAGGCAATTGCCTGATGTGTGTCATTTTTCACCCCCGACACAAAAAGAGGGGTGTTATAAGTTTGACCGCTGTGTGTGTCTGTCTGTCTGTGGCATCATCATAGCTCTTAAACGGGTGCACCGATTTGGATGCGGTTATTTTACTAGCAAGCAGCTTTCTTGGCGATTGTTCTTAGATTTGTTTCAACAAAATCGGTTCAGCCGTTTCAAAGTTATCAGCTCTTGTTAGCTGCGGAAGAGATCTTAGACGCTTAATGGGAATAGACTTAATGTTCAAACATACGAGTGACATAATTGCGTTGGGGGTTTTATAATTATTTTTAATTCAATCATATTTGTATGAAGGTATTCAAATAGGTAACACAGATACTTTCATTCGCTCATCTGATCCATTCGTGCCAGCTCTTGTGAACCGACCTGTATAAGTAGATCCGATGACAATTCAAGTTTTTAACATAATCTGCAAAATATCTTGTTCAATTGTATAAATATTAAGACCTTATTTAATTTAAAATAATATTACTAAGTATTAGCACAGTATAAACGCACTAGATTTAATAGACTATATGTCCCTGTCATTGGATTTTGCTTAATAAACAAAACAAGTGTTTAATTTTATATTAATAACCGGTAAAGTGCGAGTCGGACTCGCCCGCCGAGGGATTCTGTACAAGGAAGGGATTTGTAGGTATGTCAAAATATAAGCTAGTTTTAGCAAAGCCCTGCTTCTAAGCAGTAAGTACGCAATGTGGGGTTATTTTATATTGGTTGGTAGGGACCCCCCTAATTTTTTTCCTGTATTAATTTCCTCTATTACGGTTCTTGAGATATTGCTTTAAGACGGACAGATGGATGAGTACGAAACCCTACAAAATCTGTATCATTACAATATTTAAATTCTTGCTTAGTTTGCCAGTGTTGGGCAAAATTTAGTTTGACTAATGATTGATGACTAATGATTAGATACGTCAATCATGATTGATGACTAATGATTTGTTAGTTTAGTCATGGTGTGGTGATTGATGATTGATTAATCTTAGTCAAGCAATCATGATTGATCGTTTATGACTTTAATTCACGAGCCACCATGGAACCTTTTCAAAGAAAGAAAGAAAGAAAGAAAGGTTGCCTGGAAGAGATCGCTTCGAAGCGATAAGGCCGCCCATTGCTTACCTTATTTCTTTTTTTTTCATGTACTTGTTTTTCTGTATTGTATTATTTGTGGTGTACAATAAAGAGTCATTGTATTGTAAGAAAGAAGACATTTATTCACTTTTACAAAGGAAAAGTCATTACGATTTTCCTTGTTAATTAATGCGATGTCCTATGACGTTTGCTGGGAAATGGTTCCATAGTAGCTCATGTCCTTGACCATACAGGACACAAATGCCAACAAATTGGTGGTTTAAATATATTTTTCTTTTGTTTGTTTTCATTTTGATGAATTTGGATCGGTACACGATTACATTAATTTACCCTAAGATAACATAAGGACAGTACAAAACTACCAGAAAAGCGATAACTCGAACAGAAGTACGACGAAACAAACAAACATTCACATTCCGTTAGAAGCATCAATCACATGGTCGTGATTAAAACTAACGATGAATGACTAATGATTTGTGGCGTTAGTCATGATTAGTTCAATCATGATTACAGTAGTCATGATTGATCAGTTGATTGACGAAATTAGTTGATTTGCCCCACACTGAGTTTGGCTAGTTTAAAACTTACTTTGTTTATACTGTAGTATAGGGTATGACCATCATCAGAAATACCTGTGCATTTCACTCGATGTTTATGTATTATTGTGCCCTTACAGGGTAAATGTTGATTGAACCTGTACATATTTTCTAAAATAAAGTTTAAAACTCCTATGTTGATATGATATCCTTTATAAACGCTCGTGCCTGAAATACCACGTTCATAGCCGATTGTTTAACCCCCGACACAAAACAGAGGGGTGTTATAAGTTTGACCGCTGTGTGTGTGTGTGTGTGTCTGTCTGTCTGTGGCATCATAACTCTGAAATGGGTGAACCGATTTGGATGCGGTTTTTTTATCTGAAAGCAGGTTTGTTGGCGATGGTTCTTAGACATGTTTTATTAAAATTGGTTCAGCCGTTTCAAAGTTATCAGCACTTTTGTATGCTGCGGAAGGTATCTTGGATTTAATTGCGTTAGGGGTTTTTTAAATTTTTAATTTATTGTTATCAAAATACTAATTTACCTATTTATTACATTCCCTAATGGGAAGACCACCCAGATGTCCAAAATAAGACATTCCACCAAAAAAAATTCGTGCGTGCAGTTCCTCCGCGCGGAAGAAGTGAAACTGTAATGTGGAAATGAAAAAGGCACTTCTACATCAATATGAACCTTATTGCAATAACTTAAAGAACTATACTCCATTTAATTTAGAATTATAAACCACAACAACATTATATTGCGGCTCGTGAACTGTAATCTCTTTACAATTTGTACTAGAGTAACAATTGACGACACGCAAATAAAGTGACATTAAAACAATTTTATTTTGCGGCTCTCAGACTATTGTACTGTACTATTTGCTAGGTAAGAAATGTTGACCAGACGCAATATAATGATGTTGTGGTTTCCAATACTAAATTAAATGAAGTATAAATTTACTTATGCATCTATGTGTTTAAATTACTCACTAGATGGCGCTTTTATCAAGTATCATACATTTGCACAGACAATATGAATTCTGCATCGCACTATCGAAGCTTTTAATATCCGTTAGTATATATACAATGCGAGATTACTTGCTTCGGCAGTACATATACTAATGCTTTCATACCCCCTCCATAGTAGCGTTAAACGTTTAACGCAACCTTGTTGGAAGTTGCATTAGAAGTTTCGCTTTAAAAATAACTTTCTTGAATAATCTTCGACTTTGTAATGTGGTGCAACGAGAATCTGGTAAGCTAGAAATGTGATGACAAGGTAATGTAGTATTTTCAAAACTGGTATTTTGGGAACGTGGTATTTTAGGGACGAGCGCTTAAAAAATCCCGAGAATTCGTCTCAATATCAGATAGGATGTCAAACTTTTTGAATTCCACCAATATTATGACACAGAAATTCGATGTGATTAAGTCTGCAATAGGTACTATTTTACAATTATGTACTAGCAACACATTCGCCGAAATTACGCTATATTTTAACGTGATCAGCCGCGGTCCTAGTTACTCCCAACCGAAGTTTTGTACGCCAAAACACGACGTAATTTCGGCTGAAGTGTGTGCGAGTAATTGAAGCAGAATCGGAGGTGTATTTACGCCAAAATTCGGTGCCGTAATTTCGGCAAAGTAGGACATTCAAGTATGACGCAAGCACTAAGGGGGGGAAGGGTATTTGCTGTTTATTTTTGATGACATGGGGAGGAGGGGGAGAGTTCATAATTATAAAAAAAATGTTTACGAACGGGCCTAGTGCGCTTATAACGTCATAGCCAGATGCACAGATATTCCCGTTTTTCTGCATGAGTGTTTATTAGTCTATTCGTCCCACTTCCGGAACTCGAGTCCGTCAGGCGGTTTAACTTCCACCTTATCTTTGGCCACCTGATTCCAATTTGTGCTCAACACTGTGCCTCCGGATTCCACCTGTAATAGTATATAGTTTTAAGGGCGGTAAGTAGGACATTACGAACGCTGGTCTAATAGAAGCCTGGAAAACTGATCGATGAAAACTTAGAATAAGAGTCGTTTTAAAAAGATAAGCACATACATATTTTAAGGGATTTAATTAAATCAAAACTTAATTGATTCCTTTATGTAACGAAAGTTACCATTTTGGTTGTATGACAACTTTCGTTAGCCCTTTCAACGCCACGCCTCGACAAAACGTAGACCTGCTTCGAATCTTATGTCGTTGTGTCAAGATCACTTTGACAGTGTACTTTGTGACACCTATAAGTGTCGTTGGCGTTGAAAGGGTTAGGGGCCATTCATAAAGTACGTCACACCAATTTTGATCGATTTCGACCTCCCCCCTTGTCACACTTATTACTATAAAAACCGCAATTATTTTGTTCTTGTGTCGCAGATCGCAGATCGCTTGACCCCCTCCCCCCCCTAAATGTGTGACGTAATTTATAGACTGCCCCTTACACAAAGGACAATCAATCATTTACTTGTCAAACATAGGTATAGAGGTATCACAAGGACGCGGTCGTGATTTTGTTGACAGCGGAGGCGTGGCGGTGCGGTGGCGGTGACGGTTGTAATAATCTAAATTGTATGAACGAGTTCGCGGTACGGTACCGCGAACTCGTTCATACAAGTTACAATATTAAGAATAAGAATAAGAAAAAATTTATTTATACAATCATTATTGAGAATACAATTATAGAATGATATCCGGCGGATATTACAACCGTCACCGCCACCGCATCGCCATAACTAACTAACACAGCCTCCCAAAATGTCCTGATACATCAACTGGGAAATTTCGGCGGGAAAAAAAGGAAATTTCCATACAAATGGATCAGGACAATTTGGGAGGCTGTTGTTTAGACTCGGTTGCATTCACGCTACTTGCCTGTTGATTTCAATGCAAGTTAGAGTCCAAAATTAAATGTACAAAGTTTTTGAGATACATAGGTCTCAGATCAAATAAAAAGTAAAGATAGAGCGCGGTGAACAGCCGAGGGAGGCCGGTTTTTAACATGTGTGCGCAGGCCGGTGTTGCCATAATAATTCTTAATACCCCGATACTACAAATAACTTTACCTTGCGTGTCACGTTGATACCGTTACTACAGTAAAAAACCTTGATAAACTTTTACAAATAACTTTACGTTGCGTGTCACCTTCTCACGTTTTAAGCCGTGCTAATAAAGAATAGAATTTAAAATGAAAAAAGAAAAGGTTGTATTACATAGGCGGCATTTACCCAATAATAGAGTAACTACAACATTACAATAGCAACACTAGTGTTGACGTTTTGGGTTCTAAGCAAAATTATTTCGATTTTGGTGTAGTATGGTTGCAAGTGTGTGCGTGCCACTGTGTAAGCACACGGTTTGGTGTAGTTTGACCGGCCTCACTTCGTTGTTCGCAGCGCTCTATTTTTACTTTTTATTTGATCTGAGACATGCTCCGTATGCTCTAAAAATACTCACAAAGCTCTTGTTCATGGCTCGCCGCACTTCGTCCGATCCCTCTCCATATATCTTCTGGAACAGCAAGTTGAGTGCCGCGTCGCCTTCCGGCTTCTCCTCCTCTTCCTTAAAGATTAAAAACAATTTTTTTTTGCTGACTACTTTTATTCGGCTGTACCTTACCAAATTTCAAAACAATTTGATCAATAGAAATGGGTTAAATTCGAGTTGCAAAATTCGAAGACAATCTACACTAATAATTATTATAAAGAGGAAAGTTTTGTATTTTTGTATGTAACAAACAAACTTAAGTAGGACCGGTTTCAAAAATTCTTCTGTCGTTAGAAAGCTACATTATCAGTGAGTGACATAGGCTACTCTTTACCGCGGGAAAATACCTTTTCCTACGGGAAAATTAATTTATCGCGGGCGAAGCTGCGGACGGAAGGCTAGTTACATTATACAAACAATGTAAGTTAAAAGTTTGTAAGTATATCTAAACCGTTTAACTAAGGGGGCCGGGAGAGGGGCACACGAGGCGCGCTCGCCGCCCGCATCTCTCCCGCCCCCTTAGTTAAACGGTTTAGCTATAGTTTGACATCTTTACCATTTTCTTAATTTCTTTTTCTATTTTATCCCAGTCTTTTTTGAACAGTTTTGGCGGTTGCGCTGGCCCCGACGCGTCTATGACAGCTGAAACAAACAAATAAATAAGTTATTGTTTTTTATTTTATTAGCAGTTACGTCTGCTCACCGAACCTAAGATTTAAAAGCGAAAAAGTTTCCGGGTGCGCCGGTGGGACTTGAACCCACGTCTCCCGGGTATGCGCCCCAACGGGTGTTCTACCAACTGAACCACGTCGCATCCAACCGACCTCCCCGAAATTCTTAATCGCTTACATACGCCAACACGCATCATTTCTTAAGCATTTCCAACTAATTTGGAACGTAGGAGTCATAGCCCACTGTTGGCGTATGTAAGCGATTAAGAATTTCGGGGAGGTCGGTAGGATGCGACGTGGTTCAGTTGGTAGAACACCCGTTGGGGCGCATACCCGGGAGACGTGGGTTCAAGTCCCACCGGCGCACCCGGAAACTTTTTCGCTTTTAAATCTTAAGTTATTGTTGTTAATTTCATTTTCAATTCAAACTTTTTTGCTGACTGTGCTTGCATTGTCATCCAACCTACGTAAGTATACCACAAGCAAATCCGCTAATACAAAAACTCACCTTGTGGTATCGCCTTGACTTTCTCCTCCGACCCTTCCCCCTCCAAAGTGGTCCACCGGTGGCCCTCCTTCTTCCGCAACTTGACTTCGATTTTGGATGGCGACACGACGTGCGAGCTCATTGAGGGGACGATCTCATGTGCCAACTCTAGCTCCAAGCTGTATTCTGCATCAGTGTTTGGCAGCGGGGCAGAGAGGGAGAGCTGCGGGAAATAAGTTACTGCGTTATAAGTTACTAGCAGCCCGTCCCGGCTTCGCACGGGGTAGACAATTATTTATTTTTGGAAATTTGGATATAAAACACTTTTTTTCACAAATATTTTTATTTATTAAAAAATTATTATTTATTATTTATTAATTATTACAGACGTGCACGCCCCACTCCTGTATTTCAGTGCCCCCTCCACCCCGCCCGCCGCGATGCCCGGCGCGCTTTTCAGACTGCATCGCAAACAACGGCCACGGCGCTATGGCGGTTTTGTTTACTGTTTGAATTTTTTAATTCGTAATATCTTTTGAATGGAAAGTCCAATTTAAATAATTTAAAAACTATTTTATAGGTAGTTAAATGGTCTTTACCATTAAATAATTTATTTGGATAAGGATTAATATAAACACATAAATAGCATGGTTTGAATTTGGTTAGCATTTTCATTAATATTTAAAATGAAAAAAGTTGTTGTAGTGACATAACTACAATAGTTGGACATATGCTACCGCGGAGTTTTTTGTAGACATTATGATGTTCTTCAATATTGTTGTACATTATTTTGTTCTATCGCTAATAGTTTCGGCAGCGCATTCGACGAAAGACATTTTAAGACTCATTTTTCTACACCTTCGGTTACATTGTTCAAATTTTACCAAGGATCCCTAATTTTTTTCAAAATGAAATGTAGCCTATGTCAAATTGGAAGAATGTAGCATTCTATTGGTGAAAGAATTTTTTAAATCGGCCCAGTACTTTTTGAGCCTATTCATTACAAACATACAAACATAGGTACAAATCTTTCCTCTTTATAATATTAGTGTAGATAGTAAAGTGGACTGTCAATAAAACTGTGGTAGGACATATTCAAAATGTACACACACTATAGACCTGTTTGAATAACTATAAATTAAAACTTTTGAAAACCCCTAACGCAATTTGGTCACATATTAGGATAGATCTATAGATCCTGATCAGGGTTGGCTCACAGAGGTCTATCGGGATTATTCATCCAGTCAATCTATAGCAAGGCAAAAAGTATATATATGCAGAAATAGGTAGAAATTTATATAAGAACTACCTGTTGTCCGCGACTCTGTCTGTGAACAATGGGGGTATAATAACTATAAATTAATTAAATAAAAAATAGAACCGCCTTCAAAAACACCCAAAAAAATATTAATTAAAAATGTAACCGACTATAATGAGCATTATAATATCTTTCTACTAATCTGTTTGAAGTCGGGCCTCAGCACGAGCTAGCAGGAGTGGTAGAAGCCCAACAGCTAGTTAGGTATAATAGGGATAATGGGTAGGTAAGTTAAATTACTACTATAAAGTTTGAGGTCCCAGGTTCGGTTCCCGCGTCGGGGCAGATATCTGTATGAAAAACACGAATGTTTGATCTCGGGTCTTGGGTGTTTAATATGTATATAAGTATGTATCTATCTATATAAGTATGTTTATCCGTTGCCTAGTACCTATAACACAAGCTTTGCTTACTTTGAGACTAGGTTGATTGGTGTGAATTGTCCCGGGATATTTATTTATTAATTTAATTACTAGGTCCACTCCTGTTGGTTCGAGCTGAGGCCCGACTTCAAACAGATTAGTAGAAAGATATTATAATGGTCATTATAGTCGGTTACATTTTTAATTAATATTTTTTTGGGTGTTTTTGAAGGCGGTTCTATTTTTTATTTAAAAATTTTTATTTTTGGCTTTTTAGTTGTATTAGTATAAAAAAGATGCGTAAAGGCTTCATTTTCCACTCTGAGGGACACAAGATAACTAACGGATCTGGTTAGGTTAAACGAGACGCGGTTTGACAGTATTTTTTTACTGAGGGGGCTCCGCCCCCTGAGCCCCCCCCCCCTTTAATATCACTTTGAGAAGCGCAAGGTAACTAACGAACCTAAACAGGTTAAACGGGGGATGGTTTGAAAATATTTTTTTTATTGCGGGGGGCTTCTCCCCCGAGCCCCCCCCCCTTTAATATCACTTTGAGGAGCGCAAGGTAACTAACGAACCTAAACAGGCTAAACGGGGGATGGTTTGAAAGTATTTTTCTTATTGCGGGGGGCTTCGCCCCCCGAGCCCCCCTCCGCTAACTACCCTTCCATTCCCACTCTACGGGACGCAAGATATCTAACGAACCTAACAAGGTTAAGCGAGAGGTGGTTTGTAGGTATTTTTTATTGCCCCCTTTTCTTTGTACATAGGTGCCATACCTACTTACTATAGTTTAGGTGAATAACTACACAATTCTTAGGACTGCTTTGGCCAATTAATATTAGTAATAAAACGTTGTAGGTAATTCGATGTTCTTGTTATCAATATAAGGACGAACAAATATGCTTTAGGACTTTCAACAGTATGCCAAACATTCTTCGCCAGAAAATTTTAGAACAATCAACATTATGCGATACAACAGGCACTCTTTGCTGACTGTACTTTTTGATCCTGGTTACCAAAGTAATCGTCAAGACGAATCAAACGAGCCCAAACTCGATGGGGTTATGTTGTTTTATTACGGAGTTCTTATGGTCACCTTCCAACTCCATCTTCAGACCCTAGTTACCATCTAGGATCAAAGTACTCGTCAAGACAAATCAAATGAGCTCAAACTCAATGCGGTTGTATCGTTTTATTACAGAGTTTCTATGGCCAACTTTCAGCTCCATCATCAGATCAGCTCCATGTCATAATAATACTGCATTGTCATCCAATTCACACAAGTCTGCAAAATTTCAGCTCAATTGGAAACCGGGAAGTGGGTCAAATTTAACTTGCAAGATTTGACCCGTTGAGGAGTTCCGTTGGCCATCTACGGTCTTCTTCATCAGGTCCAGTTTACCAAATGATACTTTCTGAATGCAAATACTTCACTTGATACTAAAAATGCTAAAATCACTATAGGTTTGCCTGTAAAATTTGAAGGTTGCCCTCGATTTCTCTAGGATCCCATGATCAGATCTTGACTTGGTGCCAATAGGACCACCTTAGGAGTATACTGTTTCAAACAAAAAAAGAATTTTGAAAATCGGTTCACAATTGAGGGAGTAATCGCGTAACAAACATACAAAAAAAAAAAAAAAAAAAAACAGACGAATTGATAACCTCCTCTTTTTTTGAAGTCAGTTAAAAATTTTAAAAACTTCCAATGTGATTTGGTCACACATTATGTTTAGAAATAAAGTAAATCTAATGTAATACTTTTAAACAAGCAATTCTTGTATATATATAATCTTATGTATGTATATATATATAATCAGAATCTCGGAAACGGCTCCAACAATTTCGATGACGTGACGTGAGACTTGAGACGAGAGTGATCTGTTTATTTTCACTATGAGTGAGTCTCACGGTAGTTTCATGTTTAATTTCGATGAAATTTGGTATGTGGGGGTTTTAGGGGATGTAAAATTGATCTAGCTTGGTCTTATCTCTGGGAAAACGCTTGGTACCGAGTTTCAGCCCATTATGCGTCTAAGATCCCTTCTGCAGCTAACAAAAGAGCTGAGCTGAGCAAACCCGCTTTCAAATAAAAAAAAAAACAAATCCAAATTGGTACACCCATTTAAGAGCTAGAGACACACACACACACACACACACACACACACACACACACACACACACACACACACACACAAACACACACATACACACACATAGTGGTTAAACTTATAACACACACCCTTCTCCTTCCGAAATCTAGTAAAAAGAATTGGGGATGTCTATTTTTTTGCAATGTATAGAAAATCGAAAACCATTTCGAGATAAATGCTTTTTAAATCGTTTTCTGTAGTTATTTAATTTTAATATTATGTAATGAATTTATTATATAACAAATAAGCAATGACCTTCATTTGACATTGGTGTAAATTGCGTGACCGGTTCAAGTCGTACTTTATTCTGTGTGGTTAGAATTCTTCACAATTTACGCATGGATTATACTACGGAGTTTGATTTGGACCCGCTGTCTGACATCTAGCACTTTGTCAATGCCAGTAAAGTGACACAGTGTATAGTGTACCACTACGCAAAAAATAATTAAAGGGGTTCCCTTATCATACGCATTTAGATAGATTTAGAAATTTGGCATTGTGGGAGCCCTCAATTATAATCTGATGTCATCAACTAAAATGGTTTCAATAATTAATTTTTAAAAAAGTAGAGAACTAAATGACAAAATATTGAAATTAGTTTCTTATAATTGACTTAGGTAAGTACAAAAAGGTAAAGGTGTATAGGTATACAAAAAAAATATAAAAACCACTGGTAATTTTTTTTAGACATTCCGATGTCTAAAAAAAAATACCCATTAAAATTAAAATTAAAATATATTATATATATATATAATATATTTTAAAATTAAAATGAAAATTAAATAACTACAGAAAACAATTTAAAAAGCATTTATCTCGAAATGGTTTTCGATTTACTATACATTGCAAAAAAATAGACATCCCCAATTGTGATGCATCCAAGGCTTTAGACAGTCCACCATGTTAGTCTGGTACAGTATACTCACACTGCGGTCTCCATAGTGCACCTTCACTTGGTCAGCCGGCGCATTCTTGAGCAACACGGTGACCACCACCAGCGCCTCTGTCTGATACCAGTCATGTTTGATCTTCGTTTTGGCCTGAAAAACAAAGTTTCATGAGAAAATAGACAGTGTAATATTCTAAAGATTTATTGTAATTGTTTTTTCTAATTTTTGACGAGGCTTTGAACACTCCTGGTTATCATGTCAGCCTCATGGGAGCTTACTAAATTCCCTATTCAAGGGACAGATTAATGAAATGGTATTATATGGGTCAGGTCCCATTGGCCTTACTTGCATTTAGCCTTGGCAAGCAAAACGGCTCAGTAGTACACTGACCATGTATGCAAAATGACTTGGTTATATAATACCATGGTTACAAAATTGTCTTAGTCTCAGGGAGACTTACTTAGCAAAACGTCTAGGTTGTTAAATACACAAGTAGGCAGAATGACTCAATTGTGTAAGGTCTTGATTGTATTAAATAGATATTCAAGACCAGAACAGACCATTTTCCTACTAAAACATTATGACATTAAGTTGTTTTACAACCAAGTCATTCCGTCTACTATGGCTTATAGCAATGAGGGTGTTTTACAGACCAAGGCATTTTGCTACCCAGACAAAATACAACTAAGGTGTTCTGCTCGCCAAGGCTAAATGCAAGTAAGGCCAACGGGACCCGACCCATTATATGCTAATACTAACTGCCTCGCACAATAATGGCTCTGTCAGCCAACAATTGACCAGGCCATTGTACATGGAACCCAATCCTCCAAGCACTCCTCTTCTCTAGTCCGAATTCCAGACGCACTCCAACAACACATGGGTCAAGTCATCACACTTCTGACAATCATCACAATGTGTCCGGAACTAATCAAAAGCTGAGACTAACACTAAAACTACTCAATCACAACAAACTCTTTGTTGCTATCAGGAATTCGGCAGTTAGTGGTTGCTAACTTAAGCAACTAGTTGCCAAAAACAAAAAGTTGAAGTTGGAATAACAGAAAAAAAAATTACATACAATTGTTTCACATATTAAGGAGACAGTGAACTGCATTAGGTACAGTTAGCCAAACTTGAACTCCATAAGGAGCCCAAAATCTTGGAAAATAGCGTAAAAATTAATAGAAAATCTGATTAGAGAAGATTACAAAAAGGTTTACTTGACAACATGATTTGCAATTATCGACTAAATATCGACTATGAGTAACTTCTAAAAGTAAAATAAGCTGAAGAAAAATAACTTGTAAGAAATATTTGCATCAAATTATATACGGTTGCAGTATATTATGAAGTATAACGGTAAAAAGAAATGTCCATTACCTCAAGCTACCTCTCAACAATAGAAACGATTTTTATGTTCGAAATTATACGTAATACTTACATCTCCTTTGCCTTCCATCGTATCAGTCATATTTTTTTTGGCGGCTTTTTAGTGACTTTCCAGTATTTTTGATATCCTTGGAAAATTCTAGCACCGTCCGTTGTAGCAACAAAAATAGTTTTCGGGTAAGTGACAGTGACGTTGAGTTGAGTTTGACGTTTACGGGTTGCCAGTGTTAATAATATTCAGAAGAGTATTTTCCATGAACTTAATACCTAACCAGGACTGAGTACTGCGACAAAAAAGTGAGGCCGTAAAAAAAATAACTAGTGGATTGCATCTCGTTCTAATTAGGGTGATCAAGTAATGGTGCGAGTGGGACACAATCCACTAGTTTCTCTAGTTTGTATGTAATCTCTCGGACCGCTGTCTCTAGTTGCCATTATTAAACTGTATAGCTTGGTAATATGGGTCACTTTTGATTGACTAATAAAAGTTAGTACTCAGTCCTGGTTAGGTATTAAGTCCATGGTATTTTCCAAACATAATATTGCAATCTACAAGTCATTGTATAAAATCTAAAGTATAATATCTACGACATTCAAACATTGTATGTTTCATGTTTGTATTATATCTTCATGCTTGTATTATATCTTCATGTTTCATGTTTGTATATGTCATTATATCTTGAAATTTTCAACTATTTTACACCATCCAAAGCAAAGTTATAAGAGTTCAAAAAAACGACAAAACGTTTCGAGAAAAGGTAGGTAGTGCCCTTGCGCTCCGCTTGGCTCGTCTTGGCGGGGGCACTATTGTGCCCCCACATCAACACAGTAGTCATATAATGATACTAGCTTTTTCCCGCGACTCCGTCCGCGTGGAATTAGTAATTTGGGCAGCTTATTTTTTTTATCAAATTTGCTTTTTCATCAATTATGGCTCTCCTTAGTTCCTCGATATAAAAAAAATACCCGCCCCCGCAACCCCCCCCCCTCCCAACCCCATCCCCCACCGAACTTCCCCGCACACCCGCGTTCACATTCACCACCGTACTCCCAAGTCAAGCGTGCCTATAGAAGTTTTACTTCAAAAACTCCTGATTTTGAAACATTCTTCCGCTCCGCTCCGCTCCTATTGATGTTAGCGTGATGATATATAGCCTATAGCCTTCCTCGATAAATGAACTATCTAACACTGAAAGAATTTTTCAAATCGGAGCAGTAGTTCAAACAACAAACAAACAAACTCTTCAGCTTATTAATTCTTCTAAAAACTCTTCGATAAATTCTTAAAATAGACGTATCTTTCTTATTTGTGAACCGATTGAAATGAAACAAACACTAAATATTAATCCAAGAAAATACCAACATATCAGTGAAAATCGCAGCCTTCTAGGTTAAGCCGTTTCTGAGATTAGCGCGCACAAACGCACAGACAAACAGACAAACAGACAATAATTCTAAAAAACATTGTATCGTGTTCTAGTGCGCTAATAAATAGCCCTAGTGACAGTTTTTCTCAAATATCTTCAATGTACAGACACCGACTTGTTACAGATTTATTATATGTACTTATAGAAGAAGATATAGAATAGATATAGATAGATATAGAAGATAGAATAGAAGAAGATAACCACCCCGGCCAATACTTACAATCCTCATTATTATGATGGCCTATACAATAACGCTTTTAATTTCCATATTAAAATAAAATATTGTGAATTACTTCACCCGTTACTTAAGTTAAGGTTTATCTTATGCCATTGACAAACCCACGTAGACCAGGCAGGCCAATAAATAAAGTTTAATATGGACGGAGCCAATGAGACCGACCGTCTACGCCAGCACGAGTTGTGGCCACAGAAACAGCTGAAAATCAAAGGATGTTTCAACATGAAACTACCGTGAGACTCACTTATAAATAGTGAAACAATACGGATTACTCACGTCTGAAAACGACATATTTCTGTTGTTGTGCCTTTACATGGATGTTATTAGTGTTGTGTGCTACCCTACATTTGACAGTGACAGTAAAAATGTCGATGAAAACGTTGTGCGCGACGCCGAAAGAGCGTGCCCAGCACGTTGTATAACACGGAATCATATATAGGGTGACACACAACTGCAGCGCCGCAATGGAGGGTGGTGGGTGCGGGGACATTAAAGGAGGATGAAAATTTCATTGATTTTGCCGAAGGATCCACCGTTTTCGAGATATTTGACAAAACACCGGTTCTCGTCCGATCACCGACATTTAAGACTTGATTTCCTCCTACGCTGACATCGGTCGCTGACGTCGGTCGCGCGTACTCTATGGGGCACCGCACAGCGACGCAGACGTCCGCGGCAGATTTATTGCTACGCGCCGCTGATGGCGCGCGTCGGTCTCGCTCGTCAGCGCGCGCGCGTCGGTGCGCTGACGCGCTATTCACCACTATCGCGCGCTCAGTGCGAAGCTGACCCATGTCGGTCGCTGACGTCGGTCGAGCGTACGAATAAACACAATACTCTATGGGCCACCACACAGCGACTCTGATGGCCGCGCATTTGTCATACGCGACCGACGGTACGCTCGGCTGACGTCAGCGACCGACGTCAGCGTAGGAGGAAATCAAGCCAAGGCTGTGTTCAGACCAAACCGATTGTCGGCCGCCGAATGTGAGCAGGCTCACTGTGAGCCCCAGTGTGAACGCTATTTTGTACGGTATTTTATGTCGGCGACTACGCATAGCGTAATGGCGTATTGTCGGTTTGGTGTGAACGAAACAGTGAATATGTATGGAAATACAATAAACTGCGTAACGCGCGCTCACATTCGGCGGCCGACAGTCGGTTTGGTCTGAACACAGCCTAAGCAACGTCAGGCCTTATACTACGAAGTGCAAAATTCGAACTTCGTATCGTGCCATTCCTCTCACGCTAATAGTATTTAATACAAGACCGAGCAAGACGATGCGATACGAACTTCGATTTTCGAATTTCGGAGTAGCCCCCACGGCGCGGTCAGCACTTCGATGGGTGACCGCCTGGTTTCATTTTTGTTTTTTGAATGTTTTGTTATGACGTTGTCACGTTAAACTATCGTCCGTAAACCGACTTTACAGACAACTAGTTTTTTAATTTATTGTTATTTTGTTCGGGGTAACAAATTAAAGTTATTATTACAGTTGTATCTTGTGTTGACGCTGGTTTCGGGGCCCTCAGTGACTCACAGTGCGGTAGAAAGTAGCGGAATATTCCTTTAAGGCCACCGTCTGCAAATGTCGGGCGCTTCTCGAGGATGATGCTTGCGTCATCTCACGTCAATACAACAGAAAGGGAGTCACAGAATAACATGGTAGGTATTGTAGATTTTGTTTGTTGAAAAAAGTTTTAGTTCAGAAGTATATTTTTAACTAGCGTTTTCCCGCGACTTCGTAAGGGCAAAAATAAAATTTATGGTCAATTTCCTATCTCTATCCCGCGGGAAAATCCAAAAATTACCTACCAAATATAGAAAAAATTTCATGAAAATCGGTCAAACCGTGTCGGAGGAGTTCGATAACAAACACCGTGACACGTGATTTTTATGTACAGTCGACTACAAAAAAATCGATACGGCCAAAGTTACAAAAATATGTATACACGACCTTAATGTTAAGTCAATAAAGGTGTGTATACATATCTTTGTAACTTTGGCGGTATCGATCTTTTTGTAGTCGACTGTACTTACCTACATATTATATTATCTCTAATCTAATATATAAAAATCTCGTGTCACGGTGTTTGTTACCGAACTCCTCCCAAACGGCTCGACCGATTTTTATGAAACTTTTTTCTCTGTATTCGGTAGGTCTGAGAATAGGTCGTAGGATATTTTTTATCCCCCCCTCCCCACATTCTTCGCGGACTGAGTCGCGGGCAACAGCTAGTAATATATATATACTAGCTTATGCCCGCGACTTCGTAAGCGAAGACAATAACGTTAGATTGTTTGCATGAAATTTGGCACACAGGTAGTTTATTACGTGGATTATTTTATTCCATAAAAATTGAATGAAAATGAAAAATGTTTTGTATAGAAATTGTTCTAATATATAAGTTAATGTGTCTACTGCAATAATAATTCGTGATAAGACTTTTATTCTCTTTAAAAACCGTTAGGTAATAATTTGTTCGTTTTTAAAGAAAATAAAAGTCTATCACGAATTATTATTGCAGTAGACACATTAACTTATATATTAGAACAAGTCTTATAGACCACATTGAAAATGAAAATGAAAAAACATTATTAATTTTCATTAATTTTTTATGGAATAATCGAGAAAAACTAACAAAAATGCAACGTTGCCAGCTCAGCAGGTATAAACCCTCTTAAGACATAGGGAAAATGCAAAGTTCCCGCGGAATTTGAATAAGTGAATTCTAAAGCCGGTAAGCCGCGGTGGCCTAGTGGTTTGACCTATGGTCTCTTAAGAAGAGGGTCATGGGTTTGAGCCCAGGCTTGGACCTCTTGAGCTATTCCAAAAGTTCGTGTGCTAAATTACGTTTGAAGTTTACCATGAGCTTTACAGTGAAGGAAGACATCGCGAGAAAAGCCGCACACACCTGAGAAGAAATTCAATGGTACACACCCGCACTGTACAAATCGCACTGTGCCCAAGTGGGAACTACGGCCCAAGTGTTCTCGTTCTGGGAGGAAGCCTGATTGAAACAACATCATCATACCATACATCATCATACCGCGGGATAGAAATAACTGTCAAAACATTTTGAAAATCAGAGACAGTGTAGCTTTTTATTAGTGAAATAATTTTAAAAATCAGCTCCCACGTTCAATTCACTTACATACCTATTTCTATCCCGCGGGAATTTTGCATTTTCCTGAAAAAAGTACTTTATGTCAATGAGGGATACTGGAGCTTACTATTGGTGAAAGTACTTACAAAATAAACCCCAAAGTTGAATTCAGTTTTTTCTAACCCACGGGAATTTTGCATTTTTCCGAAGAAAATGTAGCCTATGTCAATTGGGGATATTCATATTAGGTATATCATATGAAATAAATTTTAAAATCAGTGCCGAAGTTGAATTTACTTATTTCTATCCCGTGGGAATTTTGAATTTTCCCGGAAAAAAGTACCCTATGTCAAACAGGGATACTGTAGCTTACTATTGGTGAAAGAATTTTTAAATCAGCCCCAAAGTTGAATTAAAATTTTTCTATCCCGTGGGAGTTTTGTATTTTCCCGAAGAAAATGTAGCTTATGTCAATCGGGGATAGTCATATCATATACTTCATATGAAAGAATTTTTAAAATCAGTGCCAAAGTTGAATATACTTATTTCTATCCCGTGGGAATTTGCATTTTCCCGGAAAAAAGTACCCTGTATCAATCAAGAATACTAATAATACAAAAATAATAGAGTATTTTAAATTTTTCTATCCCGTGGGAATTTTGATTTTTCCCGATTAAAAAGTAGCTTTTGTCAATCGGGAACAGTCATATCACATTATGTGTAAGAATTTTTAAAATCAGCCAAGAAATTGAATTTATTTATTTCTATCCCGTGGGAATTTAGCATTTTCCCGGATAAAAAGTAACCTATATCAATCAAGGATAATGTAGCTTTCTAATTCTGAAAGAAATTTTAAAATCGGCTCAATAGTTTCAGAGATTCCGCTACAAACAAATAAACAAAGAAAGTTGAGATTTTTCCCTATCCCGTGGGAATTTCGTAAAATCCTTCCTTAGTGCACTTCTACAATACTCAAGGTACATGTGTGCCAAATTTCAAGTTTCTAGCCCCAGTAGTTTAGGCTGTGCGTTGTCTGTCAGTCAGTCAGTCAGTCAGTCACGGTACTGTTTTATAGGTACCTATCAGATATCTAATAAGTAAACAGTACATCTTGGGACGTATGAAGTTACTAGCTTTTGCCCGCGACTCTGTCCGCGTGGAATTAGTAATTTGGGCAGCTTATTTTTTTATCCAATTTGCTTTTTCATCAATTATGGCTCTCCTTAGTTCCTCGATATTAAAAAAATTACCCCCCCGCAACCCCCCCGCACCCTCCAACCCGCTCCCTCCCGCACTCCCCCCGCACAGCAACCCCGACCCCCCCCGCACCCTTCCGCACCCCCTGCACGCCCTCCCACACAGCACCCCCCGCACACCCGCGTTCGTCCCAATTCAAGCGAGCCCTATAAAAGTTTTACTTCAAGTTTTTTTTGTCAAATATCTTGAAAACAGTGCATCGTACGGCAAAATCAATGAAATTTTCATCCCCCCTTTAAAACCCTCCACACCCTCTCCCCCGCACCCTCCCCCGCACACCCACCCCCCCTCAACCCCCCTCGACCCTCTCAACCCCACCCCCCCACCCCCACCACCCGGTGTTTTGTCAAATATCTTGAAAACGGTGCATCCTACGGCAAAATCAATGAAATTTTAATCCCCCCTCCGAAGCCCCCTCTCCCCCCCCTCAACCATCCCCCCCCATACCCACCCCCCACCCCCTTGGTGTTTTTGTCAAATATCTTGAAAACGGTGCAAATCAATGAAATTTTAATCCCCCCCCTCCGAAGCCCCCGCACACCCTCCCCCAACCCCCCCCTGGTGTTAACACTGAAAGAATTTTTCAAATCGGAGCAGTAGTTCCTGAGATTAGCGCCTACATAGAAGTTTTACTTCAAAACCCCCGATTTTGAAACATTCTTCCGCTCCGCTCCGCTCCTATTGGTGTTAGCGTGATGATAATATAGCCTATAGCCTTCCTCGATAAAAAATGGGCTATCTAACACTGAAAGAATTTTTCAAATCGGAGCAGTAGTTCCTGAGGTTAGCGCCTATAGAAGTTTTACTTGAAAAACCCCCGATTTTGAAACATTCTTCCGCTCCACTCCGCTCCTATTGGAGTTAGCGTGATAATATATAGCCTATAGCCTTCCTCGATAAATGGGCTATCGAACACTGAAAGAATTTTTCAAATCGGAGCAGTAGTTCCTGAGATTAGCGCGTTCAAACAAACAAACAAACAAACTTTTCAGCTTTATATATTAGTATAGATTGGTTCTATACAATCCTAGGTGTAAATAAATCATTTGGATAACAAACCTTAAAATTATAACCCCTTTAATAGTCATGAGGAAATGACATGTAAGTTTGATATTCCTAACGGGTCGCTTTCTCCGTCTTTCTTGTTTTATTATGCACTTCCGCCCACTGCCATGTAGGTACAAGAACCACTAAATCGCGCATGTCATACATGTCTGGTCTAGATTTGAGCGAAATCTGAATTATGTTTTATGTTTCCTGTATGTGTATAATAACATTAATAACAGCGCGAGTGCTCATCAGCTAAGCTAACGTTGTATTGTCGTCATCTTCATCCCAGCATATATACGTCCCACTGCAGTGCACAGGCCTCCTCTCAGATTGAGAGGGGTTGGGCCGTAGTTCCCGCGCGGGCCCAGTGCGGATTGGGTACTTCACACACACCATTGAATTTCTTCGCAGGTGTATGCAGGTTTGCTCGCGATGTTTTCATTCACCGTAAAGTTCGTGGTAAATTTCAAATGAAAATCGCACTTAATTGCAAAAACTCAGAGGTGCGAGCCGGGATTTGAACCCATGACTCTTTGCTTGATAAGCCATTGGTCAAACCGCTTGGCAACCACGGCTTTTATATTTATAATATAATATAACTATAATAATTATTGTATCTATAACTATAATATTTTTTTCTCAAACATGCTATGAAATATTGACGTTATGTTCCTTATAATACGCCACGAACTGTCACGTTGCAGGTGCGCCTAGACGAGAGGTCAATAATGGAATTTCATACAACATTGCTGGCCTTGGCCAGCAAAGTGATCGTCTATTGTTTTATGTGACACAGCACCATGACGTTTAATAGGTCGACGTGGTCGACGTGGATGGATGGACGGATGGATGGATGTTGATGGATGGATGGATGGATGGATGTTGATGGATGTTGATGGATGTTGATGGATGTTGATGGATGTTGATGGATGTTGATGGATGTTGATAGATGTTGATGGATGTTGATGGATGTTGATGGATGTTGATGGATATTGATGGATGTTGATGGATGTTGATGGATGTTGGTTGATGGATGTTGATGGATGTTGATGGATGTTGATGGATGTTGATGGATATTGATGGATGTTGATGGATGTTGATGGATGTTGATGGATGTTGGTTGATGTTGGTTGATGGATGTTGATGGATGTTGATGGATGTTGATGGATGTTGGTTGATGTTGGTTGATGGATGTTGATGGATGTTGATGGATGTTGCTGATGTTGTTGGTGATGGTGATGGTGATGGTGATGATGATGGCGGTGATGATGGTGGTGATGATGATGATGCATGTTTGAGTAAAACTTTATACAAGCCTTGGCTACGAACAGGGATTGCCGGCCTCGTATCTATAACTACTCGGCCGGCAATCCCCTATTTCGCGGCCGCTGCAGTAATGTACTATTTCACACCACCTGCACGACAATACCTTATTATATACCTATCATGCAAACCTTTCTCAAAGTAAAACCTTATAGCCCTTGGCTTTCCCCGGGGCGTAATGTTGTACTGAATTTCATTATAACCCGCCGGGCAGTAATGTGATTCTCACTTCTCATAGTTCTTATTGCTATGAGTTTTCGAAAAAAGTGACAATCTGTTTAGGCGGGAAGCCATTATTTTACTCAATTTAAGTGTTTAGAGACAAAAAATAATTATTTTTGGATTTGTTTTCCTCGCAATGTGATGAAAATCATTGTGTGTATCACGAGCGGTAAGGAGATTACAAACTAGAGCCATTAATAGACTCTCGTTTCTAATCCCCTACTTACGGCCCTTGATGCACAATGTACTATAAAAACCCCCAACGCAATTAGGTTACACATATCGCTCATGTAGAACAACACTGACACAATTACAAAAATATATATTTCTCAAACATGCTATGAATAGTAAGTAGATTGTTCAACAAGGGAGGAAAATAACCAATATCACACGAGGTTACTTGGCACCCGAGCACAGCGAGGGTGCCAATACTCCGAGGGTGATATTGGTGTTTTTCCCGAGTTAAACACTCTGCTTTTCATTTCGACTACAAGGAAAGTAAGTAAATATAAGTATAAATAAATAAAAATGTCTAAACTGGTCAATATGATCGTTGTAAAATATTTCAATGGAGTTTATTGTTAAGGAATAATTAATTTAACAAAATTTAGAATGTTCAATATAATAATCAATGAAAACAGTAGATAAAGTAGGTATTTTAGTAAATTTATTTATAAAATATGTAAGTAAACAATTGAACCAAGGAGTTAAGCTGTATAGAGATAGGCTATGTGGATAGATTGTCTGTCGTTTACCGTGTTTTTAGGGTTCCGTAGTCAACTAGGAACCCTTATAGTTTCGCCATGTCTGTCCGTCTGTCTGTCTGCGGCTATGCTCAGAGACTGTTAGTACTAGAAGGCTGTTATTTGGCATGAATATATATATCAGTCACGCCGACAAAATGCTTAAATAAAAAAAACTAAAAAAAAATTTTTATGCTACCTCCCATAGACGTAAAGTGGGGGTGATTTTTTTTTCTCGACTAACCCTATAGTGTGGGGTGTCGTTGGATAGGTATTTGAACATAAATAGGGGTTTTCTAAAACCATTTTTTGAAAAGTGAATATTGTCGGAGATATTCACTCCGAAAGTTCAAAATAATGTGTCCCCCCCCTCTAACTTTTGAACCGCACGTCTAAAAAATATGAAAAAAATCACGTAAGTTAAACTTAATAAAAACTTTCTAGGAAAATTATTTTCAACTTAATCAGTTGAGCAGTTTTTAAGTTTTTGTAAAAAATAATTCTTAACTAAGATTGTAATTTAACCGCCATTGCAAGCATTTTTTTTCTTTAAGTACCTATAAGATCACGCTAGCAGTATCTTCTTTCAAATAAAAAAAATATATATTACATCTGAAAAACAATCAACATACATTACTAGTTCTAGTAGACTGCAGTTAGATTAGTTACCCAATTCGCCGATAGATGGCGCTGTACCGCCGACGTTGGGACCAAAACAACCACATTAATAAAGTATGCAAAGATTTTTTCATACTTGCTACGGAACCCTATCTTGCGCGTGTCCGACACGATCTTGGCCAGTTTTTTCTTAACATTTTCTAACTTTTCTCGTTTAAGTCACTAAATAAGAAATTAATAATTTAATTGAATAATATTTCACTGGCATTATAAAATTTGTAATATGACTAATTAAGAAAAAAAAACTCAATAATTAATTATTCCATGTATATGCCGTAATGCTTGGCTGAATGCGTATGTGTTCCATTGACAGCCAATGCCTTTATTTTTTTTAATTCATTTCTACCCTTGGGAAGAAAATAATAGTTATCCTCCCGTATGTCAGAATTGATTTGCCTCACTTTCCGAGTATGAGAGATGAAAATGAAATATTGACGTTATGTTCCTTATCCTCCACGAACTGTCACGTTGCAGGTGCGGCTAGACGAGAGGTCAATAATGGAATTTCATACAACATTGCTGGCCTTGGCCAGCAAAGTGATCGTCTATTGTTTCATGTGACACAGCACCATGACGTTTGCACACACACACACAGAGATACACACACACACACACACACACACACACACACACACACACACACACACACACACACACACACACACACACACAAATAGCGGTCAAATTTATAGCATCCCTTTTTTTTGTCGGAGGTTAAAAATAAATAAGGTAAACGTACCAATACTCGACACCTCAACGCCCAGTAGATGACGCCCATCTGCCACCTCTCTTACTATGGGGTCTATAATGACTCCCATAAAATTTTAAGTCATAATGTATCATTAGTCATAATCAACGTTAGTCATACAATGATTTATTTCTGAAACAATTTATTTTTCGGAATTGTTATAAAACAAACCTAACCTAACCTACTGCATTCTATAAGATGGCATTTAAAAAAGTCCTGAAAAGAATACCGTCTCAGAAATAAATCACTGTATGACTAACGTTGAGTGCAAAGCGTCAATATTCTCAGTGACTCCAAGTCCTCGCTGGAGGCACTCAAAACGCCACACACGACGCACCCACTGGTCCAAGCGATAAAGACCCAAACTACACAAGCGAGGGAAACAGGAGTGGACATAAAATTCTTTTGGCTGCGAGCTCATATTGGAACGCCAGGAAACGAGAGGGCAGATGAACTGGCAAAGCAAGCAGCAATTAGAAAAAAGACCGCTCCGAATTACGACAGGGTGCCGATATCTTACGTCAAAAGGTCGATAACATTAGAAACGATCGAAAAATGGCAGATCCGTTACGGAGCCTCCGAGACCGGTGCAACAACCAAGAAGTTCTTCCCACAAGTGAGAGATGTAAACAGCATCATAAAGAAACTCAAACTCACAAACCTCTTGGTTCAAGCCTTTACCGGGCACGGAGGATTCGCAGCCTATCTACATCGTTTCAAAATCAAAGATACACCCTCGTGTATATGTGACCCGGCTAAAGACGAGGACGTCTGGCACATTGTCTGTGAATGCCCCCGCTTTGACAAAGGTTCGAGCTAGAGCAAAAAACCGGAGTCAAGGTAACTCAAGATAGCTCGACCTGGAGTGATTTGCTTGGATCGGCCAAGAATAGAGACCACACTAAAGAGTTCCTGGAAAGAGTGGTTCGCGTGGCATGTCTTAGAAATAAATAGCATACACACACATACACACACATTCAATCCAAATTTCCCCAAATTCTCCCGCCCCCCGATAAAACCATTCTCTTTTGCTTTCCTTGGACTTGGACACTGTTTTCAGTATATAAAAATTGTCAAACCTTTTTAATTATTAAATTGTATATTGGTTTCTGTATAATATTATTAGTATATAATTAGATCTAAGAATTCCTGACATATGCATCTCCCGCCCATACGACAGGTGAGCTCCGGACGGGGGACGCACCCGGTAGTCCCAGCGGGGACCTCGTGGGAGCAACGGCGGAAGCCTAAACAGAGAATCGAGACTAAAAGTTTCTTCTCTGGCCCTTCAGCATTGGCTGGGGTAAGGGTCTGCCGAGCTCCGCATGATCCCTTTAAGACACTGGGGCGTCCAGCCGTCCGGGGGGCACTCCTCGTCCCTCCGTATTATTATAGCAGAAAAACTATCGATGGAAGCGGAAACGAAAAGAGGGTAGCGCTAGGAGACAAGCGCAAAAAAGCACACAGCATGCCAAAAAACCACCAGGCATAAAGGGTAGCCCCACCCAAAAGATGGCATCCAAAGCCACACAATGGGTCCAAAAGATCTCCGACCCACCCTTCCATCGCAGGGCAAAAGAAAGGAAGCCCGTAGTTATAGATAAATGCATATGACAGGAAATCCCACCAACCCAACCAATAAGACTAAGTAATTGTACAGAAACGGGCGAGGGTCGGTCAAGGAAGTAACCAACGGGTAAAAACATAAAAGACCGACCTAAGCACCCCCAGTGCCCAGCGGGAGAATGCATGCTCCTCTCCCGGCCTTCCAGCAAATGGCTGAGGCAGGTCACTGTGGGCAGATTAAGTCCCCTCCCTACCCCTCCCCTCCTCAAAATTTAAAGCACACGTTTTTTTTTGATAACCAATAGAGAAGGGGACTTGTGACCGGGTTTTTTAGTCCGTGCAAGTCGGACACTGTCTGGGCCCTCCATTCCCAGTTCGTCCGAAGGGATTTTTCCCGAGCACAAGTCACCCTTCCAATCCTTAAAGTAAAAAACAGCAAAGACTTCGCGTCTTTGGCCCCTCTGGCGACTCATTAAAAAAAAAAAAAAACGTTGATTATGACTAATGATACATTATGACTTAAAATTTTATTGAAGAAAAGGGGCACCGTCTACGATGATATAACATTGAAAGTGCCATGTATTGCGTCAGTGTCGAGCACTGGGACGTTTGTTTACCTTACAATAAAATTAGAGTTTGATATTGAAACAAAGTTCCAGAACTTCTTGCGTTTGATTCAACCAAGATTATGTGAAATCAAGTTGGTGAACATAACTGTTACATCAGCATGAATATTCCATTAGAATTAAAACCGTTGCATTACCCGCGTTTTGTTTATTCATCGAATCATATTTGTATGCTATTAGTTATTTATAATTAAGGGTCTAATCTCACCTCTTCCTGTTAAGTTCCTGATATTTTATGTGACAGATATCTGTGAGGCTGACTTTGTTTATTTTTACAAGTTGCAAGCCTTTATTTCTAGTTTCCGATTGTGATGAAATTTTGCATGCATGTGTAAATGGGTCGACTATGCAATATTATTATGACATGGAGCTGATCTGATGATGGAGCTGGAAGGTGGCCATAGGAACTCTGTGATAAAACATATATTTTTATAATGATTTATTTTCACAAGTTCTTACAATGTCTTCAAATCTTATAAGTCGAATTTCACCCAGTTCTAGTGATCGAATCAACTCGAAATTAATTTAGAATTGGTTATTTGTGATACGAGGTTGATAGGTAAGGTTATACAAGTGAGTTAACGACCGCTTTAGCCTAGTTGGTAGTGACCCTGCCTACGAAGCAAGAGGTCCTGGGTTCGAACCCCGGTAAGGGCATTTATTTGTGTGATGAGCACGAATATTTGTTCCTGAGTTAAGGATGTTTTCTATGTATTTAAGTATTTATTTATCTATATAAGTATGTTTATCGTCGTCTAGTACCCATAGTACAAGCTTTGCTTAGTTTGGGACTAGGTCGATTTGTGTAAGATTGTCCCCTAATATTTATTATTATTATGTTGGTACGGATTTCCGATCACGGGCCCATGGGGACCCGGTCATTTGAAAGGCATTCATGGGGCAATTAAAACAAATAAATAGTTAGTTGATTGAGTTGGCGAACAAGTGACGTCATACATAAGTTGCTATTGCCATTCAAACTCTATGGGAAGATTGTGTTTTGACAGCTCACAAAAAGTACGTCAGTTGATTGGTGGTGTCAACATCCCTATTGACCATGATAATATCATGTAAGTCCCCATGAATTTTTGCATACAATAAAATATTTCACCACAAATCATGTGACAATAACGTGGATACGGCCTCGCTGTGTTTTATGGCATTATTGTTTGGAGTGACGAAATAATCACGACCATACAATTGTATAAATCGTGGGATCATATACCGTGTTAACTTTCATTTCTATCAGGCATGGTCTAAGATTATTTATACACTAGATTATACTAGGGGCGTTCAATAAAAAGTGAGAATGAGTATGTTATAAACAACTTTTACTAAATGTCATTTTATTTTTCGACATAGTCACCTTTTAGCATAATACACTTAGTATATCTTTTTTCTAAACTTAAAGTTCCATTTTTAAAAAAGGTCTCATCTTGAGTACTTAAAAAATCTTGTACTGCAGCGACTACCGCGTCGTCATCTTCAAATTTCTGGCCTCTCAGGTATTGTTTCAATCTCGGAAATAGGTAGAAATCACTGGGAGCGAGATCTGGTGAATACGGAGGATGCTTAAGGATATCGAACCCAGCATCACGAATTGCAGCCATTGCAACGGCGGACTTGTGTGCCGGGGCATTGTCCTGGTGGAACAGCACAACTTTCGAGAGTTTACCTCGCCGTTTTTCGCGGATCTCATTGCGCAATGTTGCTATTTGTTTGGCGTATAAAGTGCCCGTAATAGTGGCTCCATGCTCGAGATACTCAATCATTAATACCCCTTTACCATCCCAAAAAACAGAGCCCATGACCTTACCGGCAGATGAGCTCACCTTGAATTTCTTCGGAGTTGGAGATGATGGCCTTTTCCATGTCATAGACTGCAGTTTCGTTTCAGGGTCGTAATGATGGAGCCATGTTTCGTCCATTGTTATAAATCGCGCCAAAAAAAGTTCCCGGTCTTGCTGCATCAGGTTCAAAGCTTCTTGACAAATCTCTAGTCTTATTTGTTTTTGCGTGTCAGTAAGCATTCTTGGTATCCAACGCGCAGATACCTTTTTCATACCCAAGCGTTCATGTAAAATATTATGCACGCTCCCCGTTGAAATCTTTACATTTTCAGCAATAAAACGAACTGTGACACGATGATCCGCCAAAACTGAGTTTTCGACTTTTTTCACAATTTCTTCAGTTACTGCTGTAGTATGGCGTCCGGAGCGGGGGTCGTCCATTGTCGATGTTCTTCCACGTCTAAATTCGTCGCACCAACGTGCGACTGTCGAATACGGAGGAGCATTAGACCCTAAAGTGTCCCGCAAATCCAAATTGACTTGGTCCGTAGAAAAATTTTTCAAATACAAGTATTTGATAACGGCGCGCAGTTCAATTTTTTCCATTTTCGCTAACGTACTCAATAGCATTGCAAAGAAATTACCGTATATTTTTTAAAAAACAAAAGACAGTTAGTTTTTTTTTCATAGCAATCAGCTAGATAGATTAGCTTTACCGTCCACTATTTAATTTCGTAATATTAAAAGAGTTTGCATCTCATTCTCACTTTATATTGAACGCCCCTCGTAATGTAAACACCAACCTTATGATTAGTGATAAAGAGGTGTCCAGATGTTTTTGACTACTGGGTAACGTGCGTGTGTTTGTGACCTTGACTGTATACACAAAAACACTTCTTAACTCAATAATCTTTTTAAGTTAAGATTAAGTAGTTAAGATAATGCAAACAATATTGTATTTTTTTTAATGAAATAAACAGTCTAAAATTTTTTTTTTTAAGTATCGATTTAAGGGAAAACAGGGACACGCCCAAGGTAGGGTTCCGTAGCCATTACGAAGAAATCAAGTAATGTTTTTCTAAGGATTTCGTACGTGTACGGAATCATCCAAGTTTAGGTATGTTTTATGCCTTAGGCTACTATTTACTCTTAAAGTACGAATAAATTCCAAGCAATCTTAGCCGCTATAATTTTCCTAGTAAATTTGATATATTTACTACCATTCTGAATTTTTTCAAATTTTTCCACCCAACAGTTTAGATTTAAGAGGGGGGGGGGGCGGTCGATTTTAATGAAAATTTTCAATTTAAAGTTGAATATTTCGCAAACGGATCACTGAATAGAAAAATCATGTTAGCAACCCCGCAATGGTTTTAAAAGACCTATCCAACGATACCCCACACTATAGGGTTAGTCGAGAAAAAGAAAATCACCCCCTGTACGTCCATGGGAGGTACCTACCCTAAAAAAAAATATTTTTAATTTTTTATCTTACCACTTTTTTGGCTTGACTGATATGTATATTCATGCCAAATTACAGCTTTCTAGTACTAACGATCTCTGAGTTTAGCCGCGGACGGACAGACAGACAGACAGACAGACAGACATGGCGAAACTATAAGGGTTCCTAGTTGACTACGGAACCCTAAAAAGGGTCTTGACAGACGGACGAACAGACAACAAAGTGATCCTATAAGGGTTCCGTTTTTAGGGTTCCGTACCTTAAATGGAAAAAACGGAACCCTTAATAGGATCACTTTGCTACATCCGTCCGTTCGTCTGTCTGTCAAGACCCTTTTTCTCAGGAACGCGTGGAGGTATCAAGCTGAAATTTTTGTCATATACTCAGGTCTACTGTCCCTTGGAACTGTGAAAAAAATTATACTTCTAAGCCAACGCAATCAAAAGATACAGCCAAAATAAAGGACAAATTGCGAAAAGCATTTTTTTTGTCCGTCTGTCTATATCAGTACCCAATCTGCAATGATCCCACACTGCGCACATTTCGCTTAGGAGCAGGGGTCTGCTAAGACTGGATGTTCATAGATACATATATACGGAACCACAGAAATAATAATAAAGAGGATAGAAATGCCTTAGTTCCTATTTTCTTCCGGAACTCGTGTCGCTGCTTCATCCCCTCTACTTACTGTGTTAATGCACACATGCAAAAGACCGGAACCGTACTACGCAATCACGCACACAATTACTAATATTTTTGCTTACAAACAATTATGAACCTTACACCTTAGAGATAGCGTTGAATAACACTCAACGTAAGTCATACCCACATTTACACAACGGCGCCATTTATTGGCCGCGTCGGCATTATGTACCGTTAGGTAATAATTTGTTCGTTTTTAAAGAAAATAAAAGTCTATCACGAATTATTATTGCAGTAGACACATTAACTTATATATTAGAACAATTTATATATGAAACATTTTTGATTTTCATTCAATTTTTATGGAATAATCGAGAAAAACTAACAAAAATGCAACGTTGCCAGCTCAGCAGGTATAAACCCTCTTAAGTAGCTGCGTGGAACGGGTTAAAACATTTAATTTCTTTTGGAGGCTGAAGTCAAAAAAATGCATTCAAGTTTAATCACTTGCGCTTATGTTTTTACAAACTTCAAGATCAGTATCTCCCGAGATAAATGACGGAAATAATGAACATTATGTATATTTACAACTTATTTTAAGCAAACTTGTAAAATTATCTATCTTATTATGTTTTTTTGTAAACAAGCGGTAGAAGGAAGCAGTGACATACTAGTCATTGTTGTGTGCCGAAACGCTACGTTTTGAAAGATTTTTGTTAAGAAAGTTATGTTTTGAACCAACTTCAAAAAAGAAAGAGGTTTTATGTTCGCCTGTATGTTTATTTTTTTTCCTATGTATGTTCATCGATATCTCCGCCAACTGCGAACCGATTTTCAATAGTTATTTGTGCAACAAGAGAGCAAAGTTGTTTTTTACTGCGAGTGCTGATTTTGAATCACGAGTTAGCGAAGGATTCTATAATTGAATCACGAGCGTTTAGCGAGTGATTCTAAGTTAGAATCCTGAGTGCGCGAGTGATTCAAATACACGAGATGCAAAAAAAACTTTGGTCTCGTGTGACACATACAACTTTTCACCTCAGCAGCGAGAACATAATAAATTATTAAAGGTATATGAACGTCGTCTTTTTGTCTTTGTTGTGGTTTTCAACATTGAGTAAATACTTCATATTATATATATAACAATAGGTACAGTCTCCGAAAAAGTGTTTGCATTGTTTAAAAATATCATAAGCTTTTAAATATTTTTCGCGAGACTTTTCAAGTAAGAAAATTACTCTGCATTATGTATTACTCCATTAATTCGTCTGGTGTTCAATTGTTGACTTCGTCACTGGACTCACTCAATTCACTCATATCATATTCAAAAATGTATTAAATAAGTACTTATTACTATTCTAATAATTTCCAAATTGCCTCTGTCTGATCGTGTACCAAGCTCATAGATATCGAACTCTGTAGCTAGAGAAACAGAAGAAAAGAATTAAAATTTGAATCCCGCTATTTTTTTAAGATGCGTTCCGATACTACACCCGCTGCGTTCTGATGCTGCATCCGCTGTATTTACCACGATGTTCAAGATTGTTAAAATTGTTGTTTAAACTTTGTTTTCAACAACATTTTTACTATTAATTTGATTATATAAAAATATAATCCAATTATTAAAAAAGTACCTACAATAATTTAATTTAAAACCTTAACAGACGAATTACAATTTTAAGATTAAGAACTTATTATGAGTATCCGAACGTTCAATCGTTCGTTTATTTTGAGGTCTACTAGGATAGAATTTGAAATCGAAATTCGAATCGATTTGATCTTATCTCTCGCTCTTTTCGTATCGAAATGAAAGCGACAGATCAAACTGAAGTTCAAATCTTTCGAATTCAGTAAGCAGACCCATCATTGTGTTTGACTTTTAAAAAAATAATTAAAAAGCTACTTTGTCTCACGCAGTGAGCAAAATCGGATTTTGCTCACTGTTTTTAGTAGCAAAACCTGCCTGTTTGAGGTGCTGAGGTGAAAAATTCTTTTTTTCATTGAAAGAGTGTAGGTACTTCTGGTGTGGTCTCATTGGCACAAAGTCAAGATCTGATGATGGAATCCTAGGGAAATCGGGGGAAACCGTCAAATTGTATAGGCACACACCTATGACGATTTTGGCATTTTTATTACGATTGTGTGTGTTCTGTGAAATAAAATCATCTTCGGGTGATCACATTAAACTGGCCTAATCCTTTTTTCACTTCAAAACTGAGCGACGGATTGCCGTGATTTTTTATATGGACATAGTTGAACGGCTGGAGAGTGACATAGGCTACTTTTTACCACAGGAAAATATCTCATTCCTATGGGAAAACCCGTTTTAATCTACGCTTGAAAAACATAACCCTCGATTGGCGGTCGGGTAAAAAGCAAGGTTATTGAATCGGAAGACAAGCTAGTGAAAGGCTCTATTTCCCTGTGATACGTCAGTTATCTCGTCAAACTTGAGTTTGATACAACAGCCAATGTGTACGCATAATTGTTCACTGCCGGTTCTCAGTACCTATTGAATAAATAATAATACTTACACCTTAAACATGAAACTACCGTGACTCACTCATAGTGAAAATGAACGGATCACTCACGTCTTAAAACGAGTTTAATTCGACTTGTTTCGGACTAATCCGTAGCCCTTCTTCCCGGAGTCACACGTCACGGTGGCTGCCAAACGCACACCTACACTAACTCGTTTAAACTCGTTTTAAAACGTGAGCAATCCGTTTATTTTCTCTGTAATAATATACGGTTAACTGCTGATCTAACATTTAAAAGTAATGCCATCTTTTTACAGGTACTAGAGGCTCGTCAGCTGTACGTACAGATCGATTCACAAGAGCTGGCACGAATGGATCGAATGAGTGAATGAAAGTATCTATGTGTTACCCATTTGAATACACTTCACACAAATATGAAAATGACATGCATCAGTAATTTTCCTACAAAATTGTCAAAATGACATTACTTTCGTTCAATCCATTCGTGCCAGCTCTTGTGAATCGACCTGTACCTACTCTTGCGAGTTTTTCGATTGATATTTATTATGCTTGCAACACCCAGAGCACGCCATTTTGAAAAATTTACAAAACTTAATCTCCAAAAAATCCATATTCAGGTTAAAACTCATTGATAACCTGGTACCGGCCAAGAACTCAAATTATACCAGTACCTCTACCATGAGTTTACACTAGTTTACGTGACCGTACTCGCTAGCGACGGCGTAAATTATTTGTATGGAGAATTGTACAGCGCCTCTAGCGGTCTCTTACGGAAGTACGATTCTCCATACAAATCATTTACGCCGTCGCTAGCGAGTACGGTCACTGTAAACTGGTGTAACTCATGGTAGTGGTACAGTTATATATGGAATAGTTAGGAAAAAAAATCCATGTCATCTGGTTAAACAATAATATTTTAGTACTAGGGTAATTTTTTAGGGTTCCGTACCCAAAGGGTAAAAACGGAAACCCTATTACTGAGGTTCCGCTGTCCGTCCGTCCGTCTGTTTGTCCGTCTGTCCGTCTGTCACCAGGCTGTATCTCGGGAACCGTGATAGCTAGAGAGTTGAAATTTTCACAGATGATGTATTTTTCGGTTGCCGCTATAACAACAAATACTAAAAAACCGGCCAAGAGCGTGTCGGACATGCACAAGGTAGGGTTCCGTAGTCATTACAAAAAAATCAAGTAATATTTTTCTAAGGATTTCGTATGTGTACGGAATCATCCAAGTTTAGGTATGTTTTATACCTTAGGTTAGGTTACTATTTACTCTTAAAGTACAAATAATTTCCAAGCAATCTTAGCCGCTATAATTTTCCTAGTAAATTTGATGTATTTACTACCATTCTGAATTTTTTCAAATTTTTCACCCAACAGTTTAGATTTTGGAGGGGGGGGGGGGGAACGCTCGATTTTAATGAAAATTTTCACTTTAAAGTTGAATATTTCGCAAACAGGTCACTGAATAGAAAAATCATGTTAGCAACCCCGCAATGGTTTTAAAAGACCTATCCAACGATACCCCACACTATAGGATTAGTCGAGAAAAAAAAAATCACCCCCCCTTTACGTCTATGGGAGGTACCCTAAAAAAAATATTTTTTTATTTTTTATTTTACCACTTTGTTGGCGTGGCTGATATGTATATTCATGCCAAATAACAGCTTTCTAGTACTAACGATCTCTGAGCTTAGCCGCGGACAGACAGACAGACAGACAGACAGACGGACAGACATGGCGAAACTATAAGGGTTCCTAGTTGACTACGGAACCCTAAAAATGGAATTAAATAAATATTTAAGGGGGCTCCCATACAACAGACATGATTTTTTGCTCGTTTTTGCTCGATATTGATAACGGCAACAGGTAGACACTTGAAATATTCACAGAATATTTAATTATATATTGACTTTCAAAATAAATCATTAAATTAAAACAAAAAATATTTAAGGGGGCTCCCATACAACAAACGTGATTTTTATAGATAATTGTACGGAACCCTTCGTGCGCGAGTCCGACTCGCACTTGGCCTGTTTTTTTATATCGAGGAACTAAGGAGAGCCATAATTGATGAAAAAGCAAATTGGATAGAAAAATAAGCTGCCCAAATTACTAATTCCACGCGGACGGAGTCGCGGGCAAAAGCTAAGTACTTTTTTCTATAAAAGCGTGTTAAACCTTCATTATTTCTCTTGACGTCAAAATGTTGCTTTTTTCGTCGGTTAAAAATTAAATATAATAAAAAAAAATTAGGTTTTTATAGTCTAGACAAGTGTTTTTTAGCCAATCCACTGGAGATTTATTTTTTTATATTTTAAATTTGATATTAAATTATTTTCATGCATTAAACAGATGGGTGATGGTCGCTTGTAGTACAGATACTCTACTACTGTGTGTGTTTTTATGACATCGGCGGGAATTATAGTGTCAAAAAAAAATTCCACGAAACTCTGCGTAAACATTCTAACGTAAACGCGTAAACGCCCGTAAAATCTCGCTGTGTGTTTTCCCAACAATACGTGGCCCATTGCAGGCGACCCTATGAGTAAGGTCAGCATATTTACATTGTGCTCGCTGTTTTGCTGGCCGTATTGTTATTTTAATTACTACTAATTATGTGACTGTTTCCTTGATATCATTTTTAGCCGAAAATTCAAGGATGATAATGTTTAATGTGTAATTTTGTTTTTGTAGCAATGATTATTACAATGATTTCAAGATACAAGGTGGTTTGTGATGCGCTTTATGATACTTTGATTTGGTTTTAAGAACCCGTCAAACCATTTTAACCTGAAATAGTGATAAAAACCACACATCTATCCATACAAACTTTCGCGGTTATTATTATTAGTAAGAGTATTTGGGCGTTTTAGTATTTTAAAAACCGGCCAAGAGCGTGTCGGACACGCCCAAGATAGGGTTCCGTAGCAGGTACGAAAAAATCTTTGCATACTTTATTTAATGTGGTTGTTTTGGTCCCAACGTCGGCGGTACAGCGCCATCTATCGGCGAATTGGGTAACTAATCTAACTAGTATGTACTATATGTATGTTGATTGTTTTTCAGATGTAATATATTTTTATTATTTGAAAGAAGATACTGTTAGCGTGATCTTATAGGTACTTAAAGAAAAAAAATGCTTGCAATGGCGGTTAAATTACAATCTTAGTTTAGAAATATTTTTTTACAAAAACTTAAAAACTGCTCAACTGATCAAGTTGAAAATAATTTTCCTAAAAAGTTTTTATTAAGTTTAACTTACGTGATTTTTTTCATATTTTTTAGACGTGCGGTTCAAAAGTTAGAGGGGGGGGGGGGACACATTATTTTGAACTTTCGGAGTGAATATCGCCGAAAATATTATTTTTATTAAAAAATAGTTTTAGAAAAGCCCTATTTATTTTCAAATACCTATCCAATGATACCCCACACTATAGGGTTAGTCGAGATAAAAAAAATCGCCCCACTATACGTCTATGGGAGGTACCCTAAAAAAATTTTTTTTAGTTCTTTTTATTTGACCACTTTGTCGGCGTGACTGATATATATATATTCATGCCAAATTACAGCTTGCTAGTACTAACAGTCTCTGAGCTTAGCCGCGGACAGACAGACAGACGGACAGACATGGCGAAACTATCAGGGTTCCTAGTTGACTACGGAACCCTAAAAAGTAGTTTTCCGACCTAATCACGCATGTTTGGTTGCATTTGCTATTCCTTATAAAATTCTTCATCGATCTTCTTAGGGTTCCGTAGTCAACTAGGAACCCTTGTAGTTTCGCTATGTCTATCCGTCTGTCTGTCTGTCTGTCTGTCTGTCTGTCTGTCTGTCTGTCTGTCCGTCCGCGGCTAAGCTCAGAGACTGTTAGTACTAGAAAGCTGTAATTTGGCATGAATATATATATATCAGTCACGCCGACAAAGTGATTAAATAAAAAAAACTAAAATAATTTTTTTAGGGTACCTCCCATAGACGTAAAGTGGGGATGATTTTTTTTCTCGACTTACCCTATAGTGTGGGGTATCGTTGGATAGGTCTTTTAAAACCATTGGGGGGTTGCTCACATGATTTTTCTATTCAGTGATCTGTTTGCGAAATATTCAACTTTAAAGTGAAAATTTTCATTAAAATCGACGGTCCCCCCTTCTAAAATCTAAACTGTTGGGTGGAAAAATTTGAAAAAAATCAGAATGGTAGTAAATACACCGTGAAATTTTAGTGGTTGTTTTTCACAATTGGATTTTTGACTCTAGTCAAAATAGTAATTATAAATCGATTGTACAATCGAAACTAAATCACCTCGTTTCGGGAAAACAACCACTAAAATTTCACGGTGTATATTATATTTACAAGGAAAATTATAGCGGCTAAAATTGCTTGGGAATTATTTGTAGTTTAAGAGTAAATATTAGCCTAAGGTATTAAACATACCTAAACTTGGAAGATTCCGTACACATACGAAATCCTTTGAAAAATATTACTTGATTTTTTCGTAATGGCTACGGAACCCTATCTTGGGCGTGTCCGACACGCTCTTGGCCGGTTTTTATTAGGGTTCCGTAGTCAACTAGGAACCCTTATTTTGTCTACATGTCAACCATTTATATACCTTATATGGACAATGTTAACTTTATAGCAATTTTAAAACTATCAAAGTTGCCCCAATAGGGTTGTTTCCTAGGTAAAAAAATAATAATTCTTATTAGTCCGTATTTTACATTATCAAAAAATATTAGACACGTAATTTTTCTTTTGACAATTAAACAAAAAATGACGAAGATATGGCGCGTTGAAGTTCCGCGTGACGAGGCGTGACGTCACTTGTTCCTAAAACGCTCATACAAAGTGTAGGAACAAGTGACGTCACGCGAAACTTCAACGCGCCATATCTTCGTAATGTTTTGTTTAATTGAAAATTTAAAAATTTAAAATTTAAATTCTAAATTTAACGTATGGTATTTGGACGACGGAACCCTAGGAGGTGATGTGGATACTGTGTTTTCAGACCTTTTTTCAATCAAAAATAAGTTTCAGTCCATTGGTTTGGAACTTAATTTTGGCAAATGCGAACTCTTTATAAATAATTCCAACTTAAATATAAATGACGTAAAGCAAAAATTCAATATTCTTGCTCCAAATATTAAAATTGTAAGCAGTAATTCCCTTTGCCTCTTAGGGTCCCCAATATTTGAAGCGTCTATTCCTGAATACATTAATAATTCTATTACTAAATTTCAAAATTCCGCTGACCGTCTTCTTGAAATTAGTTCGCATTATGCACTTTGCATATTAAAATCCTGTCTTTTCGTCCCAAAATTTACATATGTGCTCCGCTGCTGTCCCTTTTGGAACCACCCAAATCTTTTAACTCAATTTGACGACTTAATTAAAATTAGCTTAGAATCGATCCTAAATATGCAGCTGAACGAGCAATCTTGGACCCAAGCATCCCTGCCCATCCGTTATGGTGGGTTAGGGACTCGCAAAATTTCGAGTGTCGCTTTGCCAGCCTTCCTATCTTCTGCCTATAGTTCAGCAAATCTCATAAGTAAAATTTTAAGGGCCAACCCTTCAAACTTTGAGATTGCTGGCTTGGAAGAAGCTAGAAAGGCTTTCTTAATTGCATGCCCAGGTCAAAATTTTCCAGTTTCTACAAATTCACAGAGGAGCTGGGACGACATACACTGCAAAATTACCTATGACCATCTCTTGAGCTGTAGTACAGGTTCGGCACGAGCTAGGCTATTGGCTGTGGGAACGCATGAGGCCGGCTACTGGCTTCACGCGTTTCCATCGTCTAATACTGGAACCTTTCTTGAGCCTGACACGCTCAGAATTGCAACCTGTCTACGGCTCGGGGTTCCGGTTTGCGCTCCTCACGTGTGTCCCTGTGGCAGTGACGTCGACCGGCTAGGACATCACGGACTGTCATGTCAAAAAAGCGCCGGCCGCTTCTCAAGACATGCTGCACTAAACGACATTATACGCCGGTCCCTTGCCACCGTCAACGTGCCAACGTTGCTTGAGCCCACAGGCATTGCAAGAGACGATGGCAAGAGACCGGATGGTATGAGTCTGATTCCATGGAAGATGGGTCGGGTGCTGGTATGGGATGCCACTTGTTCAGACACGCTGGCCCCTTCCCATCTCCATGGTACTTGCAACAGACCTGGTGCAGCTTCAGAAGCGGCTGAAAAGGCGAAAAGACTGAAATACAGGGGTCTAGGCAGCGAATACGATTTTGTCCCATTCGGTGTCGAGACCCTTGGTCCGTGGGGTCCTAGCGCCTTAAAGCTCTTTAAGGATATTTCTAAGAGGTTAGTCGACGTCACAGGTGACCGAAGAGCTGGCAGCTTCCTCGGACAAAGAATTAGCTTAGCTATTCAAAGAGGAAACGCTGCCAGCATCTTCGGCACCTTGCCTAAGGGGACTAGCTTTCAGAATATGTTTTAGTAATATTTTATATTTTTGTTTTCTTTTTTCTTATTGTACATACATTTTTTTTTAGTCTAGGATAGTTGTACATATGTTATATATTAGTATAAATGGTTTGATTAATAAAACTTGTAAACATTGACAAAATAAAAAATACGTGTCCAATATTTTTTGATAATCTAGAAGACTGACTAGTTAGGAAAGTAGCCTATTTGATCAAAGGCAACTCGGTTTACAGTACATTAGAATTTACCGACAATTCACAGATTTGGGGTTGAAATCGCTCGCGGATTTACCTTCGTGAATCTACTCGTGACCCCTGGGTGATGCTAAACTAGCGATATAACTCCGGTGGTAGGCTTCGGCCTCGGCTGGTCACCGCCCTATAGGTTAAGCCAGGCCGCCAAGCGACTCTCGTCATGTTTCGGCCTTTTGCTTATAGAAGCCATTCCGGAGGAAGGGTCTGAGCAGTTGTGCAGCGCGCGTACCGGTTGCAGTGCCCCGTATATTTGTTGTACGTTTTGCAGCTTGGGGGCGCGCGCAACACCGCAACCAACTGCCTTCTTCCTGCTTATTCTCCTAATTTCAAGTCTAGGGTGAATGAGCATTTACTAGGCAAGCGTGCTCCATCGTAGGCCTCATCTTCGCTTTCCATCAGGCGTGATTGTGGTCAAACGCAAGCCTATAAAGTTAAATTAAGTATGACCATGAAAGTCAGGCGGTTGAAACGCTCGAATAACACTAAAATGTTTTAATTGTTGTAACAATGGAAACACACTAGGAAACTCAGATTTTGCGATGCCCTAGCGCTGAACCTGAAAGTTCTTTGTCAGGGATTAACATTGTACTATTCAGTATTACTCATCGTACAACACAATGCATACATTATTTCACAAAACACTTGATACTTCGCGCAAAAAATACGCAAATACGTTTCACCTGTCCTGATGTTTCTGTCTGTCTGTAATCAAATTTTGCAAGTTAAATTTGACCCACTTCCCGGTTTCCGATGGAGCTAAAATTTTGCATGCATGTGTAAATCGGATGATAACGCAATATTATTATGACATGGAGCTGATCTGATGATGGAACTGGAAGGTGTCATACGAATTCTGTAATAAAACGACACGACCACATCGAGTTTGGGCTCGTTTGATTCGTCTTGACGAGAACTTTGTTAACCAGGGGCGAAAAGTACAGCCAGCAAAAAAGCTTGTATTTATTTAAAACTAGCTTTTGCCCGCGACTCCGTCCGCGTGGAATTAGTAATTTGGGCAGCTTATTTTTTTATCCAATTAGCTTTTTCATCAATTATGGCTCTCCTTAGATCCTTCCGGAAGAAGTGAAACTTCATAATAAACCAACCCGCTCCCAATCCGCCCCAACCCGCTCTCAACCCGCCCCCAACCCGCTCCCAACCCGCTCTCAACTCACCCCCCACCCGCCCCAACCCGCTCTCAACCCGCCCCCAACCAGCTCCCAACCCGCTCCCAACCCACCCCCAACCCGCTCCTAACCCGCCCCCAACCCACTCCCAACCCGTCCCCAACCCGCCCCCAACCTGCTACCAACCCGCCCCAAACCCGCTCCCTACTCGCCCACCCACCCGCTCCCAACCCGCCCCCAACCCGCTCTCAAGCCGCACCCAACCCGCTCTCAACCCGCCCCCCCCAACTGCTCCCAACCCGCCCTATCTAACTGGGCTATCTAACACTGAAAGAATTTTCCAAATCGGAGCAGTAGTTCCCGAGATATAGACGTTTTATTTCCAAAACCCCCGATTTGGAAACATTCTTCCGCTCCGCTCCGCTCCTATTGGTGTTAGCGTGATGATATATAGCCTATAGCCTTCCTCGATAAATGTGCTATCTAACACTGAAAGAATTATTAAAATCGGAGCAGTAGTTCCTGAGATTAGCGCGTTCAAACAAAAAACCTGTTCGATAAATTCTTAAGATAGACGTATCTTTCTTATTTGTGAACCGATTCAAATGAAACAAACACTAAATGTTAATCCAAGAAAATACCAACATATCAGTGAAAACCGCATCCTTCTAGGTTAAGCCGTTTCTGAGATTAGCGCGCACAAACGCACAGACAAACAGACAAACAGACAATAATTCTAAAAATCATTGTTTTGGGTTCTATTGCGCTAATAAATAGCCCTAGTGACAATTTTTCTCAAATATCTTCAATGTACAGACACCGACTTGTTACAGATTTATTATATGTATAGATGTACTGATAATTAGGTGACCGCACTCTAAAACCATAATTAACGTAAAGTTTCCATCATTGAATTGAGTTATTGCGTTGTTAGCCAACACGGCGCTGTGGTAAATTGAGCGCTTCCGAACCATGGCAACCAGGGCGATGCGCATGAGCCAATCACTTAGCGGGTGCCATGGGGCCTTTGTTGTTAGGGTTCTGTATTTTGAACCATAAGTTTTTATTAAACTATGAATTAAAAAAAATAAAAACCCCCAACGCAAAGTAGTGCCCATTATGCGTCTAAGATCCCTTCCGATGCGAACAAAAGAGCTGATAATTTTGAAACGTCTGAACCAATTTTGATAAAACATGTCTAAGAACCATCGTCAAGAAACCCGCTTTAAAATAAAAAAGAACGCATCTGAATCAGTTCACCCGTTTAAGAGCTATGATGCCACACATATACATACACATGGGGGTCAAACTTATAAACCCCTCTTTTTTTGGAATTCCCATGGGAACGGAAATTATACAGGCGGGTTTTTAACACGCATTTATTTTTAACCCCCGACACAAAAAGAGGGGTGTTATAAGTTTGACCGCTATGTGTGTGTGTGTGTGTGTCTGTCTGTCTGTCTGTCTGTGGCATCATAGCTCTTAAACGGGTGAACCGATTTAAATGCAGTTTTGTTTATTAGAAAGCAGGTTTCTTGGCGATGTTTCTGTGCCGTGGGGTTGCGCCCGTGTGGGCAATGAGTATGACTCGGCTCTTGGTTATGGAATACCTTATATTGGTAGCTTCTAAGAGCTTATATACTAGAGACAGACAAAGGACAGTGTACAGGCAGAGGGTAGGGGTGAATGGATTCAGTGAAGCAGTAAGGCTCCCAGACAGACTGGTTCAAAGTACCAATAAGATACATAATGCTTATGACATTCTTGGCCACCTTCGTCTCTGGGAAACCTACCACAGTTCTTAGATATGTTTCATCAAAATCGGTTCAGCCGTTCCAAAGTTATCAGCTCTTTTGTCAGCTGCGAAAGGGATCTTAGACGCATAGTGGGCATTTACTTTATTTTACGTATGACATAATTGCGTTGGGGTTTTTAAAATTTTTAATTTATAGTTATCTAACATAATATGTATATTTATGTATGTGTGACCTATTTGCATATTGCTAATTTAAGTGTTACTATACACAAAATGTATTATAAAACCTACTATGTGTTATTAATCACTATCCTTGTGAGACCATACAATGTCTAACATATAAGGGGTCCTCTCATATTTTCACAAAGCTCGTGCTTCACACATTTCTTAGCCTTCACAGTAGTCAAGTTACAAGTCGTTCCCTGACTCATACAGTTTTTTGGCGTAATATGAAACCTTGACGCTTCATGATTTTAATACGTTTAATGGGAGGTCCATTCTGTAGAGCGGGACGGTGGAGAGTGGAGACGCAGTATGCAATATGGAGCCTTCCATTTCTATTGGCCTACAGTCCATTTATACTATACTAGCCTTCCGTCCGCGGCTTCGCCCGCGATAAATTATAACTTTGAAACATCTAAAAATTTTTGATGAAACATATCTAAGAACCATTGTCAAGAAACCTGCTTTCAAATAAAAAAAAAACCGCATCCAAATCATTTCACCCGTTTAAGAGCTATGATGCCACAGACAGACAGAGACACACACGCACGCACACATACACATAGCGGTCAAACTTATATCACCCCTCTTTTTGTGTCGGGGATAAAAAATTATAAAGGTCGATTTTAAAACGCTGAAAATAACACGTCATTTATTCATAATATTTATTACATGAATGTCATTCTTAAAATTATTTTAATATATTATTCATAGTCATCATAATAGTTAATAAGTTGAAGTTTCTGGCTGAAATTTGGAGTTTCATGTATGACACTCACTTTATTTTTTAACTTTTTTATATTTTTAGTAATACATATAGGTAATCTAGCAAATTTAAAGTGTCTTATCGCTTGAGATTTCGGGATCCTCTGAGAATGTTGGAATATCAAATATATCACGTGTTTTTCCAGTCGTTTAGCTATCTACGTACCAAATTTCAATTAAATCCGTCCAAACAATTTAGCGTTTAGCAGTAACAAATATCCCACAAAAACATTTCCTGAATGTTAAATGTTGCCAAGACGAGACCATGTAGCTCGCACTGTCAAAAAGTAATCAGATCTCTTGTAGAGCCAAGTTTCTAACCCTACGTGCCCAGCTCTAAATCTATAAGCCCTAATTTTACACTAATTAATCTCGTAGACGTGCAAACCGTGGACTAAACTGGCGAGTCGGCCGCACGAACCTTTTGCAATTCGGCATATAGGCTTGAACTTAAAAATGTATTCAATATTTTAAACTCTTTCCGTGCGGCCGACTCGCCAGTTTAGTCCACGGTTTGCACGCCTACGAGATTAATTAGTGTAAAATTAGGGCTTATAGATTTAGAGCTGGGCACGTAGGGTTAGAAACTTGGCTCTACAAGAGATCTGATTATTTTTTGACAGTGCGAGCTACATGGTCTCGTCTTGGCAACATTTAACATGAAATGTTTTTGTGAGATTTCATTTCTTTTTGGTAGGGGATGATTTACTAAAAATCCTGAAATACATATCTTATTATTTATAACAAGGATAACAAGGACCCTCTATATCAATTTTCAGACCTCTAGCATCAAAATTTGCGGAAGTCTGATACAAGCTTTCACCCCCTAGTTTAAGGGGTTGGGGGGGTAAAAGTTTCAAGTTTTAATATTTTTTCTTTCTTTGTATACTAGCTTACATACCAAATTTCAGCTTTCTAGGGCTTCAGGAAGTACCTTAAGAATTTTGATGATCAGTGATCAGTGACGAAATCGGGGGTTTTTAGACATTAATAAAATCTAAAGTATAATAGCTACGACATTCAAACTTTGTATGTTTTATGTTTGTACTAGTGTCATTATATCTCGAAATTTTCAACTATTTAACATCATCCTAAGCAAAGTTATAAGAGTTCAAAAAACGACGAAACGTTTCGAGAAAAGGTAGGTAGTGCCCTTGCGCTCCGCTTGGCTAGTCTTGGCGGGGGCACTCCCGTGCCCCCAGATGACTGACGCTTAGAATAATGTAATATTATGTTGTCGTTGAAAATTAAACGCCAAATTTTTTACTTAACCAGTTATTATAATTTTGTAACCTATAAATTAAGGGGATAAGGATTTATTGCAACCCTTCATTTCATTATGCATATTGGGTTGCGCTTTACATGTTCTAAGAACATTTTCTGTATTTTCGATTTCTACTGCACACCTCAAAAAAGACACAAAATACAGAATACAGAAAAATAACTTACTAAAAGTAGAGTATAACAGGCGGTCTTCAAGACGAGACTTGAATCTTTTTTTTAAATTTTTATTTCATTACGAACCATCTCTACATTATTAATTTTTAATTTATTAAATAGTTCTAAATGCTTTTGCCCACCCAATGATTTTGAATTTCCCAATGCGCACTGGGCCCGCGTGGGAACTACGGCTCAAGCCCTCTCATTTTGAGAGGAGGCCTGTGCCCTGCAGAGGGATATATATAGACTGGGATGATGATGATGATGATGATGAAATACCTTTGAATTTATTTGATTCTTGGTTCAAACAAATTAATATTGGGCACTACTGACAACCCTAGCACTGAACCAAAAATGCTACAAAATCTACGATTACTGCACATAATATAGTATTTTTCCTACTCCTGTACTTTTATCTGTTTTTTACATGGTCGCGAACAAATATATAAGAACATAGATAATATGACTTCAGAAAGTCTATACTTAATCTGTTCGCCATAACAGCACTTGTGTCGTAATGTCGTTATTACGATACACCTAGCTACCACATAAAATTAAATGTAGGGTACACTCGGGTACAGTAGGGTAAAATAGGGTACAGTAGAGTACAGTCGGGTACAGTAGGGTAAAATAGGGTAAAATAGGGTACAGTAGGGTACAGTCGGGTACAGTAGGGTAAAATAGGGTACGGTCGGGTACAGTAGGGTAAAATAGGGTACAGTTGGGTACAGTCGGGTACAGTAGGGAAAAATAGGGTACAGTTGGGTACAGTCGGGTACAGTAGGGTAAAATAGGGTACGGTAGAGTACAGTCGGGTACAGTAGGGTATAATAGGGTACAGTAGGGTAAAAAAGGGTACAGTAGAGTACAGTCGGGTACAGTAGGGTAAAATAGGGTACAGTAGGGTAAAATAGGGTACAGTAGGGTATAGTCGGGTACAGTCGGGTACAGTCGGGTACAGTAGGGTAAAATAGGGTACAGTAGGTACAGTCGGGTACAGTCGAGTACAGTAGGGTAAAATAGGGTACAGTAGGGTACAGTAGGGTACAGTCGGGTACAGTAGGGTAAAATAGGGCACAGTAGGGTAAAATAGGGTACAGTAGGGTACAGTCGGGTACAGTAGGGTAAAATGGGGTACAGTTGGGTACAGTCGGGTACAGTAGGGTAAAATAGGGTACAGTAGGGTACAGTCGGGTACAGTAGGGTAAAATAGGGTACAGTTGGGTACAGTCGGGTACAGTAGGGTAAAATAGGGTACAGTCGGGTACAGTAGGGTAAAATAGGGTACACTAGAGTACAGTCGGGTACAGTAGGGTAAAATAGGGTACAGTTGGGTACAGTCGGGTACAGTAGGGTACAGTCGGGTACAGTAGGGTAAAATAGGGTACAGTTGCGTACAGTCGGGTACAGTAGGGTAAACTAGGGCACAGTCGGGTACAGTAGGGTAAAATAGGATACAGTCGGGTACAGTAGGCTAAAATAGGGTACAGTAAGGTACAGTCGGGTACAGTAGGGTAAAATAGGGTACAGTAGAGTACAGTCGGGTACAGTAGGGTAAAATAGGGTACAGTACGGTACAGTCGGGTACAGTCGGGTACAGTAGGGTAAAATACCCTATTTTACCCTACTGTACCCAACTGTACCCTGCTGTACCCTATTTTACCCTACTGTACCCTACTGTACCCTATTTTACCTGACTGTACCCTACTGTACCCTATTTTACCCTACTGTACCCGACTGTACCCTACTGTACCCGACTGTACCCTACTGTACCCTATTTCACCCGACTGTAACCTACTGTACCCGACTGTACCTCATTTTACCCTACTGTACCCGACTGTACCCTATTTTACCCTACTGTACCCTACTGTACCCGACTGTACCCTATTTTACCCTACTGTACCCGACTGTACCCTACTGTACCCTATTTTACCCTAATGCACCCGACTGTACCCTATTTTACCCTACTGTACCCGACTGTACCCAACTGTACCCTATTTTACCCTACTAAACCCGACTGTACCCTATTTTATCCTACTGTACCCGACTGTGCCCTATTTTACCCTATTGTACCCGACTGTACCCTATTTTACCCTACTGTACCCGATTGTGCCCTATTTTACCCTACTGTACCCGACTGTACCCTACTGTACCCTATTTTACCCTACTATACCCGACTGTACTCTACTGTACCCTATTTTACCCTACTGTACCCTACTGTACCCGACTGTACTCTACTGTACCCTATTTTACCCTATTGTACCCGACTGTACTCTATTGTACCCTATTTTATCCTACTGTACCCGACTGTACCCTACTGTACCCTATTTTACCCTACTGTACCCTACTGTACCCGACTGTACCCTACTGTACCCTATTTTACCCTACTGAACCCTATTTTACCCTACTGTACACGACTGTACCCTATTTTACCCTACTGTACCCTATTTTACCCTACTGTACCCTATTTTACCCTACTGTACCCTATTTTACCCTACTGTACCCGACTGTACCCGACTGTACCCTATTTTACCCTACTGTACCCGACTGTACCCGACTGTACCCGACTGTACCCTATTTTACCCTACTGAAAGAAAGAAAGAAAGAAAGAAATAATATTTATTCGTGACAGTTAACAATAGGCATACGAGATAACAATTATGTAAGGCAACTACAACTATCACGAAACGGAGCCACCTCAGCATAACGCCGGCTCGAGAGCCAGCGCTGGTCTTCCGGTGGGACCGTGAGGCCGTCATTTGCTCGCTGCACGTACGACCGGACCGTGTCTAAATTGTGAACGCGACCATTTTAAGCTCAGCGCTACCACTACCAACACAAGGGCGTTATATTTGACATGGCGGCGTTGACTTGACATTGACAACTGACACGGCCGACCACACGCGCAGCAAGCAAAACGATGTATGTTTCATTATTCTAATTATTGTAACATGCACAAATTAATAAAGAGTGACAATGTGAAAAGGAAATGAAAATGAAAATGAAAGCAGTGATATTTTTAAAATGGATTGGAACAATACAAATGAATGAATGAAAGAATGAAAACAAATACCTGGTTGTAAAACAGTTGCTTAAAAATAACCAAGACACGCACAACACAAACAAGATCAAACAGTGTCATAAAATAAAACAATAATAAAAATAATTAAAATAAAAGAAAATTATAAACATGAAACACAATCGATCGAAATAAGAAAGAAGACAAATAAAAAAAAAAAAAAACATTCCAAAGTGCTAACCAACCAGCCAGACAATAAAAGCACAATGAGGACGTACTGCTCGGGTATGTATCTAAAAATAGCTAGTGTCATGCATCAACGTTTCCTGCTCAATCTGATGTGCATAAATAAACTTTCTGATGCCATTTTTAAAACTATGCATGCTTTTCAGGTTCCTGATTGGCGGCGGGATATTGTTCCAGCACTTAGTTGCAGCATAGCGGAAACTTCCACGAAAAGTAGCTGAAGCGTGTTGCGTTGTTACCAGCTGTATACAACATTGCCTAGTTCTGTGTGGTCTTTGACTGGAAAACCATGACAACTTCTCGAACAAATATGAGGGAGCTCCACTGTACTCTACTGTACCCTATTCTACCCTACTGTACCCGACTGTACCCTATTTTACCCTACTGTACCCGACTGTACCCTACTTTACTCAACTCAGCAGGTCTAAACTGGGCTTTAGTGTTGAGTGTACCCTACATTTAATATTATGTGGCAGCTAGGTGTATCGTAATAACGACATTACGACACAAGTGCTGTTATGGCGAATAGATTAAGTATAGACTTTCTGAAGCCATATTATCTATGTTCTTATATATTTGTTCGCGACCATGTAAAAACCAGATAAAAGAACAGGAGTAGGAAAATAATATATACGGGCATTTTCAGAAAAAAGTGTACCCTGTACTTTTTTTAAAAAACTAACAAATTTTGGGTTATTTCTACTCAGAATCACAAACACTATCGATTTAAGCAATATAAAAAAGTGTCCCTCTTTTAATTGTCAGTTTTGTGACGCAGTTAACCATACATGTTGTATGGACCGTCACAAAACTGACTAATAAATTTTGTATGGAAAAATTAAGGATAATTAAGGAAAACGGGTACATTTTTTTCTGAAAACTCCCATACACACGTACAACACGCGCACGCACATACACACCTTAACATTCACACTATCAATATATTACCCAATTGATGACGATGATGATTCTAAATGTAACACTATTTATTTATTTATTTATTTATTTATCAGTTAGGTACATTTATATATTGTAAACAATAGCACAATTTAAACCTTAGTACAAGATTAACATGGGTTTGTCTACAACACAATTACAATTGTACACAACATTTATGCACACCAGAAACTAATCATTCGAACCTACTTATTTCCATATTATCCTACTACACAAAAGTTATTTTCTCAAACATGCTATGTAATATTGACGTTATGTTCCTTATAATACGCCACGAAGTGTCACAATGCAGGTGCGGCTAGACGAGAGGTCAATAATGGAGTTTCATACAACATTGCTGGCCAAGGCCAGCAAAGTGATCGTCTATTGTTTCATACCATGAATGACGTTTGTAGGTCTATGGCATCAAAGCATTTAGCCATTAAAAAAAAACTATAAGCAATATTTGCGTTTTGGTTCATTATGACATTCTGCCACTACGCTTATTTAAGGTAAGGTAAGATGATGATGATGATGATGGTGATGGTGGTGGTGATGATGGTGTGATGGTGATGGTGGTGATGATGATGGTGATGATGATGTGATGATGATGATGACGATGGTGATGGTGATGGTGATGATGATGATGGTGATGATGGTGATGATGGTGTTAATGATGGTGATGGTGATGATGATGATGACGACGACGACGACGACGAAGACGACGATGATGATGGTGATGATGGTAATGGTGGTGGTGGTGATGATGGTGATGATGATGATGATGATGGTGATGATGGTGGTGATGGTGATGATGATGGTGATGATGATAGTGATGATGATGATGATGGTGATGGTAGGTGATGGTGATGATGATGATGGTGATGGTGATAATGGTGTTAATGATGAAGATGGTGATAATGATGATGATGACGACGACGACGATGATGATGATGGTGATGGTGATGATGGTAATGGTGGTGGTGATAATGATGATGATGATGATGGTGATGATGATGGTGGTGATGATGGTGGTGATGATGATGATAATGATGGTGATGATGGTGTTGATGATGGTGATGATGATGATGGTGATGATGACGACGACGACGATGATGATGGTGATGATGATGATGATGATGCATGTTTGAGAAAAACTCTATACAAGCCTTGGCCACGAACAGGGATTGCCAGCCTCGTATCCGTAGATGGCCTCTTTAACACTCGGCCATCTATAACTACTCGGCCGGCAATCCCCTATTTCGCGGCCGCCGCAGTAATGTACTATTATTTTTAGCTGCATTAATAAAATAAAGCCATCTGCACACCGGACAATGTTGACATTTAGCGGGGGACACAATGGGAGCAATTGACCGAATGACTGAATGGATGAATGAACGACACGCTTCGTTCACATGCGGGTCATACTCGAGGCCTCGTTTTGTTTCTTTGTCGTTGTCAACAAAAAAAGTGACACTTTTTTGACGCTCTACCTGTTGTTGGATGGCATGTTACGTTACATAGTTTGAAGATCTTTAATAAGTACAATAATCTTAATAAAGAGAAAATTGTGAAATAAAAATTTAACTTCATATATATATATTTTTTAATTTTTTAATTTTGTTTGGAGTCGGTGCCTCAGCACGAGCCAGCAGAAGTGGAGTTAGTCATCTACCTTACCCATGTTATCTATTGGACTTTTCCTACTCCTGCTGGCTCGTGCTGAGGCACCAATATCAAACAGATCAGAAGGAAATTATTTTAATTGATTTTTGGAATTGGTTCTATTCTCACTTTTTTAGCGTACCTAATCTAAGTTTATCAATAGCTCGTCATCTTTTACGAAATATTGCATTTCCCGATTCAGAAACTTCACCAATCGACTTTGCACAGACTTGAAACAGATCAGTAGAAAGTTATTCTCGTGGTTTTTTGGAGTCTGTTCAGTTTTTATTTTATAAATTCTTATAAAATCTTTTGAAAAGAGAATCTTAAAATAAGTTAAGCCGATCTGACTGCACGCTCTTGAATTTTATTATTATTGTGTAATTCGCGTTTCGTACGTTTATCATGTTTTCATATTTTTTTTTGTAACATAAATTAAGAAAAATATTCTCAGTTTACACCTCAGTCAGTCAGTCAGTTTGACCTTGAGTAAGTAAGGGATTTATTCAAATCAGTTTCTTTTATGTAAGTACCTAATCTGTTTTAATCTTTTCACGATTACGTTGGCTAGCTGTTGTCCACGATTCCATCTATACCTTGACAAGCTCGTGCGCGGCGCTCGGCGGAACCCTGTCGCAGGAAGCCTCTGCTGTCATTAACAAGATTGTTTTTAATAAGTGCGGCAAACGCTGACTGCGACAGGGTTCCGCGGAGAGTCGCGCACGAGCATGTCGGACTATAGGTACAAGATAGACTTCGCGATGACAAACTGGTTGGAATTTGACTTGTTTTGCTTGTAGCTGCCGTGTTTGTTTAAACGGCGATTCAATTAAACGAGAAAATGGAAATCTACTAATAATAAAACCGGCCAAGTGCGAGTCGGACTCGCGCAAGTAGGGTTCCGTACCATTATCTATAAAAATCACGACTCGCACTTGGCCGGTTTTTTTCTTAATTAAAACGAATAATTCTCATTCATGAAAATCATGATTTTTTAACCCCCGGCACAAAAAGAGGACCGCTATGTGTGTGTGTTTGTGTGTGTCTGTCTGTCTGTGGCATCATAGCTCTTAAACGGCTGGACCGATTCGGATTATATTTGAAAGCTGGTTTCTTGGCGATGGTTCTTAGACATGTTTCATCAAAATTGTTTCAGCCGTTTCAAAGTTATCAGCTCTTTTATTAGCTGCGGAAGGGATCTTAGACGCATAATAGGCATTTACTTTATTATTAAAAATAAAAATTTAAAATTTAAAAAACCCCAACGCAATTATGTCACACTTATGTTTGAACATAGTAAATGCCCATTATGCGTCTAAGATCCCTTCCGCAGCTTACAAAAGAGCTGATAACTTTGAAACGGCTGAACCGATTTTGATGAAACATATCTAAGAATCATCGCCAAGAAACCTGCTTTCCAATAAAAAAAACCGCTTCCAAATCTGTTCACCCGTTTAAGAGCTATGATGCCACAGACAGACACACACAAACACATAGCGCTTAAACTCTAGAGGGGTCTCTTTTTGTGACGGGGGTTAAAAATATGTGTGACCAAATTGCGTTGGGGGTTTTTAAAATTTTCAATTTATAGTTATGAATAAAAAACCTCAATATTCTCTCATTTAAAAAAAAGTAAATTGCGTAGGTACTTTAAACTGAAAAGGCCAGTCAAAGGCTTTAAAGTGTTAAAGTCTGATAATTGGAATCGTGCAAAACGTCTTGTTCATTGCGTAATCGGGATGGTGCGCGTCTTTCACTTGCATTCGATTGGATTAGAAATAACACTACGTTACGATTCAACGATCTATCTGCCTGTTGTTTATTATAGACTGAAATGCAGTCTTTTTTAGGGTTCCGTACCCAAAGGGTGCTAGTGGGACTCCATTACTGAGACTCCGCTGTCTGTATGTCTGTCCGTCCGGTTGTAGAGACGATTTTTCGATACTATTAATATTTCGCAAACGAATCACTGTATTGAAAAATTGTCTTCACAACCCTGATTTTATGAGACCTATCCAACGATAACCCACACTAAGTATATAAAAGGTTAGACGAGAAAAAAATTCACCTAGTCAGAAGAATGAGAGGTACCCTAAAAAAAATTTTTTTCTACATTTTATTTTACCGCTTTGTCTATTACTACATATATCCTAAGCCATAATATACTTATGCTAAGCCGCGGACGGAAGGACAGACGGACGGACGGGCAGACAGACTCGCCGAAACTATAAGGGTTCCGTTTTTCCGTTTTGGCTTAGAGACCCTTAAAAAGATCAAAATAAATGAAATTTAAAACACACAGAAATCGAATATAACGTACTTCCTTTTTTCATGAGCTGATTGTACCAGTTTAATGTCAAATACGCTAAACATTTAGTACAGTTTGTGACACAAAAACATCAAGTAAATTATTATGCAAATTCCAAAAAATAAGCAAGGACATCTAGTTTTGTTTCTTCTGAGAAATTTCGGCCATAAGGAAATTTTACGACGAAATTAGTCATCGTATGCAAAATGCAAAATAAGTTTTTGCTCAACATTTTATTTTGAAGGTTCCGTACCCAAAGAGTGCCAACGGGATCCTATTACTGAGACTCCGCTGTACATCTGTGTGTCCGTCGGTTCGTCCCTCTGAACTATAGCAGATTCTATTACTGTGGGCGCTATATAAACAAACTAGCTTTTGCCCGCGACTTCGTACGCGAAGACAATGACGTTAACGTTACTTTTTGCATGAATTTTGGCACACAGGTAGTTTATTACGTGGATTAACACATAGGGAAAATGCAAAGTTCCCGCGGAATTTGAATAAGTGAATTCTAAAGCCGGTAAGCCGCGGTGGCCTAGTGGTTTGACCTATGGTCTCTTAAGAAGAGGGTCATGGGTTTGAGCCCGGGCTTGGACCTCTTGAGTTATTCCGAATTCGTGTGCTAAATTACGTTTGAAGTTTACCATGAGCTTTACAGTGAAGGAAAACGTCGCGAGAAAAGCTGCACACACCCGAGAAGAAATTCAATGGTAAACACCCACACTGTACAAATCGCACTGTGCCCAAGTGGGAACTACGGCCAAAGTGTTCTCGGTCTGGGAGGAAGCCTGATTGAAACAACATTTTTTTATCCCGGGAAAGTGCAAAGTACGGCATACCGCGGGATAGAAATAACTGTCAAAACATTTTGTAAATCAGAGACAGTGTAGCTTTTCATTAGTGAAATAATTTTAAAAATCAGCCCCCACGTTCAATTCACTTATTTCTATCCCGTGGGAATTTTGCATTTTCCCGTAGAAAAGTAGCCTATGTCAATCAGGGACATTGTAGCTTTCAAATTGTAAAATATTTTTTAAAATCAGCCCCAAAGTTGAATTTACTTATTTCTATTTGCGGGAATTTTGCATTTTCCCGAATAAAGTAGGTACTTTATGTCAATTGGGGATAGTCATATTATATCATATGAAATAAATTTTAAAATCAGTGCCGAAGTTGAATTTACTTATTTCTATCCCGTGGGAATTTTTAATTTTCCGGGAAAAAAGTACCCTATGTCAAACAGGGATACTGTAGCTTAAAATTGGTGAAAGATTTTTTAAATCAGCCCCAAAGTTGAATTCAAATTTTTCTATCCCGTGGGAATTTTGTATTTTCCCGAAGAAAATGTAGCTTATGTCAATTGGGGATAGTCATACCATATAATATGAAAGAATTTTTAAAATCAGTGCCCAAGTTGAATTTACTTATTTCTATCCCGTGGGAATTTTGTATTTTCCCGGAAAAAAGTACCCTATATCAATCAAGGATACTGTAGCTTACTATTGGTGAAATAATTTTTAAAATTAACCCCTAAGTTGATTTCAAATTTTTCTATCCCGTGGGAATTTTGATTTTTCCCGAATAAAAAGTAGCCTTTGTCAATTGGGAATAGTCATATCACATAATGTGTAAGAATTTTTAAAATCAGCCCCGAAATTTAATTTATTTATTTATATTTCTATCCTGTGGGAATTTAGCATTTTCCCGGATAAAAAGTAACCTATGTCAATCAAGGATAGTGTAGCTTTCTAATTCTGAAAGAATTTATAAAATCGGCTCATTAGTTTCTGAGATTCCGCTACAAACAAATAAACAAAGAAAGTTTAGATATTTCCCTATCCCGTGGGAATTTCGAAAAATCCTTCCTTAGTGCACCTCTACAATACTCAAGGTACATGTGTGCCAAATTTCAAGTCTCTAGCCCCAGTAGTTTAGGCTGTGCGTTGTCTGTCAGTCAGTCAGTCAGTCAGTCATTCAGTCAGTCAGTCAGTCAGTCACGGTACTGTAATAATAATAACTATACCTAAATTAAAGAAAATTAAAAACCCCCAACGGAATTAAGTCTAAGATCCCTCCCGCTGCATACAAAAGAGCTGATAACTTTGAAACGGCTGGACCATTTTTGATGAAACATGTCTAAGAACCATCGCCAAGAAACCTGGTTTCAAATAAAAAAAACCGCATCCATATCAGTTCACCCGTTTAAGAGTTATGATGCCACATACAGACACACAGGCAGACAGACAGACACACACACACACACACACACACACACACACACACACACACACACACACATAGCGGTCAAACTTATAACACCCCTCTTTTTGTGTCGGGGGTTAAAAATAAAGTAGAGTTAAAAATTAAAGGGGGCCACCATACAATAAACGTCTTTTTTGGGCGTTTTTAAATCAATCTTTGTAATTTTTTCTACTGAACTATTTTATAAACATTATACAGAGATACGGGACCCTTCATGTACGAGCCCAGCTCGTACTTGACCGGTTTATTAATAAGAGATGGTTTGCTGGCTACTTAAATAAATAAATAATAAATAAATTTGTTTATTAAATAAAATAAATCCAATTTACAAAAATTATGGCTTACCAAGCGATCCCACACTAGGCAATGCCTGTCACGTGGTGGAACTGGCCTGGCCTGGACTTTTGGGCGACTTTACTGCATTGTCATCTTATCAAGGCACACGGCAGTGTGTCTAAGCCAACGGCAAGTCGATATACAACGTGTCTCTACTATCTGGACAAAGACCGTAATACGAGTAACAGGATCAGTTCCCCAAACTTGTTTGTTCCGCGTTGCAAAATCGTTATTTCCTAAGTAGTAGCAAAATTTCCATTCGCATTTTTTCCCAAATAAATGCTTTTTTCACCCGACTGTCGAAGGAGGGTTATCTCACTAACACTAATTTTCACAATTGCGTTTATTCCCAACTTTAATCGACACAGAAACGTAGGTAGGTTTAAGTTATGTTAAGTTTGCATTGGCCAAATTGGAAAAAAAACGCTACTGTGAAAATAAGCTTCAGTAAAAAACTATAGTGACAAAAAAAGATAGTGCGTGGAGTCCCTCTGCGCGGAAGAAGTGAAACTTCATAATAAAAAATAAAAAACCAGGCGGTCACCCATCCAAGTACTGACCGCGCCCGACGTTGCTTAACTTCGGTGATCGGACGAGAACCGGTGTTTTTATTTTCGTCAAATATCTTGAAAACGGTGCATTCTACGGCAAAATCAATGAATTTTTCATCCCCCCTTTGAAACCCGCGCATCATCATCATCATCATCATTTCTCCGTTCATACGGTGACATTTGGTGCGAGGCTTTGTACATACTAGGGGCGTTCAATAAAAAGTGAGAATGAGTATGTTATAAACAACTTTTACTAAATGTCATTTTATTTTTCGACATAGTCACCTTTTAGCATAATACACTTATTACATCTTTTTTCTAAACTTAAAATTTCATTTTTAAAAAAGGTCTCATCTTGAGTACTTAAAAAATCTTGTACTGCAGCGACTACCGCGTCGTCGTCTTCAAATTTCTGGCCTCTCGGGTATTATTTCAATCTCGGAAATAGGTAGAAATCACTGGGAGCGAGATCTGGTGAATACAGAGGATGCTTAAGGATATTGAACCCAGCATCACGAATTGCAGCCATTGCAACGATGGACTTGTGTGCCGGGGAATTGTCCTGGTGGAACAGCACAACTTTCGAGAGTTTACCTCGCCGTTTTTCGCGGATCTCATTGCGCAATGTTCCTATTTGTTTGGCGTATAATGTGCCCGTAATAGTGGCTCCATGCTCGAGATACTCAATCATTAATACCCCTTTACCATCCCAAAACCAGAGCCCATGACCTTACCGGCAGATGGGCCCACCTTGAATTTCTTCGGAGTTGGAGATGATGGCCTTTTCCATGTCATAGACTGCAGTTTCGTTTCAGGGTCGTAATGATGGAGCCATGTTTCGTCCATTGTTATAAATCGCGCCAAAAATAGTTCACGGTCTTGCTGTATCAGGTCCAAAGCTTCTTGACAAATCTCTAGTCTAGTTTGTTTTTGCGTGTCAGTAAGCATTCTTGGTACCCAACGCGCAGATACCTTTTTCATACCCAAGCGTTCATGTAAAATATTATGCACGCTCCCCGTTGAAATCTTTACATTTTCAGCAATAAAACGAACCGTGACACGACGATCCGCCAAAACTGAGTTTTCGACTTTTTCACAATTTCTTCAGTTATTGCTGTAGTAGGGCGTTCGGAGCGGGGGTCGTCCATGGTCGATGTTCTTCCATGTCTAAATTCGGCGCACCAACGTGCGACTGTCGAATACGGAGGAGCATTAGACCCTAAAGTGTCCCGCAAATCTAAATTGACTTGGTCCGTAGAAAAAATTTTCAAACACAAGTATTTGATAACGGCGCGCAGTTAAGTTTTCTCCATTTTCGCTATCGTACTCAATAGCATTGCAAAGAAATTACCGTATTTTTTTTTAAACAAAAGACAGTTACTTTTTTTTTTCATAGCAATCAGCTAGATAGATTAGCTTTACCGGCCAGTATTTAATTTCCTAATATTGAAAGAGTTTGCATCTCATTCTCACTTTATATTGAACGCCCCTCGTAGCTTAGAAATACCATAATCAACACGTCCTATATCTTTGGCCAGAGGGTATACGTTGTATCTGTATACAAAGAAAGAACCAACGCCACAACATGGAGAGCAGCTACCTTAAATATTGGAAATAGCACATTATCTGTAAAGGAGACTTTGCTTTATTTTCACCCGACTGTCGAAGGAGGGTTATGTTTTTCGAGCGTATGTATTTATGTATGTCTCATTCTTTGGCACGCCCTGCAGCCTAAATGGCTTAATGGATTTTGAAGTGTGAGGTGTCATTAGATTCATTTCAGTTCCGCGAGTGACCTAGGATATATATTTTCCCGGAATTCCCATGGGAACCAGAATTATACAGGCGGTTTTTTTTTCATCTAGTATTGAAATTAAAGTTATTAAGCTTTTTATTAACTTATACATTGCAAGTTAGTAAAAAGCTTGTAATAACTTTTGTTCTGGTGGAATCTTGTGAATTGTGAAGTAGATATCTTCAACCGATTGAGCTGAAATTTTGCATATTGATAAGTCCGATGACAATGCAATATTAAAATATTATGACATGGAGTTGATCTGATGATGGAGCTGGAGGTTGGCCATAGGAACTCTGTAATAAAACGGCACGACCGCATCGACGAGTACTTTGGTAGCCAAGGGCAAAAAGTACAGTCAACAAAAAAGCTTGTAATAAAAATAGAATTACTTTTTGTTTTTGAAAATAAAGGAAAATCTCCTTTACACAGAATGTGTTATTTCCAATATTAGAAGTAGTTGCCCTCCACGTGGTTTTAGTTTTTTCCACCCTGTAGGTTTATAAAGGCTTATAAATTATAACTTTCCGGGTGAAATATGTGTACCTAAAGAACGATTTTGTGAGAGAGACAGATATAGAGTAGAGAGAGAATTAAGTCAAAATCATTAAATAGAATAAATTGCGCCCCACTCAGCATAGTACCTAAATCCGAGGTTATTAGCCGCTGGAACTTCAGCGAGGGCGACTAAGAAAATCCGAGGGAGGGGGCTTTCAGTCTCTTTACTTTTAAAAATTCGCAGGTCGTATCATGTCGTTCCTTTTACTCTCCTATTACATATCACTCGCACGAGCGAGACAGGTCTATGCGAAGTTCGAATTTTGATCTTTATGATTTTTGCATGTTTCTTACAATGTGTGCAATTTCAGTTACTTTAGTGTGATCGTCGTTTTGTCCAAGTCCCTCTAAGGAACTTAAAAATAGTTACTCTTTACTCCCTACAGATTAAATGATGCAATATTACTACCGCTACGTTAGTCTACATTGCCGTTCTGTTTTAGTCAGAGCATAAGATGTTAAAATGAGTAATTAATTGTTTGTTTGTAGGTACAACTGAACTAGTAAATTTTATTAAAATGACATCTACGGTAATTCATCCATATAATTTCTAATTTAAAACAGCTCATTACTTTACGACTTTAAGCAGTTCCACTCATCCAGCCTGTTTCACACACAAATTAGCTGTCCACAACAATAACCATATTTCGACACACACAACCCTGAGGTCCCGCGACCATCTTGGACCGCTCACTCCCGCCATTGGCCAAGCGCTTAAAACCGCGCGAAAATCGAATTCCGAACTCAGTCGTCTGGCGCGACGTACGCGGAGCTATCACTTAAAAGCGCGCGCTTTATTTTTTTTTCTAATCCGGCACTCGTAAGGTGTTGTTCAGGATGAAGGTTTTATTTGTTGTTGCCGTTTTCGCCCTGGCTTTTGCCGCGGAAGAGAAGGAGGAGGACAGACCGAAGACCTTCAGACGATTGATCCCAGCTGACGTTTTAAGAGGTCAGTCACTTTGAAATGAATGAATGAGTGAATGATAAGTGTGAATTGCTTTCACTCAAAAGCAGAGGGAAAATACGTGAAAAGTATTCTATGTGTAACAAAATATACAAGAATCGTAAAAGAAATTTTGTTTTGACTATGAATCGTTCTGAGCAAAAATACTAATTATGTACAATTTGTTTACTTAAGTAATAAGAACAATTGTTGTCTTCTTTGGCAAATCGAATTTCACCTGCCACCTGTCACCTGAGTGATTGTGAAGATTAATTTCGTACAGATTTTTATCTAGAGTCTAGACAGGATTATAAAGCAAGTGTAAGTTATCAATAAAAACTAGAGTCCGCAAGTAAGCTTATATTTTTAAATAAAAACTTATTAAGTGAATTGTGAGATTAATCACGCTTGCACAAAAAATATAGCTTAAAAATGTTCCTACAATAGGCACAACCTGTCACATATTATTGTAATCAATTTGAAAACGATATACTAAAATCTATCATCATCTAATTCATATTTATTTTTAATGGAAAACAATAAAATCTTCACTAAAAACTAATGACTTGAAAACTTAAAACTAAATGACAGAATTCCCTCATTGAATGGCGATGGCAATTATACCAAAATATAATGACATAAATGGTACCAGTTGTACTTAGTTACGTCTGTCGTGAATATTCTAGAAAAGTGATTGTTCCATAACCATTCAAGGAGAAAGGATTCGAATCGAATCCAACCGATCTAAGATACGGAAGTTGTTAAAAATAGAATGTAGTGTGTCAACCTCTTTGTTTAAGAAAATAAAATTGAAAATATAACTTTTTTCCGATACGTAATTATTCCATTGTCTTTGGAATTTTATAAACATACTAAATTTTAAGTCTAGCATTGGAAGTGGATAAAAATCAAATTATGAGATTTGTTTATGTTGTTAATGTTAATTTTCAGCCGTTTGATTCTGATCGAGTAGTAAACAAACCAACAAGTTTATAGCATTTAAATTTGCGATATTAGTACAAAGTAGAGATTACGAAATTCGTGAACTGTATACGATTCTATTAATTCAGAACTCAGGGTGGAAAGATCGGACGCCACATGGAGGGCAACTACTTTAAATACCTATTGGAAAAGTACATTATATACAAAGGAGACGTCCTTTATTTTTTAAAACAAAAAATACTGCATTTATGGATTTTTGAAATATAGCTTGTCTTAGTCGGGACTCGAACCCGGTCAAATGCGACAAAAATAACATGATTTATTTTTATGATGCAGATCGATAGGGTTACTGAAAGTTTCATTTATATATATACTTACATAGAAAAAAAATACAACAAAGACGTTCTTAACTTAACCAAGCCAATTAAAATAATCGAGTAAAACTACATTGTGTATTAATTATTAATTAAGCTTTATGCTAATTTTGTATCACGTAAAATATTCCACGATTTTGTAACATCTAGCCTCATGCGTAATATAAAAACTGAATCCGATTACTTCATTAACTCGTTTTGTTTATTCATTACCCACAAAAGAAAGTAAATACATCACTTATTATGTCATAATTTCGCGAGCAATCACCTATTATATACAAGCTTGCGTGCTGAAAATACAGCGTTGTAGGTACTTAATTTGAGTTTCACTAAACATCTATTCGTAACTTGCTTTTGTTCGTGACTTTGTTTGCGCAGAATTCAAATTTGTGGTACCTAAAGCTTCTTCATTTCTATCATTGAATAAAGCAATAAAAAATTACTAAAACCCCAACGCAATTAGGTCACATATACCTACACCCTACATATGTTTGAAAATAAAATAAATGCCCATTATGCGTCTAAGATCCCTTCCGCAGTTAACAAAATAGCTGATAACTTTGAAACGACTGAACCAATTTTGATGAAACATGTCTAAGAACCATCGCCAAGAAACCTGCAATCAAATAAAAAACCGCATCCAAATCAGTTCACCCGTTTAAGAGCTCTTTTTGTGTCGGGGGTTAAAAATCTTAAAATCCATCATCATAATCATGATCGTTATCAATTAATTATATAAAACTCGTTTTTAGGGTTCCGTAGTCAACTAGGAACCCTTATAGTTTCGCCATGTCTGTCCGTCTGTCTGTCTGTCTGTCCGTCCGCGGCTAAGCTCAGAGACTGTTAGTACTAGAAAGCTGTAATTTGGCATGAATATATATATCAGTCACGCCGACAAAGTAATTACATAAAAAAAACTAAAACAATTTTTTTTAGGGTACCTCCCATAGACGTAAAGTGGGGGTGATTTTTTTTTCTCGACTAACCCTATAGTGTGGGGTATCGTTGGATAGGTCTTTTAAAAGTATTGTGGGGTTGCTAACATGATTTTTCTATTCAGTGATCTGTTTGTGAAATATTCAACTTTAAAGTGAAAATTTTCACTAAAATCTAAACTGTTGGGTGGAAAAATGTGAAAAAATTCAGAATGGTAGTAAATATATCAAATTTACTAGGAAAATTATAGCGGCTAAGAATTCTTGGAAATTATTTGTAGTTTAAGAGTAAATAGTAGCCTAAGGTATAAAACATACCTAAACTTAGATGATTCCGTACACATTCGAAATCCTTAGAAAAATATGACTTGATTTTTTCGGAATGGCTACGGAACCCTACTTTGGGCGTGTCCGACACGCTCTTGGCCGGTTTTTCTGTTTCTCGCCAAAACGGTCCGACGGATTGTGATGAAACTTGACACACAGATAGTTTATAGCCTCGATTAACATATAAGTACGATAATTTATATCCCGGAAAATTACATAGTTCCCGCGGGATAACGGTAATCGAATTATTCGCAGACGAAGTCGCGAGTTACTTATATTTGACAAAATTTAAGTCTGTAAAATTATGGAATAGTTTGCGCGCTGTCAGTCAGTCAGTCTGTAACGTTATAGATGGTAAAGATTACATATCTTGGTCGAGGTCAGGCTACAGTTTCGAAGCGTCCCCGATACATGAATCATGCTACCAGTTTGGTCAGTTCAATCTTGACAGTGCCAACACCTGCAATTTATTTAATTCTTTTAGGTACTAAAACGTCATTCTTGTAACTTAAGATCTATATAAAACACAAATGTCTCTATCAATGTCCGTTATAGACTTCAAAACCATTCAACCGATGTGTCCCAAATTAGTTTCATTTTGAAAGACAATAATGCGAAGATGGTATCAAACTACTAAAACAATGCATTGGGAATATTCAGTCCATTCATGATTGGATTGCGCGGATGAAATGGCGGACAAAAGCAAGTCTACATAAATAAAACTGAATCGCCAAATGTGTTCCTAAGCCCCTAAGCGCTAAACTCGAGACCCACTGCACCAAATTGGATAATTATTATTTGTTCTGTTCGTAATTGTAATAAATAAAAACCAGCCAAGAGCGTGTCGGACACGCACAAGGTAGGGTTCCGTAGCCATTACGAAAAAATCAAGTAATATTTTTCTAAGGATTTCGTATGTGTACGGAATCATCCAAGTTTAGGTATGTTTTATACCTTAGGCTACTATTTACTCTTAAACTACAAATAATTTCCAAGCAATCTTAGCCGCTATAATTTTCCTAGTAAATTTGATATATTTACTACCATTCTGAATTTTTTCAAATTTTTCCACCCAACAGTTTAGATTTTAGAGGGGGGGGACGGCTGATTTTAATGAAAATTTTCACTTTAAAGTTGAATATTTCGCAAACAGATCACTGAATAGTAAAATCATGTTAGCAACTCCGAAATGGTTTTAAAAGACCTATCCAACGATACCCCACACTATAGGGTTAGCCGAGAAAAAAAAAATCACCCCCACTTTACGTCTATGGGAGGTACCCTAAAAAATTTTTTTTACTTTATTTTATTCAATCACTTTGTCGGCGTGACTGATATATATATTCATGCCAAATTACAGCTTTCTAGTACTAACAGTCTCTGAGCTTAGCCGCGGACAGACAGACAGACAGACAGACAGACGGACAGACATGGCGAAACTATAAGGGTTCCTAGTTGACTACGGAACCCTAAAAATGAATCCCTATTTCCTTTGGTCATACATGCCATAAGTTGACAATGAGTTTACGCATTTCATTCATTTTAACCCCCGACACAAAAAAAGAGTGGTGTTATAAATTTGACCGCTATATGTGTGTGGTTGTGATGTACCGATTTGGATGCGGTTTTTTTTATTTGATAGCAGGTTTCTTGGCGATGGTTCTTAGATATGTTTCATCAAATTGGTTCAGACGTTTCAAAGTTATCAGCCAGCTCTTTTGTTAGCTGCGGAAGGGATCTTCGCCGCATAATGAGCATTTACATACAAACAAACATATGAGTGACCTAATTGCGTTGGGGGTTATTTATTTGTCCTCTCCACAATAAGTTTAGGTCAGATTAGTTAACACGAGTAACAAAAGTATTCACTTTTGCGTAAATAATCCAATTTATGATTCTTTGTAGTTAAACAGCGGACGGATGTTTGTGGAGGCAAATAAGACAGACAGACGGAAACACGCATCCCTGTTGTATTACGACAGTAATATTACATGTAAATATTACATGTAAATATTCATAAGACGTAAAACGGGTTATTGTGAAATTTGTACTGTCCATGGCAATTTTACAAGTTTTTGTTTAATCTGTAACATTACAAGATTTGTTTAACTTGCCCTATTAGTAGGGTTAAGTCTTTGAAGTCAAGTTTAACCCACTTCCAGGTATTTAATTGACTTGAAATTTCGAACATATTATGTAGGTTAAATGACAAAGCAAGTAAATCCAAGAAAAAGAAAAACTATTCAAATTAAAACTTATTTTAACTACAATGTTTGTTTAATGTTTACTCGTAGATCAAATCTTGCAAGACGTATTTTGCTTATTACTAGTTGGTCGGATTGACTTGAAACTTGGTAAGAATATTGGATATGAAGTTTGGATGGCAATGCAAGTGTATTAAAAAATAGTAATGGAATTTTTAACAAAAGCTAATTGTTCACTTGATGCAGGGCAGTGATTTAGAACCGTGGCTGATTCGCAATCGGCCGCCGAAGTTCCCTGTTGCGGAACCACGTTGCCAACCTCCGCTATTTCGAAATGGTTCTAATGGAATCTGCGCGCGAGTCGTGATTGTTGCACATCCCGTTAGCAAATGGTAAAAAGATTTTAAAATTATATTTACTGACGAAGAAGGTATGTTTGGTGTAGAGATTGTGTACGCTTGTGTGTAGGTATGTCTTGTATTATTTTTAGGGTTCCCAATCCGAAAGGTGACAAACGGAGCCCTTTTAATACCGCTACATTGTCCGCCCGTCAGTTACAAAACTGTATCTCAAGTACCGTAATACATAGACAGCTGAAATGTATCAATGTGTTTTACTGCCGTTAAACAATAAAGAGTGAAAATTAATTTGATGTGTTTATTCAAGCAAAGATTGCATTGGCTGCAGTAATTAAACTATGTTTATCATGGGATGTGTTGACCCAAAAATATTCGTCGTGATTGACGATAAAAAATGTGAGTGTAATGGCTCTGTCTGTGTTGTTTGTTAAGTACTATTTGACGCTTAAGGGACTTAAGACGAAATTTGGATGGGATTATGTATGATATACGCATATAAAATCAAGGAAACTCAACCCTTAACCTCTCGTATACTTTAAAACACGGCCCCGTGCCCAATTTAAGACATTCTTTTTGTATTTTTTAAAAATCTGTATCAGTGGACTTATATGAAACAGTTGAGATGAGACTAGAATGCACACAGGAGAAGGAACTCCGCGTGAGTGGAGCTCCGTCGACACTGTTTCTGTGTCAATTCAAATTTGAATTGACACAGAAACAGTGTCGACGGCGCTCCAATTCAATTCAAATTCCAAGTCAATTGGGAAAAAAACCTACCGTGAAAATAAGCTTCAGTAAAAAACTATACCTAGTGAGAAAAAAAGCATTTGGGTAAAACCGGCCAAGAGCGTGTCGGACACGCCCAAGATAGGGTTCCGTAGCAGGTAAAAAAAAAATCTTTGCATACTTTAAAATGTGGTTGTTTTGGTCCCAACGTACGTCGGCGGTACCTACAGCGCCATCTATCGGCGAATTGGGTAACTAAGAACTAGTATGTATGTTGATTGTTTTTCAGATGTAATATTTTTTTTTTTATTTGAAAGAAGATACTGTTAGCGTGATCTTGTAGGTATTTAAAGAAAAAAATGCTTGCAATGGCGGTTAAATTACATCATACTTTAGAAATATTTTTTTTAGAAAAACTTAAAAACTGCTCAACTGATTAAGTTGAAAATAATTTTCCTAGAAATTATTAAGTTTAACTTACGTGATTTTTTTTCATATTTTTAGACGTGCGGTTCAAAAGTTAGAGGGGGGGACACATTATTTTGAATTTTCGGAGTGAATATCTCCGAAAATATTCACTTTATCATAAAATAGTTTTAGAAAACCCCTATTTATTTTCAAATACCTATCCAATGATACCCCACACTATAGGGTTAGTCGAGAAAAAAAAATCACCCCCACTTTACGTCTATGGGAGGTACCCTAAAAAAAGTTTTTTTTAGTTTTTTTTATTTAATCACTTTGTCGGCGTGACTGATATATATATTCATGCCAAATTACAGCTTTCCAGTACTAACAGTCTCGGAGCTTAGCCGCGGACGGACGGACAGACAGACAGACAGACAGACAGACGGACAGACATGGCGAAACTATAAGGGTTCCTAGTTGACTACGGAACCCTAAAAACGCTACTGTGAAAATAAGCTTCAGTAAAAAACAATATTGAGAAGAAAAGCATTTGGGAAAAAATGCAAATGGAAATTTTGCTACAAGGAAACAACAATTTCGGAAAATTGATCACCAGTCAGATTGAAGAATCAAAATTAATTCTTTATGTAAACAAACAATGTAAATGAATAGGATCGTTTAATCGAATTAAATAGCAATCTAACCAGTTCCATAATTATCATTGCAGTTATACCGTAAGTTGAACATTCCAACCGGTTTATAATTGCTTAGGCAGTGATTATAGAATGTCCACATTACCATACCATAGTAAAGTCAACGCCTAAATTAACTGATCACCTTATTTTATTGTGGTACGATAAAATCCTGGGCGTAAATGCGGTGGTGGGGCGCGTCGTTTTAAATTAGACAAGCTCTACGTAAATAAATAAATAAATAAATATTAGGGGACAATCTTACACAAAATCGACCTAGTCCCAAACTAAGCAAAGCTTTTACTATGGGTACTAGACGACGATAAATATACTTGTATAGATAAATAAATACTTAAATCACTCTCTTGTACTCAGGTAGAAATATTCGTGCTCATCACACAAATAAATGCCCTTACCGGGATTCGAACCCAGGACCCCTTGCTTCGTAGGCAGGGTCACTACCAACTAGGCTAAAGCGGTCGTTAAACGTGCAGCAAAGTTATAGCTTACTAGCTGTTGCCTGTTACTCCGTCTGCAAAGAACTCGTTTATCGCTCTCCCGCGGGAACTATGCTTTGCGGGACAAAAAGTATCCTATTTGATAACCCATACTAATATCTTAAATGCGAAAGTCTGTCTGTCAGCTCACCACGCTTAAACCGCTGAACCAATTTAGATGAAATTTGGTTTAGAGATACTTTGAATCTCGGGAAACGATATAACATAGTTTTTATCCCATAAATCATCCTTTTAGAGTACGAAAAGGAGGATGGAAGTTTGTACGGGGAATCAATAACCGTTCAACTGATTTAGTTGAAAATCGGTATGGAGATCACTTGTCTTGAGGTCCTGTAAGGTTAAGGGATTATAATATAAATTTATCCCAGAAATTTGCATACTTCGTATAGCGATAAATGAGTTCCTTGCAGACGGAGTTTACAGGTTTCATTTCTGAACCGATCCTCGTGAAGTTTTGTGAGTAGGTTCGGTAATTATACGATTTTTGTGTTAGTTTTTGTAAAATTTTCAAAATGGCGGAGTCGCAATTGTATGAACAAGATTTGTATTTAAAGTGGGTCAAAAATACGGTATATCAACCTACAGTTGAAGTTTATTTGCACGTCATGATACAACGAGGTCGACTTTTAACCCCCAACACAAAAAGAGGGTCTGTCTGTCTGTGTGTCTGTCTGTGGCATCATAGCTCTTAAACGAGTGAACCGATTTGGATGCGGTTTTTTTTATTAGAAAGCAGGTTTCTTGGCGATGGTTCTTAAATATAGTTCATCAAAATCGGTTCTGCCGTTTCAAAGTTCAAAGCTCAAAGCTGCAGAACGGGTCTTAGACGCATAATGGACATTTACTTTATTTTCAAACATACCTACGTGTGAAATGATTGCGTTGGGGGTTTATGAAATTTTAATTTATAGTTATCCCTTGCAATAATATGATGACAGTGACTAATGAATGACTTCACTAAGATAAGTCTACCTTAGTGACATTTAGACCGTTTAGACCTCATGGAAACTTTTGTCAAAACTGGTAGATCACTTTCTTTGCCGATCGGGTAGTAAAGAAACAACGAAATATACGAAGTTTAGTTGGTTTAAAACTCGTAAAAATTACGGTAAAAAAACCCTCTTTTGGGCAGTTCCGTAAAAACAGGCTGATGTTTTTTGAAGCGGCTGTACCGCTATATACCTAATCTATTGATCCTGTCATAATAAATTAATGCGCGCATGGTAATTATGCTCCAATTTTTTTGCCAATTATAGAATATAACCCGTTAAGTCTAGACGTGTTTTACACCATAATCACGGCATAGTATGAAGAGAGTAACTGATTTACAAGGCGCCGAAATAGCCAAGCACGTCTATTTCGCCATCGTCTAATTGTAGCGCGTATAGCATAGCCACAACCTTCCCCCACAACTGTCGGCTACTGTTAACTGCATGTTGGTGATTTCTAGTCCTTTTTGCTGGGATCCTATCGATGTTTAGAAAATTTTATTTCCGAAGGTTTAGAATCCCGAAAACTTTATTTGTCCGAAAGCATTTTTTTCTGAAACTGTAAATATGTCAGGATTTATTTCAGGATCATCGTGTAGAAGAACCCTTTAGGTTAGGTTAGGGTTGTTTTATAAAAATCCCGAAATAATTACAGTTTCAGAAAAAAATGCATTCGGATAAATGAAGCATTCGGGATTTTAAATATTCGGAAAAAAATAATTCTAAATTTCCCAACCCTTTTTGCTACTCATATTATGTACATTGCGGCAACAAATCACAATCAAATTCGAAAATTTTTACTTCTTATTTTGTGAATTTATTTTTACTGTTTTTCCGCCTTATACTTTACTAGCTGGTGACTGCGGCTTCGCCCTCTGAAGTAGATTAAAACGTGTTTGCTCGTGGGAATGAGATATTTTCCCGTGGTAAAATGTAGCCTATGTCACTCTCCAGCCCTTCAACTATGTCCATACAAAAAATCATGGCAATCCGGCGCTCAAGTTCGACGTAAAAGAAGGACAAACAAAAAAACACACTTTCACATTTATAATATTAGTAGGTATGGATCTTGCCCGCTCGTGAGATCGGACGAGAAATTATGTGCTGAATGGGTTAGATTAGTTACTGACTTTTTACTGTGGTCATGCCTACATAATATAATTATAGGATCATATTAACGGATGGTCAGGTTTGTGAATGCAGCCATATTTAGGAGTCGTTGAACTGGTTGGCCCGAAATCGATGGCCTCGGCATTTTGACCATAAAAGTTAACCATAAAAGTAAAATGTCGATTGAATAAATTTTTTGCGCAGTTTAAAGTCAATGGCATGTCCATAATTACCCTACAGCGCGACGCAGAGGAGGTTAATGTGTTTATTCGCTTGTAATATTTTAGACCTCGCCCTCGCACCTCTGAGTTTTTCGGCATTTATGTGCGAAAAAACATTTGAAATTTACCATGAGCTTTACGGTGAAGGAAAACATCGTGATTAAACCTGCATACACCTGCGAAGAAATTCAATGGTGTGTGTGAAGTTCCCAATCCACACTGGGCCCGCGTGGGAACTACGGCCCAACCCCTCTCATTCCGAGTGGAGCCCTGTGCCCTGCAGTGGGACGTATATAGGCTGGGATGATGATATGATGGTGAATATTTTAGAATCTTCTGTGAAAAATAAAAAATGCTATGTCAAAAGCTCGATATCTTTCGGATAATTCATAATTTTGTCGAAAGTAGGGACCACTCGTTAAAAATAAAATTAGTACTAGAAACACATGTTTCCAGAGATGACACCTAGCTAGATTGATTTTCTCTCTCAGAAACCATACATACATAACAGATCTCAATATTGACTATGGGACCAGCATGCAGCATATCATATATGTATATATTCACTTCCAAAACTACTGATAGTTCGAAAAGTTCTCGGCAATCAAAAGCAAGAAATAAACGAGTACTTGTTAAAAAAAATAACAGGAGCTTTTATGCTGAAAATATTTTTTACTAACTCTAGTTACTTGCATTGCTACGTAAACTATAGGTACATATCCGTACAGAATTTCAAGTCTATTCGATCTCTAAAATGAGTGAAATACGGTTTTTGAGTTACCTAAACATAGCATGGCAAGTTAAATATAAGCTTGTAAAACATTTAAAGTTAAACAAAAGCTTTTACAACCATTTGATTTATTGTTCGAGAATACATTTTTATTGAGACCTTGACATTTACTTAGCAAATAGATCAACGCAGACAACTAATAAATATACGCCTGCGACCAGATAAATATTCCATTTAGCATTCAATTGACATTTTCTAAACCGCAACCAATCGGTGTGAAATGGCAAAAACAGTTCCTGGTGTCCTTTAAAGTAAGTAACAAGAGAATTTATGTTGCGGTGACAAATAAATAATGACCATGACTCACTGTGTCACTAAGTCGGTTGTTAAGTATAATGTACTAGTATTACGAGTAGGAAGCCATGGTGGTGGCTTAGTGTTTTGAACTGTTGCCTCTCAAGCACAGAGTCTTGGGTTTAAATCTGAGCGCGCACCTCTGAGTTTTTCGAAATTTATGTGCGAAATTATATTTGAAATTTACCATGAGCTTTACGGTGGAAAACATGGTGAGAAAACCTGAGAAGAAAGCGACTTAGACGGAGTCGAAGGCAACAGCTAGTATTCGTATAAAATTTCAAATCCAACAGACCACTAAAATTTGATGGAATTAGATTTGCAAGAATTGAAGACTCCTTAATAACTATAAATTAAAAATTTAAAAAACCCCCAATGCAATTATGTCACACGTATGTTTGAACATAAAGTAAATGGCCAATTTGATTTGCGTCTAAGATCCCTTCCGCAGCTAACAAAATAGCTGATAACTTTGAAACCGCTGAACCGATTTTGATGAAACATATCTAAGAACTATCGCCAAGAAGCTTTCTAATAAAAAAAACACATCCAAATCGGTTCACCCGTTTAAGAGCTATGATGCCACAGACAGACAGACAGACACACACATAACGGTCAAACTTATAACAACCCTCTTTTTGTGTCGGGGGTTAAAAACACGAATATTGAAAGTTAAACAAAAGCTTGTAAAAATTGTACCAAGTTGGTGCTAAATAAGTGAACAAATAACTGATTTACTAACTGACTGATTTGATTTCTGATTTACTGATTTTAGCTAATCAGCTATAATAAATAATATAGGCGCTAAACAAAGCACAGCAAGCGTTGGTGTAGCGACTTAACTGCCTACTCGTTTATTACTATAGGTATACGGTTAAAGTGAATGTTCAGACCTTGATGGAATCTAGAACGGCCTATATGCATTAACTTATGTACAGAATTGTAAATGGCATTAGGTACTGCGTCTCAATAAAAATGGATTAATATTTCTTTTTAAAAGATTTTATTTAACTTGTAACATTCGTACGTATGATTCCATGGAAGTTGTCGATGCAACATTTGAATTGCATTCTACGTCCAGATATCAGCTTCAACTGAAATTGAATTGAATTTATGAAGATCCCAGGACAATATAATATAATAAGACAGTTAAATTTTGACGTTTTTAGGGTTCCGTAGTCAACTAGGAACCCTTATAGTTTCGCCATGTCTGTCCGTCTGTCTGTCTGTCTGTCTGTCCACGGCTAAGCTCAGAGATCGTTAGTACTAGAAAGCTGTAATTTGGCATGAATATATATATCAGTCACGCCAACAAAGTGGTAAAATAAAAAATTAAAAAATATTTTTTTTTAGGGTACCTCCCATAGATGTAAAGGGTGGGTGATTTTTTTTTTCTCGACTAATCCTATAGTGTGGGGTATCGTTGGATAGGTCTTTTAAAACCATTGCGGGGTTGCTAACATGATTTTTCTATTCAGTGATCTGTTTGGGAAATATTCAACTTTAAAGTGAAAATTTTCATTAAAATCGAGCGTTCCCCCCCCTCTAAAATCTAAACTGTTAGGTGGAAAAATTTGAAAAAATTCAGAATGGTAGTAAATATATCAAATTTACTAGGAAAATTATAGCGGCTAAGATTGCTCGGAAATTATTTGTAGTTTAAGAGTAAATAGTAGCCTAAGGTATAAAACATACCTAAACTTGGATGATTCAGTACACATACGAAATCCTTAGAAAAATATTACTTGATTTTTTTGTAATGGCTACGGAACCCTACCTTGTGCGTGTCCGACACGCTCTTGGTCGGTTTTTAACTAGTTCAAATCGTCCGTCCATCTCGTTGGTGGATCCGACGCTGCGCTTGACACTTCGTGGTCTCCATTCGAGAACTTTTTTGGTGAAGCCCGCAGGTTCATGGTGGATGAAAGTCGCTTCTAACCGTAATGATTGGGTTTCAATGAGGAGGGTCTATGTCCGTCCAGCAGTGGACAACCTACGGCTGAAATGATGCTGATGATGATAAAGAATATTCTTCAACAGTTAATGGCATCGACTTGAAACTTGGCTGGAGGTTGTAGTTAGGATGATAATGCAATTACAGTCAACAATAAAACCGGCCAAGAGCGTGTCGGACACGCCCAAGGTAGGGTTCCGTAGCCATTACGAAAAATCAAGTAATATTTTTCTAAGGATTTCGTATGTGTACGGAATCATCCAAGTTTAGGTATGTTTTATACCTTAGGCTACTATTTACTCTTAAACTACAAATAATTTCCAAGCAATCTTAGCCGCTATAATTTTCCTAGTAAATTTGATATATTTACTACCCTTCTGATTTTTTTCAAATTTTTCCACCCAACAGTTTAGATTTTAGAGGGGGGGAGGGGACGGCCGATTTTAATGAAAATTTTCACTTTAAAGTTGAATATTTCGCAAACAGATCACTGAATAGAAAAATCATGTTAGCAACTCCGCAATAATTTTAAAAGACCTATCCAACGATACCCCACACTATAGGGTTAGCCGAGAAAAAAAAATCACCCCCACTTTACGTCTATGGGAGGTACCCTAAAAAAATTTCTTTTACTTTTTTTTATTCAATCACTTTGTCGGCGTGACTGATATATATATTCATGCTAAATTACAGTTTTCTAGTACTAACAGTCTCTGTGCTTAGCCGCGGACAGACAGACAGACAGACAGACAGACGGACAGACATGGCGAAACTATAAGGGTTCCTTAGTTGACTACGGAACCCTAAAAAGTAGTCAGCAAAAAAAAGTATTATAAACTTATTACTTACTTATAGAATACTCATTTCCGGTAGTGACTTGAAATGTAATCAACAACCAAAAAAGTTTTTGTTAAAATTCAGTTTTAATACAAGGTTCTTCCTGATTGTACCTTCATTGTCATCCAATTGCTAAAACCAACATGCTCGTTGCATAAACCTACCTACAAACAAACAAACAAGCAAACAATCAACAAGTATTTTACGAGTATTCATTGATTAATTAAACTTTTAGGCACTACCTAATTGGTGTTTTAATCTTAATTACAAAAATTACAACAACCGTAACCTTAAGTAGTTTACCTACAGGTTGTTGAGCTATCTATCAAAACTTGAAATTTAATATTTGAGACTGAACTTTATATTGCGCGTAGCTTCCCATAGTTTATTAAGTCATAATGTTTTCATAATCAACGTTAGTCATAAAGTGATTTATTTCTGAAACAGTATTTTTTCAGGATTTTTTAAAATGCCACCTTATATAATGCAGTACGTTAGGTTAGGTTTGTTTTATAACAATTCCAAAAAAAACCGTTCCAGAAGTAATTCACTTTATAACTAACGCTGATTATGAATTATGACTTATTAAATTATGTGACACCATAGAGCCGCGTGTAGCATAGCACGCACTTGGCAAGTTTTTTCGTAGGTCATTGTAACGCTTTACATAATACAGCTAAAGCAGTTTAAATAACAGTCGGTCGGCAACGCTTGAGTGGTAACAAACGAAAGTGAAATCGTAAGCGGTAAAGCACCACGGAAGGAGAAAGTGTCTAGATCGGGCTATCTGGGGCAGATCGATAATCCGTTTTGCAACGTATTACGCCACAACACACGCCCCCTGAAAAGATTATCATTCTATTTTATTACACAAGCTTTTGTTTAACATGCAAGCATCTTTAAATCTTGTAAGTTTAATTTAACTTCTAGTGATCCGATTGACTTGAAATTTGGTATGAATATGTTTGGGTACAGTACAGCCACTAAAACATCATCACCGTCCCAGCCTATGTATGTGCCATTGCAGGGCACAGGCCTCCTCTTAAAATGAGAGGCGCCTTGTGTTTGGATTGGGAACTTCACAATACCATTGAATTTATCCACAGGTGTGAAGCTCATGGTAAATTTGAAATGTAATTTCGCACGTAAATACCGAAAAAATCAAAGATACAAGGGAGGGCTTGAACCCATGACCCTCTGCTTGAGAGGCCATAGATCCGAGTCCGGAACAGAAGCTTATATTTCGCCGGATTTTCTGCCGATACTAATTTGAATTTGAAAACAGATATCGTGAAAGTTTTTGATGCTTTTTAGTCTTGATTAAAAAAGATCACAACCTAAACTGCTATAACTTTAACCTTTAAAGGTATCCCGTCCGTTCCATTGTTCTTGTCTAACCGTGCAAAGTAGGGCAGATTCGATAATACCCCATTAAGCAACGCGTTCCGCTTGCCACACACGCATGATAAGGATATCAATTAGATCGAATTAAAAGCTTTAAGTCAACTTGAAACGTATGCAAGTAGTTTTAAAATTTCCAAACCATTTTTAACCCCCGACACAAAAAGAAAGGTGCTATAAGTATGACCGGTATATGTGTGTGTGTGTGTGTGTGTGTGTGTGTGTGTGTGTATGTGGCATCATTGCTCTAAACGGGAACCGATTTGGATGCGGTTTTTTTATTTGAAAGCAGGTTTCTTCGCGAAGGTTCTTAGACATGTTTCATCAAAATTAGTTCAGCCGTTTCAAAGTTATCAGCTCTTTTGTTAGCTGCGGAAGGGATCTTAGACGCGTAATGGATATTTACTTTATTTTCAAACATAATGTGTGACTAAATTGCGTTGTGGGTTTTTAAAATTTAAAATTTATGTCGACCTTTTCCTGGTATGCCATTGTCTTGAAATACTTTTGTAGGTCCGGTGACAATACATCTTTGGATCACCGACTTAGGTATGAGTACCTCAACTCCAATTCAATGGGATCTTTTGAAATCGTATAAGTAGCACCGCATATCCGTGTTTCCTGTGTAATTCCCGTTCCCACGGGAATTTCGGGTAAAATACCCTATGTCAGTCTAGCAACTGAGAAAATTCTAACGCCACCTCACATTTTTAGGGTTCCGTAGTCAACTAGGAACCCTTATAGTTTCGCCATGTCTGTCCGTCTGTCTGTCTGTCTGTCTGTCCGCGGCTAAGCTCAGAGACTGTTAGTACTAGAAAGCTGTAATTTGGCATCTATATATATATCTGTCACGCCGACAAAGTGATTGAATAAAAAAATGTAAATAAAATTTTTTTAGGGTACCTCCCATAGACGTAAAGTGGGGGTGATTTTTTTTTCTCGGTTAATCCTATATTGTGGGGTATCGTTGGATAGGTCTTTTAAAATCATTGCGGGGTTGCTAACATGATTTTTCTATTTAGTGATCTGTTTGCGAAATATTCAACTTTAAAGTGAAAATTTTCATTAAAATCGGTCGTCCCCCCCCCCCCCGTCTAAAATCTAAACTGTTGGGTGGAAAAATTTGAAAAATTCAGAAGGGTAGTAAATATATCAAATTTACTAGGAAAATTATAGCGGCTAAGATTGCTTGGAAACTATTTGTAGTTTAAGAGTAAATAGTAGCCTAAGGTATAAAACATACCTAAACTTGGATGATTCCGTACACATACGAAATTCTTAGAAAAATATTACTTGATTTTTTCGTAATGGCTACGGAACCCTACCTTGGGCGTGTCCGATACGCTCTTGGCCGGTTTTTAAATCTATCGATCCGTTTAGGCTGCAGGGCGTGCCAAAGTATGATACCTATACGCTGGAAAAGCATAAACATCCTTCGCTAGTCGGGTAATTAAGCAATTGGTAGATTTACGTGGCATCTTAAAGCTCTGTTGCTGACTTAGCCGTAGGTATTATGTAGTTATTAGTCAAAGCTGCACTCAACAGGCCAGGGTCACGCGTGTCTAGACTATTGTGTCAAATGAGCGTAACAAACCGAACTGATTCATTTGTGTTGCAACAGAGCTGTAGCATACGATTCACGGTTCGTTACCATGTGTTAGACACATTAAATCTTGTCTGCTTTGCTTATCTATCTCTGTTGATATTGCAGTAAAAAGTTGTTTAGCTTCAAAGTTATCAGCTCTTTTGTTAGCTGCGGAAGGGATCTTAGACGCGTAATGGGTTTATTTTCAAACATCGTGTGACCAAATTGCGTTGGGGGTTTTTCAATTTTGAATTTTTTATTGTTATTACAAGCTTTGATTATTATTATGGGCCTCGTAAGGAAGCTCAAAGTCACTCAGAGGACAATGGAGAGGGCTATGCTCGGAGTTTTTCAGCGGGATCGCATTACATATGATGTAATCCGCGCAAGAACTAAAATCACCGACATAGCTCGAAGAATCGCCAGACTCAAGTGGCAGTGGGCAGGGCACATCGCTCGTAGAACTGATGGCCGATGGGGCAAAAAGTTTCTCGAGTGGCGTCCACGGACCGGAAGACGCAGTGTAGGTAGGCCTCCAACAAGATGGAGCGATGACCTGGTTAGGGTTGCGGGATCGCGTTGGATGCGGAGGGCACGAGACCGATCTGTTTGGCGAGCCTTGGGGAGGCCTATATTCAGCAGTGGACGTCTTTCGGCTGAATGATGATGATGACAAGCTTATATTTAATTTTGCCCTGTTTGTTTAACAAATCTTGGACATCGAATTTAATATACTTCCAGTGGTCGGATTTACTTGAAATTTGGTATACTTACTTGTGTAGGTTAGATGACAATGCAAGTACAGTTAGCAAAAAGGCTTGTTTTAAAAATAACAATTTAATTAAACTTATTACAAGCTTTTGTTTAACTTTTGCATGTAAGTTGTAGTTTCATAATTCGCAAACTATATTTTGACCATTTTCTGGTATCCAATTGAGCTGAAAATGAGCACATTTTAGACATTACAATAATCTAGTACTTGATGAGTAGTATCAGGCCTCTTATCAAATGTAATTTCACACGTAAATTCCGAAAAACACAGAGGTGCGAGTTTGGGTTCAAACTTAAGACTCTTCGCTTGAGAGGCCAGAGAACGAACTACTAGGGTACCACGTCCTTTTAAGTTAGCTAAATACTAGCGACCCGCCCCGGCTTCGCACGGGTGCAATTATGCACGTATTATACATATATAAACCTTCCTCTTGAATCACTCTATCTATTAAAAAAAACTGCATCAAAATCCGTTGCGTAGTTTTAAAGATCTAAGCATACATAGGGGCAGACAGCGGGAAGCGACTTTGTTTTATACTATGTAGTGATATTTGCGCGCTGAATATACAGGAAAAACACACAAGTTTTCAACAAATAGCAACGGAATATTTGTTTGACAATTAGAAAGACAAGAAAACAAGAAAGTTGCGCGAAAGTTACAAACATGGCTGTGGTCGGGATGAGGAAATGTTATCTTTCGAATAGGTACATATATGTGCACTAGCTTTTACTCGCTGCGTCGACTATAAACCAATAAATAATCTAGCAGTCGAATTGAAATTAGGGGATTTCGCAGAAAATCGTTGTGGATTTCATTAACATTGCAAAAACAAGTTTTGTGATTTTAATCCGTTCCCGAAGGAATCCATATCCATATCCATACTAATATTATAAATGCGAAAGTGTGTCTGTCTGTCTGTAACCTCTTCACGCTTAAACCGCTGAACCGATTTAGATGAAATTTGGTACACAGATAGTTTGAGTCCCGGGAACGGACGTAGTATAGTTTTTATCCTGTAAATCTCTTTAAGGATATTACCGGGATAAAAAGTAGCCTTTGTGTTATTCCAGATATAGGTACAGCCATCTACACATCAAATACCTACAGTGTAGCCGTTTTAGCGTGAAAGGGTACGAAACACACGCACGCACTCCTACAAACAAACTTTTACATTTATAACAACTAGCTGAAATTAAATTAAATTTTATTTGCTTGAGACATGCTCTTATATTGTTATAGTTCTAAAAACTATCGATAGTTTTTAAAAATTCAAGCACTTCGATACTATCGATACTATCGATAGTAGGTTTTGATTATAAATTATCAATAGTATCGATACTATCGAAAAGCAATACTATCGGTAGTATCGATAGTATTGATGCAGATCGCTATTATTGTATCGTATTTACTAACGATATTTTGGAAGCTATCGAAATTAGCGATAGTACATTATATCTATCGATATTGTGACTATTTCCTAAGGTCAACCATCGATAGTCAAACTATCGATAGAAGCGACACTACAGCCTAACCCACCTGCGAACTTCAAAGAGACTTATACTTTCTTTCTTCTGCAGACTTCCCCGGAATGTGCTTTGCGTCTACTCGCTGTGCCACCGTCGAGCCTGGCAACACCTGGGACCTGGCTCCCTTCTGCGGCCGCAGCACCTGCGTCGTCAGCGAAGACACGCCACCCCGCCTCTTGGAGCTGGTCGAAGACTGCGGACCCTTGCCTTTGGCTAACCCCAAGTGCAAGCTAGACACTGGTGAGTTGCACCATCTAGTAATAACGAAGAGAACTTATAGCACTAGCGTGGTTAGCAAAGACATGCTCCGTCTCTTGGAGCTGGTCGACCGTACCCTTTGGCCAACCCAAGTGTAAGCTAGACACTGGTTAGTGACGAGTAGTAGTGGTCAGTAGGTATTACCGAAGAAAACTTCGCCTTAGGTAACACTAGTGTGGTTAGCAAAGACGCGCCACCCCATCTCTTGGAGTTGGTCGAAGACTGCGGACCCTTGCCTTTGGCTAACCCCAAGTGCAAGCTAGACACTGGTGAGTTGCACCATCTAGTAATAACGAAGAGAACTTATAGCACTAGCGTGGTTAGCAAAGACATGCCCCGTCTCTTGGAGCTGGTCGACCGTACCCTTTGGCCAACCCAAGTGTAAGCTAGACACTGGTTAGTGACGAGTAGTAGTGGTCAGTAGGTATTACCGAAGAAAACTTCGCCTTAGGTAACACTAGTGTGGTTAGCAAAGACGCGCCACCCCATCTCTTGGAGTTGGTCGAAGACTGCGGACCCTTGCCTTTGGCTAACCCCAAGTGCAAGCTAGACACTGGTGAGTTGCACCATCTAGTAATAACGAAGAGAACTTATAGCACTAGCGTGGTTAGCAAAGACATGCTCCGTCTCTTGGAGCTGGTCGACCGTACCCTTTGGCCAACCCAAGTGTAAGCTAGACACTGGTTAGTGACGAGTAGTAGTGGTCAGTAGGTATTACCGAAGAAAACTTCGCCTTAGGTAACACTAGTGTGGTTAGCAAAGACGCGCCACCCCATCTCTTGGAGTTGGTCGAAGACTGCGGACCCTTGCCTTTGGCTAACCCCAAGTGCAAGCTAGACACTGGTGAGTTGCACCATCTAGTAATAACGAAGAGAACTTATAGCACTAGCGTGGTTAGCAAAGACATGCTCCGTCTCTTGGAGCTGGTCGACCGTACCCTTTGGCCAACCCAAGTGTAAGCTAGACACTGGTTAGTGACGAGTAGTAGTGGTCAGTAGGTATTACCGAAGAAAACTTCGCCTTAGGTAACACTAGTGTGGTTAGCAAAGACGCGCCACCCCATCTCTTGGAGTTGGTCGAAGACTGCGGACCCTTGCCTTTGGCCAACCTTAATTGAACTGGTGAGTGGTGTCATCTAGTAGTGCCGAAGAAATAAGTTTTTGTCAAAAATTTCATTTTGAACACAAGCTTTTTCGCTGACTGTACTTTTTGTTGACTGTACTTGCATTGTCATCCAACCTACATAAGTATACCAAATTTCAAGTAAATCCGACAACTGGAAGTGGGTCAAATACGACTTCTATGATTTGACCCAAGAATAATAATCTATACATATAAAATCCTTTGTCCTGACTGACGGATCAACGCACAGCCTAAACCGCAGATCGTAGAGACCTGAAACTTGGAGGGTGTGTTCTTTGTATGACGTAGGCATCCGATAAGAAAGGATTTTTCGTAGTTCTACTCGTAAGGGGGTAAAAAAGGGGGGCAAAGTTTGTATGGGACAACGTGATTCCTTGGTCCAATCTACTTCAAATTTTGCATAAACATTCTATAACAGAATTGATGGAAGACGTGTTTCATATTTTATTGAAATTCATCCCTTGACGGGGTTAAAAAGGAGTAGAAAGTTATTTTGGGGGTGATTTGCTTCGAAGTTGATATCAATACTCCTTAGTGCTTTTGATTTAAATTACTTTTTATTTTGACACAATGTAAACGAAACGAAACTTCATATTTTGCAAACCATTTGTCTACGTTTGTCAACCACTTCCTGATCTGATCTCTGATAATAACTAATTATAATAAGTATTTGCATTTCACCAAGCTTTTGCTTTTACAAGCGCAGCGTGGGACGTCCACCAACGAGATGGACGGACGTTTTGGTGAAGGCCATGATTGGGCGTCAATGAGGGAGGCCTATGTCCAGCAGTGGACGTCCTACGGCTGAAATGATGATGATAATGATGAAGCTTTTATGTGAGTTCAACCTTTTTCGAATAAAATCGAATTGAGTATTCAAACATCATTGTTGAACTCGCATAAAAGCTTGGTGCAATGCAAATATATATAAAATGCTTTGTCCTGAAGTCCTAAATGACTGACTGGCGGATTAACGCACAGCCTAAACCGCTGTATGTAGAGATCTGAAACTTGGAGGATGTGTCTTTTGTATGACGTAGGCATCCGATAAGAAAGAATTTTCCGGAATCCCCACGGGATAAGGAATATACGGGATGTATATATTTCCTCAATCGAGAGTGACCCTATCCCCATAACGAAGATTACTAAACTGTTCCAATTGGGCCTGCAAGTACACTATTAGAACAGGTATTAAGCTAATTTCAATAATTTTGAAAATATCCACGGGATAAGGATAAATCAGGATTTATATACTCAAATCAACTGGATCCTATCTCCGTAACTACAATTAAGTACTAAACTTTTAAAATTCAGTATAAACGTAAAATGGTCATACATAACAGCAAAAAAAACTTATTGCAGGATTTTTGGAAATTCCTGTGGGATAGATAATCTCTGAAACTTCCGAGCCGATTTAAAAAAAAATCTTTTACCAGTGTAAAGTTAAACTATCCTTTATTGACATAGGCTACTATTTTCCGGAAAAATGCAAAATTCCCAAGGGTAAGAAATAAAAATTCAACTTCGGAGCTCATTTTAAAATGTCTTTCACCAATAGAAAAGATCCTTGATTAACATAGGGTGATATTTTCCGGATAAATGCAAAATTCCCGCGGTATAGAAAATAGTTAATTTTAACTTCGGGGCTGAGTTTAAAAAAAATGACCAATAGAAAGCTACACTATCCTTTGTTGGTATAGGCTAGGCTACCTACTATTTATTCGGTAAAATGCAAAATTCCCGTGGGATAGAAGAAAGTGAATATCACGTGAGGGCTGATTTGAAAAATTCTTTCACCATTACGAAGTTACACCAACCATTATTTACATAGACTACTTTTCTCCGTGAAAAAGCAAAATTCACACAGGAAAAAACTAAGTGAATTCAACTACGGGGCTGATTTTAAAACTTCTTTTACCGGTAGAATGCTACACCTTTAAGGACATAGATTACTTTTCTCGGGGAAAATGCAAAATTCCCGCGGGATAAATATAAGCGAAAATTTGCATAGAATAAGGACAAATTTGTTGAAATTCCCACGGGATAGTGAATAAACGGGATTTATAATATTCACTAACTGATACTGATGATGATGAAATGATAATAATAATGGATGTTGCCGTTGCCGGATTTTTGTTTTATACAGTGAAAGAGATGAAGAAGCTTTACCACAAATTGGAATTCTACGCGGACGAAGTCGCGGGCAAAAGCTAGTAAATAATAAAAAAAAACAAACGGGGTGAGCTAAATAAAAGCTTGTAAAAAACAACGGGTTGCACTCCGGGAGTGCCGGCAGGAGTGAAAACTTGAACATTAATGTTGTACCGTCTTACGAACCCTACGGAGCTACGAGGAGAACTAGGCATACGCCATACTAGCCTCGCCAGTCCATTGAGCTGATCGAGGAGTGTTTACCCCTGGCGCTAGCCCAAAGTGTCACTTAGATACTGGTGATAGGCACCATCTAGTAGAAACGAAAAAAACTATCGCATCCGTGGTCAGCAACTTGAACACACATACCACCATAGGTCTCCTCGCGATATTTTATTCGTCATTTACATCAAATGTGAATTCGCACTTAGATTCAAAACCAAAACCCACCCACCCACGACCTCTACTCTGGAGCCTTTAGGTCAAACCACAAAGCTCAGCGCTCTCATTCTAAGAGCAGTACTGCCCTGCAGTACAACATATACACCGTGAAATTTTAGTGGTTGTTTTCCCGAAATGAGGTGATTTAGTATCGATTGTACAATCTATTTATAATTACTATTTTGACTAGAGTCAAAAATCCAATTGTGAAAAACGAAAGTCGAAAATGACCGCAAACCAATAGTAACGCTTCGTTGGTACCTAACCTATCGTACGATCGTACGCTACTTGTACCAACGAAGCGTTACTATTGGTATGCGGTCATTTTCGACTTTCGTTTTTCACAATTGGATTTTTGACTCTAGTCGAAATAGTAATTATAAATCGATTGTACAATCGAAACTAAATCATCTCGTTTCGGGAAAACAACCACTAAAATTTCACGGTGTATAGGCTGGATGATGATGTTTAAATATTCCTTTTTTTTCTTTCCAGACAAAACTAACAAGACAGCTCCCTTCCCCGGCTGTTGTCCAATCTTCACTTGCGAAGAAGGAGCTAAGCTGGAGTACCCCGAGCTCCCTACCCCAGCTCCTGAAGAGGAGAAGAAAGAGGAGAAAGAAGAGAAACCGAAAGCTTAAATAAGAAAAACAATGCACATTACAAATGAACGTAACAATTAGTTGAATAATAGATTATCAGGGCTATTCAAAGCTAGAATAGGCTGCTAAACCAGCGAGCTAATTCCACGGCCTAATCTGACTTACCTCCCATCGGGTGAGATAGATCAATCGTTGGTCAGTTTAAAAAAAAACAGCCCAAAATTGAGAAGTAGAATTGACAAAACAACACATAACAGCCAAATTTTTTCACGAACCAACATCCCCTAAGGCATTTAAAATTCGTCTGGCGAACTTGTCGGAATTATTTGTGCACCTGACTTATTGACGTTACAGGAAATTAATGGTTAGAAAATAATGTGACAACCAAATTACAATACTATTAATATGAGTATCCGCGCATGCGCTGCTATCGCTATGTACCTGAAAACGGAAAACAGTGTGGGATACCGCATAGGAAAACAATTTTACACAAGCAAGGTGTATAGATATTTCCGATGGGTGTAAAGCTTGAATATAATTAGTTCCTTCTTGGATTGTTGGTATAAGTTGGGCCAGAAATAATATGCCAGTTTAGAAATTGATGCCCCAGAGTTCTGTGAATCTCAGTGATCACATTAGAAAGTAATGCAATAATAACTACAAAATTGATTAACTGGCATGAAACTATAGTCCATAACGGCATGCGATGAGTTTTGCTAATGTAATCGAACTAGCTCAAATTTTACACTAGCTACTATTTAACGTCTTGTTACTTTCATATACGTGCATTAAATTCCTAGCGTGGAGGGGATTGGTCTCAAAATTGTATACCAAATTATAATTTGTACGTTTTAATTTTGGATTGAGTTTAAAATGAACAAGCAAAGTGACAAAAAGTTATGATCAGAATGCCTTTTGAAATGTGTAATGTAGTTAGTACTTTTTTCTGTGATGAATCCAATTGATGCAATAAAATGTAGCGTTAGTCATCCTTCGTAATAATAGTGTGGTTCGAAATAGTCGGTCACTAACGCAGTGACAATAGACAAATCCGAAAGCCACTTCCTATTTCCTGTCTTTTATACAATTACTAAAACGAAACAACTGTGTCGTAGCGGGTGTTGAATGAATATCATTGACAAATATTTTTTTATTGTAGTCTTTTTAGAAGTTTTTTTTTTATTTGAATACCTGCCAAGTGTTTGAGATATTGATACTTAAAATAAGCGAAAAGTAATTCAATAAAAAAAATACAAAATTTCTATTCTCAGCTTTTTATTTGTACCTGTTTTATAAATACAGTTCAGTAAGCGACTTCAAAACGACGTTCTAAATTCGACTGTGTATATTTTTATACTAACTTTTGCCCGCGACTCCGTCCGCGTGGAATTAGTAATTTGGGCAGCTTATTTTTTTTATCCAATTTGCTTTTTCATCAATTATGGCTCTCCTTAGTTCCTCGAATTACCCCCCTGCACCCCCCGCAACCCCCCCCCCCCCTCACCGACACCCCACCGAACTCCCCCCCCCGCACACCCGCGTTCACATTCACCACCGTACCTACTCCCAAGTCACTACTTCTAAAAACTGTTCTATAAATTCTTAAAATAGACGTATCTTTCTTATTTGTGAACCGATTCAAATGAAACAAACACTAAATGTTAATCCAAAAAAATACCAACATATCAGTGAAAACCGCATCCTTCTAGGTTAAGCCATTTCTGAGATTAGCGCGCACAAACGCACAGACAAACAGACAAACAGACAAACAGATAAACAGACAAACAGACAATAATTCTAAAAAACATTGTTTTGGGTTCTATTGCGCTAGTAAATAGCCCTAGTGACAGTTTTTCTCAAATATCTTCAATGTACAGACACCGACTTGTTACAGATTTATTATATGTATAGAATAGATTGTCCGTCGATATCTTCGGCGAGTGACAATGATTTCTATTCTTTTTTTTATTATTCAGTAGTCTAAGAAGTGAACTCAAGAGTTTTATTAAGATCGGTCCAGCGAATTCATACTTACATTTGTAGTCGTTTAATGTTTGTGTTTTAAGAAAAAAAACTTAATTTAACAGACGAGTGAATGAATACATGGAATCCCAATTCCACTGCGGGTTACAGGCCTCGCAGGATGAGAGGGTTTTGGCCGTAGTTCCCACGCGGGCCCAGTGCAGATTGGGAATTTTACAAACGCCATTGAATTTTTTCGCAGATGTGTGCTAATTTGCTCACGATGTTTTCCTTCACCGAAAACCTCATGGTAAATTTCAAAGGAAAAACTTGACAATACAATAGTCATGTCATATTCTTTTTGAGGCGAGTATAAACAGAAAAATATAACTTAGGCTGGGGAACAAACCCTGATCCCCGTCATTCCACCCAGAGCTCAAATTTACACATATTCTATTTATTTAAATTTCGAAACATATACATATAACGACGTCGCTGGTTCAAATCATTACCAGGAATTTTCGAAAAAAAAACAAATGATTAACTCAATATTTTATATTGGAATATTCTCGATAAATACGGTATGATTGTCAACACGTTGTAATGGGTGTACCATACATCTAATATAATTAAGATTTAACTAATAAAATTCGTGATTACGTTAAAAAATAATGTGTACCACCGAAGACATTACATCATCAACGTTTAACAGATAAAAAACACATAGTTATTTTTAAACGTAACAGTCTATAAGTAAATACGTTTTAACCTTCTAAGTCTAAACATCGACTCCTTAGTGTTACATGATATTACATATTTTAAAAAGTTATTATTTTTTTATCTATACGATCAATTAATCAACTATATTGTTAAAATCACAATTGTCCTAATTATATAACATTTAATATTATTAATATTGCACAAAATAGACATCGACCGTGATTACAATACGTTTGAGCCGAATTTGGTTTATCAATTTCCAATTGAATCATTACCTTCTCTGTTATAAAATCATTACCATTCTCTGATCTGAGCGCATTTCGATAAGCTCTCTATAGACACAAGCTTTAGTCGATAGACTTTCTGCATGTGTCGCAAATTATGACGTAACTTGCTGCTATTCACGAATTGATCTATTGTCATGTCTCGGGTGCTATCAAATTTTCCAGGATAAATAGTAGCATGTGTGTTTAACAAAATTATAAACTATCTATAGTACCAAATTTCATTCAAATTCACCCAGTTGTTTTAGGGCGAAAGAGTAATAAACATTATACGCGCAAACTTTTGCATAATATACGTACGAATTGCTTAATTACGGCAACAATTTCGCACGGAAATTTTCAGTTCCTACCTTAATCCGCTTTCTGCATTTTCCTATCCCATTTTAAAAATAAAAATTTGTAAAAATTTAATTTTTGGTGCTTGTTTTCTGCTTACTGTGCTGCTATTGGTTGTAGGTACCTACCTGTCATATCATCTAAGTATCTAACTTCATATCCGTATCAAATTTCAAGTGGATGAAATTCGACTTGCAATATTTAACCTCAACAAACATACAAACGAACAAACGAACATAGGCAGTTAAAAAAGCTTGTTTCTTGAAAGCATTATCAGTTCTACTACAAAAGAAAAGATTACCAAGAAGGTAAACGATTAGATTGAAAATTGAACGAACATTAAGAAGCAGTTCACAAAAACAAAATGGCGTTCGTCCTTTTAAAAGTTCGGCCGAAGCGTGAGCGTTGATGCGCAGATTACATTCACTGGTCAATCGTTGAGTCATCTTGGTCATAAAACACTATACACTGTCAATTACAATTCAGTGACACTAATAAATGTTATACATAAAGCAACACTGACCTCTTGGCAATGACAAAAAAATAATCTCATATAGTGCGCGAAAATATATACTCTTTTAAACAACTATCATGAAAATACGTCCATTTGAAATGTACATCAGAAATTAAAATTATTGATATGTCCTAAATGTTGTACATCGAAGCTTTAGCTGATCTGATATTTAAAATAGTTAAAAACAAAGAGGTAGTACAATCGGAAGATAAAAATATCTATTTCATTAAACTTTAATACCTAACTATGCAAAACATGTCAGATGAGCCAACCTCGAAATGGCAATGCATGGGTAGTTGTCACATTTTGAAGTGTCCTCATTCATTACACAATAACGAGACGAGATCTCCGTTAAAGTCGTACTTAAGTTGTTCTACTGCTGTACAGGGCAATCCAAAATCAAACAACTACAAACTCATCTATTTTTATGTACATTTATAGAATAGTTCCTCTCATTTTGACCTTTCATATATACTTACAATATTTTTTTAAAACTTTTTACTCCCTTAACGATACCAGGATATGCCGAAATGAATTTATACGTCGACGACATACTTAACATCCCATTTAAGACAGGGTAGAGATAAATTGACAAATTCAGAAAGGGATGCATATATTAAATACTATTGAATCTGATATGTCTGTCCCTAACGACCACAGATATTTTTCCTCATCTCTATCTCTAATGATAGTCCAAGTATGTCCTCGGTCGTACAAGCTAAGCGTAGCGTCACACTAAATTATATTATAAAGTACATAGCAAAAATAATTAAAAAGCTATAGAAGTGGTTTCGGATACATTCATCTATTTACGCGATAAACACGACAGTCAAAAATATATAATTTTAGCTTATATTCGATATACATGTGTTTTTATGTGTTTAGAAACAGCGTTGCTTGTTTCTATAAAATTATAGATAGATACGTATTTTTATGATTTCAGTGATTAAGATACAGCTAAAATAATTGAAAGCCAAAAATGACGATAATGATCTGGGACAATGATTTTGTCTACATAACTTTCGGCTGTCAGAGACTATGGCAACAGATTTTAACACTGCAATATTTTAGTGTTAAGTAACTAAGTGTCAGATTGGCCGTAATTGTGCCAAATTCATAATTTACTTTTATATCGACGTGTTCCGGATATTACATTAATATGTTTAAGTTCAAAATTAATTTTTGAAATACTCATTTTGTTAAAAGTACTTTTAAATAAATACATAGTAATCGGCTCTACACACACATTCTGAATTTCAAGTCGATTGGAACTTTGTAGTTACGTAAAATTTACTTGTAATTTAACTATATCTTAGTAAGAAGCTAATAAAAGTTTGAACTAAAATGTCTATTTACAAAGCAAATGCTCCCTTGTAACAAGTTTAGGATATTCAGTGTTCGGTTACGTTTTTGATACTGTAGGGGAGAAGGGTAAATTTAGATTTAATTAAATTTAGTATGAGCATCTGCTCATACTAATCCAAAGTCCATCTTTGCCGTAATCCAAAGTGCAATATGTCATAGTGCATTCTCAGCTGATTCCTTAGCACTAACTCAACCTATATTACAAACGATCGAAGCTATGCCAAAGTGTATACAAATCATTGATGCAATCATTAAACAGACGACGCTCCCCTGTAGCATCCCATAATTCAGAGGTACATAAAACGTTATTCTTACTTTGGTAAACAATTACAATTCGAGCTCTACACGTAAAGTAACTTTTAAAATATCTACGGCAACACCCCTGAAACCAACGGTCTCTTTTGATCAGTAAAATTGGAGAGAGATCACATCGAAGGCTTAAGAAAGATCCAAAAAAACACTATCAGTTTTAAATTTCGGTTCTAGGTTCTTCGCAACGTGTTCGCAAAGCTACAGCATCATGCGTGGATTTGCCCTTTGAACTGGTTGGGTATTAAAAAATTGCGGTTATAAAAAAATATAATTTCAAAATATTTTTTTCAAAGACGTTAGAGATAAATGCGAGAACGGAAATAGAGTGATAGTTATTAACGTTGTCTTTACTGAGACTTTGATGTATAGGGTGTACCAGAGCCGTTTTAAAAACAGACGGAACACATCAGGTAGTCGGTTGCACAAACTTGATTCCCTTGCGAAACATGTTGCGTGTGTAGACCAAATAAGTAGGAATTATGATGCTCAAGGAACGGGTTTGAAGCCAGTCCCCCAACTGACGCAATATGAAAGCATGATAGCAAACAAAATTAAATAAAAATATCACTACAGTAGATTATACAATTAGAAACTACCTTCCATCTGTTTAGTAGATAAAAAGTATTTTATATCAATTTAGTCTGTTAAAAATATACCGGAAGTGGGTTGGTTAAAAAATTAAGTTACAAATAATGCTATTAAAATTTCGTGATGATACTTACGTCACAAAGTGACAAGTGGATGACTTTTAGCTTAGTTATACTATCTTAAGAGACTTTCTACTGAATTTATCTTAACCAGATTGGCATTCTTGTTCTAAAATCGGATTTCGAAGCTCAGTTAAGGTCCTAAAATATAAAAAAATATGTATCTAACATACGGAATGTATTTTGTTTTTAATTTGTAACAGATCTTGCAACTAATGTACAAACATTCAACTGCCTATATCTATTACAACAAACTACTGCAATAACACACAGTCGTGAGAAGTCAATCGTAATAAATAAAAATATATGTATTTACTGACGACTTAAATACAGAAACATTAAAAAATACCTACATTAAAATTTTTACACAAGGTAACGAAAGAGTGGTTCTATTCTATATCGATGGGTTAGTATCAGAATAAGTATGTACCGCCAAAAATAGAAGCCAAAATTAAACGAAAAAAAAATTACAGTTATGTATGTTAGCAGTTTATGATTAAAAATATGTTTTTTCATTGGATATTTGTGCATGGAACGATGATGTGATGTAACATTACTTTGTGTTCTGTCTTCCCGAGGCAGGCCAAAATTTCAAATCCAGTGCGGAGCACAACGAATAAATGTTTATAGAATAAAATTTAAAACAAAATGAGTTGTAATCATTTTGAATTATTAGTTATTTAAACAAAATTATATTCGTTTCAAATATGTAATGCACGGTTGTGACATTGAAAGAAAAAAAAAAGTGTTTCTTTTGATCGCCTGAAGTCGATTTAATAGCAAAAACCTTCAACGATGGTTCAGCTAATGGAAAACAAAATGATTACCTGCTCAGGACTGACTGTTACTACATGGTATTCGGGTACAACTATATATGCTACGTTTTCTATAAAATCCTTTATAAATGTATACAATATTTCGAATTTTGATGACACTTTACTTACAATCCTTTATTTCAACACCGATCAACTACGGAATGTAAAGCGTTAACATGTAACAACAAGCATTTAATTCTATCTTTAATCCTTTAAATACACGTACTGTTATTTAAAAAAACTCACGCTTTTAAATACAATACATACATACATACAAGTCGAATGAAACAAAATATTTATTAGTTAAGTCACCCGACTACTCTAAGCTGCTTACAGTTTTCAACCAGGCGTTTTTGTGCGGAGGCTCATTCATTTTGAACTACAATTAATTGCTTTGCTACTCCAAACCTTCATGTTCAAGATAGCTAGGTATTTCTGTGTGATATTGTATGTGACAGTGTAGGAAGGCTGCAAAGTAGCAACGTAATTTAGTTTTAGTATTTTCACGGAGGTAAGTAAAACGATGAGGTCATTTTCCAACTTTAAATCATTACCATCCGCCATAGTCGAGATTATGTATTCAGTAATACAAAGCATTTATTTTATACGCTTTAAGGCCTTATATTTCAGTGTCGCGCACAATTTTCGGCTGTTAACAACTGTGGAAGATTATGAATCGGATGAAAGTTAGAAAACGAATATCTACCTCGTTTTTTTGAAAATATAGTTTTGTAAAAATCTCCCGTTCCTAAGCCTCGTGAGCCACTTATTTACTGATTTTATGGATTAAATTAAAACAAAAGGTTGATTATTAAAAATGATATCCAATATAACACTAGCATATTTTGTATCAACATACAAACAACAAAGCTAGCTTGGATTCATTAGTTAATATTTTAATAAACCTGCTTCTTGTTTTATGCTTAAATTTGCAGTTTCAAATTGAGAACGATACACCCGTACGTTCTTAAAATTTTTTTTTTTGTAGTCGGGTTAAAACTGTCATTTTCCATATAACATTACTCACTCTATCTCACCTAAAATTGACCAACTGTTACTCGTTCGTCCTAAGTTTTAAATTACTAATCATTAATTTAGAATTTCTGTTATAAAAGCATACTTACAAATGATATCAAGCAAACATTCTAACACACTCTCTAAAAATATTGCAGTTTTGCAAATGTATTTTATTGTTCTGTAACAATTTGGCAGTCAATTTAATTATTTACCCCCTTATTCATAAGAGTTGTCAAAGTTTTCAAATTGACATTCGTTTGTTCTTATCTGTCACTTTGACGTTGCCTTTAATAGACACAGACCATTTTTGTTTTATAAAATGTTTGTAGCTTTTTATGAATAAGGGGATTAGTTAATTATTCGAATGGTTTACGGCACAAATTCAAAATTCAATTCTTCTAGACTTATTCTTCGGATCATATTTACTATCATTACCACCCGCAATACACTTTGAATTTGCCCCTTACTGAGAGATGAAATAATTTAAAGTTCTAGTCTTCATTAGTGTTTTTGAATTCATATCCGCGGATGGTAATGATAACAATGAAAGAATAACTCGTTTAGGTATTTATTTTAGAACATTCGTATTTTGAGCATAAATTTTATAAATTTGCCGTAATAATTTTGCCCTTGATAATTTCAATTTTAAATACACAAATAAATCAATAAAAGTGCGTAGATTTTAAAAATAAATGCTATTTCCCTTTGTGCGATGCGAACTCGACATTTTTCGTATATTTGCTACAATTTAACAATAAATTTATATCTCTAACAATTTATCCAATTCTTAACATTGATTGATCAACTTTGAAGTTTCATGAAACGTCATACAGATTGTATGAGAAGTGAAGTCATTTCTCGATTTTATGATAAAAAAGATTCAAGAAATACGCGGAAAATGTAGTCGAACAGTCAAATGCAAAAATGTACTTCTAAAGTCAACCATTAATCATAGTTATTTACTTTCGATTTTAAGTATCTTTTACGGATTTGCTTAGAAATTAAAATGCGACATAAAATACATTACGAGAAAAATTTAGCAGAAATTTTTCACTTACAATATTAACAGACCATGTTACTACATCAAATATACTTACTAAGAAGAGCAATTACTGTTAGTTTATGTGTGCTTTCTTCACACAAATCATAGCATTATTCCTTAATTTACAAAAACCTATCTCTTCTTGCACACATTAGACTTTAGCTGCATTTATTTTTGCCTTTGACTTTTAAAACTGAGATAGTTTCGAAGTTTTTTTTAAAGATTGAAACGCAAAAGGTAAAGGGAACTGCACAGCGTCATTAAAGATTTCAGAACGGATTTTGTTCCGTTTCATTTTTTTAACTCCTCAGTCTTATGACGTTTGTATGTAACTGCCGACCAGACTCAAAAATGCGTCAAATACTGACGGTACAGCCACAGTACAAACAAGTATGATATACAAACAAAACGCAGAAGCGCGCGTTCAGTGTATTGTTTGTAGATCACATTCTAGTTTACACTGCGGTGTAACTAAGCAAAATAAATGAACAGGATATATGATGAAATTAATAAATTTTAACGTGTTGACAGAGGTATTCGGACAATCACTAACTTTTGTCAATCGATTACCATTCTTGGCGAAAATTTCAAGATTTTTGAATAAGTGGGTTTGCAAGCACAGCTTTGAAGAATTTTAGAAGGTTATGGTTAACAAAAGTCATGAAAGACTATACCTATATTTGCTTTATTTGCTTCGTGGTGCTTTCTAGCGATGTCCTAATCATGGTTTCTAGGTTTATTAACCAACTTAAGTAGTAAAACATTTCGACAAGAGTTATTTTTAGTGGAATCAAGAATCCCATTTCACTAGTTCCAAGATATACTAATTATTTGGTCAAGGGATCATGTTTTTTGCTTCCGTTAGCTTTATGGGTATTCTATTCTCTTGGCAATACCGTCGGCGGTTAGCCACTAGGTGAACATAGAAACTATCAAACGCGAGTGTCATATCTGTTACTACTAACTATTATGTAACCTTTCGTAATAAGCACATATAAACTACTAGCTTCTAACCGCGACTTTGCACGTGTAAACCACTCGATCTAGCAATTGAATTAAAACTTCATATTTTTAATAAATTCCCATTGGAATTCCCATATATATCGTGGTATTCATTTACACTGTACGACGAACATCCGTGCAAAAATTCATATCTCTGAAAATTGCAGTTAATATTTTAGGATTTTAAGTAGTCTATGTGTTATTCCAGACGTCTAGCAATCTACATACCAAATTTAAGCCAAATCGGTCTAGCCGTTTTAGCGTAAAGAAGTAACAAATACACACACGCACGCACATAGCCACAAACTTTTGCGTTTATAATATTAGTGTATGGGTCTCTATACATTGCTCTCGAACAGTAAATGAGACTCTTGAATAACTAACAGGTCCGGTTAATACGTCGAAATAGTTATTGCCCGCAAACTACGACAATAATTCACGCCACGATAATTCGTGTACTTATTAGGGCGTGCATTATTTTTGAGAGTACGTATCAAATAGCATGAGGTTTGAAAATAATAATGGACAAATACGTAACGGTCATTTGATAAATTAACTTTCTTAGAAATTCTCAACTTTACAGGATTGTTTTGTAACAAAATAAACTGTAGGTGGGTGACACAACTTTTTAATGCCACCCGTTGTTTTTAAAATTTTGTCCCTTGGACAACCTAAGCATTTTTCTATGAAACAGTATGGAGTGTCACTTGGACATCCAGGACAGAGGAAAAAACACCCAGATTACACGATAAAAAAGTTCGTTTAGGGCCTCCGCTAGCTGACGCGGATTACCCGGAATGGATGCCCGTCTGATAAGAAACTGTATGAACAGCGCTTAACTGGCGACGGGGTTGGCTGTGCGACGGATTTTAGGTAGGTTTTTTACGGAGCGGGACCAGCGAGCGTGCGCACGCGGTGGGCGTCCGCGTCAGCTAGCGGAGGCCCGTAATGTTGTCAAATGACTATTCTGTAATTTGTACATTAGTCTTTTAAATTTCGATGGAGCCAAAAGTTCTCGAGTCCACGGAGGAAAATACAGTGTAGGTAGGCCTCCAAAAAGATGGAGCGTCGTTCTGGCAAAGGTGCGGGATCGCCTTGGATGCGGATGGCACAGGACTTGTCTGTTTGGTGAAACTTAAAGCCTATCAGCAGGGGACGTATTTCGGCTCAAATGATGACGATGATTATTTTAAACTTAATGTATTTTGATACGTTCCCATTGTAGTAGAGCCCAAGAGGGGGTTTGTGAAGTTACTCGAGCGCGGCAGATTAAAACACGGGGGAATACCTTACACCCTCTAGAGTACCCCTATTGAATATGAGCACATCATGTGGGGGGTTTGCCTGGGGCACCCCGTCAAAATACTTAGTAAAAAAAAATGATTCTTTAAAATACTCGAGCGCGTTAGATTAAGATAAGGTGGGTTAATTATTAGCAGAACAATGCACATTTCACTTCCAAATCGTCAGTCTTTGGAATTAACATCCCCTATGAAAACCTGACGCGCGCCCTTCCGTATGGCCTACCCCACCATGCAACAAATCAAAGACACGCTGGAGTATCAGATTATCAAAATCTGACGCGCTCGAATATTTCAAAGAATCTATTTTTTTACTAAGTTTTTTGACGGGGTGCCCCAGGCAAACCCCCCCCCCCACATGAAGTGCTCATATTCAATGGGGGTACTCTAGAGGGTATAAGGTATCCCCCGTATATTAATTTGCTGCGCTCGAGTAACTTTACAAATCCCCTCTTGGGCTCCCCTACTATTGCGTTAAATGCTGGAACAACAATTCCGACGTTCATCAACCGCTATAACCAACCAACAGATAAAATTCAGCGAATTCAAAATGTAAACTTAAGACCTGCGAAAACGGATCAGATTGTGATCTGACCAGTTCCCTGTTCTTGATTCTCCGAGAGTCCGTCAGCAGTTATTCCTTTTATTAACTTATTCGGGCTTGAGACGGTGCCACTGTACGATGGTTTGGCGCGGCTTGGTGATCATGTCTTGCCAGTGCTTGGTCTCTGTGGCACCCGAACCGTTCTTGCCTGAAATTGAACAGTACAATCAGAGCGTTTTTAAAGCACGTAACAATCATATAAATCAACTTATCAGCGGAGCGAGCACCATCTGTGAGAATTCTTGTGTAACATCTACATTTACCAATAAACACAAATCTGTAGGTATGCAACAATTATTAAGTAGTGCTCTTTGTGTAAGACACAGATGGCGTTGTTGACGGAGTTGCTGTTATTAGGTTTTGCCCGCGACTTGGTCCGTGCAGAATTCCAATTTGTGGTAAAGCTTCTTCATCTCTTTCATCGAATAATACAAAAATCAGGCAACGGCAACATTCAAATATCCATCATTATCATCATTTCATCATCACCGGTATAAGTTAGTGAATATTATAAATCCCGTCCTATCCCGTGGGAACTCAAGTATAAATACATCGACCGCGCCTTTGCGAATGTCCAACTCTTAAGTAACCCTACTTAGTATAGTCTGCTATATTTTTGTCAGCTCATTTTATGTTGGAATTTTTATTCTATGAGCTAGAATTTTTTAAAATTTTTATATTCGTATAAGTTTTAAAACATCATTTAAGAGACTATAATTGATATAAATTATAATATATTAACCGAAGTTTTCGCAAAATCAACAACGATTCTTCAAAAAACTGTTCGTTATTTTTTTTTAAATGGACGTATCTTTTTAGGGTTCCGTAGTCAACTAGGAACCCTTATAGTTTCGCCATGTCTGTCCGTCTGTCTGTCTGTCTGTCTGTCTGTCCGCGGCTAAGCTCAGAGACTGTTAGTACTAGAAAGCTGTAATTTGGCATGAATATATATATCAGTCACGCCGACAAAGTGATTGAATAAAAAAAAGTAAAAAAAAATTTTTTAGGGTACCTCCCATAGGCGTAAAGTGGGGGTGATTTTTTTTTCTCGGCTAACCCTAAAGTGTGGGGTATCGTTGGATAGGTCTTTTAAAACCATTGCGGGGTTCCTAACATGATTTTTCTATTCAGTGATCTGTTTGCGAAATATTCAACTTTAAAGTGAAAATTTTCATTAAAATCGGCCGTCCCCCCCCCCCTCTAAAATCTAAACTGTTGGGTGGAAAAATTTGAAAAAATTCAGAATGGTAGTAAATATATCAAATTTACAAGGAAAATTATAGCGGCTAAGATTGCTTGGAAATTATTTGTAGTTTATGAGTAAATAGTAGCCTAAGGTATAAAACATACCTAAGCTTGGATGATTCCGTACACATACGAAATCCTTAGAAAAATATTACTTGATTTTTTCGTAATGGCTACGGAACCCTACCTTGGGCGTGTCCGACACGCTCTTGGCCGGTTTTTGTTTGTGAAAAGATTTAACTGAAACAAACACATGTTAACCCAAAAAATTCCAACACATCAGTGAAAACCGCATCCTTCTAGGTTAAACCGTTTCTGAGATTAGCGCGCACAAACGTACAGACAAACAGACAATAATTCTAAAAATCGTTGGTTTGGGTTCTATTACGCTACCTTGCCATGCAAATAAATTATTTCATTTCATTTTAATAAATAGCCCTCCCTAGTGACAGTATTTCTCAAATATCTTCAATATACAGACACCGACTTCTTACAGATTTATTATATGTATAGATCTATAGATATAGATAGATTATAGTTTCAGTTATTTGATAATAGATGGGGCTTTGCCTTACCAGCTAGCAGTATCCGTCCAATGAGCTCGTTCCTGCCGATATTATCGAAGTCCATGACTTGTACATCGAGCGAGCACTCGCGGATCTTCTCCCACGGCACGTTGAACGAAAAGGCATCGTTGAAGACCGGATTCAGGGTGCATTTGAATATGGCTGTCTTGCGCTTTTCTATGCGCTTGTCGCCGAACTGTAGCCACACTTTCACGTAAGGGTCTGAAAGATAAAATATCAATTATTATAACAAGGTATGAAGGGGTGTTGTCTCAGGAAAGAAACGTGAGATAATAACTGGATGCTGTTTTGCAATAGTGTGTTAACTCTTATTAATTCTGCAATACGATGTCAACCCTTAGGGTGCGGGGGTTTCAAAGGCGGATGAAAATTTCATTGATTTTGCCGTAGGATGCACCGTTTTCAAGATATTTGACAATAAAAATAAAATAATAAGTTAAAAAATCAAAAAACCCGCCTGCAAAAATACTGAAAAGGTGGAAACAAGATAAAATGTTCAATAACAATAAAACAAATTTAATATACGTCGATGGCAGTCTTTCAAAATTTAATGCAACGATAAAATGCAGTCGGAGGCATGGGAGTCAGTGGCTGCATGGAATTTAATGTCACTTCATGCATGCCTCCGACTGCATTTTATCATTGCATTAAATTTTGTAAGACTGCCATCGACGTGTTTTAAATTTGTTTTATTGTTATTGAACATTTTATCTTGTTTCCACCTTTTCAGTATTACTGCAGGCGGGTTTTTGATTTTTAACTTATTATTTTATTTTTATACCGCAGGCGGGTTTTTAGTTTTTTTAATTACTTTTTTATTTCTTACTTTTTAGTGTAACCTCCTGAGACCCAGATAAATTATTGAGTATTTGAATTAGGAATCCGTTGCTATTTAGTTAAAGTTCAAAACCAATTTTCTTAATTTTCCACATGGGTTTCATAGAGAAAATTATTGCTCAAAGATCTTGGTAAGTAGGTACGTCGTCGTTTTAATGTATTGATTGCCAATTTACTATTCCAAATTAAATTTAAACACATGACTTGTATATATTTTTGTAATCTCTTTTAAAATCCCTTTATTTTGATATCCTACTCGATAGGTTTGAATAAAAAAAAATCTTTGAAGACTCACAATTTGGCGCCAAAAATCCGCCATTTTGATTTTTCAAGAATTTCATGTATCCAGTGTTACTCGCGTTATCAAGACAAATCCAATGACGTATCATTTATCAAAATCGGATCAGCCGTTGTGTAGTTATGAGAGGACATAGGAATGGACATATATACATACATACATACATACATACATACATCCGGGTCAAACACATAACCCTTCCTTCTTCGCAATCGGGTAAAAACACCGGGTCTCGTCCGGTTGAGGTTAAGCAACGACGGGCGCGGTCAGTACTTGGATGGGTGACCGCCAGGTTTTATTTTTTTGAAGTAAAACTTCTATAGGCACTTGAGAGCGGGTTGGGGCGGGTTGGGAGCGGGTTGGGGGGGGGGGTTAGGGGATTACATTTCCCCTTATGGTGATAAAGTTCGACTACATTCTCGCCAACGTCCATACCACGTTGAAAACACAGGTTCTCATTTTTTTGTAGCGTTTGTACTAAAAAACTTTTTAACAAAAAATTAAACCGCCGAAAAAACTGAAAAGCAAAAAATGATACCTTTTTTGTTTGAAAGTTAAGTAATCTAGGTACCAGTTTGAAGTCGGTGCCTCAGCACTTAGCCAGGAGGAGTGGACCTATAATCGTCTACCTGATTGGCTTCTATCACTCCTCCTGGCTCGTGCTGAGGCACCGACTTCAAACTGGTACCTAGATTAAGTTCAAACAATAAAGGTATTATTTTTTGCTTTTCAGTTTTTTCGGCGGTTTAATTTTTTGTTAAAAAGTTTTATTTTATACTTTTTTTCCATCATTGGGGTAATTTTTTTTCCAAATTTATAATACCAACTTCAATATCTTCAATATCTATCCAATAAAAAATAATGATGAAAATCAGACTACTCTGTAATAAGTTATGCGTGGTCATATAGTGCAATCAGAAACTGTACAATCAATCATCCCCTGTTTTTCTACCCTTAGGGTAGGAATATTATTTCCAAATTTAAATGGGATCACCCTCGGGGAATACGCTTTCCAATGAAAAAAGAATTATCAAAATCGGACTACTCTGTAAAAAGTTATGCGTGATCATACATAAAAAAAAAAAAACAAAAAAAAAATATACACGTCGAATTGAGAACCTCCTCCTTTTGTTTTCGGCGGTTGAAAACTACTTAATTTATTATTGCAGACAAAAAACCGAGTATGCTTTAGACCACACGACTGAAGTAAAACTTCTTCAGCTCCATCTATATGATCTATATACACATATATACTAGGGGCGTTCAATAAAAAGTGAGAATGAGTATGTTATAAACAACTTTTACTAAATGTCATTTTATTTTTCGACATAGTCACCTTTTAGCATAATACACTTAGTATATCTTTTTTCTAAACTTAAAATTCCATTTTTAAAAAAGGTCTCATCTTGAGTACTTAAAAAATCTTGTACTGCAGCGACTACCGCGTCGTCGTCTTCAAATTTCTGGCCTCTCAGGTATTGTTTCAATCTCGGAAATAGGTAGAAATCACTGGGAGCGAGATCTGGTGAATACGGAGGATGCTTAAGGATATCGAACCCAGCATCACGAATTGCAGCCATTGCAACGGCGGACTTGTGTGCCGGGGCATTGTCCTGGTGGAACAGCACAACTTTCGAGAGTTTACCTCGCCGTTTTTCGCGGATCTCATTGCGCAATGTTGCTATTTGTTTGGCGTATAAAGTGCCCGTAATAGTGGCTCCATGCTCGAGATACTCAATCAATCATTAATACCCCTTTACCATCCCAAAAAACAGAGCCCATGACCTTACCGGCAGATGGGCTCACCTTGAATTTCTTCGGAGTTGGAGATGATGGCCTTTTCCATGTCATAGACTGCAGTTTCGTTTCAGGGTCGTAATGATGGAGCCATGTTTCGTTCATTGTTATAAATCGCGCCAAAAAAAGTTCCCGGTCTTGCTGCATCAGGTTCAAAGCTTCTTGACAAATCTCTAGTCTAGATTGTTTTTGCGTGTCAGTAAGCATTCTTGGTACCCAAGGCGCAGATACCTTTTTCATAGCCAAGCGTTCATCTATCTATACATATAATAAATCTGTAACAAGTCGGTGTCTGTATATTGAAGATATTTGAGAAAAACTGACACTAGGGCTATTTATTAGCGCAATAGAACCCAAAACAATGATTTTTAGAATTATTGTCTGTTTGTCTGTTTGTCTGTTTGTCTGTGCGTTTGTGCGCGCTAATCTCAGAAACGGCTTAACCTAGAAGGATGCGGTTTTCACTGATATGTTGGTATTTTCTTGGATTAACATTTAGTGTTTGTTTCATTTGAATCGGTTCACAAATAAGAAAGATACGTTTATTTTAAGAATTTATCGAACTGTTTTTATAAGAGTTGTTATTATGAACGCGCTAATCTCAGGAACTACTGCTCCGATTTGAAAAATTCTTTCAGTGTTAGATAGCCCATTTATCGAGGAAGGCTATAGGCTATATTACATCACGCTAACACCAATAGGAGCGGAGCGGAGCGGAAGAATGTTTCCAAATTGGGGGTTTTTGAAGTGAAACTTATATATCTCGGGAACTACTGATACGATTTGAAAAATTCTTTCAGTGTCAGATAGCCCAATTAGATAGGGCGGGTTGGGAGCGGGTGGGGGGCGAGTTGGGAGCGGGTTGGGGGCGGTTTGAGAGTGGGTTGGGGGCGGGTTGGGAGCGGGTGGGGGAGCGAGTTGGGAGCGGGTTGGGGGCGGGTTGGGGGCGGGTTGGGAGCGGGATGGGGCGGGTTGGGAGTGAGTTGGTGGCGGTTTAGGAGCAAGTTGGGGGCGGGTTAAGAGCGAGTTGGGGGCGGGTTGGGGGCGGGTTGGGAGTGGGTTGGGGGCGGGTTGGAGGCGGGGTGAGAGCGAGTTGGGGGCGGGTTGGGGGCGGTTTGGGAGCGGGTTGGTTTATTATGAAGTTTCACTTCTTTCGGAAGGATTTAAGGAGAGCCATAATTGATGAAAAAGCAAATTGGATAAAAAATAAGCTGCCCAAATTACTAATTCCACGCGGACGGAGTCGCGGGCAAAAGCTAGTGTAAAATATTATGCACGCTCCCCGTTGAAATCTTTACATTGTCAGCAATAAAACGAACTGTGACACGACGATCCGCCAAAACTGAGTTTTCGACTTTTTTCACAATTTCTTCAGTTACTGCTGTAGTAGGGCGTCCGGAGCGGGGGTCGTCCATTGTCGATGTTCTTCCACGTCTAAATTCGGCGCACCAACGTGCGACTGTCGAATACGGAGGAGCATTAGACCCTAAAGTGTCCCGCAAATCCAAATTGACTTGGTCCGTAGAAAAATTTTTCAAATACAAGTATTTGATAACAGCGCGCAGTTCAATTTTCTCCATTTTCGCTAACGTACTCAATGGCATTGCAAAGAAATTACCGTATATTTTTTTAAACAAAAGACGGTTAGTTTTTTTTTTCATAGCAATCAGCTAGATAGATTAGCTTTACCGGCCAGTATTTAATTTCGTAATATTAAAAGAGTTTGCATCTCATTCTCACTTTATATTGAACGCCCCTCGTAATACAAACATATCGACGGTTAAAAGTCAAAACGCATGAAGCGACACTTTTTGTCAAAATGAGTTATATACATATTTGAAATCAGCGAATTTTTCTTCGTCGTTTGAGCCGGGTTTCATGTAAAGTTCAAAAAATGTCACTTCATGCGTTTTGCCTTTTAACCGTCGATATATAGATGGAGCTGAAAAAGTTTTACTTCAGTCATGTGGTCTAATTTGAAAATTGAGATTTCAAATGTCAAAATGTAGAGCTTTACTTTGCTTTACTAAAACTTCTTCAGCTCCTATATGATGTATATATATATATATATATATATATATACATATGTGTATTTACATCATGTAGATGGAGCTGAAGAAGTTTTACTTCATTTGTATATCGGGTGACAATACAATATTATTGTGATATGGAACTGATCTGATGATGGAGTTGGAAGGTGGCCACAGGAACTCTGTAATAAAACGATACGACCGCATCGAGTTTGGGCTCGTTTGATTCACCTTGGCGAGTACTTTGGTAACTATGGGCAAAAAGTACAGTCGGCAAAAAGCTTGTATTAAAAACAGAATTTTTAATAATAGTAATTTTAATTCAGTGGGGTTGCGTCTTAGATTTATTGTTCTATGATGTCACTAGCTGTTGCCCGCGACTCCGTCTGTGAAGAATCCTACGGGAACTGAGCCCTAAATGTTAATCCAGGTTATAAACTATCTGTGAGCCAGATTGCATTAAAATCCGTCAAGCATGAAAGAGTAACAAACAAACAAACTTTCATATTTATAATATTAATGGAATTTGCTCTAGTAGCTCTTAATAACAGGATTCAAATTGAAAACGATATTGTCGCTAAACATAAGTACTTTATATAGACAAAGGGTCTTTAAAAACACAATTAAAAATTTAAATAAAACTTTAAAACCTTGCAATTACGCGACAAAACAACTGTATTATTTTTCCCAACCCTTGGCAAATTCCCGTCATTATTCAAGGAGGACAAAGGCTGGCATAAAGCAAATTAAATCGTAATGATCTTGAAGAATTGAAACGATTTTTTAAGATAAAATTTCAAGCTTTTCTCCCAAAGTACTTAACATTGTAAAAACCTTTACGTTAGGTCAGTTTTTGACGTGACAACGTCTAATAAATCGATGAACGCTGGCTACATACACGAAAAAAGATGACGCAATGTAACGTTACGTGTAAGTACATGTACGTACATGTACCTACAGAGCGGCGAGGGCTAGTTGCAATAGAGCGGCGTAGGCCAGTTGCAATAGAGCGGCGAAGGCCAGCAATATTACGTAATGCAATCTTAAGCTGCGTACGGACTGCACGCGGATATTTACTGTACATACCTATTCGTACCGTACCGTTTTAAGTCAATGGTAGTAACCATTGAAGAGTTCCATCCTGCGAAGACAATTCTGACTGGACCACCAAGATTTCACTACCAGATTATTGTATCATCACAAAAATTTACATAAGTATCCTACCTCAGCTGCCGTTAGGTAACTGAGGCCTTAAGTATCAGCTCACCTGACTTCCCGTTTATGTCCTTGGCCTTTAGGTTTCGTGCCTTGAGCAGGGTCAGCGTCAGAACGCTGTTGCTCGGGTGGTAGCAGAGAGAGGTGAGAAGCTCCCCGCACTTGTCCTTCGCGGGGGGCTTTAGAGCTTTCCAGAAGGAGGGCTTCTCACTTAGATCCACCTGGAAAGAGGATATAGTATGTTAATGAGCTAGATTTTGAATATCTATCTTTTAAGGATTTGATGGCTTACAATTACATAAATGGTGAAGATCATCATTATCATGCCAACCGTAAGATATCCACTGCTGAACTCAGGTCTTACCCAAGGACTTTTACTACATACACCATTCCGCATCAAACGCGTTCCCACAATCTTAAACAAATCGTCACTTCATCTTGTTAGAGTCCTGCTTAAACTGCGTCTACTGATTAGTGGCCGACATTCGTAAACCTTTTGGCCCCATCGGCCATCAGTTCTACGAGCGATGAGCCCACTGCTACTTGAGTCTGGTTATTCTTCGAGCTATGTCGGTGACATTAGCTCTTGCGCGGATTTCGTCACTACTAATGTAATCCCGCATAGAGACTCCGATTTTAGCCCTCTTGATCCCCCTCTGAGTGACCTTGAGCTTTCTTATGAGGCCCATCGTTAGCGGCCACGTCTCAGCGTCATGAGTCGACACTGGCAACACACACTGGTCAAAGTCTTGAGACAGTGCGGTCGGTATATTGGATGCGGCATACGATATGGTAGATGGAAATGGGCAGGTATGGTAAGGTATGGGTGGGATGAATGTATGTTTTTTTTTAATAGTGTTATATACCTGGCAAAGAGGTAAGAACACTTCTCCAATGGAGTCGTCCCTCGAGAAGCGGTCGTAATCGAACACGTGAAGGTGTAACACCTGGAATCAACCGAATGTTTATTTTAGCGACATTAATTTCTTTGGACTAAAGAATCTGAATTCATCCGCTTCTGGCGATCGGATTGACGTAAAATTTGGTGCGTACAATTTCGACTGTTGGTTTGCCAAGTGCCAACGGAATCGTGAAACCTTTTCACCTTGCTTTACAAGGAAAATCATTATGACGCTTACAGCGAAAACATTCTACGATGGGTCCGAAATCAAATGGTTCAACTGAACATTTAGTTTGAATTGAATCAAGTACATGTAGATAATTAATTACCATGTTTGTTGAAGACAAATCGTGCAAGTCTTTCACCCACTTTTAGTGATCGAAGTGACTTGTAGTACGGATATGTAGTTTGGGTGACAAAGCAACTACAGTCAAAAATGTACAGTCAGCGAAAAACTTGCACTGAAAAATAATTTCTACAAAAACTTAACTTGCAAAGTTTGTATTAAGTCCTCTTTCTCACCTTTAGCGATCGGATTGACTGGATCGGTACAGATATGTAGTTTGGATGACACTGCGAATACAGTCAGCATTTTTTACGATATAGCCCTATGACACGATCTAGTGCGCACATCTTAACTTACCCGACTCTGCAGTTTCTGTATAGGGAACCCTTCAAAGTAGAACGTTTCGTTCCACCTCGGGTTGAGCGTGCGCCGCTTGATCTTGGTCTCCAGCCGATGCTTCTTGTCCGGGAGGAGGGTCACGCGCACATATGGGTCTGAAGTTCCACTGAGATCCTTTGCTGGGAGCTCCTTGCCCTGAAAGAAGAAGCATAATTTTGCTGACACCAATTATTTCGTATTATCTTCAACCTATAAACATCCCGCGGCTCAAGTGTGTGATTAAGATAACTTTGCGGCACTTCCATGATCATCCCAGCCTATATACGTCCCACTGTAGGGCACAGGCCTCCTCTCAGAATGAGAGAGCTTGGACCGTATTTCCCACGCCGGCCCAGTGCGGATTGGGATGTTTTCCTTCACCGTAAAGCTCATGGTAGATTACAAAAGTAATTTCGTACATAAATTCTGAAAAACTCAGAGGTGCGAGCCCGGACTCGAACCCACGACCCTCTGCTTGGGAGACCATAGGTCAAACCACTAGGCCACCACGGCTGTGTTATACTGCAATACCATGAGGAGTGGCAAATGTCGAGCACATCGCTCGTAGAACTGATGGCCAATGGGGCCAAAAGGTTCTCGAATGGCATCTACGCACCGGAAGACGCCGTGTAAATAAGCCTCCAACAAGATGGAGAGACGACCAGAGCCCGTATTGACTAACGCGGGGACGCTTTTTATCACATTTATTATTTCTTTCTCTTTAGCGGTAAAGATGGTGACAGGACGAGATGGTGAAAGTGATGGGAATCGTTTGCGCGTTGGACAATACGGTCTGTGATTGAGGTTGCGGGAACGTGTTGGATGCGGATGGCACAGGGCCGTCCGGCAACTTTGAACTAAACCTGTAACTTGTGGACCATAACGACACAGCCTGTTCCATCATTATTTCAGCCGAAACACATCCACTGCTAAAATAGGCCTCCCTCTAGGTTTACCGAACTGACCGGTCCTGCGCCATCCGCATCCGAGGTGTTCCCGTAACTTTAACCAGATCGTCGCTCCACCTTGTGAGAGGCTACCTACACTGCGTCTTTCGGCCCGTGGACGCCATTCGAGAACATTCAGGCCCCATCGGCCATCAGTTCTACGTGCGATGAACCATGCCGACTGCCACTTGAGTCTCGCGATTCTTCGACCTATGTCAGCGACTTTAGTTTTAACCCCCGACACAAAAAGAGGGGTATTATAAGTTTGATCGCTGTGTGTGTGTCTGTATGTCTGTGGCATCATAACTCTTAAGCGGGTAAAGCGATTTGGATGCGTTTTTTTTATTTGAAAGCAGGTTTCTGGGCGATGTTCTTAGACATGTTTCATTAAAATTGATCCAGCCGTTTCAAAGTTATCAGCTATTTTGTATGCTGCGGAAGGAATCTTAGACTTAATTGCGTTGGTGATTTAAAAAAAAAATAATTTATAGTTATAGGATCACAGAGCAGAGGATTTTAAATAATTCAATCATTCTCTGACATCATTCTCACACTACATGTGTCTTCAACTGGTTTGTTTGCGCATTGTATTGAAGTCGTTAGAGACCAAAACAAATACGGTTCAACCACAACACCGCGCCACGTTCAAACGAGTGTTGATTTTTAAAACACACATTTTTCACGTACAAACAGAATGTTTCCCTTGTTTTTCTTCAGAACAAAAGATATACTCGTACAAGTCTCGCAATTTGTAACATTTTGAACTGATGGACAGTTGTAAAGTCGTTGTTATTTGAGCGTTTGTACTGAATTACTTTTATCGATGCTTTTTTGTAGACATGGCTGATTCTAATCTAAATGATTCTGGCTATTTCTAGTAAATAACCGAAAACGCCATCAAAATCCACAGCCAATTCTCAAAAATGTGACCACAAAGTCAAGGCCACGGAGTCATTGTTGACCTGCCCAATTAGGGGCAGAAGACCAGCAAGCCAGTCAAAGTCAAATTCAAAGTCAATAGTACATTACTGCAGCGGCCGCGAAATAGGGGATTGCCGGCCGAGTAGTAATAGAGATACGAGGCCGGCAATCCCTGTTCGTGGCCAAGGCTTGTATAGTGCTTTTCTCAAATAAATCCAAGGAAATGACACGAATGTTCAACTTATATATTCATATTTAATTCAAATTGTTTTTTTTTTGATTCCCGCCAAAATATTTTTTTTCCAGCAATTTATTTGTAAGCTGTTCCAGTTAATGTTTTTGACGCAAAATCTTGAGATGATTTATATTTATTAAAAAATTACGACCTTATTAATTGGTTATTTTAATAAATTGTTAACAATAAACGCCAATCCTTATTTATTTTATTAAATCTAGCCAAGTAAGATATTAAAAAGTAAATTCACAAACTAAATTTTTCTTAATTGGCAGTATGTCATTGATAGTCAATAAAAGAAAATACGACCCACTAAAACAAAAGACAATCTCTTTGCTGGCCTTGGCCAGCAATGTTTGTATGAAATTCCATTATTGTCGTCTAATTTGAAATTAGAACGAATCTTCTTCAACTGCTATACAATGGCATACTTCGTGTTCTATTGTCACGACTATAAGGACCACATTTCCTTGGATGTTTGAGAAAAGTATTTTATTTTGTAAAACATAGGTAAAACTGAGTACAGTGATCGAAAAATATTATTTAGTTTCACTATGTTTTGCCAATTGGCGTACAAAAACAAATTAGTAGTTAAGTGAAAAAACTACATTAAAAATAGAATGTCATTAAATGAAATAAAATCAAATCAAATTAATTAAACTAAATAAAATCAAATTAAATTAAATCAATCTAAATTAAAACAAATGAAATCAAATTAAACTAAACAGAATCAAATTAAATTAAATTAAATTAAGTCACATGTCAAGAAATCTTGAATTGAATAGTAACAATTATCAATTAACATGGTAAATAACTTATTTTTAAATTGCTGCAATCGTAGAGACTTTATGTGACTTGGAATCTTATTATATATCTTAATTGCCAGGCAGAATATGCTTTTTTGCATTAGTGCCGTGTTAGCAAATACACAGTGGAGATGTTGGCCATATCTGGAATTTCTGTTGGAGACCTCAGAAACTGTTTTAAATAGAGCTGGATTTGTTTTGACAAACACAGCTGATTCGTACACAAAGAGGGATGGCAGTGTCAAAATACCCAATTTTTTAAAATAAGGTCTACAAGTATCAGTCTGCTTTAGTCCACAAATAGCTCTTAGGCATCGTTTCTGTGCTTTAAAAACGATATCTCTATTAGTAGAATTGCCCCAGTAAATAATACCGTAGCGTAAGGATGAACCTACAAAAGCATGGTAAGCCATCATGACGGTTTCTCTACTTACTTGCTTTGCAAGCTTATAAAGAGCGTAGGCGTATCGATTTAGCTTTTTACTGAACACATACAAATATTAAGAAAAAATAACAATAATAAATTAATACTATAACTATAAATAAAATAAAATAAAACTAACTTAAACTAAAACTAAATAAAATTAACAAAAGGTTCCCCCCGCGGCATGGACCCAAAGACACTGGCAGCATTACCTCGCTGTATAGCAATGCTGATACGTTGTGCGAGGTAGCTGCCAGCTCTTTGGTCTCCTGTAGTGTCACAAAGACACTGGCAGCATTACCTCGCTGTATAGCAATGCTGATACGTTGTGCGAGGTAGCTGCCAGCTCTTTGGTCTCCTGTAGTGTCACAAAGACACTGGCAGCATTACCTCGCTGTATAGCAATGCTGATACGTTGTGCGAGGTAGCTGCCAGCTCTTTGGTCTCCTGTAGTGTCACAAAGACACTGGCAGCATTACCTCGCTGTATAGCAATGCTGATACGTTGTGCGAGGTAGCTGCCAGCTCTTTGGTCTCCTGTAGTGTCACAAAGACACTGGCAGCATTACCTCGCTGTATAGCAATGCTGATACGTTGTGCGAGGTAGCTGCCAGCTCTTTGGTCTCCTGTAGTGTCACAAAGACACTGGCAGCATTACCTCGCTGTATAGCAATGCTGATACGTTGTGCGAGGTAGCTGCCAGCTCTTTGGTCTCCTGTAGTGTCACAAAGACACTGGCAGCATTACCTCGCTGTATAGCAATGCTGATACGTTGTGCGAGGTAGCTGCCAGCTCTTTGGTCTCCTGTAGTGTCACAAAGACACTGGCAGCATTACCTCGCTGTATAGCAATGCTGATACGTTGTGCGAGGTAGCTGCCAGCTCTTTGGTCTCCTGTAGTGTCACAAAGACACTGGCAGCATTACCTCGCTGTATAGCAATGCTGATACGTTGTGCGAGGTAGCTGCCAGCTCTTTGGTCTCCTGTAGTGTCACAAAGCCGTTTACAAATATCTTTGTAAATTTTTTACTTAGTTCAACAGTTTGAGATTTCCAGGACAATTTATTATCTACTCGAAATATTTTTTTTTTTTTATTATTATCTACCAGACAATTTATTATCTACCAGAAATAAACTCTAGTCCTTTACTGATCTTTAAAGGCCCCAAGGTCATGTAATTGCATAACTTTGTTTTACCACCTCTTTCTATTTGAACCAAATAACTTAAACCAAAACAAGGATACGTATTCTGCAGTTCTTAGTAAGTTTGTTGTTACTCTCACACATCTCGGCAAAGATTATGAGAGCCAATAACTGCTAATTCTAATGCAGCGTTCTGCATAATTATTAAGCGCATATCTAACCTAAATTTCAAATCAGGTACGATTTCCCGCCTCTTTCCTTTTTTCTATGAGTACTTGAGATTCTCACCTGTATGATCCTCAGAATGAGCGTAGTGTTCTGGAAGTCGTACTCCAGTGAGAAGTGTATCTGTCCCACGTTCTCTGAAGGCTCCGAGTTATCGATGTACATGTCCACCAGCGAGATGGACCGGTTCTGAAGGAACGCCATCTGTCAGCATTGAAATAACTTGAAGCGACGCGCTTGCGACGCTTTTACCTGGTCACGATTACGTGGGACTCACGACGTGGCGAGCTGCTTCTCTAATCATTGCGTGGTTGAGACGTTTAAAGCATGGCATTTAGTTGGCAAAACACGCAATGTATTAGAAGTTTCGAGATACGCTCGCTGCGCCGCTGGTCATGCATAGTCGTGACAGGGTTGTTAGTGCGATACGTCGCGCGGCGAGCACATACTCTGTTCATTGCGCGGTCGAGAAGCTCAATGCATACCGGTTAGTTGGCGAAACAGGCAATGCATTAGAAATTTAGAAAATCACTCGCCACGCTGCTTGTCGTGGTCAGGTTGTTAATGCAGTATTCAAAAGATTTATGCTTAGGTACGTAGATTGTGCTGACAAAAAAAACTACAGATCTCGCTTTGGTTGTTTTAAATTTGTTTTGGAAAGTTCATTATCTAGACTAAAAAGTCCACTCTCTAGGAAATCGTCAACAAAAAATTTAAATAATCCATAACTTTTAATATATTTGTAACATGCTACACACGGATATAATATTCAATCATTTTAAAATGTAAGCATTGCAAGCTTTTGCCGTATTTTCTAAAATTTCATTGGAATTTTTTGAATATACGAATTTATTTATTTATTCGTACGATTCGTTTGAACTGAGGACTGATTTTTGAAATCACATCGCTCGAAAATATCATACGAGAGTGGTGAAAAGTTGCGCTGTAGTAGGAATATAAATAGAGTAGTAGAAAATTATAGTACCTACTAATTATTTATATCTAATTGAGCTGTAGTTTTGTAGCAATAAGCTCTCTTGTTTTTTGCTTAGCTCTTCCAAGTTTGGTATGAAGTTTCTTTTTGTATTTTTTTTATTTTTTAACTCCATGTCTTTACTTTTACGGTCATCCCGTGAAAACAATATATTTCATACTAAATACAAACTGAAACATGGATGCACAGAAAAAAACCGGCCAAGAGCGTGTCGGACACGCCCAAGGTAGGGTTCCGTAGCCATTACGAAAAAATCAAGTAATATTTTTCTAAGGATTTCGTATGTGTACGGAATCATCCAAGTTTAGGTATGTTTTATTTTTAAATAATTTCCAAGCAATCTTAGCCGCTATAATTTTCCTAGTAAATTTTATATATTTACTACCCTTCTGAATTTTTTCAAATTTTTCCACCCAACAGTTTAGATTTTAGAGGGGGGTGACGGCCGATTTTAATGAAAATTTTCACTTTAAAGTTGAATATTTCGCAAACAGATCACTAAATAGAAAAATCATGTTAGCAACTCCGCAATGATTTTAAAAGACCTATCCAAAGATACCCCACACTATAGGGTTAGCCGAGAAAAAAAAAAACACCCCCACTTTACGTCTATGAGAGGTGGGGTTTTTTTTACTTTTTTTTATTCAATCACTTTGTCGGCGTGACTGATATATATATTCATGCCAAATTACAGCTTTCTAGTACTAACAGTCTCTGAGCTTAGCCGCGGACAGACAGACAGACAGACAGACAGACGGACAGACATGGTGAAACTATAAGGGTTCCTAGTTGACTACGGAACCCTAAAAACAGAAAAAGACCAACTACAGGAATCGAACCCGGGTCCTCAGCATACCGTGCTGCGTGCTTTTTACCCCTACACCACCACTGGTCTGGTGGTTTCCTGGAGCTGGTCTTTTTCTGTGCATCCATGTTTCAGTTTGTATTTAGTATGAAATAATATATGCTTAGCTCTTGTTTTGTAGCAATGACTTGTAGTTTTGTGGTAGTGAGATCTTGTTTTGAAGCTGTAGTTTTTTAACAATGAGCTCTTGTATTCTAGCAAAGAAGTCTTGTTTTGCTATAGTTTTGTGGTAATGATCAGAAGATTTGTAGCAATGAGCCGTAGTATTGTAGCAATTCGTACCTAGATCTTCACCTGACTATCGAAGGAGGGTTATTGGTTTTTTATTGATGTGATTTCAAATATTGGTACCATAGCTTCGGCGTATTATGCATATTTGGATGAGTTCACCATAGTTTTCAAGTGGACTAATCATTAATAATGCACAATCAATTAATTTTGTATTCCCGAGTCGATCCACTAAGCTGGCATTTTCTAATGTACCCATTTAAATGACTTTGGATGAACGAACAGTTAACGATTTCGACGAAATTAAAATCATTAGAGGGTATTTTAATCTAGAAATCGATCCGTCAAGATCTTATCTTGAAAGTTCATTTTAGGTTAATACTTTGAGTTTGGTGGCGTAATCTTTTGGTGAGTAGCTGAACTATCTCGAATTATGTCATCTCTTACCGGATATCTGAAGTAACTCAAAAATCATCAAAATTCGGTCATCTATGTACTAATACATGAACTGTAGAGCAAAAATAACGGGACGCTGCATGGAACTTTTCCACACATACGTTATTTCAACTCATCGCACGTGATAATTATCTAGATCGTTCAACCATCGACTTTTCCCTCTAATAATACTTGATTAAAACTTAATATTGGATGTACCTATATCGTATCGTATCGGAACCCTACACTGCGCATGGTCCGACATGCACTTGATCGGTTTTTTAACGTGACAACGTCTAATAAATCGATGGCTACGGCTGCATACACGAAAAAGGATGACGCAATGTAACGTACACGTAACGTTACGTAACGTTACATGAACCTACAGAGCAGTGAAGGCCAGTTGCAATATTACATAATACAATCTTAGTACTAGAGCAATGCGGGGGGGGGGGGGTAAATGTTTTGTTATGACGTTGTCACGTTAAAGTATCGTCCGTCAACCGACTTTACAGACAACCGGTTTTTTTACTCACTTCTAAGCCCAAGTAAATACGAGCCGTTAAACTTATAACTTTTTAACGACATGCCACCATAGTTTTAAGTACGAGACCTAGAGAGTTAATTTAAATTCTCTATAAGCTCCTTAACTCAATTATAACTTTGGTAAGGGGCAGTAATAACCGTCCAAGTGTGAGTCGGACATGCGTACGGAGGGTTCTGTATAGATTTATTTAACTTGAAATTTTTGTGTGTAAATAAGTTGCCATCAAATGTTGCATGTCGACAGTACATGTATGGTAAAATGCCAGCTTCGTAGGAATAATAAACTTCACAATTGAATAGGTACCTAATGAATACTACATCATTTAGACGATCGATACACAAGAATATTTAGAAAAAACTGGTCATAATTTTCATCTATTTCTATACGGAATTCGATCAGTTTTCTAAAAGCTAGCATTTATTAATTTAGTAGAAAAATTACGCTTTAAAAAAATACCTACCCATGCACTCGGAGATTAATAATAACTAGCATAAAATGCATTAATTAATAATGATTAATTAATCATTCAAGAATTAAATAATATAATAATGTAATGCTACTTGCACGGTCTAGGGCTAAAATTTAAATAGTTAACCCTGGGTTAAGAATGACAGATTCATACATCTTGACATTACTAACCCTGAGTTAGCTAACTCTGCATGGTTTGTGAAAGTCCACCATATATCTCTCAGGGTGTGCAATTTATAAACATTTCACAAAATTAAGTAATTGCTTCACTAGACTGTCAAAATTTACGAGCAATAATTTATGTACATGAGACGTAGCTCAATGTATGTAGTACCACAGTACAAAAACCGGCCAAGAGCGTGTCGGACACGCCCAAGGTAGGGTTCCGTAGCCATTACGAAAAAATCAAGTAATATTTTTTTAAGGATTTCGTATGTGTACGGAATCATCCAAGTTTAGGTATGTTTTATACCTTAGGCTACTATTTACTCTTAAACTACAAATAATTTCCAAGCAATCTTAGCCGCTATAATTTTCCTAGTAAATTTGATATATTTACTACCATTCTGAATTTTTTCAAATTTTTCCACCCAACAGTTTAGATTTTAGAGGGGGGGGGACGGCCGATTTTAATGAAAATTTTCTCTTTAAAGTTGAATATTTCGCAAACAGATCACTGAATAGAAAAATCATGTTAGGAACCCCGCAATGGTTTTAAAAGACCTATCCAACGATACCCCACACTATAGGGTTAGCCGAGAAAAAAAAAATCACCCCCACTTTACGTCTATGGGAGGTACCCTAAAAAAATTTTTTTTACTTTTTTTTATTCAATCACTTTGTCGGCGTGACTGATATGTATATTCATGCCCAATTACAGCTTTCTAGTACTAACAGTCTCTGAGCTTAGCCGCGGACAGACAGACAGACAGACAGACAGACAGACGGACAGACATGGCGAAACTATAAGGGTTCCTAGTTGACTACGGAACCCTAAAAAGGTAGTACACAGACGAGCAGTAACAACGGGCCATATTTCGCACAACTTTATATAGCAAGTGACCTGTTATTTTTGCTCGGTATTGTAGTTGGGGACTAACAAAAGGATTGAAACTTGTGTGAGTATCAATTATAAACTATATTTTAGTGGTATCGTAGACTACGCGTTTGCAAGATGAGAGATGAAAATGATCTTTATCCGTCATTTATAAAGCTCTTGAGATATTGTAACGCTTTCTAAATAAATCTCTGTGGTTGCATCTATTTTTGATCGTAATAGCGGTCAATTTTTCATATCTTCTCCGTCATTTGAAAATAATAAAAATCTGTGTATTGTTACAACTGCGCAAATCAAATAAAGCTCAAATCGGCCCCCATGACTGCGAGATTTTGCAGCAGTTTTTTTGCGCGTTAGATAAATTCCAGAAATGCAGAACGCACTTCTATAGCACGTACGAATACCTACTTAGGTATCTTCTAAGTCAGGGTAAATTTTGAGCAACTACATTGTACCGAATGCATAAAATCTGCTCTCAAAAAAGAAACAAATCTAGGTTGAATAGGAATTCCTGTCGGCGTTAGGATTATTCCTATTTTCATTTCGTATTCTTCCTTGATTCAGAGTACATTTTCAATCTCTCACTTGTATTTTCATTAGTCTCTAAATAACGCTTCGATTACTTTTCTTATTCATGAATTGATTTCATTTTGTTACAAACAAATATGTAGATATGTATAAACATATTGATCACTCCTTTTGCAACGACAGCTCAATCAACAGGACTTTCAGCGTCCATGGAACGTTGCAATCCTTCAAAATAATAAACCTGGGGCCTGTTGCATAACAAAGTTCAACTAATATTACAAGCGGAACTCTCGCTTCACTTATATTAACTAGTAAGGGAGTTCCGCTCATAATATAAGTTTTACTTTGTTATGCAACAGGCTCCTGTTGTAGCTGGTTATATTGTCAATGAGTCTCTGTATCATTCATTTAATTTGGTATCTTGACCACTGCTTAACACAGTCTTTGAACTGAATGAAGAACCAAAACAGAGATGGCGCTACTATTAACCTTTTAGACGGCAACGACGCATATATCCGCACCGCAGGTTCTACGCCAACGACGGATATCAGTCACAGCGTGCAGAGCGATATCTACCTACATGCATTTCTGTAGGATTCAACTTCGCGTTTGGCATTCCGATGTCATGGCGTATGAGTGAGAGCTGGTTGTATTTGATAGAGGATTTGAAAAGATTAAGCAGGGTACTAAGTAACATACCTACAAAATGAATGGTACCAAAGATGATATAGACTGGATTAGCAATCGCCATAGTACAGATGGCGCTGACATATAGCCCGAGGTTTTGAAAGCAAAACAATAAGACTACAGATATTTCATATTACTGCAAATGTATTATTATGCAATATTTTTGAAAAATAATACATTTGTAGTAATATGAAACATCTGTAGTCTTATTGTTTTGTTTTCAAAGCCTCGGGATATATTTCAGCGCCATCTAGATTTAATAATCGAACTATTTTTCTGCGGACGATCTGTTCTATGGCGATTGCTAATCCAGTCTATATAATCCTTGATGGTACAAAGAACTCTCTATAGCGAACTAACTACAGCAGGCTTATTATTATAAAAGAAAAGCGAAATTGGGCAGTCCTCTTATATTGTCCTTGCATCTTGGAAATACGCAATTAAATTAAAATGTCGATTCCAATTCTGTTTGTGATTCCGAAATTTTTAGGCAATTAAGTACAAAACTTTTAATTTGTCTTGTAAATTGTCTAATAAACATAATTTAACTAGTTGTCACCTGCGTCTTCGTCTGCGAGGTATTTCATCATGATTTTGAGGTAATTTTCCGCTGCCAAAATATGGCATTTTCTCAGATACAAAGTAGCGCTGCCTTATACAAAGTGGCCTTAGTGAATAATATCAAGAAAATAATCTAGAAAGTTCTAAGCTTTGTATTATTTAAAAGTGGGTAACTAACGATATGAACGTGGAATCGCGTCAAGTCCAAGTTTTATCAAATAGTAAAACTTTGGCTAAAACTTGGTTCTAAATCTCATGCAGCACTTTCGAAGTCTTTGTAGACGATTTCCCAGCGATCTACAGTCTGATCGTTGATATTTAAATATTGTCTTAGCATGAAAAGTTCGATGTATTGGCATCACTACTGATGTTATAAATGTGGAAGTAACTATGTTTGTCCGTTATCATTTCACATTTAAACCACTAAACCGATTGAGATCAAATTTGGTATGGAGCTACTTTTCAATCTTACAAAGGACATAGAATAGTTTTTGGACCAGATACTATCCCCCAAACAGGTGAAAGAGGGGGTTGAATTTTGTATGGGAACTTCGTCATATTTGAATCAATTGTACCATCGATTTTGTAAAATCAACATCTAAAAGGATTGCCGGCTTTTTGCTTTATTTGAAGAAAGAGCAGAAAAACTTTGCTACAAATATGGCAAAAGCTAGTTTACTATAAATAAGTTTTTCACTTAACGAAACACCTTGCATGTGTTTGCATTAATGTTTCAATTACTATGAAAATATTGGTGGCGCCTCTAGCGGGGCATATGAGAGACAAACTGAGTATTTTAAATTAATTTTTGAAATAGAAAAACGTCACGATTATGTTACCTTTAACGGATATTACAATTGGAACATTGGTAGCACCTAGCGGCTCGTATAGCAACAAACTGTTCATATAGTATTTGCTACTAACTTAGACGAGGCTCCCATTAATTTATTTAAAATACAATGTCATAGCGGCAAGCGAGAAAAGTTATAAACAGAATAAATAAAAAAATAAGGTTTGCAATTGAAGCTGTAGTAGTAGTAGGTAATTTTCAAAAATAAGAAAAGTAACCATTGAAAATATTAATACTTCTAAGTATAATTAGTCAGTAGGAGAAGTAATGAGAGGCGTTGAACCTCAAAATGATCTTAACCTTGAAAATAATCTAGTATTAATCATTTTGAACTCCACAACTGCTCACCAACTTCTGCCACATACTGTTGGTATCATTCAGTTATTATATAACTATGTGTGACAGTGTTTAATTGATATTATTTAAATACCTATTTAAACTACATCTATAACGGCAGTAGTTTACTTCTAAGTACCTTTTATTTCTCGATTTAAAACGATATTATGCGAGAAAAAGCAATTTTTAATCACAGACATAAACATGCTTTATTTTTCAATTAAATTGAATTGCTTTTTCTCAATAATGTCGTTGATTTTATTAAGACTATATAAAAAAATCTATACTATAGGAATATTCTTATGTGATCTATATCTAATTCTATATTTAGCCTAAGGAGGATGTGAAAAAAAATGTGAAAAAAACCCATAAGAAAAATCATCAAAATTGCGTTGTGATTTAAAAAAGTGAATACCAGTTTTAAATTGGCGATTCGAAATTAAAATTGAATTACTTCAAAGCAATTTGGGATGTGCTACTAACTTTATTTTGTTGATTAAAACTATTTTAAGCCGGTGAACTATTTGAAAGCGATGTCACTTTATTTTAAGCATTAAATTTTAATGCGATTTACTCCGTCATTTTCATACAAAATTAAACACAAAATTTGCTTGAATTGTACCATAAATTAACGTTACCTATCATTTCATTTTCAAAGTATTTGAGAGTTAACGTAATATTGCATATATGTCATTAATTAATTGTTTAAGTTATTAGTCGACAGATTAAATTGATTGATTGATTAAATTGTTAGTACATGGTTAGGGCGAAATAAAGTTGATAAAATTTCTTAGACCATGTAGTTATATGCAACAATAAACAATTAATTGTAATAGCTATGAAGTCGTTTCTTTTTTTTAAAAACGACTTATTGTGTACAATTTAGCCTTACATTTAAAAATAATTGAAAATTGTAATCACTGTCCTAAAAAAGACGATATGCGACATAATAATAACAAATTAGAAATTTTAAAAACATTTTTTCAATATGTTTTTTTTTTCATAATTTCGCAAAATTTTGTATGAAACTGTTTGGAGGGCTCGCTCAACTCGTCCCTTTAAGATAAATATTAAAAGTGTTTTTAAAAGCGATCCAAAACCACAAGCGATTTGCTATTGACAATTCTCTTGTCTATTCATTTCTGATACAACCTCCTCTACCTACCATATGCGAAGGAGATAGCATGGAAAAAGAATCCATAGTTTAGAAAAATCCCAGAAGAAAAAAACACAAAGAAGATTTTCAAAATTAAAAACTAATCACTACACATTTTACGCTTAACACAAAATGTTATGTATGGCGTTTCTGATACCAGACTGAAGTGAAGTATTGTATGTATGGATGTGAGAAGTTAGTTTATTTTTCATGATTGTCCAATGATCGTGTGTACTCTACGTTTTTGCACCAATTATTTTTGTTGTATTTAGCGCGCGTTTTACCTAGACTATAGCACGTTTGTTTTATTTATCTTGCAGCGAGTCTTTTGTTGCTTATTTCAGCTCGAGTCTTCAAGAACATTCAGTCCCTTGCACGTACAATCGGGGTAAAATAGGGTTCGTCACCTTAAAGTTGACATTTGCATGCACAAGGCAATAGGGATGTTGACACCACCAATCAACTGACGTACTTTTTATGAGCTGTCAAAACACAATTCTTCCATAGAGTTTGAATGGCAAAAGCAACTTATGACGTCACTTGTTTGCCAACTCAATCAACTAACTATTTATTTGTTTTAAGCAACAAAAAATCTAATTTTGCAGTTAATCGAAAATTAGATAATCTGGTTTTCAGGTCTAAAACACAGAATTATTTTTAATGGCGTCAAGTCAGTCCTGTCAACATTTTATTACAAACGAAACTATATCGCATTGACGTTCCCCATTTTGCAAAAGATACTAAGACTCTATGACTTGACAAATGAATCAATTTAATAACTGGCGAAGGTTTTCGTAACCCGACTGTACACAAACTTTTGATAGACGGACATGGCGAAACTGTAAAGGCTCCTTGTACGATCCGAACTTGTTAAATAGGGATGTTGACGCCATTAAAAAATAATTCGAAGACACGATTCCAGTAAAAAAAATGCTTTATTTTAGCACTGAAAACCAGATTAACTTTCGATTAACAGCAAAATTAGATTTTTTGTTGCTTGAAAACAAGTAAATAGTTAGTTGATTGAGTTGGCAAACGAGTGACGTCATAAGTTGCTATTGCCATTCAAACTCTATGGGAGAATTGTGTTTTGACAGTTCATAAAAAGTACGTCAGTTGATTGGTGGTGTCAACATCCCTATTGCAACTCTCCATTTCTTCCGTGGATGTCGTAAGAAGTGACTAAGGAAATAGGTCAAGAATTTATTTAAATATTAGTATTAATAAAGGTTACAACAAAATCAGATCCGCAGCGCAGGCTTGGTCAGGAAACAGGTTAAGGTATATTGTAGGCGATAGGCTAGCAACCTGTCATTACTGTACCACTTTTATCTAACTTTAATAAATCTAAAATTGCTAAAAGTATCCCCGAAACGTAAATGTAGAGTTTCCTGTGCTCTGCATATCCCCTTTGCGGATACTGGTGTGATGTGTATGTTACATGTTTCTTGTAGACGCGGAACCCTAAAAAGCATTTTCACTTTACTAGAATCTTAATAATCCAAAAATAGGTATAATAAAACCTTTCTTCCACGTTACGTAACCTAATGTGTCCATCATAACCCTTCAACGGAAGCTATTTCTTGGCGGGAACTTTTCACCCATACATAATTCATCGGGCTCAATAAAAGGGTTAAATTAAATGGATGGAAAAGTAGAGAAAGTCACTTTTTTAACACAATGCTTCGAGGCCAGTGTCTTTGGGTCCATGCCGCGGGGAGAACCTTTTGTTAATTTTACCTAGCTGTAGTTTTCTTAGTTTTATTTTATTTTTAATCTTAGTTTTAATTTGTATAAAGTTATAATTGCTTAATAAATTATTTTTCCCAAATAATCGCATAACAATAAATTATCCAACGTGAAATAAACAGGTACTGGGAACCTTTTACTTAAGTGAAATCCTACAGTGCCACCAGTGAAAGGTTCTCAAGGTATTGTTCTAAACTTCTAGATAGCATTGTTGACGCTTATGAATAGACTGCGCAAATGATTGCTTATTAAAGGTAGCAACATAAGTTTACTGTCCTTGGGAACTTGAGATTACGTAGAACGAGAAAATTAATGAACTCCTTCAAAAATAAGTACAAGGGCAAAGCTTGAATTCGATTGAAATACGTATTCGAAACATTTTGTATGATGTTAATAATAGTGTCTATAACTATAAAATTAAAAATTTAGAAAACCCCCAATGCAATTACTTTCGGTTTTTTAGGGTTCCGTAGCCAAATGGCAAAAGACGGAACCCTTATGGATTCGTCATGTCTGTCTGTCTGTCACAGCCACTTTTTTCCGAAACTATAAGAACTATGCTGTTGAAACTTGGAAAGTAGATGTATTCTGTGAACCGCATTAAGATTTTCACACAAAAATAGAAAAAAACAAACAATAAATATTGGGGGTTCCCCCATACTTATAACTTAGAACTAAACTCAAAATTTTTACGTGTGGGGTATCTATGGATAGGTCTTCAAAAATGATATTGAGGTTTGTAATATATTTCTTCTCTAAACTAAATAGTTTGCGCGAGAGACACTTCCAAAGTGGTAATATGTGTGCCCCTCCCCCTGTAACTTCTAAAATAAGAGAATGATAAAACTAAAAAAAATATATGATGTACATTACCATGTAAACTTGCACCGAAAATTGGTTTGAACGAGATCTAGTAAGTATTTTTTTTAATACGTCATAAATCGTAAAACGCAATTGAATTAGTTAATTTAATAAGTGTGTGTTGCCAATGATGACATAATATGGATGCGAGACGTGGTGTCGATGACCTTTCGCACGGAAATTCCGGAACTCAGAGCCGCTAGCCGGGGTTTGAACCGATGACTCTCTACAGGTAAAATGGCCGCAAAAAGCAAAATAAATCGTTTGAGAAATTAAGACGAGTTTTTACCCAAAAACATGTTGCGTTTTTAGTTTGACATTTCTATTCCTAATATTACTTATGGCAGTGCCACAGCACAAGTTATAAATTATTCAAGCGCACACCCCTCTGGATCCGTTTAGTACAGTGAGCGGAGTGTCCCACGAATCTCGCTTCTACCGGCATAGTTATACGGCCCTCTCGTCGCCCACCGTTCAAGGTGCGGGCATTTGATGAATATTAGACAGCACTTTGATGATTGGGACATAAGTTTATTATTGAATTTGAAATAAGTTCAGAGTTTGATTATCATAATTTTGGACGGTTCACGTCGGTTGATGGTTATCATTAGTTTCCTTTACCCCCCCCCCCCCCACACAAAAGAGTTTTGTGTTGTACCCCCGACACAAAAAGAGGGGTGTTATAAGTTTGATTGCTATGTGTGTGTGTGTCTGTCTGTCTGTGGCATCATAGCTCTTCAACGGGTGAACCGATTTGGATGCGGTTTTTTAGGGTTCCGTACCTCAAAATGAAAAACGGAACCCTTATAGGATCACTTTGTTATCCGTCCGTCCATCCGTCTGTCAAGACCCTTTTTCTCAGGAACGCGTGGAGGTATCAAGCTGAAATTTATATCAAATACTCAGGTCTACTGTCCCTTAGAGCTGTGAAAAAATCAAACTTCTAAGCCAACGCAATCAAAAGATACAGCCGTTTATGACTCAAATTTCCGCATATTTTCGAAACTCGCAAGGGAATCAAAACCTACAGGGTACTTCCCGTGAACTCAGAATCTTGAAATTTGGTACGAAGCAAGGTCTTATAGCACAGATAAAGGAAAAATTACCAACGAAGCGTTACTATTGGTTTGCGGTCATTTTCGACTTTTGTTTTTCACAATTGGATTTTTGACTCTAGTCAAAATAGTAATTATAAATCGATTGTACAATCGATACTAAATCACCTCGTTTCGGGAAAAAAACCACTAAAATTTCAAGGTGTATATCAGTAACCAACGCAAATTTTCGACACTCGCAAGGGAATCAAAACCTACAGGGTACTTCCCGTGAACTCAGAATCTTGAAATTTGGTAACAAGCAAGGTCTTATCTAATACCTTTAAACGAGCAATTCTTGAATATATATATATATATATATATATAATCAGGATCTCGGAAACGGCTCCAACGATTTCGATGAAATTTGGTATGTGGGGGTTTTCGGGGATGAAAAATTGATCTAGCTTGGTCTTATCTCTGGGAAAACGCTTGGTACCGAGTTTCTGCCCGAGCAGAGCTCGGTCGCCCAGGTACTAGCACAGATAAAGGAAAAATTGCGAAAAGCATAAATTTTTTTGTCTGTCTGTCTATATCATAAACCAATCTACAATGATCCCAAACTGCGCACATTTTGCTTGGGAGCAGGGGTCTGCTAAGACTGGATGTTCATACATACATATAAATTTGTACGGAACCCTCGGTGCGCGAGTCCGACTCGCACTTGGCCGGTTTTTTATTAGAAAGCAAGTTTCTTGGCGATGGATCTTAGATATGTTTCATCAAAATCGGTTAAGCCATTCCGAAGTTATCAGCTCTTTTGTTAGCTGTGGAAGGGATCTTAGACGCACAATGAACATCTACTTTATTTTCAAACATATGTGCGACCAAATCGCGTTGGAGGTTTTTAAATATTTTAATTTATAGTTATTATTGAAAATTAAATATTGTTTTCGGTCGTAACCGGCAATGGTTGCTAGGCAACGACGCAGTACCTCTACCATGAGTTACACTAGTTTACAGTGACCGTACTCGCTAGCGACGGCGTAAATGATTTGTATGGATAATTGTGTACAGCGCCTCTAGCGGTCACTTACGGAAGTACAATTCTCCATACAAATCATTTACGCCGTCGCTAGCGAGTACGGTCACTGTAAACTAGTGTAACTCATGGTAGAGGTACAGGATACTTTTAATGCCGTGAGCGGGTCATGATCTGAGTCTGTACTTGCATTGTCATCCAACTTAAGTATACCAAATTTCAAGGGAATCCGACCACTGGAAGTGGGTCAAGTTCGACTTCCAAGATTTGACCCGTACATACACACATTGCAAGTTAAATAAAAGCTTGTAATAGCCAACTTCCTAAAAATAACACTCCTTTGTGTGTTGGAGTGCCTCGCACTGTGATTGTAACGATCTAATTTGGTGAACAGTCCCACAAGAGTTAGTAACCCTTATGTGATATCCACGGCTCTGTTATCTCCGTCAACAACCGGCTTTGGTGAGCGTTCGGATCGATTTCTATTGTTAGTGTAACGAATAAGTGTCAGGAATTGGTTTGGTTTAGGTAGGTGTGGTATCAATTTTCTTTTTTAAACCCTGACGCAAAAAGAGGGGTGTTGTGTCTGTGAGTCTGACAGTGGCATAATAGCTCTTAAACGGGTGAACCAATTTTTATGCCGTATTTTTATTTGAAAGCAGGTTTCTTAGTATGTAGTATTTATTTACTTACCAGAATTTTGGTACATACAGATGATTATATGTAAAATATAAAAGCAGAGCAGTACAATTCACCATTACGTAGGCATTTCTTGGCAATGGTTTTTAGACATGTTTCATCACAATTCGTTTAGCCATTTCAAGGTTATCAGCTCTTTTGTTAGCTACGAAAGGGATTTTAGACGCATAAATGTTATTGTAATCCATTTCCATGGATTTTTAACACGTGCAAAGCCGCAGGTTACACCTAGTAGTAAAGTAAGAGGCAAATCTAGACCGTTCCGAACGTCTCGACAATCCCCATGGGCCGCTGAAGACAAATCACAATGATGTCTAGAATATTTGCCATATAACACATTTGCCTGAAGACAAATTGCCTGTCGAGTCGACTGTCAGCGAATTTACAGAACAACAATTACTCGGCCATCTTGTGCCATGAATATTTCATGTGTCAATTATTTGTAACAACTTGTGCAAAACTAATGGAACTGTTTTCGCAGCTTGTAGACATCCTACGAGTATTAGTCCTACTAATATTATAAGTGGAAAAGTTTGTAAGTGTGTGTGTGTGAGTACGAGTGTGTGTATGTTTCTCTTTCACGGCAAACTGTGGTGTTTAACCCCCGACTCTTAAAAGAAAAGCGAACATATAAACGAACAAATAGCGTACATGTGTATTTTTACAAGATTTACAAGCTTTTATTTAACTTGCAATATACCTTTGTATCTATGTATATTCGGGTCAAATCTTGGAAGTCGAATTCGACCCACTTCCAGTGGTCGGATTCACTTGTAATTTGGTATACTTATGTAAGTTGGATGACAATGCTAGTACAGTCAACAAAAAGTACAGTCAGCTAAAAAGTTTGCTTTAAAATTAAATTTTTAAGAGAAACTTATTATGTACTAGCTTTTGCCCGCGACTCCGTCCGCGTGGAATTAGTAATTTGGGCAGCTTATTTTTTTTTATCCAATTTGCTTTTTCATCAATTATGGCTCTCCTTAGTTCCTCGATATAGAAAAAAATACCCCCCCCCCGCACCCCCCCCCCCACACCCGCGTTCACATTCAACACCGTACTCCCAAGTCAAGCGTGCCTATAGAAGTTTTACTTCAAAAACCACCGATTTTGAAACATTCTTCCGCTCCGCTCCGCTCCTATTAGTGTTAGCGTGATGATATATAGCCTATAGCCTTCCTTGATAAATGTGCTATTTATCACTGAAAGAATTTTTTAAATCGGAGCTGTAGTTCCTGAGATTAGCGCGCTCAAACAAAAAAAAACCTGTTCGATAAATTCTTAAAATAGACGTATCTATCTTATTTGTGAACCGATTCAAATGAAACAAACACTAAATGTTAATCCCAAAAAACCGGCCAAGAGCGTGTCGGACACGCCCAAGGTAGGGTTCCGTAGCCATTACGAAAAAATCAAGTAATATTTTTCTAAGGATTTCGTATGTGTACGGAATCATCCAAGTTTAGGTATGTTTTATACCTTAGGCTACTACAAATAATTTCCAAGCAATCTTAGCCGCTATAATTTTCTTAGTAAATTTGATATATTTACTACCCTTCTGAATTTTTTCAAATTTTTCCACCCAACAGTTTAGATTTTAGAGGGGGGGGGGACGGCCGATTTTAATGAAAATTTTCACTTTAAAGTTGAATATTTCGCAAACAGATCACTGAATAGAAAAATCATGTTGGCAACCCCACAATGATTTTAAAAGAACTATCCAACGATATCCCACACTATAGGGTTAGCCGAGAAAAAAAATAATCACCCCCACTTTACATCTATGGGAGGTACCCTAAAAAAATTTTTTTTACTTTTTTTTATTCAATCACTTTGTCGGCGTGACTGATATATATATTGATGCCAAATTACAGCTTTCTAGTACTAACAGTCTCTGAGCTTAGCCGCGGACAGACAGACAGACAGACAGACAGACAGACGGACAGACATGGCGAAACTATAAGGGTTCCTAGTTGACTACGGAACCCTAAAAATACAAACATATCAGTGAAAACCGCATCCTTCTAGGTTAAGTCGTTTCTGAGATTAGCGCGCACAAACGCACAGACAAACAGACAAACAGACAAACAGACAATAATTCTAAAAATCATTGTTTTAGGTTCTATTGTGCAAATAAATAGCCCTAGTGACAGTTTTTCTCAAATATCTTCAATGTACAGACACCGACTTGTTACAGATTTATTATATGTATAGATTAACTTGCAATGTACCTTTGTATCTATGTATGTACGGGTCAAATCTTGCAAGTTAAATTTGACCCACTCCTCGGTTACTGATTGAGCTGAAATTTTGCATACCTACATGTGTAAATCGGATGACAATACAATATTAATATGACATAGAACTGATCTGTTGATGGAGCTGCAAGGTGGCCATAGGAACTCTGTAATAAAACGACATGACGGCATCGAGATTGTAATCGTTCCATTCATCTTGACGAGTACTTTGGTAACCAGGGACAAAAAGTACAGTCAGAAAAAAAATTGAATTAAAAATAGATTTTTTAACAAAAACTTATTAATCTAGTAAGTTTGTTAAATTATACACCTCTATTTCAGAACCTACTTTGTTTTCATTCGGTTAATGCAACCTTCATTCCCCTTTTCAAGGGGTTTTAGTCTTTCTAAAGGACAAGCTTAAGTTCAATATCGTCAATAGAGCACCAAAATCTGAGCAGAGACATGGCGAATCCGTTAGACAATAACGACCTGAGCGTTTGCATTATTCAAAGCTTACAACGCACGGGGTGCTTATCGTCTTATTGAATGGATTTAGAAACCCACCGCAGCTGCTAAGAAGGAACTGAAAAGGGAATGTGTACAAAATACGTCTGAACAGTCCTTGATAACGACCCGTATGACGTCCTGAACATGTTCTTTACAAAGGGAAAAAAAATAACTAAATTTTTCTTATCTATTTGCGAATTTTTCTGCTCCTGACTGGTAATAAATAGTCTGAGATTAAACAGACAACACGCAATCGAACACATATACCCGCAAGCACAGACGTCTTCATAGAAGTCATTTAGTAAGTTTTATCCCATCAAAAACATAAACGTGAAAAACTTTTAGCCAAATACTAAAAATATGCTTGGTTGTAAACTTCTTAAATTGAATTGTCGTTTTTTAGGGTTCCGTACCCAAAGGGTAAAAACAGGACCCTATTACTGAGACTTCGCTGTCCCTCCGTCTGTCCGTCACCAGGCTGTATCTCACGAACCGTGCTAGCTAGACAGTTGAAATTTTCACAGATGATGTATTTCGATTGCCGCTATAACAACAAATAGTAAAAAAAACAGAATAAAATAAATATTTAAGGGGGCTCCTTTAAGGGGGGGTTACAGCAAATGTGATTTTTTTTGCTCGTTTTTGCTCGTTTTTGCGCGATATTGATAACGGCAACAAATAGACGCTTGAAATATTCGCAGAATATTTAATTTTACATTATATTCACTTTAAAATAGAAAATCGTGCGTGCAGCTCCTCCGCGCGGAAGAAGTGAAACTTCGTAATGTGGAAATGAAAAAGGCACTTATACATCAATATGAACCTTATTGCAATAACTTAAAGAACTAAATTTACTTATGCATCTATGTGCTTAAATAACTCACTAGATGGCGCTAGCAAGCAACCAACTACAGCACTAGCGAAACAAGTTACATAACTCGTCGCTAGATGGCGTTGCTCCTCGTGCGCACGTTATTTTCAACAATTTTTCTTGATTTTTCGTAATTCTTACTAAGCTAAACGCATTTAACGCAACTCTTGTTGGAAGTCGCATTAGAAGTTTCACTTCAAAAAATTACTATGTCGTCTATATACTATTAAAATTTTGAGAAACCTTTACCCTGCAATATAGCTCAATCGATTACTGATGTTTTAGATATAAATTCACGCCGGGGCCGGGTCACGTGCTATGTATGATATATATTATGTATGTATTATTCAACCCATGTACGAAACAGATTCCCGTAAGGTGTGAACATTTGTGGGGAAAATCTTCACCGCTCTATGTTTTAGGATAGTTTGGTTACAAACTAGGTACATCACTGACGCATCTTTTTGAAGCTTGATACAAGATAAAATTTGATAAATACAAGCTTTTATTTAAAATGCTATGTTTGTTAAGGTTAAATCTTGCCAGCTAAGTTTCACCCTAGTTATGGGATAGTAAAAGAGACTGAACAGACCGCAAAATTGTAATTTAGCAAAAGTTGGTACCTATTAAAGAAAGTGTTGAATTTAGTGTTAATTATTCAAGAATCGAACTTTATACACCGTGAAATTTTAGTGGTTGTTTTCCCGAAACGAGGTGATTTAGTTACCTATCCTATCGTACGATCGTACGCTACTTGTACCAACGAAGCGTTACTATTGGTTTGCGGTCATTTTCGACTTTCGTTTTTCACAATTGGATTTTTGACTCTAGTCAAAATAGTAATTATAAATCGATTGTACAATCGATACTAAATCACCTTGTTTCGGGAAAACAACCAATAAAATTTCACGGTGTATTAAGACTTGGCCCGTTGTCACAGCTTGTTTCTGTTCGGATAACAGTGAATGCATACGTGCGCATTTGTGGGTTTGCAGATTACTTACTGGATTTGTACTGTGATTGTACCGAGCCTCCTTAATTTCGAGACCTTGTTTGGGTCCGTGGCAAGAATACAATTAACCCTTAAAGGCGTAATTCTAATAGGAGATCATTGACTAAGCAACTGGTTAGTACTTAGGACTTCATTTAACTCCGTATATTTGAAGTTAGTTTACATTGTAGGTTTGTCTGTACAGGGAATTTGTATCAATATCCGATTTTCTTGGATAGCGATCACCATTTTCGGGTGCATCTGTCCTTAGAGTGAGATAACTGTAGTTCCCACGTGAAACCAGGATGGATGGAGAATTTAAGGATACCTATTTAAAAAGAGAGATCTAGTAATTTGACCATCAACTGTTTGGCCAAATTCAGGCAATCTACGTCTGTGTTACGTTGATAATTCACTGCAAATAGCCATGGTAAATATTGACCTAATTAGTCGCAGTTTAATAGTTCAAATAAGATTAAACTGCTTTGAATAAAACGAGTCGGACTCGCGCACCGAGGGTTCCGTACAAATTTATATGTATCTATGAACATCCAGTCTTAGCAGACCCCTGCTCCTAAGCAAAATGTGCGCAGTGTGGGATCATTGTAGATTGGTTATTGATATAGACAGATATAGAAAAAAAAATATGCTTTTCGCAATTTTTCCTTTATCTTTGCTACAAGACCTTGCTTCGTATCAAATTTCAAGATTCTGAGTTCACGGGAAGTACCCTGTAGGTTTTGATTCCCTTGCGAGTGTCGAAAATTTGCGTTGGTTACTGATATACATAGACAGACAGACAAAAAAATTATGCTTTTCGCATTTTTTCCTTTATCTGTGCTATAAGACCTTGCTTCGTACCAAATTTCAAGATTCTGAGTTCACGGGAAGTACCCTGTAGGTTTTGATTCCCTTGCGAGTGTCGAAAATTTGCGGCATAATTAGATTGGTTACTGATATAGACAGACAGACAAAAAAAAAATGCTTTTCGCAATTTTTCCTTTATTTGTGCTATAAGACCTTGCTTCATACCAAATTTCAAGATTCTGAGTTCACGGGAAGTACCTTGTAGGTTTTGATTCCCTTGCGAGTTTCGAAGATATGCGGAAATTTGCGTCATAAACTGCTGTATCTTTTGATTGTGTTGGCTTAGTAGTTTCATTTTTTCACAGCTACAAGAGACAGTAAACTTGAGTATTTGATATAAATTTCAGCTTGATACTTACCTCCACGCGTTCCTGAGAAAAAGGGTCTTGACAGACGGACGGACGGACGGATAACAAAGTGATCCTATAAGGGTTCCGTTTTTTCCTTTTGAGGAACCCTAAAAATGAAAATTCGTAGAGTGTAAAACACGTCAACGATTTGAGTGCCGTTGTTGTTAGTTGGGTCTGTTTGAGATGTTGATTTAAATGTGAAAACAAGTACAATTTTTGGAAAAACATTTAAGTGTCCTAAAAACGTAACTGTTTTGCACGTGTGATTGAGGAATAGCTAAGTAAAAGAAGGTATTTCCTTGAATAAATCACTATTTAGTTGCTTACAAATGAAAATTTGTTGTTCCCTTAGCTGTTTCTCCGGCCTTTGTTATTTCGTAAGTATCTGACAACCTGATTTATGTTAGGACTTGGCAGGGGCACTACCATGCCCCTGCCTGGTTTTATTAAACAAACTTTTCTCAGAAATCAAGTTTGACAGAAATTCCTAAGCTACAGTAATAACATAAACACTAACTTAACTAGGTTATTGGAAAATGTGAAAAAAAGATTAACAACGAACGTCGAAAACAACTGTTAATCTTGAATTATGTATAAGTTTTCTTTTAGGGAGATCGTGTAACGTATTTATTAAATTGTTAGGTAGGTCAGCAAAAAAACGAGAGATTAAAATTAAATTTTTGCGAAAGACTTATTCTATGGAAAGTTAGGACTCGTCGACAAATTCTCGCACGTTCGAGAATCAACCCCGCGACCTGTCGTTAACGTAATTTCAGTGCAAAGTTGAACATCCCGTAAACTTTTATTAAATTTCTACCAGCTATCCCCAAGTAGGGGCGTAACGATGCCAACTGCGCACGGGAAATGAGTCCTTAATTAAGGCTGGTAAAGTTCAAATTTAATTACAAAAGGCATGTGAGTTACGGCTTTTCTCGTTAGGTATAAGATCTCGCTCCTATGAATGATCGTCGTGTTAAGAGAGATATAGTGATGGAGGTCTTAAACACTATAATTATTGTACCCCCTTTTTGTTAACGGTACTTGAATATCATTATCGTCATTGGACTTTTGCACCTGTACAAAATTTTAAGTTAATTATGATCATAGGTAGTAATTATTATAAATTAGAAATTTTTAAACCCCCCCCCCCCCACAGACAGACACACACACACGCATAGACACGTCAAACTTATTACAAGAAAACTTACACACATTCCTATTCGAATATTGCACGTTAAATTAAATTTTGTAAAAAATATTTTTACAAGCTTTTGTTTAACTATGAAAGATCGTGCGTGAGTTGTGATTTAAAAATTTGCAAACCATTTTTCAACCACTTCCTGATTAGATGAAATTTTGGCATTTTTATGTCAGTTTGATGGCAATATACCTCATATTTACCTTGTAGTGAATTTTTCGAGATCCGACCATGATAATCTCCTCAGGATTGATCTCACCAATGGTTATCACCCAACTGTCGAAGGAGGGTTATGTTTTCGAGCGTATGTATTTATGTATGCTCCCAGAAAGGATAGTCAAGTTTTTTAGGAAATTTAATGGCGTCATGGCTTTTCATCACCCGACTGTCGAAGAAGCGTACTTATGTATTATTTATGTTTGTGTGTATGTATGTATCATTGTTTGGCACGCCCTTCAGCCTACACGGCTCAATGGATTTTGAAATGTGAGGTGTCATTAGATTCGTCTCAGTTCCGCGAGTGACATAGGATAACTATACACAATGATTTTTAACTTCCGACACAATAATAGTTAAAAAAAACTAAAAAACACGCTTTAAAAAATAAAAAATAAATTTTAATAAATTTCAATTCACTATTCTTATAGTGCAGTAAAAAATCTTAATAAGCAATTATTATATTGTTATATCCCGATCAAAATTTGTAAACAATTCTAAATATTGATAAAATAAATAATAATAGTTTAAAATATTTTATTGTTTACAAATTTTGATCTGGATATAACAATATAATAATTGCTTACTAAGATTTTTTACTGCACTATAAGAATAGTGAATTGAAATTTATTAAAATTTATTTTTTATTTCTTAAAGCGTGTTTTTTAGTTTTTTTAAACTATTATTTATTTTCTATTTTTTAGTTGCATTTTTTTTCTTTCTAACTTTACCCCCCTCACCTACAACCCCCAAACCCCCTAAACCCAACCCCCCAACATCCCCCACCCCATTTCCCCAAACCCCCCCAAACCCCACACCCTTACCCCCAATCTCCTAAACCCCCCTTACCCCCTCCTCATTTTACAAACCCCCGAACCACCTAAACCCAACCCCCCTAACACCGAACCCCCCAAACCCCCGGAACCCCCCCCCCTACCCCCCTCCCCTTCCTCCCAACCCCTCCCACACCCCACCCCGCCACCTACCGCCCCCCCCTTCCAGTTCCATCATCAAACCCTTGTTACCATCTAGGCCTCTTACCCCCTCCCCATTTCCCACAACCCCCCAAAATCACTTACCCCCGAACCCCCCAACACCCCCACCCTATTCCCCGTAAACCCCCCCCCCCCCATCTCCTAACCCCAACCGCCACACCCTAACCCCCAACCCTCTAAACCCCCGACCCCCTTACCCAAAACCCCATTCCCCCCCCACCCCGCCACCTACCCCCCTTCCAGCTCCATCATCAGACCCTTGTTACCATCTAGGACCAAAGTACTCGTCAAAACGAATCAAACGAGCCCAAACTCGATGGGGTTGTTTCGTTTTATTGTGGAGTGCCTTTGGCCATCTTCCAGCTCCATCATCAGACCCTGGTTACCATCTAGGATCAAAGTGCTCGTCAAGACGAATCAAACGAGCCCAAACTCGATGGGGTTGTGTCGTTTTATTGTGGAGTGTCTTTGGCCATCTTCCAGCTCCATCATCAGACCCTGGTTACCATATGGGATCAAAGTGCTCGTCAAGACGAATCAAACGAGCCCAAACTCGACGGGATTGTGTTGTTTTATTACATAGTTCCTATGGCCACCATCCAGCTCCATCATCAGATCAGCTCCATGTTACAATAATATTGCATTGTCATCCAATTTACACATATGTGCAAAATTTCAGCTCAATCGGAAACCGGGAAGTGGGTCAAAATCGCGCCCTAAGGAGTCGGTTACAAACAAACATACAAACATACAAACATACATACAAACATACACGAGAAGCTAATATAAAGCGTGTAAAAAGAGGGGTGTTATAAGTTTGACCGCTATGTGTGTGTGTCTGTCAGTGGCATCATAGCTCTTAAACGCGTGAACCGATTTGAATGCGGCTTTTTTTATTAGAAAGCAGGTTTCTTGGCAATAGTTCTAAGATATGTTTCTATAAAATCGGTTCAGCCATTCCAAAGTTATCAGCTCTTTTGTTAGCTGCGGAAGGGATCTTAGACGCATAATGGGCATTTACTTTATGTTCAAACATACGTATGACATAATTGCGTTGGGGTTTTTAAATTTTTAAATTTATAATTATTAATTGGTGATCAGGAACCAGTTTTTTTTTTAGATCAATATTCGGTGGCGATCACGATTAAGTCGCAATTACTTGAAACAAAATATCTACTTATTAATTCCCAAATAAATAAATCTTTAATTATAATTAGGTATATTGTTTTAGGTGAAACTGACGAAGAAAATATTAATATCCTCTACGAATGTATATCGTCACTGTTTAACTTCAGTACAATCAGCGAAAATTTACATTCATATCATAATACAATTAGAGCCTAGCATATAATTATTCTGAAAGGCAAAATTATATTGACTGAATCGACGGTATTTGCGAGCTTGATTGGTGTAGGCTGAGAATTGTACAAATGGTGCTAGGATTTCAATTATAAGCATTAAGCACCATTCATGACTTGTAGTCGTTTTTATTAACCCCCGACACAAAGCACTTAAACGGGTGACCCGATTTGGATGCGGTTTTTTCATTGGAAAGTAAGTTTCTTGGCGATAGTTCTTAGACGTGTTTCATCAATAACTAACTAACTATAAATAAAAAAATTTAAAAACCCCCACCGCAATTTTGTCACACGCATGTTTGAACATAAGTAAATGTCCATTATGCGTCTAAGATCCCTTCCGCAGCTAACAAAAGATCTGATAATTTTTGAACGGCTGAACCGATTTTGATGAAATATATCTAAGAACCATCGCCAAGAAATCAGATTTCGAATTACGGTGTTGCATGTGAACGCGGGTGTGCGGGGGCGGGTAATTTTTTTATATCGAGGAACTAAGGAGAGCCATAATTGATGAAAAAGCAAATAGGATAAAAAAAAATAAGCTGCCCAAATTACTAATTCCACGCGGACGGAGTCGCGGGCAAAAGCTAGTCTTAGATAAAAAACTACTTGAGTTTACTTTTTGGTGACTGTACTTGTATTGTCATCCAAATGTCATATTATTATCTGTACCAAATTTCAAGATAATCCGATCATCAGCAGTAGATGAAATTTGACTTGCAAATTAAACAAAAGCTTGTAAGTTTTATCGAGTATCTTCAATTTTCAAGGTTTCACAATATTGAATGTTAAACTTAATAAGTTTTCAATACCATGTTGTGGTGGAACATGCATTCATGTAACTTTACTACAGACGTGTCAGTTGTACCAACTTTGTAAGCTTTACCAAAAATTAAAAAAAACTAAAAAACACGCTTTAAAAAATAAAAAATAAATTTTAATAAATTTCAATTCACTATTCTTATAGTGCAGTAAAAAATCTTAATAAGCAATTATTATATTGTTATATCCAGATAAAAATTTGTAAACAATTCTAAATATTGATACAATAAATAATAATAGTTTAAAATATTTTATTGTAAAAAAAGCGTGGGGTGCATGGTGTCAATTGTCAAGGATTACCATTTTGATAACATCTTAAAAAGCACCCCACGCTTTTTTTACAATAAAATATTTTAAACTATTATTATTTATTTTATCAATATTTAGAATTGTTTACAAATTTTGATCTGGATATAACAATATAATAATTGCTTATTAAGATTTTTTACTGCACTATAAGAATAGTGAATTGAAATTTATTAAAAGTTATTTTTTATTTTTTAAAGCGTGTTTTTTAGTTTTTTTAAACTATTATTTATTTTCTATTTTTTAGTTGCATTTTTTTTCTTTCTAACTTTACCCCCCTCACCTACAACCCCCAAACCCCCTAAACCCAACCCCCCAACATCCCCCACCCCATTTCCCCAAACCCCCCCAAACCCCACACCCTTACCCCCAATCCCCTAAACCCCCCTTACCCCCTCCTCATTTTACAAACCCCCGAACCACCTAAACCCAACCCCCCTAACACCGAACCCCCCAAACCCCCGGAACTCCCCCCCTCCCCCACCCCACCACCTGCCCCTCAACCCCACCCCCCCCACCCCGCCACCTACGGCCCCCCCCTTCCAGTTCACTCATCAAACCCTTGTTACCACCTAGGCCTCTTACCCCCTCCCCATTTCCCACAACCCCCCAAAAAACTTACCCCCGAACCCCCCAATACCCCCACCCTGTTCCCCGTAAACCCCCCCATCTCCTAACCCCAACCGCCACACCCTAACCCCCAACCCTCTAAACCCCCGACCCCCTTACCCCATACCCCATTCCCCCCCCACCCCGCCACCTACCCCCCTTCCAGCTCCATCATCAGACCCTTGTTACCATCTAGGACCAAAGTACTCGTCAAAACGAATCAAACGAGCCCAAACTCGATGGAGTTGTTTCGTTTTATTGTGGAGTGCCTTTGGCCATCTTCCAGCTCCATCATCAGACCCTGGTTACCATCTAGGATCAAAGTGCTCGTCAAGACGAATCAAACGAGCCCAAACTCGACGGGGTTGTGTAGTTTTATTGTGGAGTGCCTTTGGCCATCTTCCAGCTCCATCATCAGACCCTGGTTACCATCTGAGATCAAAGTGCTCGTCAAGACGAATCAAACGAGCCCAAACTCGACGGGATTGTGTTGTTTTATTACATAGTTCCTATGGCCACCATCCAGCTCCATCATCAGATCAGCTCCATGTTACAATAATATTGCATTGTCATCCAATTTACACATATGTGCAAAATTTCAGCTCAATCGGAAACCGGAAAGTGGGTCAAAATCGCGCCCTAAGGAGTCGGTTACAAACATACATACAGGTGAAGCTAATATAAAGCGTGTAATAAATGATTTGATTTGCTTCATCCCTTTTGCCTTAAAATCATCATGCTTCACGATAAAAATCAGTATTTCCCATTAATTTGTTTCGACCCATTAAATTGTTACGGTACAATCCAATTGTTGCAGAAACTCATTAAAATGGAACACATTGACAGCAACTTCTGTATCTCTAGGGCTTGTTTATCAGAATATCGAATCTAACCTTTCCTTGTAGGTACAAGCTTGTATAATAGCGAAACTTTTAAATTACTTATTTCAGCTTATTGCCTCGGGCGAAGTATTTTTCGGACTTGCCCTTTTTTTGGACAAATTGAAAAAGCTCTTTTTGACGCCGAGAACGGTAAAATGACTAGTATAGTATAGTAATACTAGGGGCGTTCAATAAAAAGTGAGAATGAGTATGTTATAAACAACTTTTACTAAATGTCATTTTATTTTTCGACATAGTCACCTTTTAGCATAATACACTTAGTATATCTTTTTTCTAAACTTAAAATTCCATTTTTAAAAAAGGTCTCATCTTGAGTACTTAAAAAATCTTGTACTGCAGCGACTACCGCGTCGTCGTCTTCAAATTTCTGGCCTCTCAGGTATTGTTTCAATCTCGGAAATAGGTAGAAATCACTGGGAGCGAGATCTGGTGAATACGGAGGATGCTTAAGGATATCGAACCCAGCATCACGAATTGCAGCCATTGCAACGGCGGACTTGTGTGCCGGGGCATTGTCCTGGTGGAACAGCACAACTTTCGAGAGTTTACCTCGCCGTTTTTCGCGGATCTCATTGCGCAATGTTGCTATTTGTTTGGCGTATAATGTGCCCGTAATAGTGGCTCCATGCTCGAGATACTCAGTCATTAATACCCCTTTACCATCCCAAAAAACAGACCCCATGACCTTACCGGCAGATGGGCTCACCTTGAATTTCTTCGGAGTTGGATATGATGGCCTTTTCCATGTCATAGACTGCAGTTTCGTTTCTGGGTCGTAATGATGGAGCCATGTTTCGTCCATTGTTATAAATCGCGCCAAAAAAAGTTCCCGGTCTTGCTGCATCAGGTTCAAAGCTTTTTGACAAATCTCTAGTCTAGTTTGTTTTGCGTGTCAGTAAGCAATCTTGGTACCCAACGCGCAGATACCTTTTTCATATCCAAGCGTTCATGTAAAATATTATGCACGCTCCCCGTTGAAATCTCTACATTTTCAGCAATAAAACGAACCGTGACACGACGATCCGCCAAAACTGAGTTTTCGACTTTTTTCACAATTTCTTCAGTTACTGCTGTAGTAGGGCGTCCGGAGCGGGGGTCGTCCATTGTCGATGTTCTTCCACGTCTAAATTCGGCGCACCAACGTGCGACTGTCGAATACGGAGGAGCATTAGACCCTAAAGTGTCCCGCAAATCCAAATTGACTTGGTCCGTAGAAAAATTTTTCAAACACAAGTATTTGATAACGGCGCGCAGTTCAATTTTCTCCATTTTCGCTAACGTACTCAATAGCTTTGCAAAGAAATTACCGTATATTTTTTTAAACAAAAGACAGTTAGTTTTTTTTTCATAGCAATCAGCTAGATAGATTAGCTTTACCGGCCAGTATTTAATTTCGTAATATTAAAAGAGTTTGCATCTCATTCTCACTTTATACTGAACGCCCCTCGTAGTATTTTGAGAAAGATTTTGAGTGATAATTATTGACGGACTTTGAAGAAAGTAACTGAAGATTAAGTTTGTTAAGTTAGGGACTTAGAATATTTTTTCTCCGCCGCTAAAATAGTGCTGAATTATTTGTCACTAAGTAGGTAGTTATTTTCTCTTTTTTTTTGTGTGTCCGAGGGGACTCTATGTGAGCATACTGCCTTATTGTTACACTGTAATTGTCGGCGAGAACATGTCTGTAATTGGCTTGCTGTATAGAATTGTATCATACGCATTTGCATGGCTAAGAACGCATTTTTACTAGGGATCCGTACCTCTAAAGGAAAAACCCTTAACACTTTGTTGTCCGTCTGTCCGTGTGTCTGTCAAGACTTTTTTCCCAGAAACGCGTGGCGGTATTAAGTTGAAATTAACATCATGAAATAAAAAACAAAACTTTTTTTTTTAAAAACCCTCAACGCAATTTGGTCACACATATGTTTCAAAATAAAGTAAATACCATTATGCGTCTAAGATCCCTCCCGCAGCTAACAAAAGAGCTGATTACTTTGAAACGGCTGAGCCAATTTTTGATAAAACATGACATGTCTAAGAACTAACGCTAAGAAACCCGCTTTAAAATAAAAAAAAACCGCATCTAAATCGGTTCACCCGTTTAAGAGCTATTATGCCACAGACACATACACACACACACACACACACACACATACACACATACAATATTATATAGCGGTCAAACTTATAACACCCCTCTTTTTGTGTTGGGGTTGATTATGTCTGCAGCCCCTTGAAGCTGTAGAAAATCGATTTTCTAAGTCAAAGTAATCCAAAGATGCGGCCATTTTAGCCTTATTTTCTACCATTTCGCCGGGGAATCAAAACCTACAGGGTACTTCCCATAGATGATAAATCATGAAGTTTCGCGTGAAAGAAGGTCTTACACCACAACAAAAAATCCGAAAATCCTTAATTTGTTGTTTCATAAAAGTTTGTACGAAACCCTCGGTGCGCGAGTCCGACTCTCATCTTACCGGCTTTTTATTTATTGGTTTCATATAACTCAGCGATTTAGTTTTCTTGACAGTGTTTTTTACGAATACTTACATGAATACGTACATGACGATCCATCTGCAAGTTTTTATTTCCAAGAAACCAAACATATCTAAAACCTGAAATTATTTTACTAAGAAAACTCAATTTCACTCTAACGTCATTAATTTGTACCAAATTTTTAACACAAAATCAATAGAACCCCGTTCTTTCTTCGACTTAAAAAATCATAAGTTACAAAACTCTAACAAAATGTTTTCTTCTCAGCCTAAACCCAACCCAAAGAACAGTTTTCCATTTGTTTCCACAGACGAAACCTATCCATAATCTTATTGTCCAAATGACACGACCAAATTTTCCACCCACCTTCGAGAATTACGAAAAAATATAAGCCAAGTCGTGCGCAAAATATGCCAACGGTCGGTCGAATAAAACCTCAATGTTATTACGGTAGTCAAATTCTGTGGCGATCCTCAAATATGAAAGGTAATTGATTGTTAACCTTCAACCCTTGGTTCCGTTTAAAAGGATGGGGAATGCTATCATATTGTGAGATGAAAAAGACAACCTAAATTATGATAAATAAAAGAAATTCATACGTAGCAGTAGGGATCTAGAAAATTCGGCGTCCATGTCAGTTGGCCACAAAGGGTCTACAAGATTGTCCGATTGACCGATGTCAATAGGAGTAATGAATACCGAATTAAGTTTAACTACAGACTTGTTCATTCTTCTACACGAATTATCACTAGACGATTTTGATTTGACATAACTGCCTCAGCAGGGGTATAATAGTAGATTGTACACCAAGGGGATAAAGCACTGCATTATGTCACGGGCGCGATATTGAATCCTGAGCGTATCGAGGGACTCCAGATTTAACTCCCGAGCGTAGCGAGGGGGTTTTTAGTTGATTCCCGAGCGAAGCGAGGGAATTAAGATGGAGTCCTGAGAGCAGTGAAGGATTTCAGCGCGCCCAAGGCAAAATCAGTTTTATCCCCGAGGAGTATACTCTACTTTTCTCACCTTTTGTGAGACAATAAAAACGAAGGCTACTAGAAAAATACTCGAAATAGACCCAGAAGCACTGATTCTGACACTGACTTTGCGCCTTTCGCAGTTTTCCATTTGTCGAAATCTTTGTAAGCTTTTAAGTGTTTTTCCTTCGACTTCTCTGGGAGTACATTATTAACAATTTCTAAGGGCTGTGTGCGCAGACCTGGGTGAGCTACTTAACTCCGAGCGAGTTAACTGCTAACCCAGGGTTAACAAGTGTCAAAATGTATGGAACTGGCATTCTTAACCCAGGGTTACCGATTTAATTATTTTACCCTGAACTGTGCAAGTGGTCCTAAGGCGTCTAATTTAATGGAATCTGGAGTCAAATCACTTTCGTCACTCGATATTTTCTTAATGTTTTATTTTCTTTTGCAGTTTTGATACTTAAAATTGCAGCGTATTGAAACTCGCGCGGCTTTTGTTTAAGTATTTGACTTTGTTTTCGTTCGGCCGCCGAGTTACAAATAAATGAGGCGCGGCGCGGCGCCTGCCCGCGGGGCTGAGCACGTTGAGCACCGCACCAGCAGCAGCACGGGCTGCGCCGCCGCGACCAGCGTGCAGGTGCTGCACGCCGGGCGATTTTGAAATTAGACTTTAAGTGCATACCAATAAAAACTACGAGAAGTGAGTACAACATTACTGCCGCGGGTTATAATGAAATTCAATACAACATTACTGCCCGGCGAAAGCCAAGGGCTATAATGACTTACTTTGAGAGAGGTTTGCATGATATATAATAAGGCATTGTCGAGCAGGTGGTGTGAAAATGCAGTTAACTGAAAATTATCAAGCAGTAATGGAACTCCACAATTTTTTTTTCACACCACCTGCTCGACAATGCCTCATTATATATCATGCAAACCTTACTCAAAGTAAATCATTATAGCCCTTGTCTTTTGCCGGGGTGTAATGTTGTACTGAATTTCATTATAACCCGCCGGGCAGTAATGTGATTCTCACTTCTCTTAGTTCTTATTGTTATGCATTTAAAGTCTAATTTCGTCAAAATCGCGCGGCGCGCGGCTGCTGCAGCTGCTGGTGGCCGACGGCGAGGAGGTGGACGGCGGCGCGCGCCGCGCCTCATTTATTTGAAAATCGAACTTATTCGAAAATCGAGCTGGCCACGCCACGGCAAGCCGAACGAAAAACAATCAATACCTTAAAACAAAAGCCGCGAGTATTTCAATACGCTGCAATTTTAAGTGTCAAAACTGCAAAAGAAGATAATACATTAGGAAAATATCGAGTGACGAAAGTGATTTGACTCCTGATTCCATTAAATTAGACGCCTTAGGACCACTTGCACAGTTCAGGGTAAAAAAATGAAATCGGTAACCCTGGGTTAAGAATGACAGTTCCATACATTTTGACACTTGTTAACCCTGGGTTAGCAGTTAACTCGCTCGGAGTTAAATAGCTAACCCAGGTCTGCGCAAGCCGGCCTTAGAAATTGTTAAATCAAATCAAATCAAATCAAATCAAATAATTTATTGTATGGTTATGAGTCAAACAGGTCTTAGTAACAATAACAATGTCCTTCATATCCTACCATTAATGGGTGAATCAACTTTTTTGTGTTGTTTATTCTGTCCCCGGTTGTCCAAGTGACACTTCATACTGTTTCATAGAAAAATGCAGGTTGTCCAAGGGACATAACCATAGCAACGGGTGTCACTAAAAAGTTGATTCACCCTAATAATGTACTCCCAGAGAAGTCGAAGGAAAAATACTTAAAAGCTTACAAAGATTTCGATAATGGAAAACTGCGAAAGGCGCAAAGTCAGTGTCAGAATCAGTGCTTCTGGGTCTATTTCGAGTATTTTTCTAGTAGCCTTGGTTTTTATTGTCTTGCAAAAGGTGAGAAAAGTAGAGTATACTCCTCGGGGATAAAACTGATTTTGCCTTGGGCGCGCTTAAATCCTTCACTGCTCTCAGGACTCCATCTTAATACCCCCCCCCTACGCAAACCCCCCCCCCCTACCCCCTCGCTACGCTCGGGAGTTAAATCTGGAGTCCCTCGATACGCTCAGGATTCAATATCGCGCCCGTGACATAATGCAGTGCTTTATCCCCTTGGTGTACAATCTACTATTAATTATCTGGCTACTCCACTGTCAAATAAACCTAAATCAACAATGTTTGTGTTAGCTTAATTATTATTGGTGATATCTTAATTTTTATCGTTTTCTTCTGAATTATTTTCACGTCCACCTTAATTATGTTATGAAAGTTGTTATTTGATCATTGGACAATCATTGACATGTTTTATGTCATTACTCTTTTTGATACATGTGAGCTTGAATGGAAATGATTCATGTTTTGTTAAAATGAACATGTTTTGTTGAATACACAAAATGTATTTTGGTAAGTGTACAAAATTTTAATGAAAATAAAAATCCTTGTAAAAAAACACATTATCATTAAATACAACAACAACAGTAACACCAATTGGTAACAGGAAACAACCACATATAGTAACCTGCTATACTACGAGTTAACATCAATATACATCAGTACATAACATCTTTGTACTCATAACAATTAGTCTATACTGTCACATTTATTACACGCATACTTACTTCTTGAAGTTTCCTAGAACATCAAAAACATCATCACCTAACATTTACTTTAGTTTCTTATCCCTACTATAATACTTTTGCCTTCCCTTATAACATCATCAAGCTCACTATGAGAATCTTTTTATTTCAACTCATCAGTCAGCAAAGTCCCGTCTAAAACCTTCTTTAAAACTTACACTTTCAATAGATCTTCCCATTTTTATCAGAAATAACCCCTTTATCTTTTGCGTCACATCTCCAATTTATCTTTTGCCTCACATCTCCTATTCTTCTTTTTCTTTATAAAAAAATTAACCTCTTCAACCTGCAAGACTATCCCTTTACTCCCCGTTTCTAACTTTACCCTACTTAGGGCCACTTGCACGGTCCGGGGTTAAAAAATTAAATCGTTAACCATGGGTTAAGAATGACAGTTCCATACATTTTGACACTTCTTAACCCTGGGTTAGCCATTAACTTGGAGTTAAGTAGTTAACCCAGGTCCGCGCAAGCCCGCCTTATAGATGAATTACAATCTTATTACCTTTTTCCTCTGCTACTACAGGTTCGCGACAGCTACTCTTGAGCGACACATCTATGTTATTACCCAGAACTCACCCTTCACCATTTCTTCGTAAATCTACACATGTCACACAGACTCAAGTATTTCAAACAGCACGCAATATGCTAACGCGCTTTGAACACTTTACGAGTTCATTCACAAAATAGCGAAAAAAACCAAAAGCGGTTTTCATCATTGTGTGACATAATATGCTGATTTATGTGGAAGTGAGAACCTGGTATTGCATGAGAACGGTACCGTCTTTAAAAGTTAACCCTGGACTGCTATCAACCACGCCCAGATAGTCAATTGCCATAAATATGAGTTTTCAACGAATGATTACATTTGCAGCACTTGTGTTAGAAACTTTAGGCTGATCGTTTGACACCAAAAAAATTATGGGGTGTCAGATAAATTATTTAGACAGCGTCTCTGGCGACCTCAGGGCTGTTCTTTTTTGCCCATAGAGCATAGCCGTGTAGCAAGCAAAGTCCACAAGCATGTGCACGCTGCCACCGGGTAGGCGAAATTCTGATTTATACTTAAATAATAAAAAATATCTTGTAGAAAAATTAAAGGACATTTGCTCTGCTTTAATTTCTTTTAACAATATTTGCTGAGACTGATCTGTTCGAGATCTGATAGTGTTCCTGTAGTAGTTGTGGAACAAGGTTGTGGTTCGTTGATATGGATATCCACAATATTACGCATCTAGCTCCAGAAAGAAGCGCTACTGATTACCTACTCTGATTAGCCGGAAGCATGTCGAGCTAAACTTGATAAAATACGTGAACTATCTTGGCAGTCATAGTCTTTCCCACAGTGCTGCAAGACTCAAAAAAAAGACACGTAAAAGAGCCCTAAACGGCCTGCATACAGAAATAAATTTTTGATTTTCATTTTTGCTCACTAACGATGAAACTGACCTATGTTCGTGTAGTAGCAGAGAAACAAGATAGCAGCGTTGCAGTTCATTAATTGGACCTTTGCGAAATAGAGACTGAATCGATTACTTACAGATGGATGCGGCGGATGTTCCTGTCCCTTGACATTCTGCAGTTGTTTGTTGTGGGCGGTCGGAGTGCGTTCCCCTGGTGCCGTCGATGCGCTGGCAACTGCGCCGGCGCTGCTCCCCGCTGGCGATTTTGCGCCCGGCGAGCTCGTCGATGTTGTTCTGAAGAAAACCGCTTTGTAAATAATTTCTTAACCGACTAGATTTAAAATATTGAGCTGCGATCAAAGACTCGTATTGCTGACGCAGGAGTAAATACGGCTAAGTTAAAGTGAGACTTCTGGACATGTCTGTCGAATGAACCCTGAACGGTAGGCCAAAGTTGCCATGGACCTATCCCTTGCGATGGATATCTTAATAGAGGAAGTTCGGAAATAAACAAATTTATGACAAATTAAAATTATGGAAAACGACAGATACATTATGGCATAAGAAATTCGCGGAAATGATAGATAAACAAATTGATTTGATAAGACAGAGTTCTATAGTGACCTAGGTAACAAATTGGTTGACTGTACACATCAACCATCTCATGGTAATGAGATATACACGTTCAATTAGTTTAAATTTGAATTTGATTCATATTCGCAAATAGACGTTTACTATTTTACATTGAAATTATAAAACATCTTAAAATTTCGAATGTTCACGAACAATCAAATTAAACTGAGACAGAGAGCGAAAAAGAAATGTTGTGCGGCAAAAAGCTGGAATAGGATAACAAGATGGTTGATTATTTCAATCGTAGGTCCTGTAGTGGACCCCTATTCAGGGAATAGGGGAGATATAATAAAGCAATATTATACTCACTCAAGTTGCGCTCTATTGTCCCAGGATGGCGAGCATGAAAAAGAAAGATTTGCTTTGTTAAAGTTATTCTCTTATCTACTAAAACCGCCCAAAAGCGTGTCGGACACGTCCAGGATAGGGTTCTGCAGCCGTTACGACGTGTACTATCTGCATTCAACAGTAATTTTTCTAGGGATTTTGTATTTGTACGGAAATTCGACTTCCAAGATTTAACATTAACATAAATATAAAAATTTCAAGTTAAATAAAAGCTTGGAATATAATATAATAACAGTCTTTAGGACACTTAAACACGCAAAAAAAAACAGCCTTTATTAACAATCTTATAATTACAATTCATCTTATCACTACTGAAATTACTGTAAAAAAGTTTTAGTTTCTGCAATAGATTTATACGATGATATTTATATTAGAGACCGGTTTCTTGATCGTCTTGCTCCCCAGCATATGTCTCCCCAATTTCAATTGTACATTACTGCAGAGACCAGTAAGTAAGCCATCCTGGAAGAGTAGAATGATACGAGGCCAGGATGGCGATTACTGGGCGAAGCTTGTATAGTGCTTTTCTCAAAAATGAAACAAGTTGATAAAAATAAAATAAAAGTACGCATTGAAAAAATAAAGAAAATCTACGACCCGCCATTAGCTACTCACTCGCTAACCTATGTCAGTCTATGGTATGATTGTTTTTTTTTTAAAGGTACCGGGCGGCGATGTTTAGATATCTTATTGTTGCCGGATAATCGATTATTAATTAATCGATTATTTTTCCCCTAAATAATCTAGATGTCGATTATCCAATCGATGTATCGATTAAATCGATTATCTCGATATAATCGATACTAAGATTCATACTATTATATCGATTATAATCGATTGATCGATTAAATCGATTAAATTGTAAAATATTAACAATCGATATAATCGATTATCGATTATATCGTGTACTTGACCCATTATAATCGATTAATTGTATGAATCTTAGCATCGATTATATCGATATAATCGATTTAATCGAGACATCGATTGGATAATCGATATTTAGATTATTTTTGCGCCGCAATTAATAATCGACGATTAATCGATTCATCAACAATTGTCCGGCAACACTTAGATATCTGCCAACTTTAAATTCAAATTCAAATTCAAATTCAAATACTTTATTTGCATAAACAAGGGTATAAATTGCAAACGTCATCATTTTAATAAGAATTTTCTTAATTTTGAAACATTTGAAACACGAAAATTGTAATTACAACAACATAAAATTAGTGAAAAATGTTCCAGTTATTTAATCAGAGAACTATCAAATTTGCATACATCCTCTTAAGTGTGAACTTTTTTATTAATAGTTTAAGTTTTTCACAGACGTAGAAGCACGGCACGGGTTCCAAATTTGAACACTTGATATGTAATGGAATTTCATACTTACTTCCTGGCAGCTCGAGATTACTTCCTGGTCGCTAGCAGCTAGTCTCCAGGATGCGTTACTTTCTACGACGTTTTTGATGACGTAATGGCAACATTTCATACCATTTTTGAGAAAAAACATTTTCATTTCGCATCCAATACTTAATACTCTGATACATTTATGTTTAAAGTACCACTCAATTGTTTTGCCACCATTCTCTTACTCGAGACGTTGACCTAACACGTTAAAGCTCTTAAGTTGTTTTCCGCTGTTTACTTTGACGACCTATTGCATGACTGCAGTGCTAGTGCTTTTAAGTTACCCACAAGTTCTTTGTGAAATACTTCTTCACTCAGAACTTCGTGAAGTTTCACATAAACTTTATTATTATTTAGTGCCTTACTTTTTCCAAATTAAAATATGTGTAGTTCAATGAGTGTTGAAACGTTCACGTTAACGTTGACACTCATAGAAATTATCGCAGTCGTTTTCCTGTCGCAAATGTTGGAAAAATGAGCCATACCCAATAAAAGTTTTTTTTTTACATAAAAGAAATTCAGTGTGCTTGTGGTGAAATATAAATTTATTGAAATTTCATGCAAACTGTAGCACCGTCTCCATTTGCGAAGAATTAATTTGTCGCTGTCCCGCGAAAACTATTCAGTTTTCCGGGATATAAAATATACTATCTATTCTGATTACTAAATTTCATCAGAATTCGTTGAACAGTTTTAGAAGAAAGAGTAACAAACATCCGCACTTATATTACTTTGTAAGAAGTCAGTCTCAAAATTATTAACACATTTATTGATTTATTGGTTGCTGAGTACGTAGCTTTTGCAGTTAGTAAGTTTTTGTTATTGCAAGCGGTTTTCGCAGACTGTACTTGCAGTGCCAACAAATCTACATAATGAATACCAAATTTTAAGACAATTCAACTAGTAGATAGAAGTGGGTTCAATTTGTCTAGCAAGATTTTACCTTAACCAAGTAACAACAAAACATTTTTTTTATTATGAGATAGGCAAACGAAGCAAGCGGGTGATGGAAAATGATCACCACCGTCCATAAATATCAACAACTCAAAGAGAGTCACTGATCTGTCGCCGGCCTTTAAAAAGGAGAGAGGAGAGGGAGGGGGAGCCCGGCGCTCTCAGTGACCATACGAAACGCAGCAGGATTACTGCTGCTTCACGCCGGTGCTCTACGAGCCGGCCCATTCGTGATGCAGCAGCTAGCTACACCATGGCTCTACCACTACTGCAATTACATTGCAAGTGTTTATTCTTTGTTAAGGTAGGTAGCATTCCCTTGTTGGCGACCACAAAACGCGATCGCAACCGCGTCGCGCGGCCCACTGATTAGTACCAATTATTAGTATTAGTATGAATATTATGTACAACTGAGAGACGCAAGTGACAGCGTCGTGTGACTATGATAAAAAAAAACCGGTTGTCTGTAAATTCGGTTTACGGACGATAGTTTAACGTGAAAACGTCATAACAAAACACTCAAACCCCCCCCGCACCCCGCATTGTACATCCTGGCGTTCGCCGCTCTCTTGCAACTGGCCTTCGCCGTTCTCTTGCAAATGGCCTTCGCCGCTCTGTACGTACCGTTATGTACATGTACGTTACTTGCGTCATCCTTTTTCGTGGATGCAGCCGGCGTTCATCGATTTATTAGACGTTGTCACGTCAAAAATACATAGCGTATTCACTATTTCTAACTTTTAAATCACTGTTTTTGAAGTGAAACGTCTAATGCGACTTCTAACAAGCGTTGCGTTAAATACGTTGCGTTAAATACGCAACGCAACGCAAGTTAACGTTTACGAGACGTTCGCATTGTATATATACTAACGGATGTTAAAAACTTTGTCAGTGCGATCTAGAACAATTGCGTGGTTTAGTATGAAAACTTGTAAAAATCAAAACTATTTTAATGGTAGATCGTAGAATAAAGTATTTTAAACGTATTTAGTAAAAAAAAACTTTTTAACAAAAAATTAAACCGCCGAAAAAACTGAAAAGTAAAAAATAATACCTTTTTTGTTTGACCTTAATCTAGGTACCAGTTTGAAGTCGGTGCCTCAGCACTAGCCAGGAGAAGTGGATCTATAATCTTCTACCTGATTGGCTTCTATCACCCCTCCTGGCTCGTGCTGAGGCACCGACTTCAAACTGGTACCTAGATTAAGGTCAAACAAAAAAGGTATTATTTTTTGCTTTTCAGTTTTTTCGGAGGTTTAATTTTTTTGTTAAAATTTTTTATCTTATACTTCCATCCTTGGGGTATTTTTTTTTCCAACGAGCAATTCTTGTATATATGTATATATATCATCAGGATCTCGGAAACGGCTCCAACGATTTCGATGAAATTCGGTATGTGGGGGTTTTCGGGGATGAAAAACTGATCTAGCTATGTTTCATTTTCAGAAAATCGCTTTTACTCGTGTTTTCCGGCTATTTTTGTTTGTATTAGAATACAAAGCTAAATTTCGCCGGCTTCGAGCAAACCAAAATAGCACAGTAGAAATCGGGTGGTCGCGGATCCAGCCGACCTCGGTTCGATTCCACGTTTTTTTTTTAAGGTTTTTAGTATTTATTTTAAGTTTATTTTTCATGAGAAAACGTCAAGTTTCTTCTTTTGTGAGAAAAAGTTACTTTTTGTGAGAATGGTACTATAGGGAACGTGCAGTAACTATAGGCGGCAGCACTAATGCGACAGAAGAGACACTATGCGGACAGTAAAACAAACTTATCAAGGTAAAACATTCAAATTGATGGCACCCTTATGGCACCAGTAGGCAGCACCGTCTATGTGCACGTTCCCTATTGGGAGCACAGAACAGGAAAAACCGGTTGTCTGTATAGTCGGTTTACGGACGATAGTTTAACGTGACTCACCCCTCCACCCCCCCCCCCCCCCCCGGTGTTTTTGTCAAATATCTTGAAAACGGTGCAACCTACGGCAAAATCAATGAAATTTTCATCCCCCCTTTGACGCCCCCACACGCCCTCCCCCGCATCCCCCCCCCTCTCACCCCCCACCCCTCCGGTGTTTTTGTCAAATATCTTGAAAACGGTGCATCCTACGGCAAAATCAATGAAATTTTCATCCCTCCTTTGGAACCCCCGAACCCCCTCCCCCGCCCCCCCCTCCCTCGCACATATATAATCAGGATCTCGGAAACGGCTCCAACGATTTCGATGAAATTTGGTATGTGGGGGTTTTCGGGGATGAAAAATTGATCTAGCTTGGTCTTATCTCTGGGAAACCGGAAAACGCTTGGTACCGAGTTTCAGCCCGAGCAGAGCTCGGTCGCCCAGGTACTTTATATAATACCAACTTCAAGGTATACCCTATCCAATAAAAAAGAATTATGAAAATCAGACTACTCTGTAAAAAGTTAGTCAATGATCCCCTGTTTTCCTACCCTTAGGGTAAGAATATTATTTCCATATTTAAATGTAACTACCCTCGGGGTATACGCTTTACAATAAAAAAAGAATCATCAAAATCGGACTACTCTGTAAAAAGTTATGCGTGATCATACATAAAAAAAAAATATATATATACACGTCGACTTGAGAACCTCCTCCTTTTGTTTTCGTCGGTTGAAAAAAAGTATTGCATCTTTGAGAATTACGAAAAATAAAGAAAAATTGTTGAAAATAACGTGCGCACGAGGAGCAACGCCATCTAGCGACGAGTTACGTAACTTGTTTCGCTAGCGCTGTAGTTGGTTGCTTGCTAGCCGCTTCTTTGCTTTGGGTTATTGCAATAAGGTTTATATTGATGTATACGTGCCTTTTTACACGCTTTATATTAGCTTCACCTGTATGTTTGTATGTTTGTATGTATGTTTGTATGTTTGTTTGTAACCGACTCCTTAGGGCGCGATTTTGACCCACTTCCCGGTTTTCGATTGAGCTGAAATTTTGCACATATGTGTAAATTGGATGACAATGCAATATTATTGTAACATGGAGCTGATCTGATGATGGAGCTGGATGGTGGCCATAGGAACTATGTAATAAAACAACACAATCCCGTCGAGTTTGGGCTCGTTTGATTCGTCTTGACGAGCACTTTGATCCCAGATGGTAACCAGGGTCTGATGATGGAGCTGGAAGATGGCCAAAGGCACTCCACAATAAAATGACACAACCCCATCGAGTTTGGGCTCGTTTGATTCGTCTTGACGAGCACTTTGATCCCATATGGTAACCTGGGTCTGATGATGGAGCTGGAAGATGGCCAAAGGCACTCCACAATAAAACGACACAACCCCATCGATTTTGGGCTCGTTTGATTCGTCTTGACGAGCACTTTGATCCCATATGGTAGCCAGGGTCTGATGATGGAGCTGGAAGATGGCCAAAGGCACTCCACAATAAAACGAAACAACCCCATCGAGTTTGGGCTCGTTTGATTCGTTTTGACGAGTACTTTGGTCCTAGATGGTAACAAGAGTCTGATGATGGAGCTGGAAGGGGGGTAGGTGGCGGGTTGGGGGGGGAATGGGGTATGGGGTAAGGGGGTCGGGGGTTTAGAGGGTTGGGGGTTAGGGTGTGGCGGTTGGGGTTAGGGGATGGGGGGGGGGGGGTTTACGGGAAATAGGGTGGGGGTGTTGGGTGGTTCGGGGGTAAGTGATTTTGGGGGGTTGTGGGAAATAGGGAGGGGGTAAGAGGCCTAGATGGTAACAAGGGTTTGATGATGGAACTGGAAGGGGGGCGGTAGGTGGCGGGGTGGGGGGTGTGGGAGGGGTGGGGTGTGGGGTTTGGGGGGGGTTTGGGGAAATGGGGTGGGGGATGTTGGGGGGTTGGGTTTAGGGGGTTTGGGGGTTGTAGGTGAGGGGGTAAAGTTAGAAAGAAAAAAATGCAATTAAAAAATAGTAAATAAATAATAGTTTAAAAAAACTAAAAAACACGCTTTAAAAAATAAAAAATAAATTTTAATAAATTTCAATTCACTATTCTTATAGTGCAGTAAAAAATCTTAATAAGCAATTATTATATTGTTATATCCAGATCAAAATTTGTAAACAATTCTAAATATTGATAAAATAAATAATAATAGTTTAAAATATTTTATTGTAAAAAAAGCGTGGGGTGCTTTTTAAGATGTTATCAAAATGACAATCCTTGACAATTGATACCATGCACCCCACGCTTTATTTACAATAAAATATTTTAAACTATTATTATTTATTTTATCAATATTTAGAATTGTTTACAAATTTTGATCTGGATATAACAATATAATAATTGCTTATTAAGATTTTTTACTGCACTATAAGAATAGTGAATTGAAATTTATTAAAATTTATTTTTTATTTTTTAAAGCGTGTTTTTTAGTTTTTTTATTAATTTCCACATTACGAAGTTTCACTTCTTCCGGGCGGAGGAACTGCACGCACTATCTTTTTTCTTGGTACTGTACTGAACTCGTTATATAGGTATTATTTTTTTTGAAAAAGTTTCAATAACAAACCTTGTTTAATGACACCGGTCAAAAAGAAAAAAAGAAGATTGAGAGGATTGACAGGAGGGATGTCGGAGAAAGAAAACGGGGATACCAAAATAATTTTATCCAAAAGGAGAAAGTTAATCCTTATAATTTGATCCATGATTGTGCGAGTGAAGTGTCGTGTGGTGTGTGTGTGTATTTTCCTACGGTTATTTCCTCATACTTTCCACAAACGCGACAACGTGAAATGACTATGAATTACGACGTAGGGAGTTACAACAACGAAAGCTTTATAAACAACAGTCGATTTATTTACCAATCATCATATAGCGAGACCGTATAAAGCTGAAGAAAAGGCTTCGCCTAATCAAAGATAGCTATATTTGGTTTCCAAGAAAGCAACATCGAGAACTGTCAACTTGATGTCTAATCTACGGGACATACGAGTGAAGTTATAATAATAACAAACTTGTGATAATGTGTTTGGGATTAAATGACTATAACTCAGTGTCTATTGAATCGGGAGTGTTCTAATAATGAGAATTGTGTAGAGAATTAAATGGTGTATCAGTGTGAAGTACTGCCGTGAGTCCAAAATGATATTTCGCAGGATAATTTAACTATTTTCAGAAATAGCGGGAGCCTAGAGCCGCGTGACGTCAGCTGTCATATGGAGTAGAAGAATAGAAGTCAGGAGTCTACGTCAAAGGTTGATGGAGTGAAGATCGAGAGGAATCATTTGACGCGTAAGTCAAAATACTGATGTCTTATTGGGGAACTATGGGGAATTTAGATAATGGAGTAGTGATGAATTACATACAAATATGACAGGGATCAAAGTGACGACTGGAAATTCAACAATAATTTATATCTTAAACCAAAGTATAATGGACTTATTTCCAGTATATTATTATATCCATCATACGTCAGATATTGAGACTATTGGACCAATATAATTGACATCGCAGGAATATATGATCTACGAAACCTCCTGAACCATATCAGGATTGAATAATGATCTTGATGCAATATTAATATATAATTTGTTTGGCATGGATATCCATTCATTGGATATGACGGCGGGTTCCTGATTGGAGTTCTGCTGAACACTGCGAGATGCAGTAAGCTGTGAGGAGAGCTGCTGGAGTATGGAGATGCAGACTTCGGGGCTGTATGCTGGGAACGAGATGTGTTTGGACCATAATCTTAGCTAAGTGTCTTTATAATTTTACTTAAACGTAACAATAGGAACTTATACGAATATTAAGAACGTTTATAGTTATATCGACCCTTCGTATATTTTAATCAATCGCGATCTTAACTTAAATCTACCGGGTTTGACTCTCGCGGCTAAACATTTATTGAAATCATACATATAGAACAAAACTACATAGTAAGATAGATGTTTAGGTCAACGGAATTTAAGGTTCAATTTTAAACAAGATTTTGATGACTGACAGTTAATGTCAAGATGAGTAATAGGGTTCTATTTAGCTAATACAAATAAACATGACAATAGGTTTAAATATTTAAATTTTAGAACAGGCCAATTGAATCTTTGTTTAAATAAATTAGAATGTCTATTGGCATTTGATATCGAGAAACCACTTTGGGTTGAGCTATACAATGTTTTGAATTGATTTTATTTTTATTGTCTTTTCTCTTGGAATTATTATTTAAATTTAAATCTTTTTGAAATCCGAAAGGAATTATCTTCGATAATTGACAGTGGATCTGAACAATATTCTGACTGAGAACCTTGTGCGTTTATGTTGTCATATCTTCGTCTTGAAGTAATATTTGAAGTGAATATTAACTGAGCTACTGAAGACCTTGTCTTGGAATAATAATTGAATTGAATATTATCTGAACAACCGGAGATCTTGTAACCTACTGGGGAACCTATCTTCGATAATACTACAGAGTATTTAAACAGTGAAACAGTTGTATCTTCTAGGTAAGAACTCCCAGTATAATTTTAATAGGGTTTATTACTATTTAACCTGGTGTTTTACTATGAATGTATTTTTGGGAAGTAATTGATCAATTACAGATAGAAATGGATAAACAACCATATCATTACTGTTTATTACCCTTGTTGTGTTACTATACAAGTCCATTTAGACTTATGGTGTATTGTATTATCTATTTTATTTGCTCCAGTGAAAGAATACCATTTTTCAAAATTCATCCCTTGATTTTGGTATAAAATCTGTTAACGTATTAGAACCTAGAATGGGGTTTCATAATACTTGAGACTAAATTAAATCACCAATACTTACCAGTCCTCAATATTACCCTTGGATTTAGTCAGACCAGTATAGAGAAAGTATTTCCCACACTTCTATCCGTACTATTACTCTGAGAGTGGGGAAGTGACAATACTGGTAGGCACAAATGCCAGTATAGTTACGACCGACCAAGTGAAATGGTCCTGATAGCACGCAGTTACACCATCACGTACCATAGTACAGACGATACAGTTGCGATGGCTAGGCTAAGCAACGGTTGATGTGAAGCTTTCATTATGCGGTCTGTAGATTATCAAAATTATTATTTGGGTGCGAGGATTGGCGATATACGTATGGTCTCCAGGGGTCAATTCTGCCTCTGGCGTGCTGAAGGTTGCCCCCTAGTGTTCGGTCTGACCAATCGGCACGTAGTGATTATGCGTAATCCAACGGGGTGTCTACTTACTCGCTCGGCAATAGGTGTCGTTAGTGAGGTTGCGGCTAAGGATAAAACGTCCCTAGAGGCGATCCGTGCAGAATTGGGTGTCTTAGGGAGGTACGTGGGGGGAGGCCAATTACTCGATCTGGGTTGTAGACCAAGTAATGGAGCGTCCTTCAGCTTACTCATACACTAATCGAAGTACCTTCTTATTATACTAGAGTCTAAGGGGGGGAATAGAAGTAGTCTCAAGTGAGTAGGGTAGTTACTCCGTGTAAATTTTAGGAGTAATGAAATCCTACCACAGGGGTAACTACATCCTTGTTTGTCCTCTTATTCATTTGGTGACTGATACATACGATCTATAGACGGGTGACATAGTTTGTTCTTCCCTTTTGAAATGGTCGTGGTAGGCTCGAGGGAAAGTGACCAGTATGGTGACGAGCTTTACTGGAGAGAGCGGGGAGAGGGCTCCTCCTTTACGAGTATAAGACCATATTTCTATACAATGTCTTCTAGGGCAAATAAATAATACTAACTGTTAAACCTTTGTCCATTTCTGTCTGAGGATTTATATTTAAGAATTTATACATATATATATATCCGCTATAATCTATCTATTTACATGAGTATGTAAAGTCTAATAGTTCACCTAGTTGTGAACCCCGGTCACTAGTATTATTTTAAAAGGACATCACAACGTAGAAAATTATATAATAAATAGACGATCACGCCAAAACAAATAAATATTATCGGAGCCTAAGGCTTAGCACAGTACCTAATTAAACGCCTCAAACGCCTCTTCTAATCCCCTCAAAGGTACTGGTAGAGATCCCTTATAGGTATTAGTTTGCCTTTGCACACGTATTCAACGTTTATACAATAGAGTGTTTACAGACATAAAAATATAGTATAAAAATTACAAATTTAAAAGTAATACAGAAATCACACAGAGCTCCAAAAGTTCCTTAGACATATGACACCTTTTTATCACCAGGAAACTAATAGAGTCCTAACGCAACTATTACAATTTTCTTTTACTTTGGGATCTTCAATTATTTCCGATTCTGTCGCAATTTTCCGTGGGTGTGTTCACTTATTTACGAGATGGGCAACATTTATAAGCACAGGCTCGTCAGGTCGCGGTCCCCATTACCCGGAATTATGTTTTGTCTCAAGATTTATTACCTCTGTTTTGATTTGGTGCCTTAAACGATTGCTATTTGTTTGGATTTAAACCATTATTTATAGGGAACTTGGCTCGCTAGTCTAGCGTTTACCCAGGCTTTGCTTGCGAAATAATAAGGCTCGGCAATCGAAATGGGATTTTGGGATTTTACTAAATTCCCATGGGGATTTCCAAAAAATACATCGTGGGCTACATTTACTTTGTACGAGTAACACTCTTGCAAAATTTCATGTTTCTAGACTCAGTGGTGAAGATTTTGGGATTTGACATGAATTTTGTGGAAATGTCATGATAAAGAGTAGTCTATGTGTTATTCCAGAAGTCTAGCTGTCTGCATAATAAAATGTTGTTGAAATCCCTTTAGCCATTTTAGATTGGAGGAGTAACAAACATACAAGTGTAATTATCAATGACAAAAGAAAGAAATTTTGACGTAATTCAGTTCTTAAACTACTATAAGGAGCAGAAGTGTGGCTTGCCTATCGGTATTCTATAGGCTACATTTCGGTAAATTTGCTTCGTAACTGCACGACCTTATTCCATCTGTTCCTTTCTTTGACAGGTCGACCAGAAGTAACCGGGGTCTCCATCCTTAACGTTGTCAGTATTCCCAAAATAAAATACGCACAAATCACTTTCGCTCTTCCTTCATTAACCGTACAGCTAAGGAGTGGAATTCCCTACCAACCTGCGTCTGTGTTCCCTGTACCTACAATCTGGCCGTTAGAGTGAATGAGTATTTACTAGGCAAACGTGCTCCATCGTACACCTCATATTTGCTTTCAATCAGGCGTGATCATCAGGGGTCAAATGCTAGGCTAAATTTATTACTTTGAATTCAATGATATTGAAAATATATCTAAGTCATATTATGCCCTATTTGTATCTGAAAATTTAGGATTCTAGCTATAGCCATCACAAAATTACAGGAGGTTGAAAATAGCCTGTATGGCTTCGAGGAAAGGATGATACGGCCGTGCCTTTGTTTTGCTCGACTTGGCGGGGCACCGCCGTATGCCCCCAGATGTGCGTATAAGTGTGTGTATGTGGTACTATTTCACGATAAAATTGTATATGGGTGTTTTTATACAACGGTAATAAGAGCACGATGAAATTTTGGAGTAATTCAACTGTTAGATCTAATGAACGCATGACTAGTTGACAATAACTGAAACCTCGAATTGATTTGCACTAACCAAAGCCGGATAGGTTGTTAGTGTAGGACAATTGCAGAGTGCACTGGATCGTGCTGAGGCTTAGTCTAGCCAATCAGAGTTTGTTACAGCCGACCCAAACTATCTGAGTTACGTAGCAGATTGCTCACAAAACCGAAGCTACTAGCGATCTGCAAATAAAATATAATAGTAGATTTGTATTAGTCTATTTATTTTGTTTGTTTACTCCCAGCAAAGCGATAGGCAGAGATTATTTGTTTCCACTTGCTACGATCCTGACATACATCTTTCGCTTCCATAACAGTCATTACTGTTTTCATACATGAACACCGGTTTCGGGTACTCTTGACCTGACCATTCTTCAAGACATCCCTAATCTGATCATAGAATGTCCTTCTCGGTCTCTCTCTTCCAATATTTCCATTTGAACTCGCATTATATATCTCTTTCGTAATTATTCCTTCATCCATCCTCTCCACATGCTCAAACCAACTTAACATTCCTTTCTCTATACGAGTCACAACATCGTCTTTCATGTCACAGCATTCCCTTATTTAGACTATTCCTCATTCGGTCATTTATTGTAATAAAAATTAAACTACAATCATGTTTTACTGGTATATTATTACTGTAAAAATTGTTAAATTGGCAATGGGTAGGCCATATAGCAGTAAGAAGAGCTGACCGTTGGGGCCGAAGCGGTCTCGAGTGGAGACCACGGATTTACAAGCGCAGCATGGGACATCCACAACGAGATGGACGGACGATTTGGTAAAGGCCGCAGGTTCAAGGTACAAGCTGCTTCCAACTGTAATGGTTGGGTATCAATGAGGGAGGCCTATGTATAGCAGTAGACGTCCTACACGGCTGAAATGATGACGATGATACTTTTTATCCCGGAAAATTTCGTAGTTCCCGCAGGATATAGATAAACAAATTCTTTGCAGACAGAGTTACGGGTAACAGCTAGTTTTAACATTGCAAAGTTTTTGAACACGCCGTGATAATAGACATGTATTATGTACTGAAGGTTAAATAAGTAATGATAATGGTTAGGTGCCTGAGGTTACGGCCTAAATATTCTGCCCTTGTTTATGAAGACCCCTCTTTCTATTACTATTTTACTTAGCTACTGCGTAACCATACTTGCAAGTCGGCTACATCGGTGCGAGACATATATTTTCAAGTATAGGCATGCCCGCTGGCTGTATTTAAAAGCGAGTCAAATTCTACTTGTGAGATTTGAAGATAATAAAAGCTAGCAGCACAAGCACAAGTTTGGATTCTAATGTCACAATTGTATTACCGTTAATTGACAACTGTGAATCTCATTGAGGTAATATAATGTGTTCCAATTATAGCACATGATAACTTACGACCTCAGTCGGTAGGGCTGAGATGAGATGGGAGTATCTCGTATTTGCATTACGTTTCCAAGGGTCATGTTTATGTATCTAGACTTAGTTATTATAAGCGTAAATGTGAGATAAAAGAAAAAAAAAGAAAGATAAATATTTATTCGTGACATAATCTTAAATTAACACGAGAAAAACGGTAACAGATACAACATTATCACGAAATGGTCCCAACTCAGCATGATGTCGGCCGTGAAGCCGACGCTGGTCTTCCGTTGGAACCATTTTACCTACAATTCAAACGTTAACTGTTCAGTGAAACCGACAACTAAAATTTTATCACTAAGACACTTTAGATAGACGGTTATCTATCAAAATTTAGAATTATTTTGTTCCGAATATTTAAAATCCCGAATGCTTCATTTATCCGAATGCATTTTTTTCTGAAACTGTAAATATTTCAGGATTTTTATAAAACAACCCTAACCTAACCTAAAGGGTTCTACACGATGGTCCTGAAATAAATCCTGAAATATTTACAGTTTCAGAAAAAAATGCTTTCGGACAAATGAAGTTTTCGGGATTCTAAACCTTCGGAAACAAAATTTTCTAAACATCGATAGGATCCCTAGATGGACCCAGTTATGCAGGTGAAATTTTAAAGGTTACAAAATTAATGTGTATAACTCAGCTAATGCTGGACAATAACAAGATTTCACAAGCTTTTATTAATAGTACATTACTGCAGCGGCCGCGAAATAGGGGATTGCCGGCCGAGTAGTTATAGATGGCCGAGTGGTAACGAGGCCATCTAGAGATACGAGGCCGGCAATACCTGTTCGTGGCAAAGGCTTGTATAGAGTTTTTCTCAAACTTGCATCATCATCATCATCATCACCATCATCATCATCATCATCATCATCATCATCACCATTATCATAAAATCATCGTCATCATCATCATCACATCATATCACCATTACCACCATCATCATCATCACCATCATCATCACCACCATCATCATCATCATCACCATCATCACCATCATCAATATCACCATCATCATCATCACCCACCATCACCATCGTCATCACCATCACCTCCATCATCATCATCATCATCATCATCATCATCATCATCATCATCATCATAATAAAATCATCGTCATCGTCATCATCACTATCACCATCGTCACCACCACCATCACCATCATCACCACCACCATTACCATCATCATCATCACCACCATCACCATCACCATCACCATCATCATCATCATCACCACCATCATCAACATCACCATCATCACCATCACCCACCATCACCATCGTCATCACCATCATCATCATCATCATCACCACCATCATCATCACCACCATCATGATCATCACCACCATCACCACCATCATCATCATCATCACCATCACCATCATCACCATTACCAATTACCATCATCATCATCATCATTACCATCATCACCATCACCATGATCACCATCACCCACCATCATCATCGTTATCACCATCATCATCATCATCATCACCATCATCATCACATCACCATCATCACCATCACCATCATCATCACCACCATCATCATCACCATTACCACCATCATCATCATCTCACCTTAAATAAAAGTAGTGACAGAATGTCATAATGAACCAACACGCAAATATTGCTTATAGTTTTTTTTAATGGCTAAATGCTATGATGCCATAGTACTATAAATAACCGTCATGGTGCTGTGTCACATGAAACAACAGACGATCACTTTGCTGGCCTTGGCCAGCAATGTTGTATGAAATTCCATTATTGACCGCACGGCCGCCCGCACGGCTAGCCGCACCTTCAACGTGACACTTCGTGGCGTATTATAAGGAACATAACGTCAATATTTCATAGCATGTTAGAGAAAAAGCTTTTTATTAACTTGCAATGTATGTATGTATTTACGTATGTACAGGTCAAATGTTGGAAGTTGAATTTGACCCACTTTCTGTGGTCGGATCAACTTGAAATTTGGTATACTTATGTAAATTGGATGACAATGCTAGTACATTTAACAAAAAGTACAGTCAGCTAAAAACCTTGCTTTAAAAAAGAATTTTTTAAGTAAAACTTATTTCATCTGACAGTCGAGTATACTGTATCATTCTTTGGCACGTCCTGCAGGTTAAACGGCTCAATGGATTTTAAATGGTAAGGTGTCATAAAATTTATTTCCTTTGCGAGAGTGACATAGAGTAATATTTTTCTGGGCATCTTACTGATATGATATTAAAAACACAAAAGTTTGTATAAATGGATGTGTGGATGTTTATTATTTATCACTCTTTCACGCTAAAACGATTTCATGGATTCTGGTCAAATTTGGCACATAGTAAGATTATAGCTTATAGCATAAAGGATACTTTTTATCCCGAAAAATTGCAAAGTTCCCGCGGGATAGCGCTGTACTTCGCAGACGGAGTCGCGAGCAACAGCTATTTCATATTTGTAGGAAGTAGGATTAAGTATTTAGTGTAAATATCAGACTACTGGGCTTATCTCGTTTAATAAACGAAACCTTTATTTTACGCACTGACCCTCGTTATAATTTTCACCCCTAATAAACGTTACTTTCGTCAAGTTTTCACGAGATCGTTCATATTCATTATCCAGTGAATTAGTGCCGAGTGAACCGTGAAATAGCTTTGGAAGTTAAAATGAAACTATTTTGTGGAACTCGTTCGCTTTCAGTATTCAGCCGTTAAATCTTAGTTGTGGCTGAAAAAGTGCTACGTTCTCATAATATCAGCGCTAACAAAATAATAGGTTATTTGGCAAGTTATTTCTTTAGTAATACTAGCTTTTGGCAGCGACTTCGTCCGCGCAATCAGCTACCAGAAAGTGGTCGAATAAACGACCGAGTGACCGAATGCGGAATAGTGTAAAGAGAACGTAATGGCTGTGGCATGAAAGATGATGTTATGACTCGTATAGAGAAAGGAATGTTATGTTGGTTTGGACATGTGGTGAAGACGGATGAAGGAAGAATTATGAAAGAGATAAGGCGAGTTTAGATGGGCATGTTGGAAGGGATTGCAAGAAGGACATTCCTAGATCAGATTGGGAATGTCCTGAAGAACGGTCAGGTCATGAGCACCCGTAGCCGGCGAGCATGTGTTAAACGACTAATGAATGTTGTGGAAGCGAAAGATGTATGTCAGGATCGTAGCAGGTGGAAACTAATAGTCTCTACCTACCCCTTTGCTGAGAAGGAGGCGTGATCGTATGTATGTAGAGGTCGAAAATGGTTAGCAAATTTGTAAACTACAACTTACATAGGTACAAACATACGTACGTTGCATGTTAAATACAAGCTTGTAATATTTAACTTTAATTTCAATACTGGATGGGAAAAAACCCGCCTGTATATTTCCGTCTCATGGGAATTCCGGGAAAATATATATTCTATGTCACTCGCGGAACTGAGACGAATCTAATGACACCTCACACTTCAAAATCCATTGAGCTGTTTACGCTGCAGGGCGTGCCAAAGAATGATACATACATACATAAATACTACGCTTTTTCGATAGTCGGGTGATGAAAAGCCATGACGCCATTAAATGTCCTAAAAACTTGACTATCCTTTCTGGGAGCAGAGTCGGGTGAAAATACTGCCAGTGTTCGAGTTTACGCTTTATGTCATGTTTATATTCTTGTTTTATTCTCGACATGAGACCGGCTTCATTTGTCTGCTAGCGTACTGAGATTTAAAAAAATCCAATTGTTTATTCAACATGTTCGTTTTGAGCTTCTTTTAGCCGACTTCGGCAAAGCCAAAAGGATGTCTTATGGTTTTATATAGACTTGTATTGCCGTAACGCTCACGTGGGTTCAAACAACTGCCAAATAATTACAACAAGAACACGAGCAAAATTCACGAAAAAGCTGAAAGTAGTTGCCGGTGATGAACGCGTTCAAGTACTTATACTTGTGACAAGAACTAACGTTGCCGATATAGCTAGAAGAATCGCCAAATTTAAGCGTTAATGGGCAGGGCACATCGGTCGTAGAACTGATGGCTGATGGGACCAAAAGATTCTCGAATGGCGTCCACAGACGCAGTGTAGGTAGGGCTCCAACAAGATAGAGCGATGTCCTAGTTAAGGTTGTGGGAACATGTTGGATGCGGATAGCGCGGGACCGATCTATTTGGCGAACCTTGGGGGAAGCTATGCCCAGAAGTGGACGTCTTACGGCTAAAATTATGATGATGATGAATCTTCACACACACTATTGAATATATTCGGAATTGTGTGGAGTTTCACGATATTTTTCATCACCTCAAAGCTCATGATAAATTTCAAACGTAATTAATACAATGATTACAAATGGGTCAAATTGGACAAGATTTGATTTTAACAAACAAACATTGCAAGTTAAAGAAAAGCTTTATAATCCCTGTCACTTTGTCTTAGATTTAACGAAAGACGCCAAGATTCGAAAACGGACGTTTCACTTTCTTTTGTCATTTCTACCTTCAGATAAAAAGGCGAGATAAGGGACTTGAAATTGGATTGAATCTGTTGATTTATACGTAAGCCGACGTAAGGGGCTTTCCACGTCCTAGACATCGTTACCTTGTACAAACGGACACGCGTGTCCCTTACGGTTCAATTACTTGGCCCTAAATCACAATACCTAGGTTTTAAATTAAGAATACCGACATCATCATCTTAATTATCAGCCAAGAGGCCTCCACTACTGAACAAACTAATTCACAAAACTTCTTTGTTTTTTATTGTCTCGGTTATTTAATTTCATTTTTCGATTTATTCCGCGCAGGGTGCAGGGTGGCAAGTGAGAAATATTAATTATGTTTAACTAATTATGTTATCATTATTTGCTTTTATAAGTAACAAATAATTTATTTATGCATTTAGTCTTATGTATCTATTGGTGTGCAGTTTATTTATCTATCGAAACAACGATCCGGGTTCACCAAAGGTACTGGCTGAAAATCAGCGTTGGGGTCCTATAAACGCCTCAGCATTATGCTGAGCCAGTGTCCGATTTGCAACCGCAATGACACATTCTATCTTTCTTTAGCTTTCGTGTTGTATTTTGTTTTGTAAAAATGTTAATGATGGTGTCTTGTGTTGTTGTAATTAATAGTACATTACTACAGAGGCTGGGAAGTCCGAGTGGTACACGAGGCCGGCATGATACGAAGCCGGCAAGTCCTGTTCCGGCCGAGGCTTGTATAGTGCTTTTCTCAAACATGCAATGAAATAAATTAAAAACTCCAGGAATTAAAATTGCAAGGAAAGCAACCATGTATTGCTTATTGAATGCGCCATATAGGATATTAGGATATTTTTTATCTCAAAAACTTGAATAGTTCCCGCGGGATATCGATGAACGTATTCTTCGACGGATTCGCGGGCAACAGCTAGTAGATTGTAATTGAATTGGAAATCGCACAACTCTAGATCGTTGTCCGGAACAAGACCCTGGATATTACGTGTATGTCGTAACGACTGTGATGAACATGAACTTTAATCTCCAGGTAGTTAGGGCGATTTCTGATTGAACGTGAGAAACTTTACCAGCTTCTAAAATTATTGGAATTTAGAAATGATTTGATTGAACCTCCGTATCACGTATCTGAAGTGACAGTAGGCAAGGGTGGGGACAAAAGGTTCTCGAATGGTGTCTGCGGGCCAGGAGACGCAGTGTAGGGCTCCAACAAGATAGAGCGACGACTTGGTTGAAGTTGCTGGAAACTCGGGGGAGAGCTATGTTCAGCAGTGGACTTATTTTGGCTTAAATGATGACGATGACAACATCATCCTAGCCTATATTACGCGTATGACACAGAAGTACTCTCACTATTGGAAATTATTACGTTTAGGTTGGCAGGACCCGGGCAAGATGATTGCGTTGCCCGGGTTAGTTACGCCTGTGTTATTGCGGTTTGCTGCTTTATTATTACTACCTACATCTCCTGGATTATTATCACTGTTTATCACCATCATCATCATCATCATTTCAGCCGAAAAACGTCCTCTGCTGAACACAGGCCCCCCAAGACTCGCCAAACAGATCGGTCCCGTGCCGTCCGCATCCAACGCGTTCCTGCAACCTTAACTACGTCGTCGATCTATCTTGTTGGAGGCCTACCTACACTGCGTCTTCCGGTCCGTGGACGCAACTCGATAACCTTTTTGGCCCATCGGCCATCAGTTCTACGAGCGATATGCCCTGCCCACTGCCACTTGAGTCTGGCGATTCTTAGAGCTATGTCGGTGACTGGATTATTATATACTAACTACAACCCACGCCCGTGTTAGAAATTCATGAAAATGGTAACGGTAATATTGTTACATAAATTTAAAATTATGAATAACCCTCAACGTAATTAGGTCACACATAATGTTTGAAAATAAAGTAAATGCCCATTATGCATCTTAGATCCATTCCGCAGCTAACAAAAGAGATGATAACTTTGAAACGGCTGAACCAATTTTGATGAAACATATGTTAAAACCATCGCTGAGAAACCTGCTTTCACTTAGCGGAATTTTTGATGAAACATGTCTAAGAACAAAATTGTCAAATGAGGAACTAACTACTGCACCCTACATGGCGCTATCGAAGTTTCTAAACTTAGCCACATAAATTACAACTTCCAACTTTCATCCATCGTACTTCGGTCCCCAGGCATAACATCTGCCAGGCATTCGTCATCATGATGAATTTTTAACAGACTTCAACAAAAGGATTTATGTGTGTTTCCTCAGAACTCCGTCAATTAGGTGTGAACCGATTTGGAAAATTCTTTCGTTGTTTGAATAATAAGGTAGGTCCCGTTGTTACCAGAATCCAGTTCTGAAGATCTGATCCATGAGGAATTGAGGGAACTCCTCAAAAAAATCAAGGAAAATGTGTAGCGATTTTAGATTTCTCGGCAACAAGTCGAGCATTTTTGCTGTAGTAAAAAGTACAATCAGCAAAAAAGATTGTATAAAAAATGAAGTGTTTAACAAAAACTTATTTACATTATATCTTATTCACACTTGATACAACCATAAGATCTCCGAGAGAGAAGTGTGTAGAAGTATTTCCTTTTATAACGTTCTCTTGAGCAGCCACTTAATATTCTTGTTTCCTGTAGCGTCAGCAACAATGGCTATTGTGCGAGTTCCGACGTTCGTCGCACCGTTACAGTGAATGGAACATGTGGCGGTATATGGGACGTATTGACAGGGGCGCTGCGGGTTGAAAACAATGCGTGGGGGTTTGTTGGAGGGGCGGACTTCCTCGATAGTGTGGTGTCAAAACCATAATTATTAAAAAGTTCAAGTGAAAATTTGTTTTATAAACATACGTTTTTAAACCCCGACACAAAAAGAGGGGTGTTATAAGTTTGATCGCTATGGTGTGTGTGTCTATGTGTCTGTATGTGGCATCATAGCTCTTAAGCGGGTGAACCGATTTGAATTTGTTTTTTTTTAATTGAAAGAAGGTTCTTTGGCGATGGTTCTTAGACATGTTTTATCAAAATTGGTTCAGCCGTTTCAAAGTTATCAGCTCTTTTGTTAACTGTGGAAGGGATCTTAGATGCAAATTGGGCATTTACTGGACCAAATAATTGCGTTGGGGGTTTTAATTTTTTTTACTTTATAGTTCTAAATAGGTACATACGTTTTACTGCCTATAAATCCATACTATAATACTATAAATGTCAAAGTGTGTTTGCTTGTTTAACTTTTTTCGCGTCGAAATTGAGCATTGAGACATAAAATTTGGTATTTGGCAGTCTAACATTTGGTAGCATAGTAACCGGCTTCGTTACGTACTCCGAGGATGAGCTCTGGTTGAGTTCGAAACGCGTCAGTGTAGTTTGGTGGTGGTGATAGTTGGGTTTGCGTGATTTGTGTGTGTTCGTGCAGTGTGGAGGTGGAGGAACTGCACGAACAAACATTTCATACTATAAGCGTAACTATCATAAGGTCGCGGGTGAGCAAATTTATTGTTTCAGTTCATTGGCATGGACCTCCGCAAAGTAACGCCTGATTCAATAAAATAATTAGCCACTATCTTGGGGCATTTACTGATAGCTTAGGTACCTAACCTTTGTCCACCTTTTCACCCGACTGTCGAAGGAGCGTTATTTACAAGCTTTTATTTAACTTGCAATGTACGTAAGGTATGTATATAAGTATGTTTATCCGTTGCCCAGTACCCATAACACAAGCTTTGCTTAGTTAACTTTGGGACTAGGTCAATTGGTGTGAATTGTCCCTTGATATTTATTATTTATTATTATGTATCTATGTTATGTTATCTCCAGGAATGTGAACTCAATGGAGAGGTTGGTGGTCCAGGGTCAGGTGGAAGGCAAGAGGGCACGCGGCCGTTCACCAACTCGCTGGACTGACCTGATTAAAAAAGCTACTGAGTCCACCATGGTCCAGTGTACTCGCAACGCCTCTAACCGGCAGAAATGGAAGCAAATTGCTAAGAGGGCTGTCCTCGAAAAAGTCTGCGACCCACCGAACATCACTCCGTGTACCTCGTCTTCGCAACCACGACCACTCTGACAAAAGTGTCCGACTAGGAAGAAGAAGATCTATGTTATGCACGGGTCAAATCTTGGAAGTCGAATTTGACCCACTTCCTGGTCGGATTCCCTTGAAATCTGGTATACTTATGTAAATTGGATGACAATGCAAGTACAATTAGCTAAAAAGCTTGTTCTTAAAATTAAATTTTAACAAAAACTTATTTTTAGCGGCATATTGCAGACGTGTACAAACCGTCCCATTTGAGCCGGCTATTTTAATGGAAGGTGCTTAATGCAGCCCTAATCCCAATTAAAAACTAATGAAAGCCACACCTGTCCATCCGCGTCACATGACAGGCCTCCTAAATTTAATGTAAATTACTGACATTTCGCCAGCTTCAAGTAATTAAGCGGCCGCAGCGGAAAACGTGGCAACTCAGCGTTTTAGGGTTTTGATAAATTGAGTTAGTCGGTTTATTATTGTGATTAAGTTTTAGGTTGTAATTGGAATTTATGTTGCTGTAGATAAACTGTTTGGAGAGTTTGTTTATTTTAGGCGCGGGCTAGAATGTTAGGATTCAATCGATAATTTTATCGTACTACAACTACTGCTAAAAGACTAAAGAACAATAGTAGATTGTACACCAAGGGGATAAAGCACTGCATTATGTCACGGGTGCGATATTGAATCCTGAGCGTATCGAGGGACCCAGATTTAACTCCCGAGCGTAGCGAGGGGGTTTTTTAGTTGATTCCCGAGCGAAGCGAGGGAATTAAGATGGAGTCCTGAGAGCAGTGAAGGATTTAAGCGCGCCCAAGGCAAAATCAGTTTTATCCCCGAGGAGTATACTCTACTTTTCTCACCTTTTGCGAGACAATAAAAACCAAGGCTACTAGAAAAATACTCGAAATAGACCCAGAAGCACTGATTCTGACACTGACTTTGCGCCTTTCGCAGTTTTCCATTTGTCGAAATCTTTGTAAGCTTTTAAGTATTTTTCCTTCGACTTCTCTGGGAATACATTATTAACAATTTCTAAGGCCGGCTTGCGCAGACCTGGGTTAGCTACTTAACTCCGAGCGAGTTAACTGCTAACCCAGGGTTAACAAGTGTCAAAATGTATGGAACTGTCATTCTTAACCCAGGGTTACCGATTTAATTTTTTTACCCTGAACTGTGCAAGTGGTCCTAAGGCGTCTAATTTAATGGAATCAGGAGTCAAATCACTTTCGTCACTCGATATTTTCCTAATGTTTTATCTTCTTTTGCAGTTTTGATACTTAAAATTGCAGCGTATTGAAATACTCGCGGCTTTTGTTTTAAGGTATTGATTTTTTTTCGTTCGGCTTGCCGTGGCGTGGCCAGCTCGATTTTCGAATAAGTTCGATTTTCAAATAAATGAGGCGCGGCGCGCGCCGCCGTCCACCTCCTCGCCGTCGGCCACCAGCAGCTGCAGCACCCGCGCGCCGCGCGATTTTGACGAAATTAGACTTTAAATGCATAACAATAAGAACTAAGAGAAGTGAGAATCACATTACTGCCCGGCGGGTTATAATGAAATTCAGTACAACATTACACCCCGGCAAAAGACAAGGGCTATAATGATTTACTTTGAGTAAGGTTTGCATGATATATAATGAGGCATTGTCGAGCAGGTGGTGTGAAAATGAAATTACACCATTGATAAATGCTACCTTCACATAAGTAATAGAAACGTATGCCGCCTATGTGGCTAAAAAGCCATACATTTATTTATTTCCTCAGCACGATCTGTAACGAAGTTTATCGCACACCAAATAAGTTACGAGTATTACAAATATGACTTGTGTCAACGAATCCCACTCGGCTGGGCAGCCACCATTCGGGAAGCTCTGCAATATCTTGTCATTCAAGAAAGAAGAAGAAGAAGAAGTGGGCAGGGTATGTTACTCGTAGAACTGATGGCCGGTGGGGTCAAAAGGTTCTCGAATGTTGTCCACGGACCAGAAGATGTAGTGTAGGTAGGTCTCTAATAAGATGGAGTGACGACCCGGTTCAGGTTGCGGGAATGCGGTGGACGCGGATGGCGCAAGACCGGTCTCTTTGGCGAACCTAGGAGAAGGCCTATGTTCAGCAATGGACGTATTTTGGCTGAAATATCGATGATGATGTATCTTGTGTTAAATTCAAAACATTAAAGTTTTCACAGTTCACAAACTTGATGTATCCACATCAGTTCTGTAATTAGAGTTTTTTAAAAGATACTTTATTTACTAAAAGCATCATCTTCGGTGCTAGAGTTATCACTTAATTAGCATATTTTATTGCGCCGTGGTAAAAGAGTAATAGATCTGAATCTTTACCAGATCGTAAACACGCCATCTGCCGACATGAAACCAGAACCGTCACAGCCTTAATTTGGTTTAACAAATAAAATTTGTTTTGCAGGAAATTTATTGAACTGTTTAAGTTGCGTGCCAAAGAATGATACACACGATTAAAAGATTTATATGAAAGATATATTTGAGAGGGAAGGGACGGCTGCGCACTCAGACTTAGGTTATAAGTTAAAACAAAAAACTGCATGCATGGGAAATCATGATTTATATAATAAATTTACTATCTAGTATCTACTCGTATTGTAGACTAATTACGCGTGAGCAACTCAGTCCTTCGCTAACCGTGGCGACGCATAATCCTTAAAATTACGATTAAGGACTCGTTTTGCATGTTATGTAAAATGTTCTTTGCTTGAAATAAACAGCTTTATTTTTTTTACACATACATAGTTACAGTTACAGTAAATTCATACGCTCGAAATACATAATCCTCCTTCGGCAGTCGAATAGGTATACAGTTTTAAAATTGTAAATTCGTGACTTAAGCTCCTATACCATTTTGTGTTGCTAACTCTCGGCATATTGCGTCCATAGAGAGTACGCGACCTTTTTGCTGAATTAGACAGCTGGCCCGCGGTTGACACCGAGGTGTGTAGTTAGTATAACGTTACGGTATTACAAGTTGTTCAGTAGTTAGTAATGACACCTTTTAGACGTTAAACAGACACTGTACGAGTTCATAGGACACAGAAATAAATAGGGTGATTTGGAATTTCACTTGTTTTTACTCGCGTTTCGGCTCGCGTGAACTATAAAAAGGGTCTAATTCTAGTCCTAATTCAAATTGGCATAACGTTAGTTCGTATACCCATAATGTTTAATGCGCGTAATTTATGAATTGTCATACATAACGATGACTAGGCTTAAATTTAAAAAATAGTGCGTAGAGTCCCTCCGCGCGGAAGAAGTGAAACTTCGTTATAAAACTTTTTAACAAAAAAATTAAACCGCCGCAAAAACTGAAAAGCAAAAAATAAAACCTTTTTTGTTTGACCTTAATCTAGGTACCAGTTTGAAGTCGGTGCCTCAGCACGAGCCAGGAGGAGTGATAGAAGCCAATCAGGTAGAAGATTATAGGTCCACTCCTTTAATTTTTAATTTAGTAAATAATTTTAAGCGAAATAACGGTCATTGGAGTAATAAAAAATTGTATAAAACTAATTTCACCCGACTGCGGTAAAGTCCATTAAAAATCGTGACAGGCTCAAAAATTCCCAGTAATGGGTCCAGACTGTCAACTTGCTGTATTCTGCATTATGATTTATTATTTTTTTGTGTATGTAACCGGTCATGAAAACATTTCAATGGTTTAGTTATTAAACATAACTTTCTTTTACAGAGTTCAAGACTAGACTTGTTTTTATTTTTATTTTTAAAAGCTTTTTATTAACTTGCAATGTATGTATACATATATGTATGTACGGGTCAAATCTTGGATGTTGAATTTGACCCCCTTCCAGTGGTCGGATTTACTAATAAGGTCTCATTATCCACCCTAATAGGTGGAGAACATGGGAAATAATCTGATCTCAACATTTCACATTCAGTATGTACGATGCTGTACGATGTAATCAACTGATAGTGTCAATACGACTGCCTTATTTTATTAGTAACCTCGCTGATTGGCTGCTGGCTAATCCAATCAGAAGTGGCGTCAGCTTCAACGAAACGATGTTTAGTTTAGAGGTTAGAAGTTAGGTTTTAGTTAAGCCATTGTTAGGAATAGTTTTCCGTTTAATTGAATGTTTCTAATCCTACTGAAAGTGCTTAGATCAATTTATCAAAATCGTTCCTATCAATTTAGTAGCAAAATTTCTATTCGCATTTTTTCCCAAATGCTTTTTTTACACTATAGTTTTTTCAACTAGGTAGGTCCAACTTCGAGAAGGAGGTCAATTGGCGAATCCAACTCGGATGGGCAGCATTCGGGAAAGTCTACAATATGTTTTTGTCCAGAATACCTCAGTGCCTCAAAAAAAAATCTTTAATCAGTGTGTGTTGCCAGTGATGACATATGGATCAGAGACGTGGTGCTTCACTATGGGCCTGATGAATAGGCTCAGAGTCGCTGAACGAGCTATGGAGAGGGCTATGCGCGGAGTTTCTCTACGGGATCGAATCAGAAACGAGGATATCCGTAGAACAACCGGGCTCACCGACATAGCGAAACGGATTCGTTGAAATGGGAATAGGTAGGCCATATAGCACGCAGAACAGATGGCCGTTGGGGCGGACTGGCAAGCTCAGCGTGGGATGTCCACCAACGAGATCGACGGAGGATTTGGTGAAGGCCGCAGGTCCAGGGTGGATGCAAATCGCTTCCAACCGTAATGATTGGGCGTCAATGAGGGAGGCCTATGTCCAGCAGTAGATGTCCTACGGCTGAAATGATGATGATGATGATAGTTTTTTACTGAAGCTTATTTTCACAGTAGCGGTTTTTTCCAATCGGAATTGACACAGAAACAGTGTCGACGGAGGTCTGTGTGCTCTTGGCCCTTGGCGCCGATGCAAACTTAACATAACCTAAGCCTACCTAATATTTCTGGGTCGATTAAATTTGGGAAAAAACGTGATTGTGAAAATAAGCTTCAGTCAAAAACTATAGTGAGAAAAAAAGCATTTCGGAAAAAATGCGAGTGGAAATTTTGCTACAAAGAAAAATCGTGCGTGCAGCTCCTCCGCGCGGAAGAAGTGAAACTTCGTAATGTGGAAATGAAAAAGGCACTTATACATCAATATGAACCTTAATGCGATAACTTAAAGAACTAAATTTACTTACAATACAACGAGGCAACGCTGCCAGTGCTATGGGAACATTTTCCCCCGGTACGACCCAAAGCGGTTATATTAGTTAGGGTTTTCCTCTTTTTTGTAAATATATGTTTGTAAATATTTAAGTTATGATTGTATATTTTTCAAACACAATTGTATTGTTTATTGAATAAATACTATACCTATAGCAAAAAAAAAATTACTTTATTTGAATTTATTTATTTCATAGTAAACTACGAAAATTAATTAATTAATTCCACAAAATTTACTTATGCATCTATGTGTTTAAATTACTCACTAGATGGCGCTTTTATCAAGTCCAAAGCAAAGAAGCGGCTAGCAAGCAACATACTACAAACAGCGCTAACGAAACAAGTTACATAACTCGTCGCTAAATGGCGTTGCTGCTCCTCGTGCGCACGTTATTTTCAATATTTTTTCTTGATTTTTCGTAATTCTCATAGATATTCAATACTTTTTTTTTACTAAATACGTTTAAATTACTTTATTCTACGATCTACCATTGAAATAGTTTTGATTTTTACAAGTTTTCATACTAAACCACGCAATTGTTCTGGATCTCACTGACGAAGTTTTTAACATCCATTAGTAGTAGTAGTAGGTATTAGTATTTGTAATAAAATATATATATATATATATATATTTATATACAATGCGAACGTCTCGTCAACGTCAACTTGCGTTGCGTTGCGTTGCATATTTAACGCAATGCATTTAACGCAACGCTTGTTAGAAGTTTCACTTCAATAACGATTTTGGTAAATTGATCTAGGCACTCCCTACTGACTTATAAGTTTGTGCTCAAGTTTGTATGTGCGTGTGTGTTGTGTGCGTGAGAACGTGTGTATGTGTGTGTGTTTATTGTATATTCACGCCAATATGTACTCGTACAAAACAGCAAGTTAAACAAAAGTTTGTTAAAAAGTACAGCAAACAAATGACATTCATGAACGACAACGAGTGATCCCATTGTATGAAGTGAAACAAAATCCACCAGAAGTTAGAAATAATAAAACCAAGCGCAACTTTAGCACGGTTTCCTTTGCGTTTCAAGTCAACGGAGAAAGCGTTCCTGTAAAATAAAATTGAAATGACAAATAACTATTTAGAAAAAAGTTTTTGACGTGACAACGTCTAATAAATCGATGAACGCCGGCTGCATACACACGAAAAAGGATGACGAAATGTAACGTATATGTAACGTTACATTCTACAGAGCAGCGAAGGCCAGTATGTACAAAAGAGCAGCGAACGCCAGCATTTGGGTGCGGGGGAGGGGGGGGGGGTTTCTTTCAAGATATTTGACAAAACACCGGTTCTCGTCCGATCACCGAGGTTAAGAGGATACGATGCGCACCATTACTCCATACAAACGTAGTCCCCTGTTTCCTCCCTGGATAATGGCTTTAGAGCCAAATTTTTTTTACTGTGTGTGTAATCTGTATCTACCACAGCTATGCCCATGTTTTGTTTTTTTCCATATTTCAATTAACATAAGAAAGAAGCTTGAGCTTTCAAAAACTGAAAAAATGGCCCAATTTCAACGTCATTTCCAGACACTCATCAGAAAAGAATCCCTCATATAAACAAATAAAAAACCGGCCAAGAGCGTGTCGGACACGCCCAAGACAGGGTTCCGTAGCAGGTACGAAAAATCTTTGCATACTTTATTAATGTGTTTGTTTTGGTCCCAATCATCCAACCATCTATCGGCGAATTGGGTAACTAATCTAACTGCAATCTACTAGAACTAGTATGTATATTGATTTTTTTTCAGATGAAATATATTTTTTTTGAAAGAAGATACTGTTAGCGTGATCTTATACGTACTTAAAGAAAAAAAATGCTTGCAATGGCGGTTAAATTACAATCTTAGTTTAGAAATATTTTTTTACAAAAACTTAAAAACTGCTCAACTGATTAAGTTGAAAATAATTTTCCTAGAAAGTTTTTATTAAGTTTAACTTACGTGATTTTTTTCATATTTTTTACACGTGTGGTTCAAAAGTCAGAGTGGGGGACACATTATTTTGAAGTTTCGGAGTGAATATCTCCGAAAATATTCACTATATCAAAAAATGGTTCTTGAAAACCCCTATTCATTTTCAAATACCTATCCAATGATACCCCACACTATAGGGTTAGTGGAGAAAAAAAAATCACCCCCACTTTACGTCTATGGGAGGTACACTAAAAAATTTTTTTTTAGTTTTTTTTATTTAATCACTTTGTCGGCGTGACTGATATATATATTCGTGCCAAGTTACAGCTTTCTAGTACTAACAGTCTCTGAGCTTAGCCGCGGACAGACAGACAGACATGGCGAAACTATAAGGGTTCCTAGTTGACTACGGAACCCTAAAAAAGGAAAACATAGGGGCATAGCTAAATCTGTCCTCTAATTATTTTTGAAAAAAAAAAATTTATTGTCCAGTTTTCGAGAAGAAAACAGGGGACTACGAAATGCTGTTTTGATCAATTTTACGCGCATATTAACGGTCTGATGAGCTGCAGTTGTCCCGCTCTCGCTGTACTGAGACGGAGGGGTTCGGGCGAGACAGCGACCTTTCATTAAAATACCTATTTCTCAAAAGTCTCTCAGCCATCGTATCCTCTTAAGCAACGTCGGGCTCGGTCAGTACTTGGATGGGTGACCGCCTGGTTTTGTTTTTTGAATGTTTTGTTATGACGTTGTCACGTTAAACTATCGTCCGTAAACCGACTTTACAGACAATCGGTTTTTTTAGTCACTTTGTTCGTTTATCTCACTTTAGCTTCATCATCATCTCAGCCTACTATATATACGTCCCACTACTGGGCACAGGCCTCCTCTCAGAATGAGAAGGCTTGGGCCGTAGTTCCCACAAGGACCCAGTGCGGATTGGAACTTTCACACACGCCATTGGATTTCTCCACAAGTGTACTCGTAGTGTTCGGGTTGCCTCACGATATTTTCCTTCACCGAAGCCAATAATGTAACTCTTCAAATTGTTAAGAGGGTTTATACCTGCTGAGCTGGCAACGTCGCATTTTTGTTAGTTTTTCTCGATTATTCCATAAAAATTTAATGAAAATTAAAAATGTTTTGTATACAAATTGTTCTAATATATAAGTTAATGTGTCTAATGCAATAATAATTCGTGACAGACTTTTATTTTCTTTAAAAGCGAACAAATTATTACCTAACGGTTTTTAAAGAAAATAAAAGTCTTATCACGAATTATTATTGCAGTAGACACATTAACTTATATATTAGAACAATTTGTATACAAAACATTTTTGATTTTTATTCAATTTTTATGGAATAATCGAGAAAAACTAACAAAAATGCAACGTTGCCAGCTCAGCAGGTATAAACCCTCTTAATATTACATTGTTTCACAATATTAATTGTTTTGATGTGGCAGTCTTATCGTGAAAATTCTTATGCATTTAGACTACACTAGAGAGAGACAAAAGAGCGTCGTACAATAAATGTCCGCGGTCTGACGGCGACATGCGGAAAACTATTGTGTAAGTTCGACAAGAGCGGGTCGACTTTCAGCAAGTAGGTAGTTATCTCTATTTACGGAATAGACACTCTGCTACTTAGGTACAGTCATTCCACGGGAGTCTACATCGCTCGTAGAATTGACGCATCGGCCGAAAGGTTCTCGAGTGGCGTCAGCGGACCGGACGACGTTGTGTAGGCAGGCCTCCAAAAAGATAGAGCGACGACCTGGTCAAAGTTGCTGGAACGCATTGTATACGGATGGCGCAGAACCGATCTGTTTGGCGAGCATTGGGGGAGGCCTATGTTCAGTAGCGGACGTCTTTCGGCTAAATTGATGATTCCACGGAAGTGTTAAGCCACCTCATCATCATCATCATCAGTCGTAGGACGTCCACTGCTTGACATAGGCCTCTGTCATCGATGCCCAATCATTACGGTTGGAAGCCTTGCATCCACCTTGAACCCTCACAATTCATCCGTCACTTTAGCACGCAGAACAGATGGCTGTTCAGACCGAAAAGTTTTCGAATGGAGACCATGGATTGGCTAGCGCAGGCGTGGGACGTCCACCAACGTGATGGACGGATGATTCAGCTACCTTCTGATGTTCATCATTTAGGAAAGTAATACGTACTCAAGTAATAATAGTAAAGATGTCAATTATACTCCATGGCTGAAGAATAACCCGAAAGATTTAAAACATAGATTACTCAGGTTATTTTAAGCCAAAACGCAGTACCTATAAAGTCTGGTCGATTTGGTCTAGTTTGGCAGATATTTGATTAATGAACTGAAACAATTACTTTGCTCACTCGCGACCTTACGATAGCTACTTTTTTGTATGGATGCGTGTATTGCGTGTTCATGCAGTTCATCCACCTGCTCACTGTACGAACATACACAAATCACAAATGTAAGATGTGCTTTGAAATAATGGAACTCTCAGTGCGGTCTTCCGACTCGCACTTGGCTGGTTTTAGAGTTCCGTAGCCAAGCTAGCAAAACAGACCCCTGCGTTGCTACGGCAACCTCTTTCCTGTAAAGCCATCACTCGAAATCCTTAAATTACATTAGGCGTTGACAAAGGGTGATTTTCGCAAAAGAATTTCCAGAGGCAAAGGATAATTATACTCAATGTAATAAACCAAACGCAATAACATTAATTCGGCCGTTTGTGTAATCTGGAGTTATTTTCTCGAAACTTCCTTGTGGAAGATGATATTGCCGTGATTATAATCCGAATATTTAATGAACAAGCGATTGCGAAGTGCGAGCGAAGCGTCTCCGTTTCAGCTTGGACAAAAATATCCAAATACCCACTCATACTTCGTTATCAATACTTATTTAACTAAACTGCTACATACGGCAACGTTTCTCTGAAGTAGAGTTCACGAATTAAACTTCGGATGACGTAATCCTTCAAACTTACCTGAAACAATAGAAACATGATTAAAATACTGAACTACCTTTTCAAAACAAATAAATTAAATAATTAATTGAATCAGGCGTTACTCTGCGGAGGTCCATATCAATGAACTGAAACAATTACTTTGCTCACCCGCGACCCTGCGACCAACCGCATGATTTGGTCGCGGGTGAGCAAGGTATAATTGTTTCAGTTTATTAATATGGACCTCCACAAAGTAATGCCTGATTCAATAAATTATTCAGTAGGTTGACGTAGGTATGTGATATTAATAGCTTAAAAATTATATCGAATTAATTTGTTTTTTATTACAATTTCTTCCCTGTTGTGTGCGTGGTTATATTTATTCATCCCTTAGGGCAATAATTTCGACATGATTTTGCCATTTGTAGCTACATCGATGAAGTTATTTATAGCTTCGCGGCCGAAACGTCTCTCTAATCGCATAAAACAAACAATTCGAATAGCAAATGAGACGAAAATCGAATGGGATTAATAGTGAAACCTTTTTAATAAAGAATGAGATCAATTTCAAAAGAGACCAAATAAGAAGAATACGAGCACAGAATAAGGCCAAAGACCTTAGGACGAATAACGAATGAGAGATAAGTCTCATTCGTCTTATCGTTTCGATTCAAACATGAATATGCCGAAAAAAGATGATGACGATTACTATAAGCTGGAAAGAAAACAACCAACAATACATTATAACGAAATAAGTTTTTGTTAAAAAATTTATTGTCAATGCAAACTTTTTCGCTGACTGTACTTGCATTGTCATCCAACCTATATAAGTATACCAAATTTCAAGCGAATCCGACCACTGGAAGTGGGTCAAATTCAACTTCTAAGATTTGACCCGTACATACATAGGTACTTACATATATTGCAAGTTAATAAAAAGCTTTTAATAAAACCTTGTAAAAACTCGCTTTGTGGTACAGTCGCGGAACGAAAAGGTTCGTCACTTTTCAACTCTATGTCAACGTGTTAAGGTCGAAATGTGACGAACCTTTTCATTCCGCTACTATACCTTGTAGGTATATATTAATTTTTGTCTCCTTCAATATAACAGCCCTCCAATATCAATTCCTATACCTTCACTCAATCCCCTTGGGGAATGAATTTCCTATAATCCATCCCTAGCAAATCATAATAAGAACTCCTAATACTAAAGAAGGGTGGATCAAGGTGACATCACTGACGAATTACGATCTGACGTAATATAGTCAAAACTATGTCAAACGTGCTGGTGTATATCTCAATTTGATAAATACAACCTAGGGGGTTTCAAAGCCAGATTAAAGCTGTTACTATATATATATGGCTTAAAATTTTGCGAGTCATAAGTTTTTAACCGACTTCAATGAAAAAAACCTGCCTGTATAATTCCCGTTCCCATGTGAATTCCGGCGAAATATATATCCTATGTCACTCGCGGAACTGAGACAAATCTAATGACACCTCACACTTCAAAATTCATTGAGCCGTTTAGACTGCAGGGCGTGCCAAAGAATGGTACATACATACATACATAAATACATACGCTCGAAAAACATAACCCTTCTTTGACAGTCGGGAGAAAAGGAGGAGTTTATCAATTCAGTTGTATTATTTTGTTTGCTACTTCACAAATCCGTCATTTAGAAACCGATATGAATTTTTTTTGGTGCGACAGGGGATGTTTGCAACTAGTTCCTTTTGACACCAAAGTCTTGATCCGGCGACTGAAACCCAGAGAAATCGAGAGATCTCTTGAAATATTGTGAGGATTATAATCCTTTGAAATAGCAAAACAGTTTCCTTTTTGAAGTCCGTCCGAAGTTTTAAAAATAAAGGCTAAATTGAAATCGGTTATGACGTTTAGGCTCCGCGACAACACATACCAACTTAATCAAACACAGGCAAACAATATGATATCGGGGTTTTCAAGAAAAGGGTTTACGCTTCCTTTATAGGTCGGCAACAGATCATTGACTCTCCTTGAGGTGTTGATATTTATGAGTGGTGGTGATCATTTCCCATCAGATCCGCATGCTCGTTCACCAAGTTTTCAAATTAAAACAACTCCTTTCGTAGCTGTTTAACAAAAGGATATTTAAATGTAAATTTATTTTAAGAAGGAAAACTTGAGGCACGTTTTAAATTACCGTTAGCTATTATTTGGCACGTCTTATGAAGGAAATTGGTATAAAATTTTATGGAAACATCGTAGTAGTCAATCTTACTTTCACTTTTTAGAACAACGCCTCTGTAATCTGGAGTTAATTTAGTTCAATATCTCCCAAAAATTATGAAATACAGCTTCAAGGGACTGTAGACCTGAGTAGGTATATACCTATATTTAGGTAAACTACCTAAAACTTAATTTAAACTCGATAACTCCACGCGTGCCCCAGATAAAGGGTCTCGACAGACAGATAAACAGCGGGAGGAATGGACGGACAGACAACAAAGTGATCCTATAACGGTTCCGTTTTTTCGTTTTGAGGTACGGAACCCTAAAAATGTAATGAAAATTGAGATTTTTACGAAACTTATGTATCATGTTCATATACATAGGAAACACGGTATTTTTCTCTGGTCTGTAGTAAGCGCTGCCGGCACGGTTTCCGTCCGCCGGAGTTGCCCGTTCCGTAGTCGGCTTCCGGTTATTTAGAAATGCCACAAAAAGTTCAACTCACCTTTGTATTTTAACCGTCGGACGCGATAAAAATGCTATTTTAAAAACTGGTCAAGTGCGTGTCAGGCAACGCGCTGTGTAGGGTTCCGTACTTAATCATCATCATCATCACCATTTCAGCCGAAACACGTCCACTGCTGAACATAGGCCTCTCCCAAGGCTCGCCAAACAGATCGGCCCTGCGCCATCCGCATCCAACGCATTCCCGCTACCTTAACCAGGTCGTCGCTCCATGTTGTCGGCTACCTACACTGCGTCTTCCGGTCTGCGGAGGCCACTCGAGAACCTTCCGGCGCCATCGGCCGTCAATTCTGCGAGCGATGTGCCCTGCCCACTGCCACTAAAGTCTGGCGATTCTTCGAGCTATGTTCATGACTTTAGTTCTTGTGCGAAGTCACTCAGAGGGCGATGGTGAGGGCTATGCTTGGAGTTTCTCTGCGGGTTCGCATTAGAAATGATGAAATCCGTATATTATTTATTTTTATTTATTTATTTATTTATTGCGTTTCACATTGTACATTTGGTGTTACAAAATAAAATACAGCTTCAATGTGAACCCTGTAAGGGCACAGCAACAGTAGGACAGATACGCATTTCATTAATAATATGTCAGCATAATTATACACTATTATTTAAAACATTATTAATCATTTTTACAGCTAATTAAAATTAAAATTTAACGGATAAATAGTTTTACAAATACATACCTACACACACATTCGCATTTACCAATTACACCATATCACATTCAGCAATAACTACAATTTAATTATCACGGTATAAATAATAATAAATAATAAGTTATAGATAACATTTTTTTTTTTTTACATATCCTACAATAAAATAAAATCAATATCAATTTTCATCAAAAAATTCTTGAACACTATAGTATGATTTCTCACTCAAAAATGCCTTTAGGCGGTGCTTAAATATGTTCATGTTATTTTCTTGTTTAATTTCTTTAGGTATCTTATTAAATATTTTAATTGACATAGCAAAGGGCGCTGTATGGATCATTTTTAATCTAGAAGCAGGAATGGCCAGTCTATTTTTTTGGCGTAAGTTTGACGGACGGTTATATTGTGGGAAGAGTGATATGTTATTCCTTACAAAAATGGATACTTCCAAAATATACATGGATGCTAACGTTAGGATTTTTTGTTCTTTGAAGTGATTTTTGCAGCTTATCCTGTTGCTGTATTTTATTAGCAGTTACGTCTGCTCACCGAACCTAAGATTTAAAAGCGAAAAAGTTTCCGGGTGCGCCGGTGGGATTTGAACCCACGTCTCCCGGGTATGCGCCCCAACGGGTGTTCTACCAACTGAACCACGTCGCATCCAACCGACCTCCCCGAAATTCTTAATCGCATACATACGCCAACAGTGGCGTGTGGTAACATCCATCACAACTATTAGAAGCTATGACTCCTACGTTCCAAATTAGTTGGAAATGCGTAAGAAATGATGTACCACTTCTATTTAATTCAAATATTATTTATTTTATTAGCAGTTACGTCTGCTCACCGAACCTAAGATAACCGAACCCGTTGGGGCGCATACCCGGGAGACGTGGGTTCAAGTCCCACCGGCGCACCCGGGAACTTTTTCGCTTTTAAATCTTAGGTTCGATGAAATCCGTACTACGTATAATTAGGGACAAATTCACTACAGTATTCGTTCACAGTAGCCAGAATAATCCTTGGCGTAATTTGTTGCGGTTCAATGGTTAAACTGATCAAGTGTTGCCATACATACTTCCGGTTTGTACCTATCTAGGTTTTGTTGCGAACTTCACTTTGCGCTGGCGTTCGTGTCATCACAATGTGTTGTTTGTTTTTTTGTGTTTAGTTTTTAAATGGGTCCCACTGAAAAACAGCGTTGTGGTTTGCCGCAACATTATGCTGAGTGGGGCCCAATTTATACTATTCGATGATTTTTTTTGTATCTTTTCCTGTCAACTGTATTTCCTGTGTATTGAACATGTGTAAATAAACATCTCTCTCTCTCTCTCTCTCTCTTTCTCTCTCAAATATTTCATGTTAAGTTATGATCGACTATTACTCGTTAACTTAGACCACGATGTAATTTTTAGGGTTCCGTACCCAAAACCCCCAACGCAATTATGTTACACGTATGTTTGAACATAAAGTAAATGCCCAATTTGCGTCTAAGATCCCTTCCGCAGCTAACAAGAGAGCTAATAACTTTGAAACCGCTGAACCGATTTTGATGAAACATATCTAAAAACCATCGCCAAAAACCTGCTTTCTAATAAACAATACCGCATCCAAATCGGTTCACCCATTTACGTGCTATGATGCCACAGACAGACACACATAAGACAGACAGACAGACACACACACACATAGCGGTCAAACTTATAACACCCCTCTTTTAGTGTCTTTAAATCCGAGACGTGGTGCTTAACTATAGGCCTAATGAGCAGGCTCAGAGCCACTCAACGAGCTATGGAAAGGGCTATGCTCGGAGATTCCTTATGGGATCGAAAAAGAAATGAGGAGATCCATAGAAGAACCAGGGTCACCGATATAGCCAAACGGAGCTCGTCGTCTAGTTTAATTTACATTGTAGGTATAGCACCATTACGGTACTGATAATGCATGGTAATGGTGCAAATTAAACTAGACCTAGCTCGTTGAAATGGCAATAGGTAGGCCATACAACACGCAGAACAGCTGGCCGTTGGGGCTGAAAAATTCTCGAATGGAGACCACGGACTGGCAAGCGCAGTGTGGGACGTTCATCAAGCCACTGGTACCAGGTGGATGCAAGCCGCTTCACACCGTAATGATTGGGTATCAATGAGGGAGCCCTGTGTCGGAAATAATGATAATAATGAATACAGTTTGTATCACGTTCAAACTTTGACCTTGGGCTAAATTCAGGAACGGCCCAACCCGGTTTGCGAGCGGTAATTCGATCGTTTGCGAGAGGATAGGGATGGGCTGAGCTTGGGATGAGCCTTATTTTCCTGTTAATTCGCTTTGTAAATAAATAAATGACTAAATATTAATAAGGCTCATCTCAAGCCTCTTGTAAACCAGTGATTTTTGGCGTTCCTGAATAGCAGTTCATCCCTATCCACTCGCAAACGATCGAATTACCGCTCGCAAACCGTGTTGGGCCGTTCCTGAATTTAGCCCCTTGTTGTAGAATATTGAACTGGCTCCCTTTTTTCACAATAATGTATTTGAAATAAGCATTTCGGTCACGACTCAGGCATTCGCTTTAAATAATACAGCCTTTTGTCCCGCAGGCAATTTTGTATAATGGCGGCTAATACTGATCGTACTTGAGTTTTTATGCTTCGCTTAATTCAGTTGAGATTTTTTAGATTAGTTGGGTATTTTACACCAACAATCAATTTGACATGTTTTTTTGACTGTTGTACTTTTGAATAGGCTTTGGTAGACCTCTTGAGTTTTTGAAAATGGTCGAAAATTTTTATTTTTACAAGCTTTTATTCAACTTGGTCTGTTTGGGTCAAATCCTGGAAATTGAATTCTTTTTCAACTTCAAGCAAATCTGACCAAATAAGTACTTGAAAAGCGAAGAAGTTTTTTGAAAAAAAAAAATCATATCTTCAGCCTAAAATAAACTAGAACAAAAGCACAAAACGTTTGCCGTTTCTGTTGAAAACGACATTTCAGGAATCGCAAACCTTTTACGTATCACAAAAAAATATTAAATTAAATTTTCTCGGTGTCGCTGTCACGGTGCGGATGTGGAACTCAAGGCTTCGGTCACTTTGTATCGGCGCCAGGGAAAATTGAAACGAGAAAGGCTCTTAAACTAGCGGGAAGTGTTTAGATTTTTGATTTTTAACCGCTGACACAAAAAGAGGGGTGTTATAAGTTTGACCGCTAAAAGTGTGTGTGTGTGTGTGTGTGTGTGTATGTGTATGTGTTTGTCAGTCTGTCTGTCTGACTGTGGCATCATAGCTCTTAAAAGAAATTTACCATGCGCTTTACAGTGAAGGAACCTGAGGACATTATACGGTGTGTGTGAAGTTTTCAATCCGCACTAGGCCCGCGTGTGAACTACAGCCAAAACTCTCTCATTCTGAGTGTAAGCCTGTGCCCAGCAATGGGACATATATATAGACTGGGATGATGATGGATTGCATTGAAAATTCATGCACCATTTAGGCAGTGTGATTAGATTAAATCCGTGTATCAACTACTAAAAACTTGAACGAGAATTTCGTGGCCCTAACACACCGATCGACATTCCAGTTGACCGCACATTTTGATGCGTATTCATGAAAACGAGCTTTTATGTGACGTTCGGGGAATCAACTTTATTATTTAATATTTTTGCTCGAATTAAAAATGAACGCTGATAAAAATGTTGCTAAAAGGTTGATGACAACTGAAATTATTTCAATTGATTTAGAAACAGTTTTTAGCATCAAAAAACCGGACAAGAGCGTGTCGGACACGCCCAAGGTAGGGTTCCGTAGCCATTACGAAAAAATCAAGTAATATTTTTCTAAGGATTTCGTATGTGTACGGAATCATCTAAGTTTAGGTATGTTTTATACCTTAGGCTACTATTTACTCTTAAACTACAAATAATATCCAAGCAATCTTAGCCGCTATAATTTTCCTAGTAAATTTGATATATTTACTACCCTTCTGAATTTTTTCAAATTTTTCCACCCAACAGTTTAGATTTTAGAGGGGGGGGGACGCCCGATTTTAATGAAAATTTTCACTTTAAAGTTGAATATTTCGCAAACAGATCACTGAATTGAAAAATCATGTTAGCAACTCCACAATGATTTTAAAAGACCTATCCAACGATACCCCACACTATAGGGTTAGCCAAGAAAAAAAAAATCACCCCCACTTTACGTCTATGGGAGGTACCCTAAAAAAATTTTTTTTACTTTTTTTATTCAATCACTTTGTCGGCGTGACTGATATATATATTGATGCCAAATTACAGCTTTCTAGTACTAACAGTCTCTGAGCTTAGCCGCGGACAGACAGACAGACAGACAGACAGACGGACAGACATGGCGAAACTATAAGGGTTCCTAGTTGACTACGGAACCCTAAAAATGTAGCTACGCCATCATCGATTCCCTTGTCGGGGCAGATATTTGTATGAAAAATACGAATGTTTGTTCTCGGGTCTTGGGTGTTTAATATGTATATAAGTATGTATCTATCTATATAAGTATGTTTATCCGTTGCCTAGTACCCATAACACAAGCTTTACTTAGCTTACTTTGGGACTAGGTCAATTGGTGTGAATTGTCCCGTGATATTTATTTATTTATTTATTTATTATTATTTATCATCATCGCAGCCTAAATAAGTCCCACTGCAAGGCACTGACCTTTTTTTTGAAAGAAAGGTCTTAATCTGTAGTTTGTGTGTGCAGCTTTCCTTGCGATGTTTTCCTTCACCGTAAAACTCATGATAAATTTGAAATCTAAATTTGCACGTGCATTTGTGCAATTCCGAAAATCTCACGAAGTGCGAGTCCGGGCTCGATCCCACGACACTTTGCTTGAGAGGCCATAGGTCAAACCACTAGGCTATCAAGGCTTTTTCACCCGACTGTCGAAGGAGGGTTATGTTTTTCGAGCGTATGTATTTATGTATGTACTAGGGGCGTTCAATAAAAAGTGAGAATGAGTATGTTATAAATAACTTTTACTAAATGTCATTTTATTTTTCGACATAGTCACCTTTTAGCATAATACACTTAGTATATCTTTTTTCTTAAATTAAAATTCCATTTTTAAAAAAGGTCTCATCTTGAGTACTTAAAAAATCTTGTACTGCAGCGACTACCGCGTCGTCGCCTTCAAATTTCTGGCCTCTCAGGTATTGTTTCAATCTCGGAAATAGGTAGAAATCACTGGGAGCGAGATCTGGTGAATACGGAGGATGCTTAAGGATATCGAACCCAGCATCACGAATTGCAGCCATTGCAACGGCGGACTTGTGTGCCGGGGCATTGTCCTGGTGGAACAGCACAACTTTCGAGAGTTTACCTCGCCGTTTTTCGCGGATCTCATTGCGCAATGTTGCTATTTGTTTGGCGTATAATGTGCCCGTAATAGTGGCTCCATGCTCAAGATACTCAATCATTAATACCCCTTTACCATCCCAAAAAACAGAGCCCATGACCTTACCGGCAGATGGGCTCACCTTGAATTTCTTCGGAGTTGGAGATGATGGCCTTTTCCATGTCACAGACTGCAGTTTCGTTTCTGGGTCGTAATGATGGAGCCATGTTTCGTCCATTGTTATAAATCGCGCCAAAAAAAGTTCCCGGTCTTGCTGCATCAGGTTCAAAGCTTCTTGACAAATCTCTAGTCTAGTTTGTTTTTGCGTGTCAGTAAGCATTCTTGGTACCCAACACGCAGATACCTTTTTCATACCCAAGCGTTCATGTAAAATATTATGCACGCTCGCCGTTGAAATCTATACATTTTCAGCAATAAAACGAACCGTGACACGACGATCCGCCAAAACTGAGTTTTCGACTTTTTTCACAATTTCTTCAGTTACTGCTGTAGTAGGGCATCCGGAGCGGGGGTCGTCCATTGTCGATGTTCTTCCACGTCTAAATTCGGCGCACCAACGTGCGACTGTCGAATACGGAGGAGCATTAGACCCTAAAGTGTCCCGCAAATCCAAATTGACTTGGTCCGTAGAAAAATTTTTCAAACACAAGTATTTGATAACGGCGCGCAATTCAATTTTCTCCATTTTCGCTAACGTACTCAATAGCATTGCAAAGAAATTACCGTATATTTTTTAAACAAAAGGCAGTTAGTTTTGTTTTTCATAGCAATCAGCTAGATAGATTAGCTTTACCGGCCAGTATTTAATTTCGTAATATTAAAAGAGTTTGCATCTCATTCTCACTTTATATTGAACGCCCCTCGTATGTATCATTCTTTGGCTTAGATTCGTCACAGTTCCGCGAGTGACATAACATATATATTTCCCCGAAATTCCCGTGGGAACGGCAATTATACTGGCGGTTTTTAGGGTTCCGTAGTCAACTAGGAACCCTTATAGTTTCGCCATGTCTGTCCGTCTGTCTGTCTGTCTTTCCGCGGCTATGCTCAGAGACTGTTAGTACTAGAAGGCTGTAATTTGGCATGAATATATATATCAGTCACGCCGACAAAGTGGTAAAATAAAAAATAAAAAATAATTTTTTTTTAGGGTACCTCCCACAGATGTAAAGGGGGTGATTTTTTTTTTCTCGACTAACCCTATAGTGTGGGATATCGTGGACAAGTCTTTTAAAACCATTGTGGGGTTGCTAACATGATTTTTCTATTCAGTGATCTGTTTGCGAAATATTCAACTTTAAAGTGAACATTTTCACTAAAATCGACCGTCCCCCCCCCCTCTAAAATCTAAACTGTTGGGTGGTAAAATGTGAAAAAATTCAGAATGGTAGTAAATATATCAAATTTACAAATTATAGCGGCTAAGATTGCTTGGAAATTATTTGTAGTTTAAGAGTAAATAGTAGCCTAAGGTATAAAGCATACCTAAACTTAGATGATTCCGTACACATACGAAATCCTTAGAAAAATATTACTTGATTTTTTCGTAATGGCTACGGAACCCTACCTTGGGCGTGTCCGACACGCTCTTGGCCGGTTTTTTTTATCTAGTATTGAAATTAAAGTTATTGTAGCTAGGTAAGGCGATGATACTTATTTGCATGACAGCGGGCAGGGATTGGACGAGAGCAGAAGATCGAGCTAAGTGTCGTGGCAGGAAGGAGGCAATGATGAATGGCACAATGGCTTTGAAATAAAAACCGGTTGTCTGGAAAGTCGGTTTACGGACGATAGTTTAACGTGACAACGTCATAACAAAACATTCAACCCCCCCCCCCCCCGCACCCCGCACCCCGCACCCCCCCGCATTGAAAATTACCGGAGCGCTAGTACTAAGATTGTATTATGTAATATAGCAACTGGCCTTCACTGCTCAGCAGTGAAGGCCAGTTGCTGCAGTTGCAATATTCGTAACGTCACATGTACGTTACATTGCGTCATCCTTTTTCGTGTATGCAGCCGGCGTTCATCGATTTATTAGATGTTGTCACGTCATGATGAAATCCGCGCAAGAACTAAAGTCACGGACATAGCTCGAAGAATCGCTAGACTTAAGTGGCAGTGGGCAGGGCACATCGCCCGTAGAACTGACGGCCCAGGGGCCGAAAGGTTCTCGAGTGGCGCCCGCGGACCGGAAGACGCAGTGTAGGCAGGCCTCCAACAAGATGGAGCGACGACCTGACGAAGGTAGCGGAAACGCATTGGATGCGGATGGCGCAGGGCCGATCTGTTTGGCGAGCCTTGGGGGAGGACTATGTTCAGCAGTGGGCGTCTTTCGGCTGAAATTATGTCACGTCAAAAACATAATCTACTACACCATAATCATTAGAGCCTTTTAGGATTCGGCTAAAAGGCCCAGTTACATTGCTCGGCGCAAAAATGAAACGCGAAATGTGAAAGTGTAATTTATAGTCAAATAAGACCGAAAAAAATTCGCTATGCCACCAGCCGTCGCTATGGTATTCATAACATAAAACAACAGTGCCACTATTTTTAACACGCAAATGATTTTGAATGTACAAATTTCAGCTCAATTGGATACCGTTACCAAAATCACCGGCACAGCTCGAAGAATCGCTAGACTCAAGTGGCAGGGTACATCGCTGGTAGAACTGATAGCCGTTGAGGCCGAAAGGTTCTGGAGTGGCGCCCACGGACCGGAAGCCGCAGTGTAGATAGGACCCCAACAAGATGGAGCGACGACTTAGTTAAGATTGTAGGACTTTAAACGACCGCCTTAGCCTAGTTGGTAGTGACCCTGCCTACGAAGCAAGAGGGCCTGGGTTCGAATCCCGGTAAGGGCATTTATTTGTGTGATGGGCACGAATATTTGTTCCTGAGTTATGGATGTTTTCTATGTATTCAAGTATTTATTTATCTATAGCTTTTGCCCGCGACTCCGTCCGCGTGGAAATAGTAATTTGGGCAGCTTTTTTTTTATCAAATTTGCTTTTTCATCAATTATGGTTCTCCTTAGTTCCTCGATATAAAAAAAATTACCCCCCCCCCCCCACCGCAACCCCCCTCACCCCCTTCCCAACCCCACCCCCCACCAAAACCCCGCACACCCGCGTTCACATTCAACACCGTACTCCCAAGTCAAGCGTGCCTATAGAAGTTTTACTTCAAAAACCCATGATTTTGAAACATTCCTCCGCTCCGCTCCGCTCCTATTGGTGTTAGCGTGATGATATATAGTCTATAGCCTTCCTCGATAAATGGGCTATCTAACACTGAAAGAATTTTTTAAATCGGAGCAGTAGTTCCTGAGATTAGCGCGTTCAAACAACTAACAATTAAACTCTTCAGCTTATTAATTCTTCTAAAAACTGTTCGATAAATTTTTAAAATAGACGTATCTTTCTATTTGTGAACCGATTGAAATGAAACAAACACTAAATGTTAATCCAAGAAAATACCAACATATCAGTGAAAACCGCATCCTTCTAGGTTAAGCCGTTTCTGAGATTAGCGCGCACAAACGCACAGACAAACAGACAAACAGACAAACAGATAAACAGACAAACAGACAATAATTCTAAAAATCATTGTTTCGGGTTCTATTGCGCTAATAAATAGCCCTAGTGACAGTTTTTCTCAAATATCTTCAATGTACAGACACCGACTTGTTACAGATTTACTATATGTATAGACTAGCTTTTGCCCGCGACTTCGTCCGCGTAGAATTCCAATTTGTGGTAAAGCTTCTTCATCTCTTTCATTGCATAAAACAAAAATCCGGTAACGGCAACATCCATCATTATTATCATTTCATCATTTCATCATCATCAGTATCAGTTTGTGAATATTATAAATCCCGTGTAATCCGTGGGAATTTCAACAAATTTGTCCTTATTCTATGCAAGTTTTCGCTTATTTTTATCCTGCGGGAATTTTGCATTTTATCCGAGAAAAAGTAGCCTATGTCCTTAAAGGTGTAGCTATCTACCGGTAAAAGAAGTTTTAAAATCAGCTCCGTAGTTGAATTCACATATTTTTTTCCCGTGGGAATTTTGCTTTTTCACGGAGAAAAGTAGTCTATGTAAATAATGGTTGGTGTAGCTTCCTATTGGTGAAAGAAATTTTCAAATCAGCTCTCAAGTGATATTCACTTATTTCTATCCCACGGGAATTTTGCATTTTACCGAATAAATAGTAGGTAGCCTAGCCTATAACAATAAAGGATAGTGTAGCTTTTATTGGTATTTTTTTTAAAAACTCAGCCCCGAAGTTAAATTTAGTAAATTTACTTTTCACGACACTGCTCGAAAATGTGGCCATAGATAACCTAAATCCAGTACTCAAAACTGCCTATATATGTACATTTAACAGCTGACTCATTTATGGCGCACAAACACGACAACAAAGTTACACTAATCGAAAACAGGACGTATCAGTATATGTATTTCATTATACGATACGACTTTTTGAAAGATAATTTCTGAATTTCATTCCTGGCGTGCTGAAACGACATTATTGGACCAATCAACAGTAATCGTCTGCTGCATGCGATGGATGGATGGATGAATGGATGGACGGACGGACGGACGGACGGACGGACGGACGGACGGACGGACGGACGGACGGACGGACAGACGGACTGGATGGACGGATGGACGGGATGGACGGGATGGACGGGATGGACGGGATGGACAGAATGGACGGATGGACAGATGGACGGGATGGTCAGGATGGACGGATGGACGGATGGTCGGGATGGACGGGATGGACGGAATGGACGGATGGACGGGATGGATGGACGGATGGACGGATGGACGGATGGACGGAATGGACGGGATGGACGGGTTGGACGGGATAGACGGGTTGGACGGGATGGACGGGATGGACGGGATGGACGGGATGGATGGGTTGGACGGGATGGACAGGATGGACGGGATGGACGGGACGGATGGACGGGATGGACGGAATGGACGGGATGGCCGGAATGGATGGGATGGACGGGATGGACGGTTTGGACGGGATGGACAGAATGGACGGATGGGCAGATGGACGGGATGGACAGGATGGACGGATGGACGGATGGACGGGATGGACGGGATGGACGGAATGGACGGATGGACGGGATGGATGGACGGAATGGACGGGATGGACGGGATGGACAGAATGGACGGATGGGCAGATGGACGGGATGGACAGGATGGACGGGATGGACGGGATGGACGGGACGGATGGACGGATGGACGGGATGGACAGGATGGACGGGATGGATGGATGGACGGGATAACGGGATAGATGGACGGATGGACGGATGGTCGGATGGACGGGATGGACGGGATGGACAGGATGGACGGGATGGACGGGATGGATGGATGGATGATTATGATGATGATGATGATAATGATTTCCTCGCATTAGTCGTGAAAAGCACAATGTTTAGTCTCGGCCAAAAGTGCAATAGATGGACTCGTACTTTCGAGGGCCTCCGCTACGCGTCGGCCCTCAAACAAACTCGTCCATCTATTGCTTACTTTCCAGCCTCTACAACAATGTACTATTTTTCTATACCGCGGGAATTTTGCATTTTCCCCGAAAAAGTAGCCTATGCCAGTAAAGGATAGTGTAACTTTTTACTGGTAAAAGATTTTTTTTTAATCGGCTCGGAAGTTTCAGAGATTATCTATCCCACAGGAATTTCCAAAAATTCTGCAATAAGTTTTTTTGCTGTTATGTATGACCATTTACGTTTATACTGAATTTGAAAAGTTTAGTAATTGTAGTTACGGAGATAGGATCCAGTTGATTTGAGTATATAAATCCTGATTTATCCTTATCCCGTGGGAATTTTCAAAATGATTGAAATTAGCTTTATACCTATTCTAATAGTCTACTTGCATGCCCAATTTGAACAGTTTAGTAATCTTCGTTATGGGGATAGGGTCACTCTCGATTGATGAAATATATACATCCTGTATATTCCTTATCCCGTGAGAATTCCGGAATTTTTTTTTTATCGGATGCCTACGTCATACAAAGAACACATCCTCCAAGTTTCAGGTCTCTACATACAGCGGTTTAGGCTCTGTGTTAATCCACCAGTCAGTCATTTAGGACTTCCAGGACAAAGGATTTTATATGTATTTGCATTGCACCAAGCTTTTATGCGAGTTCAACAATGATGTTTGAATACTCAATTCGATTTTATTCGAAAAAGCTTGAACTCACATAAAAGCTTCATCATCATCATCATCATTTCAGCCGTAGGACGTCCACTGCTGGACATAGGCCTCCCTCATTGACGCCCAATCATTACGGTTGGAAGCGACTTGCATCCACCCTGAACCTGCGGCCTTCACCAAAACGTCCGTCCATCTCGTTGGTGGACGTCCCACGCTGCGCTTGTAAAAGCAAAAGCTTGGTGAAATGCAAATACTTATTATAATTAGTTATTATCAGAGATCAGACCAGGAAGTGGTTGACAAACGTAGACAAATGGTTCGCAAAATTTGAAGTTTCGTTTCGTTTACATTGTGTCAAAATAAAAAGTAATTTAAATCAAAAGCACTAAGGAGTATTGATATCAACTTCGAAGTATAAGCTTTGCTTAGTTTGGGACTAGGTCAATTGGTATGAATTGTTCCGTGATATTTATTTATTTATTGAAATGAAATATTTATTTATGAAAAAATAACAAAGAATAAAACTTAATTATAAACTAAATATTACAAACTAAATTAAAAACTAAACTAGATCTAAACAAACAAAAATAATATTACAAGTTAAGTATGAAGTATCTTTTTCTATTTATTTTTTTATTTTCTTCAACTTCATTTTTTTATTACTTTTACGGTCATCCCGTGAAACCATATATTTCAAACTAAATACAAACTGAAATATAGATGCACAGAAAAAACCCCAGAAAAAAGACCAATGCTGGGAATCGAACCCAGGTCCTCAGCGTTCCGTGCTGCGTGCTTACCCCTACACCATCACTGGTCTAGAAGTTAGCGACGAATCTTTCCCATACATCGTACACTTCAGTCTGTTATAATCACATTAGGCAGTGATAAAGCGCATCTATGTTAATGCCCTCTACCGAGAGACTTCAACACTCCTTCGGAGCTACCCGCTCACCTGGACCAAGAGATGGCACGGAACGCTGAGGACCTGGGTTCGATTCCCAGCATTGGTCTTTTTTCTGGGGTTTTTTCTGTGCATCTATATTTCAGTTTGTATTTAGTTTGAAATATATGGTTTCACGGGATGACCGTAAAAGTAATAAAAAAATGAAGTTGAAGAAAATAAAAAAATAAATAGAAAAAGATACTTCATACTTAACTTGTAAAAGTTGGCCTAGTAGCGCCATCTCTTGGTCCAGGTGAGCGGGTAGCTCCGAAGGAGTGTTGAAGTCTCTCGGTAGAGGGCATTAACATAGATGCGCTTTATCACTGCCTAATGTGATTATAACAGACTGAAGTGTACGATGTATGGGAAAGATTCGTCGCTAACTTCTAGACCAGTGATGGTGTAGGGGTAAGCACGCAGCACGGAACGCTGAGGACCTGGGTTCGATTCCCAGCATTGGTCTTTTTTCTGGGGTTTTTTCTGTGCATCTATATTTTAGTTTGTATTTAGTTTGAAATAAAAATAATATTATTACAAACTAAATTTAAAACTTCGAAGCAAATCACCCCCAAAATAACTTTCTACTCCTTTTTAACCCCGTCAAGGGATGAATCTAATACCTTTAAACGAGCAATTCTTGTATATATGTATATATATAATCAGGATCTCGGAAACGGCTCCAACGATTTCGATGAAATTCGGTATGTGGGGGTTTTCGGGGATGAAAAACTGATCTAGCTATGTTTCATTTTCAGAAAATCGCTTTTACTCGTGTTTTCCGGCTATTTTTGTTTGCATTAGAATACAAAGCTTAATTTCGCCGGCTTCGAGCAAACCAAAATAGCACAGTAGAAATCGGGTGGTCGCGGATCCAGCCGACCTCGGTTCGATTCCACGTTTTTTTTTAAGGTTTTTAGTTTTTTTTTTAGTTTATTTTTCATGAGAAAACGTCAAGTTTCTTCTTTTGTGAGAAAAAGTTACTTTTTGTGAGAATGGTATTATAGGGAACGTGCAGTAACTATAGGCGGCAGCACTAATGCGACAGAAGAGACACTATGCGGACAGTAAAACAAACTTATCAAGGTAAAACATTCAAATTGATGGCACCCTTATGGCACCAGTTGGCAGTACCGTCTATGTGCACGTTCCCTATTGGGAGCACAGAACAGGAAAAACCGGTTGTCTGTATAGTCGGTTTACGGACGATAGTTTAACGTGACTCACCCCACCACCCCTCCGGTGTTTTTGTCAAATATCTTGAAAACGGTGCATCCTACGGCAAAATCAATGAAATTTTCATCCCCCCTTTGACGCCCCCACACTCCCTCCCCCGCATCCCCCCCCCGCACCCTCCCCCTCTCACCCCCCACCCCTCCGGTGTTTTTGTCAAATATCTTGAAAACGGTGCATCCTACGGCAAAATCAATGAAATTTTCATGCCTCCTTTGGAACCCCGAACCCCCTCCCACGCTCCCCCTCCCTCGCGATCATCACGCATCATCGCGATCGCGATAATCAGGATCTCGGAAACGGCTCCAACGATTTCGATGAAATTTGGTATGTGGGGGTTTTCGGGGATGAAAAATTGATCTAGCTTGGTCTTATCTCTGGGAAACCGGAAAACGCTTGGTACCGAGTTTCAGCCCGAGCAGAGCTCGGTCGCCCAGGTACTTTCAATAAAATACGAAACACGTCTTCCATCAATTCTGTTATAAAATGTTTATGCAAAATTTAAAGTAGATTGGACCAAAAAATCACGTTGTCCCATACAAACTTTGCCCCCTTTTTTACCCCCTTAGGAGTAGAACTACGAAAAATCCTTTCTTATCGGATGCCTACGTCATACAAAGAACACACCCTCCAAGTTTCAGGTCTCTACGATCAGCGGTTTAGGCTGTGCGTTGATCCGTCAGTCAGGACAAAGGATTTTATATGTATAGATAAAAGTATGTTAATCGTCGTCTCGTACCCATAGTACTTACAAGCTTTGCTTAGTCTGGGACTAGGTCGATTTGTGTAAGATTGTCCCCCTAATATTATTTTATTATTTTAGGAACGCTTTGGATGCGGATTGCGGAGGACCGATCAGTTTGGTGAACCTTGGCGATGGCCTAAGTTCAGCAGTGGACGTCTTTCAGCTGAAATGATATGATGATGGATACCGAAATGGTTATCAAATTTTAAAACCACAACTTACATACAAACCTTTTCCACCTGTCCTCTGGTAAGTTTTGTAGGTAAACTATAATAATATGTATAGTGCACGATGCAAGATACAGGCTCTGCCTAGTTTGGGGTCTGCCAGATACCTTGTATATTGCTGATGTCATCATTAATTCAAGAGCTTAGCTTAGCTCTTGTCGGTGGAGTAATCGCCACTCTTTTCGGTTCTCTGCCAGCGTTTTCAGCTCCTGATACGACATGACATTGACTTTTTCCTTGGCTTGATCTATAAATTACCGTCTCGGTCTTCCCCTGCCTCGCCTGCATTCTATTCGCCCTTCCAAAATAGTTTTTATGTAACTGTCATGTCGTATCAGATGCCCCAGCATATTGCCTCTCCTATTTTCAATCGTCCTCAACAGCCGCCTTTCCTCTCCCACCAACTCTAAAACCTCCTCATTAGTTCTCCTTTCAGTCCAGCTAATCCCCTCCATTCTCCGCCAGCACCACATTGCTGATGATGTTTGTTTTTGGAAATAAATTTATTATTATTAAATTTCTTTATTATTTAATTTATTTCCAATAAAATTAGTGCCAAAGAATGATACATACCTTCATGCATACATAAATACATACGCTCGAAAAACATAACCCTCCCTTGGCAGTCGGGTGAAAACATTACGATTTTTTATGAGTAGCATTATATTTTCCAAGCGCTACAACGACAATATGTGTGAATTTGTCATCTGCTTGGCAGTAATTTGAGACGTGTGACGTAGTAGGTACGTAATATTATAATACAATAGTCTCCGCCTTCTCTCAAAAATAATATCAATATTCTGTCAATGTTTACAAGGGGATGTAACGCGACCGCCTACACGGCACTCATCTTACGAGTATATACGAGTACCTACCCCCCTCTGATACCGTATTGAGCAGCAATTTAATTTTCTCAAACATGCTATGTAATGTTTACGTTGTGTTCCTTAAAACAAGCTTCAAAATACACCGTTGCAGGCCTTGGCCGGCAATGCGATCGTCTATTGTTTCATGTCACACAGCACCATGATGTTTATAGGTTTGGCATTATAGCATTTAGCCATTTAAAAAAAAACTATAAGCAATATTTGCGTTTTGGTTCATTATGATATTCTGCCACTACGCTTATTTAAGGTAAGGTAAGATGATGATGATGATGATGATGGTGATGGTGCATGTTTGAGAAAAGCACTATACAAGCCTCGGCCGGAACAGGGGTTGCCGACCTCATATCATGCCGGCCTCGTGTACCACTCGGCCGTCAACTTAGATACTCGGCCGGCAACCCCTTAAGTCCCGGCCTCTGCAGTAAAGTACTATTATTACTGGCTTTATTTAACACTACTTCATGAAAAATATTTTTCTCAAACATGCTATGAAATATTGACGTTATGTTCCTTAAAATACGCCACGAACTGTCACGTTGCAGGTGCGGCTAGACGAGAGGTCAATAATGGAATTTTATACAACATTGCTGGCCAAGGCCAGCAAAGTGATTGTCTATTGTTTTATGTAACACAGCACCATGACGTTTAATAGGTAGGATGGACGGACGGATGGACGGACGGACGGACGGACGGACGGACGGAGGGATGGATGGATGTTGATGGATGGATGGATGGATGGATGTTGATGGATGTTGATGGATGTTGATGGATGTTGATGGATGTTGATGGATGTTGATGGATGTTGGTTGATGGGTGTTGATGGATGTTGGTTGATGGATGTTGATGGATGTTGATGGATGTTGGTTGATGGATGTTGATGGATGTTGGTTGATGGATGTTGGTTAATGGATGTTGATGGATGTTGATGGATATTGATGGATGTTGATGGATGTTGGTTGATGGTTGTTGATGGATGTTGATGGATGTTGATGGATGTTGGTTGATGGATGTTGATGTATGTTGATGGATGTTGATGGATGTTGTTGGATGTTGATGGATGTTGATGGTTGTTGATGGATGTTGATGGATGGATGGATGGATGGATGTTGATGGATGTTCTTGTTCATGGATGTTGATGGATGGTGATGGTGATGGTGATGGTGATGGTGATGGTGATGGTGATGATGATGGCGGTGATGATGGTGGTGATGATGATGATGCATCTTTGAGAAAAACTCTATACAAGCCTTGGCCACGAACAGGGATTGCCGGCCTCGTATCTCTAGATGGCCTCGTTAACACTCGGCCATCTATAACTACTCGGCCGGCAATCCCCTATTTCGCGGCCGCTGCAGTAATGTACTATTTTCAAATATTCACGCTAATATTCTTAAAGCACTATGATTGCTCACACAAGACCAAATTGATTTGTCATCTTGATACCGAGGTAATTCAACATTTCTAGCAGTACCCTCTATTCTGAGTAAGTAGATCAGTGATCGGGGAGGTGCGGCGGTATTAAAGGGGGTTGCATTTTTGTTTTTTGAATGTTTTTTTACGGGAGGGGGGCTTCAGAGGAGGGATGAAAATTCCATTGACTTTGCCGTAGGATGCACCGTTTTCAAGATATTTGACAAAACACCGGTTCTCGTCCGATCACCGAGTTTAAGCAACGTCGGGCGCGGATGGGTGACCGCCTTGACCGCCTGGTTTCATTTTTAGGGTTCCGTAGTCAACTAGGAACCCTTATAGTTTCGCCATGCCTGTCCGTCTGTCTGTCTGTCTGTCCGCGGCTAAGCTCAGAGATCGTTAGTACTAGAAAGCTGTAATTTGGCATGAATATACATATTAGTCACGCCAACAAAGTGGTAAAATAAAAAATAAAAAAATAATTTTTTTTAGGGTACCTCCCATAGACGTAAAGGGGGGTGATTTTTTTTTTTCGACTTATCCTATAGTGTGGGGTATCGTTGGATAGGTCTTTTAAAACCATTCCGGGGTTTCTACCATGATTTTTCTATTCAGTCATCTGTTTGTGAAAATTTTCATTAAAATCGAGCGTCCCCCCCCCCTCTAAAATCTAAACTGTTAAGTGGAAAAATTTGAAAAAATTCAGAATGGTAGTAAATATATCAAATTTACTAGGAAAATTATAGCGGCTAAGATTGCTTGGAAATTATTTGTAGTTTAAGAGTAAATAGTAGCCTAAGGTATAAAACATACCTAAACTTGGATGATTCCGTACACATACGAAATCCTTAGAAAAATATTACTTGATTTTTTTGTAATGGCTACGGAACCCTACCTTGGGCGTGTCCGACACGCTCTTGGCCGGTTTTATTTGAATGTTTTGTTATGACGTTGTCACGTTAAACTATCGTCCGTAAACCGACTTTATTTCCCAAATGATATTTTCTCGCTATAGTTTTTTACTGAAGCTTATTTTCACAATCGCGTTTTTTCCCAACTTTAATCGACACAGAAACATAGGCAGGTAGCAGTTTATCAAGGGCAGTGCGCTCGCTGACATTTTTTGTCTACGCAAAAGGCCCAGGGAATAAATATTTCATTTTAACTACCTCCCTGGGGCGCGAGTTTTGCATCTTATAAATGAGGTAGTACGAGCATTCGCGCACTGGAAAAAATAGCAGCAGAACATAGTAGCAAAATAACATAAGTGATCATTTAAAATATCTCGATTAAAAAATAATTAAAATTATAACTAAACATTTAAAAATTTAAAAACCCCCAACGCAATTAAGTCTAAGATCTCTTCCGCAGCATGCAAAAGAGCTGATTACTTTGAAACGGCTTGACCAATTTTTATGAAACATGTCTAAGAACCATCGCCAAGAAACCTGCTTTCAAATAAAAAAAAAACCACATCCAAATCGGTTCACCCGTTTAAGAGTTATGATGCCACAGACAGACAGACACACACACACACATAGCGGTCAAACTTATAACACCCCTCTTTTTGTGTCGGGGGTTAAAAAGAAATAGATAGAAAGGGTCAGGTCAAGATTACCCGAAACCGGCGAGCATGTCTGAAAAGACTAATAAGTTTTGTGGAAGCGAAAGATTGTATGTCAGAATCGTAGCAAGTGGAAAAACCGGCCAAGTGCGAGTCGGACTCGCGCACGAAAGGTTACGTATGTTCATCTATAAAAACAACAAAAGAATCACGTTTGTTTGTTGTATGGGAGCCCCCTTAAATATATATTTTATTCTGTTTTTAGTATTTGTTGTTATAGTGGCTACCGAAATACATCATCTGCGAAAATTTCAACTGTCTAGCTATCACGGTTCGTGAGATACAGCCTGGTGATAGACGGACAGACAGACCGACAGACAGACAGACATAACGATGGACGGACGGACAGCGGAGTCTCAGTAATAGGGTCCCGTTTTTACCCTTGGGTACGGAACCCTAAAAATGCCGATTTCAATTTCAACTGCCAGAACTAAAGCAGACGCCGCGAGTGAAGGCTGATATTCCCTAGGATTAGGATTAAGTCTCGATATCCCAACTCCCAATTAAATCCCACTAATATTATAAACGTGAAGTTTGTATCGATGGATGCGTGGGTGTTTGCTACTCTATCACGCTAAAACGGTTTGACGAATTCTGATGAAAGGCACACAGATAGTTCAATAACCTAGATTAAAAATTTTAAGATACTTTTTGTCCCGGAAAATTGGATAGCTCCCGCGTGAAAGTGATTAACAAATTCGTCGCAGATGGAGTCACGGCCGCCAGCTAGTTCTCTATAATTTAAAAATCCAACGGTAACTCACGTAATCGATTTCGTCCCGCGAATGCTTCCATTTTAAAGCGGCTGTATTGTCATCGAAACCGTACGTGGGAGGAATTCGGAACGGCGGCGGAATCCAGATGGTTTTCACATGGAATACTATTTTGAGGGAATAGTTCGAGCATCAAACAATTTGACGGTTTTTATAAGCTTTTGTTTAACTTGCAATGTTTGTATGCACTCGCCAGCTGTGGTTTCAAAATTTGAAGAATGCTGTCCTACGGAGTGCACGTCCAATCCACGTCATACATAAATTAGAAAACAGTTTTTGTTAAAAATTTCATTTTCAATGCAAGATTTTTCGCTGACTGTACTTTTTGTTCACTGTACTTGCATTGTCATCCAACCTACTTAGGTATGCCAAATTTCAAGTGAATCCGACCATTGGAAGTGGGTCAAATTCATCTTCCAAGATTTGACCCGTACATACATACTTACATACATTGCATGTTAACAATAAGATTTTGTTAAAAAATAATTTTAAGAGCAAGCTTTTTCGCTGACTGTTTTTTGTTGACTGAACTTGCATTGTCATCCAATTTACATTACATAAGTATACCAAATTTCAAGAGAATCCGACCACTGGAAACAAATAAGCATATATATAGGTATATCCACTATTATTTTATTATACACGCAAAAATTTGGATGAATGGATGAATAAGTAGGTACGTGTGGCTGTTTGTTATTTTTCACGCTTAAACGGTTTGACGGATTCTAATGAAATTTGACACACAGATAGTTGCGAAAAACCAAAAATGGTTTTTAATAAAATGTATGTTATAATAGTATTTTTCACTTCTCATGCTCTTAAAATGTTACTTTAGTCTCTGCATATCGGGACTAAAGCTCTTTTTAGGGTTCCGTAGTCAACTAGGAACCCTTATAGTTTCGCCATGTCTGTCCGTCTGTCTGTCTGTCTGTCTGTCCGCGGCTAAGCTCAGAGATCGTTAGTACTAGAAAGCTGTAATTTGGCATGAATATACATATCAGTCACGCCAACAAAGTGGTAAAATAAAAAATACAAAAATAATTTTTTTTAGGGTACCTCCCATAGACGTAAAGGGGGGGTGATTTTTTTTTTCTCGACTTATCCTATAGTGTGGGGTATCGTTGAATAGGTCTTTTAAAACCATTGCGGGGTTGCTAACATGATTTTTCTATTCAGTGATCTGTTTGCGAAATATTCAACTTTAAAGTGAAAATTTTCATTAAAATCGAGCGTCCCCCCCCCCCTCTAAAATCTAAACTGTTAGGTGGAAAAATTTGAAAAAAATCAGAATGGTAGTAAATATATCAAATATACTAGGAAAATTATAGCGGCTAAGATTGCTTGGAAATTATTTGTAGTTTAAGAGTAAATAGTAGCCTAAGGTATAAAACATACCTAAACTTGGATGATTCCGTACACATACGAAATTCTTAGAAAAATATTACTTGATTTTTTTGTAATGGCTACGGAACCCTACCTTGTGCGTGTCCGACACGCTCTTGGCCGGTTTTTTGATCTCTAGGGATTAAAGTATTTTTTTTTTAATTTACTTTGGAAACCCCTAAACTGCCTATCACGGTGTTTGTGAATGGAGGATTATTGCCATTTTCAGTGACTGGGCATAGACAATTTTAAAGCTTTTCACAGATCGCAGCGCGCTGCGAACGCTCTGTAGCGCTCTGTAGCGCTCCGTAGCGCCCTGCGCTTCGGCCTGTGGAAGCATTTAGGGCGTGGAAATAACCTCAAAATGACAACTGTATAAAAATATTTGAAAAAATAATAATTTCGTGAAACACGAATAATTTATGAATATTAATCTATTTAATTATATTAAAGATGAATTCATTTTATTATGCATACTTAGTCCAATTAGCTATGAAATAATTTTCAAGTTTGAATCTGTTGGCTAAATATGCAAACATTTAAAGCGTCACTCAACAGAAAAAAACCTCGGAATAAATTTAAATTGCTATTTGAATTCTGAACAGACGTCCATTACTCGTATTGAGCGTACGTTGTATAAAAGTAATATTGTAGATTTGTATAAATCATCGTTCTTTTCCTCGCATTCAAAGTGAAAAGTAGTGTTTAACGCGAGACTAAACTACCATAATGACACGCAAATTATAGCCACCGTCGCTCTGCTCGGGTGGCTAATATCTTGTGTCATTATGGCTTGTTTTAGTCCCTTCTTGAACAATCTACTATAAATGCTTAAAGATGAGCCTTCTGTAGTTTTCACCACTGCAGCGGGCTTGGCACTCAACCCTATGTTTCAGTTACGGCGAGTGGTTGAATTCCGTACATAAGTGAGAGGAACGACAATTTCTTGCTAACTAGTTTAGGAACATCACAGCCACTCACTTCTGGACACTGACGGTTCATAACTGAAAATTTTCCTAATACTGAATCGTTAAAATTTCATGTAGATAAATATAGAGCCTGCTCACAAAATCTTACGAGAATTGGTTGAGAAATGCGACCTGTAGAGGAAAATAGCCGGACATCTGAAGATACGGACATCTTGACAGACAATCACGCGGGGGAGGGGGTGCGGGGGTTTCCAAGGGGGGGACGAAAAATTCACTGATTTTGCCGTAGGATGCACCGATTTCAAGATATTTGACAAAAACACCGGTTCTCGTCCGATCACCGAAGTCAAGCAACGTCGGGCGCGGTCAGTACTTGGATGGGTGACCGCCTGGTTTTTTAATTTTATATTATGAAGTTTCACTTCTTCCGCGCGGAGGGACTCCACGCACTATTTTTTTTTGACGTGACAACGTCTAATAAATCTATGAACGCCGGCTGCATACACGAAAAAGGATGACGCAATGTAACGTTACGTGTAAGTACATGTACGTACATTTACCTACAGAGCCGCGAAGGCTAGTTGCAATAGAGTGGCGTAGGCCAGCCGTAATAGAGCGGCGAAGACCAGTTGCAATATTACGTAATACAATCTTATTATTGAATGTTTTGTTATGATGTTGTCACGTTAAACTATCGTCCGTAAACCGACTTTACAGACAACTGGTTTTTATGTTTAAACTGGAGCCGCTTAGCTCGCCCTTCGCGCTCGCTTGGTCAATAACCAAAACTAGTGGCTGTGTGAACTGTAGATCTTTTACGTTTCCAAGTCAGTCAGTTTCTTAGCCAGCAAAAATTTTGGTATATTTTTCACCCGACTGTAGAAAGAGGGTAATGTTTTTCGAGCGTATGTATTTATGTATGTATCTTTATTTGGCACGCCCTGCAGCCTAAACGGCTCAATGGATTTGAAGTGTGAGGTGTCATTAGATTCGTCTCAGTTCCGAGAGTGACATAGGGTATGTATGTTACCGGAATTCCTTGGGAACGGTAATTATACAGGCGGTTTTTAGGGTTCCGTAGTGTAACGTTGTGACCTAGTTACATATTTTATTTCCTGTTTTGATAAAATTATTTACAATTATTTTCATTGGAATTATTCTTGTTCGCCTTATTAACTAGTGTAAGATAATCTGTTGCTTTAATTTAAAACTAATACGAGTTAACGCTTCTGCGCGCGATTAATCTTACGCAGCGCGCACCGAAAACCAGTTCCTTATCGAACAAAAATATTCGAGTCGCTTGCGCCGCGGGCTTGCTTCAGTCCACGACCAACAGGCAACAGCAGCACCAGGGTGCCAGCAGCGCACACGTACATAATACGTGTCGTCTCGCGCGCTGGTACCTACCCGTCATTAATTTAAAAATAACTTCTTTTATTTTTAAAAATGTACAATTTTCTAAGTCCTAGTTGTGTCGTGGACGCGCTGATTTTTGTAACCCCCGACTTCTTTCGGTGGGGCTAATCGCGTACTGCTTCTCACCCAATTTTGGGTGCGACGTTACGGCACAAGCCCACACACACAGCCCAACATCCGGGGAAGGAGCGAGGGCTGTTGCCCCGTCCGCTCCAAGCCGCCTTACCCCCATCACCGCTGACCGTCTGGGGGCCCGCTTCACCGGACCTTCGACCCATAGGGGAGTACAGAAGCTACGGAAGAAAAACCAGACAGGCCTTTACCCCCACGACCCGTTCCTCATCTCGCTCTTTTCTTTCGGTTGTTTTCTATATAACGTAATTTTTAAAATAAATGTTTTATAATAGGCTACTTTCCTAGCTAGTCAGTCTTTTAGATTATCAAAAAATATTGGACACGTATTTTTTATTTTGTCAATTAAACAAAAAATTACGAAGATATGGCGCGTTGAAGTTTCGCGTGACGTCACTTGTTCCTACACTTTGTATGAGCGTTTTAGGAACAAGTGACGTCACGCCTCGTCTCGCGGAACTTCAACGCGCCATATCTTCGTCATTTTTTGTTTAATTGTCAAAAGAAAAATTACGTGTCTAATATTTTTTGATAATGTAAAATACGGACTAATAAGAATTATTATTTTTTTACCTAGGAAACAACCCTATTCTGTAGACGTTTTGTTTCATTGCCTTTATTTTTTTTAGTATATTGTAGGCAACTTTAAAGTACCCATAACGTCACATTGGCGCCCTTGTCGTGGTAAAGGTCTGGTTTTCTTTCGTAGTGATATAATATGTGTGTTTGTTTTATTTTTACGTTTTTTTTTGTTTGGTTGCTCGTAACTGAAGTGTACACCATAATTCATAGGATAATAATTTTGTGTATTAATTGTCAATTTAATTTCATTATTTATTAATTGTACTGTATTCGTATTTATTTCTGTTAATAATTACGGATTGCAGTTACAAAAATATTTTTTTTTCGATATTTTTTTTAAATAAATTATTTAATTCATTAGTTTTTTATAATAATCAAATTTAATGTGTTCTCATAAATTTTGTGATAAATTTTAATAATATTTCTATTAAATTTTCGAACACCCTTTATTAGTGTTGTTAGTAAACCGGTACAGTCGAGTTGCACAAGTGTTAACTTTGAGTTGTTTTTTTTTATAATAATATTTTGGTGTACACATTAGTTGGATGACCGTAAAAGTAATAAAAAAAAAATGAAGTTGAAGAAAATAAAAAAATAAATAGAAAAAGATACTTCATACTTAACTTGTAAAAGTTGGCCTAGTAGCGCCATCTCTTGGTCCAGGTGAGCGGGTAGCTCCGAAGGAGTGTTGAAGTCTCTCGGTAGAGGGCATAACATAGATGCGCTTTATCACTGCCTAAATGTGATTATAACAGACTGAAGTGTACGATGTATGGGAAAGATTCGTCGCTAACTTCTAGACCAGTGATGGTGTAGGGGTAAGCACGCAGCACGGAACGCTGAGGACCTGGGTTCGATTCCCAGCATTGGTCTTTTTTCTGGGGTTTTTTCTGTGCATCTATGTTTCAGTTTGTATTTAGTTTGAAATATATGGTTTCACGGGATGACCGTAAAAGTAATAAAAAAAAATGAAGTTGAAGAAAATAAAAAAATAAATAGAAAAAGATACTTCATACTTAACTTGTACAAGCTTTATGCCCTTTATATTGGCCGTAAAAGCTCAAGTGTAAGGGTGGCTTTATTGAAATCGAATATGATTTGTAAGGGAATTCAGGATAATCTGGAAGAATGCTGATGCAGAAGCGGAAGTAATCTTAGGACAATATTTTTTACAACTGAGACAGGAAACAAGGCGATTTCGCTGTGTAGGGTTTTGTTACCTACTCAAAAGATAACTACAAATTTAAAATTATAAAAGTCCCCAACTTAATATGTTTGAAAATAAAGTAAATGCCCATTATGCGTCTAAGATCCCTTCCGCAGCTAACAAAAGAGCTGATAACTTTGAAACGGCTGACCCAATTTTGATGAAACATGTCTAAGAACCATCGCCAAGAAACCAGCTTTCTAATACAAAAAACCGCATACAAAACGATTCACTCGTTTACAAGCTATGATGCCACAGACAGACAGACACACACACATAGCGGTCAAACCTATAACACCCTTCTTTTTGTGTCGGGGGTTAAAAAAGAGATTTTTATATGATTTGAGTCATTTACACTACAAAAATGGTGACCAAAAAGCAGAAAGTTGGCTTGAAATGGCCGCGTCAAGGGAATCTTCCCGTGTTGTGTTAATTAAGTAGGTGCACCAAATATTTTCTTCTTTTTTAGAAGTTTCTGGGCTCCACAAAATCAATGCTTCTTCTTCGAAAGATGAACTTTCTAGTGACATGTTCCACATACAAAAACATGGAACGCAAGAATTTGACCGCCTCTTGTGTGCGTTGGAACTCTCGAGCGGTCAGAACGCAGAACTCTGAACGCAGAACTCGGAACTCCAGCCCGCTCTCTGTCTGCGCGCGCTCTTACCGTATGTTACTTACACAGGGCGCCCCAAAATCGAAAGATAATCTGAAAGACTAACATTACAAACGAACACAACGACTAACTTTCGCATTTATAATATCGCTAAGATTTTCAGCTGCGTACAACTTTTTTATTCCCACTTGAAAAGATTCCCTCACGGATCGCCTCATATTTCCAAGCGGTAGGTACAACTTTTAATCTCGCCATAACTGGAAGCTTCACAAAGTTCCTAATGCAGCCGCACTCTGTATCTGTAGTAGATATGTGGAATTGGCCACTTCGAGCTCGAATGTAAAAGTAGAGACCGAGAGGGACAGCATTGGAGGCATTGTACGTTTCAAGCTACACTTATGGTTTCGATCTAATAAGCGGAAAATATTATGTTTATATCGATTATTAACAGTGATCGGAATTAATTTCAATACTAGATGAAAAAACCCGCCTGTATAATTCCCGTTCCTATGGGAATTTCGGGAAAATATATACTCTATGTCACTCTATGAACTGAGATGAATCTAATGACACCTCACACTTTAAAATCCATTGAGCCGTACAGGCTGCAGGGCGTGCTAAAGAATGATACATAAATGGATACGCTCGAAAAACATAACCCTCCTTCGACAGTCGGGTAAAAAGTAGTGCAAATGAATGACCTTAAACATTATACTTAATTATGGATAAGACCCGGAATTCCCGAACCTCCGACACAAAAAAGGGGTGTTATAAGTTTGACCGGTATGTGTGTGTGTGCCTGCGAAGAAATGTAATGATGTGGGTGAAGTTCTCAATCCACGGTAGGCCCGCGTGAGTACTGCGGCCCAAGCCCTCTCATTCTACTCTACTTTGTTAAGTAGCAATGTGATTTGAGCGTGGCGCGCCAACAAACTGGTCACTCCAGTTTGGTGCATTTATTGGAATTTAAATTGTATGTGTTTTTATTTGAATAAAAAAAGTCAATTTTACAAAAAAGAAGTTTAGTCAAATAAACCCACGCTCCTAGTCGCTTCTGGCGCAATGGTGCCATAACACTTGCGGCATTTCCGCGCTGGATCGCCAAGGAAAGCCTTTGCCTCAGAAACGATTCGGAGCGGGGATCTTCACCCCTCTGCCTAAGACGACGGCCTATGTCCTGCACAAGCCGTCTCGCGTCCTGCCCCCAGCAACCCGCCGTTTCCACCGCCAATGGGACAAAATGGTACCCCTGCCCCAAAGGGGCATACTTCTGCCGCTTCATTGCCGCCTGAAATTCGGCCGCAGCTCCAGCCGTGCGAGCAGTGCGGCCGACGTGGGAAGCGGCGAAGGTGCTGACACACGTAGCGTCCCACACCAAACACCGCCCCCTTTCCCACGGCACTAAGGTCAGTCCGTCGGGCCGTTTCCCGTCAGTGCGACTGAGTCCCGGCGGCTCAAGCACAGACGGAACGCCCGCTGACCTGAGAGCTCGCTGAACAATATCATTCAGGGCATGGTGTCGCGGGTGCCTGCCGGTACATTGGTGACAACTCAGCGCATCTCCTGATTCCGGCCGAGATACCGCCAGAAGCCTTGCACGGTCCACCCCCGAAGCACTCCCAATCAGTCGATCAATAGTGACCTTACACCCAACATCATCCCACGCGCGCTGGACCTTGGGGCTCACCGGCACTACCGCCCCCGGATTGAGATTGATTTTTTTGAATAAATGATTTCTATCTATCTATCTATTCTGAGAATAGGCCCTGCATACATCCCATTGAACTGAACTGAGACTGCTAAAATAATAATCGTTCCTTTTAGCTTCGAATGTAGTGCGGCAAAAACTCCTATTTCACATACACGAAGAATGCCGAATAGAAAAAAAAAACCGGCCAAGAGCGTGTCGGAGATAGGGTTCCGTAGCCATTACGAAAAAATCAAATAATATTTTTCTAAGGATTTCGTATGTGTACGGAATCTTCCAAGTTTAGGTATGTTTTACTCTTAAACTACAAATAATTCCCAAGCAATCTTAGCCGCTATAATTTTCCTTGTAAATTTAATGAAAATTTTCACTTTAAAGTTGAATATCTCGCAATTAGAACACTGAATAGAAAAATCATGTTAGCAACCCCCCAATGGTTTTAAAAGACCTATCCATCGATATCCATATTTGAGAAAAAAAATCACCCCCACTTTACGTCTATTTTTTTTTTTTTTGAATGAGTCGCCAGAGGGGCCAAAGACGCGAAATCTTTGCTGTTTTTTACTTTAAGGATTGGAAGGGTGACTTGTGCTCGGGAAAAATCCCTTCGGACGAACTGGGAATGGAGGGCCCAGACAGTGTCCGACTTGCACGGACTAAAAAACCCGGTCACAAGTCCCCTTCTCTATTGGTTATCAAAACAAAAACGTGTGCTTTAAATTTTGAGGAGGGGAGGGGTAGGGAGGGGACTTAATCTACCCACAGTGACCTGCCTCAGCCATTTGCTGGAAGGCCGGGAGAGGAGCATGCATTCTCCCGCTGGGCACTGGGAGTGCTTTACGTCTATTGGGAGATACCCTAAAAAAAATGATTTTTTATTTTACCACTTTGTTGGCGTGACTGATATGTATATTCATGCCAAAATACAGCTTTGTTAACGATGTCTGAGCTTAGCCGCGGACGGATAGACAGACAGACAGACATGGCGAAACTATAAGGATTCCTAGTTGCCTACGGAACCCTAAAAATACAACGCCCAGAGCGAACTAGTTGTAAAAAGAGAAACATAAAACATACCCCAATCCCCAAACATACCCCAAAGGGATCGCTCTTAAGCGATAAGGCCGCCTATTGCTTACCTTGTTACTTACTCTCTGTGTACCTGTTTTCTGTATTGTTTACTATTCCTGGTGTACAATAAAGAGTCATTGTATTGTATTGTACCCCTAGGTTTTTACCAGAGATAATAAAGTAAAATTAAAAACCGGCCAAGAGCGTGTCGGACACGCCCAAGGTAGGGTTCCGTAGCCATTACGCAAAAATCAAGTAATATTTTTCTAAGGATTTCGTATGTGTACGGAATCATCCAAGTTTAGGTATGTTTTATACCTTAGGCTACTATTTACTCTTAAACTACAAATAATTTCCAAGCAACCTTAGCCGCTATAATTTTCCTAGTAAATTTGTTATATTTACTACCCTTCTAAATTTTTTCAAATTTTTCCACCCATCAGTTTAGATTTTAGAGGGGGGGACGGCCGATTTTAATGAAATTTTTCACTTTAAAGTTGAATATTTCGCAAACAGATCACTGCATAGAAAAATCATGTTAGCAACCCCGAAATGGTTTTAAACGACCTATCCAACGATACTCCACACTATAGGATTTGCCGAGAAAAAAAAAATCACCCCCACTTTACGTCTATGGGAGGTACCCTAATAATTTTTTTTTTACTTTATTTCATTCAATCACTTTGTCGGCGTGACTGATATATATATTCATGCCAAATTACAGCTTTCTAGTACTAACAGTCTCTGAGCTTAGCCGCGGACAGACAGACAGACAGACAGACGGACAGACATGGCGAAACTATAAGGGTTCCTAGTTGACTACGGAACCCTAAAAACTAGTATTAGTAAAAAGCCTTAGGTGACGTGTTTTCATTTCTTCAAAGTCGAGCACTTTAATCGACTGGGGTCGGTGGCGATTATCGAATCGATTAATTCTATCGATAATTCATTAACGACACTCGCGGCTATGGCGGGAATTTTTATTACACTGCGCGGTGGTTGTTCGAGCGAGGTTAAATTATAACTATAAATTGAAAATTTAAAAAACCCCCAACGCAATTCTGTCACTCGTATGTTTAAACGTTAAGTCAATGCCCATTATGCGTCTAAGATCCCTTCCGCAGCTAACAAAAGAGCTGATAACTTTGAAACGGCTGAACCGATTTTGATGAAACATATCTAAGAACCATCGCCAAGAAACCTGCTTTCTATTAAAAAAAACCGCATCCAAATCGGTTCACGCGTTTAAGAGCTATGATGCCTCAGACAGACACACACACATAGCGGTCAAACTTATAACACCCCTCTTTTTTTGTCGGGGGTTAAAAACTAGAATTTTTAAGACAAGTTTAACCCTTCAACGGGCAAGACTGTATAAAATCCTCAATTCAAGCCTCATTGCCAATCTTTCATCATCATCATCATCATCATCATCAGCCTATGTTCGTCCACTGCTGGGAGAGGCCAATCTTTAGTCCTAAAAATTTTGTAGAAGCAGAAAAATTGGCACTCACGCAAAGCACATTGCCAGAGAACAAAAGAAAAAATTGCGTATTTTCAGGGTTCCGTACCCGAAGGGTAAAAACGGGATCCTACTACTGAGACTTCGCTGACCGTCTCTCTGTCCGTCCGTCTGTTCGTCTGTCACCAGGCTGCATCTCATGAACCGTGATAGCTAGACAGTTGAAATTTTCACATCGTGTGAAAATTACCCGAGCGCTGGTACTAAGATTGTACGCGCACTGCTCTCTCTTGCTGCTACAGCCCCCCCCCGACACCCCCTCCCCGCGTTCGCCTCTTTTCGTAACGCATTCACCAGCTTACTCCCCAAGTCAAGCGTGCCTAAAGAAGTTTTACTTTTATACAATACTAGCTCCGAATTCATGTGCTAAATTACGTTTGAAGTTTACCATGAGCTTTACAGTGAAGGAAAACATCGCGAGGAAAGCTGCACACACCTGAGAAGAAATTCAATGGTGTGTGTGAAGTTCCCAAATCCCACAGGGCCTGCGTGGGAACTATAGCGCAAGTCCTCTCGTTCTGGGAGGAGGCCTGTGCCTAATTGAAAAAGGCTTATTTTATCCAGCCAGGCCAGGGAAAGTGCAAAGTAAAAATAACTGTTTTGACCTATTTGGAAAATCAGAGACAGTGCAGTGTGTTCAATTCACTTATTTTCATCCCGAGGGATTTTGATTTTTCCCGAAGAAAAAGTACCTAGTCTTTGTCAATCAGGGATAATGTAGCTTTCAAAATTGGTACAATATTTTTTTTAAATCAGGCCCAAAATTGAATTTACTTATTTCGATCCCACGGTGATTTTGTATTTTCCCGTAGAAAAGTTGCGTATTATCAGGGATACTGTAGGCTAACTATTAGTGAAAGAATTTTTAAAATCAGTCTTGAATTTGGATTGACTTACTTCTATCCCTCGGGAATTTTTCCCGAAGAAGAGTAGTCTATACCAATATGGAATAATACGAGGGGCGTTCAATATAAAGTGAGAATGAGATGCAAACTCTTTTAATATTACGAAATTAAATACTGGCCGGTAAAGCTAATCTATCTAGCTGATTGCTATGAAAAAAAAAAACTAACTGTCTTTTGTTTAAAAAAATATACGGTAATTTCTTTGCAATGCTATTGAATACGTTAGCAAAAATGGAGAAAATTGAACTGCGCGCCGTTATCAAATACTTGTATTTGAAAAAAATTTCTACGGACCAAGTAAATTTGGATTTGCGGGACACTTTAGGGTCTAATGCTCCTCCGTATTCGACAGTCGCACGACAATGGACGACCCCCGCTCCGGACGCCCTACTACAGCAGTAACTGAAGAAATTGTGAAAAAAGTCGAAAACTCAGTTTTGGCGGATCGTCGTGTCACAGTTCGTTTTATTGCTGAAAATGTAAAGTTTCAACGGGGAGCGTGCATAATATTTTACATGAACGCTTGGGTATGAAAAAGGTATCTGCGCGTTGGGTACCAAGAATGCTTACTGACACGCAAAAACAAACTAGACTAGAGATTTGTCAAGAAGCTTTGAACCTGATGCAGCAAGACCGGGAACTTTTTTTGGCGCGATTTATAACAATGGACAAAACATGGCTCCATCATTACGACCCTGAAACGAAACTGCAGTCTATGACATGGAAAAGGCCATCATCTCCAACTCCGAAGAAATTCAAGGTGAGCCCATCTGCCGGTAAGGTCATGGGTTCTGTTTTTTGGGATGGTAAAGGGGTATTAATGATTGAGTATCTCGAGCATGGAGCCACTATTACGGGAACTTTATACGCCAAACAAATAGCAACATTGCGCAATGAGATCCGCGAAAAACGGCGAGGTAAACTCTCGAAAGTTGTGCTGTTCCACCAGGACAATGCCCCGGCACAAAGTCCGCCGTTGCAATGGCTGCAATTCGTGATGCTGGGTTCGATATCCTTAAGCATCCTCCGTATTTACCAGATCTCACTCCCAGTGATTTCTACCTATTTCCGAGATTGAAACAATACCTGAGAGGCCAGAAATTTGAAGACGACGACGCGGTAGTCGCTGCAGTACAAGATTTTTTAAGTACTCAAGATGAGACCTTTTTTAAAAATGGAATTTTAAGTTTAGAAAAAAGATATACTAAGTGTATTATGCTAAAAGGTGACTATGTCGAAAAATAAAATGACATTTAGTAAAAGTTGTTTATAACATACTCATTCTCACTTTTTATTGAACGCCCCTAGTATAGCTTTAAAGCCTAGTAAAAGAATTTTCAAAATCAGCCCCGAAGTTGAATTCAGTTTTTTCTATCCCGTGGTAATTTTGTATTTTCCCGACGAAAAAGCAGCATGTGACAGTTGGGGATACCTAGTCATATCATATCATATGAAAGAATTTTTAAAATCAATGCCGAAGTTAAATTTACTTATTTCTATCCTGCGGGAATTTTGCATTTTCCTGGAAAAAGTAGGTACCCTATGTCAATCAGGGATACAGTAGCTTACTATTGATGAAAGAAGAGATGATTGAGAAAATCAGTTCTGAAGTTAAATGCAGTTTTTTCTATCCCGTGGGAATTTTGTATTTTTCCGAAGAAAAAGTAGCCTTTATCAATCGGGGATAGTCATATCAAGTAATATGTAAGAATTTTTAAAATCAGCCCCGAAATTGAATTAATTTATTTCTATCCCGCGGGAATTTTCAATTTTCCCGGATAAAAAGTAACCTATGTCAATAAAAGATAGTGTAGTTTTCTAGTGGTGGAAATTTTTAAAAATCGGCTCAATAGTTTCAGAGATTCCGCTTCAAACAAAGAAACAAAGAAAGTTTAGATATTTCCCTATCCCGTGGGAATTTTGAAAAATCCTTCCTTAGTGCACCTCTACAATACGCAAGGTAAATGTATGCCAAATTTCAAGTCTCTAGCACCAGTAGTTTAGGCTGTGCGTTGTCTGTCAGTCAGTCACCAATCAGTCAGTCAGTCACGGTTGGTACTGTTTTATAGGTATAGATAGGCTTTCGTTTGACCACAATCATGCCTGATGGAAAGCAAAGATGAGGCCTACAATGGAGCACGCTTGCTCGTTCATTCTACACTTGAATTTAGGGGAATAAGCAGAAAGAAGGCAGTTGAGCGCGGTGTTTTGCGCGCGCCCCCAAGCTGCAAACCGTACAACAAATACAAGGCACTGTAACCGGTAGGTACGCGCGCGCTGCAAACTGCTCCGACCGACCCTTCGTCCTGAATGGTTTTTATAGGCAACAAAAACCACTGAAGGTAGAAACTTGCAATTTGGCAGATATATTCCTTGAGAGCACTAGGAAGAGATTTTTAGAAATTCCCACAGAGTAGGGAATTAAAAGGAATTTAAATTTTTGTTTGTAATTGACTCTGACCAGTCACGCATTTTGTTGATTTTTTTCGCTATAGATCTGTCTTTTTGATCGTATGATATGAACTAATTTAATAATATCAATTTCACAAGGACGCCAACGAAGTTGTGTACAAAAGCTATGAAAGGCAAATGTTGCACACAGACGTGTCTTGGACGTGTGGTCGTGGAGCACTAAGTAATTTTACTTGTTATTCCAGACCGTAGTTTGAAACTTCAAATCGATTTAGTTAATTGTTAGGGGTGTGCATTTAATAACTTTAATCTATAGAAGCGTTCCTGGGCCGATATTAATCATATTAATGTGTACTCAATGTAGCGTTCACACCGACCGGACGGCTTCGTGTGACAAAGTAAAGAATACACACGAAGCCACGGGGGTTGAAAACTTAAGAAATCTAATACATAAAAATCTCGTGTCACGGTGTTTGTTATCGAACTCCTCCGAAACGGCTTGACCGATTTTATCAAGTTTTTGCTCCATATTTGGTAAGGTCTGAGAATAGGTTGTATGCTATTTTTTATGCCCCTGCTCTTCCCAGACGGAGTCGCAGGCAACAGCTAATATTCTGTATGAAATTTAAATTACTATGCACATATTGCCAGTATCTGAATAGCGCATTATTTTCGCCTCGGCCTAAAATGTTTTAAGTTTGTCAAGCGGACGTCCGGCTATTCTACAGGCGTAAATCTCAGTCGATTCTTTTGAAATTTCGTAAACAGGTTCAAATATATATAAAACGTACTATAAAATTAATGATTATAATTCATGGACAGGGATTTTTGGAAATAATCCGATCCGCATTGGCGATGCCTAATTTTCAATAGCGTATTTACTGCAACATGGATTTTTCGTCCGTTCACTTTTTGGAATCATTTCAAAATGGCGAAGTCATGGGTGTTGAAAACTTAAGAAACATCATTATTTATTTCAACCATTTCGAAAACTTCAGGAGGTCTAGAGTTCACGGAGCTTATCTCTGTGCGGTTGATAAGCACGTTCGAAAGGACCAATTAAACGAGAACATTAGTCTTAATATATTGTTACAGGAAGAGCAATTAACAGCTTATGGTAATTCATTTTGAACTTTTAGATTTATGGTTTTGTGTACAGACAGAAATTGCCTACATGTGTCACAGGTTGACTTGCGTGTATATAGTCGTGTGTAAGACAAATTAATAAGCAATACCTGGGCAAAACTATTATTGTTTTGGAACACGTCAGTCATACGTGTATACCCAGAGATATGACCAAGCTAAATTGATTGTTTGCTTCCGAAAACCCTCAAATAGCAAATTTCATAGAAATTATTAAAGCTGTTTTGGAGATCCCCGAAATAAATGGACATAAAATAATTGCTTTTTCACCCGACGCTAAAACGGTTTGGTGGATTCTGGTGAAACTTGGCACAAAGATAGTTTAAAACCTGGATTAACATATAGGATACTTTTTATTCCAAAAAATTGCATAGTTCAAAAAATTCCGCATGATTATCAGACCCGCTCACAAAATTTCACAAGAATCGGTTACGAAATACGACCTGTAGAGAACAGGCTCCCGTTATGAATGATGTATGAGATTTTTTTTAACCCCCGGCACAAGAAGAGGGGTATTATAAGTTTGACCGCTATGTGTGTGTGTGTCTGTCTGTGGCGTCATAACTCTTAAACGCGTTAACCGATTTGAATGCGGTTTTTGAAGTGAAAAGTTATTTAGCGGCGTTGTGCACTTTTTGGGATGGGTAAAATATGTTAAACTCGCGTCAGGACAGACCCTGATTGAAAATTTTAAAACCCCCAACGCAATTAAGTTTGAGATCCCTTCCGCAGCGTATAAAAGAGCTAAAGGTGCGACCAAACCGCCGCTTAAAAAACGGTGACAGTACGGAATCGCAGTGACGCACCGTAAACGTCAGAATTTACCGCATGCTCTCCATAGTAAAGTTGTGACGTTTACGGTGCGTCTCTGCGATTCTGTAACGTCACCATTTTTTAAGCGGCGGTTTGGTCGCACCCTAATAACTTTGAATCGGCTTGACCAATGTTAATGAAACATGTCTAAGAACCATCGCCAAGAAACCTGCTTTCTAATAAAAAACCGCATTCAAATCGGTTCACCCGTTTAAGAGTTATGATGCCACAGTCAGACATACAGACAGACACACACACACACACACACACACACACACACACACACACACACATATAGCGGTCAAACTTATAACACCCCTATTTTTGTGTCGGGGGTTCAAAATGTAGATCTTAGGCCATGTAAATAATAAATAAGTCCCAATTAAACCTCAAGCGTTGTCCCAGATGACCGTTCACGCTTTTTATGTTGCTTTGTTTTCAAACATCGGCATTAACTGCCTCATTCATATTCGGATAGGATTCTACGGGGAGCGATTGCGTGGGGTACTAAGAGGAATCTTGTGTTAACAGGTACCCACTAATTTAGGTTACGTTTTTGAATGGCTGTTGTTGGGAAATGTATGTTTTGAATGAGTATGTATCTAATAAGCATTTTCAATCAAATGTCGAAGGAGGGTTATGTTTTTCGAGCGTACCTATGTATTTATGTATGTATGTATATATCATTCATTGGCACGCCCTGCAGCCTAAACGGCTCAATGAAATGTTATTTATTGTAACTACATAATATTTCTGTTTGCTCTCAACAGTTCACCATTTCAGCCGTAGAACATCCACTGCTGGACATAAGCCTCCCTCATTGATATCCGATCATTACGGTTGGAAGCGGCTTGCATCCAACTTGAACCTGCGGCCTTTACCAAATCATCCGTCCGTCTCGTTGGTGGACGTCCCACGCTGCTCTTGCCAGTCCGTGGTCTCCATTCGAAAACTTTTCAGCCCCAACGGCCGTCTGTTCTGCGTGCTATATGGCCTCCCCGTTGCCATTTCAAGTAGCTAATCCGTAATAATTGTTACTTTATGATAATATCATCACTGAAGCTGTAAGACATCCACTGCTGAACATAGGGCTTCCCCAAAGCTCGCCAAACAAAGCGGTCCTGCGGCATCCGCATCCATCGCGTTCCCGCAACCTTAACCAAGGCATCTCTCCATGTTGTTGGAAAGCTACCAACGCATCTTTTGATCCGTGGTCGCCATCAGCGAACTTTTTGACCCCATCGGCGATCACCATTAGTTCTACGAGTGATGTGCCCTCCCCACTCCCGCTTGACCTTAAAAGCTATGTCAGTGACTTAAGTTCTTACGCGAAGCAACTCAGCAAAAGGAAAGAGTGCAAAATCACTGATCCTGATCATTGAAATGAAAAGCTGTGACTACCTATGCAATCTTCTATTTGCGGGTAAAAAGAAAACGTTAAATATAGGTTAAAAATTGCGTACACACATTTTGGAGCGCAGCGTGTATTATGGCGGCTGTGCAGTGTACATTCGGGTTCAAGTTAAAAATACGCGGAAAAAGTATTTCACCCGCGAAATAATCCAAAACACTCATCACCCCTTAGGGGGGTGATAGATGGTACCCGTTTAATGAAATCTCTGCGATTTATGTGGAGGTAGAGAAATGGCCGCACAACCTAAGCATTCCGCTGACACAAGTGACTCAAGAATGGCGAATTATTTAATACTAGCTGTTACCCGCGACTCTGTCTGCGTTAATTTCGTTTATCACTACTCCGCGGGAAATACGAAATTTTCCAGGACAAGTTTGAAAAGACTAATGAGTGTTATGAAAGTGAAAGATGTATGCCAGGATCGTAGCAGGTGGAAACGAACAGTCTCTGTCTACCCCTTTTCTGGAAAGGGGGTGTGATTGTATCGTATGTATATGTTAAATAGCTTTTGCCCGCGACTCCGTCCGCGTGGAATTAGTAATTTGGGCAGCCTATTTTGTTTATCCAATTTGCTTTTTCATCAATTATGGCTCTCCTTAGTTCCTCGATATTAAAAAAAATACCCCCCCCCCGCAACCCTCCCGCACCCTCCAACCCGCTCCCTCCCGCACAGCAACCCCGAACCCCCCCCCCCCTGCACCCCTCCGCACCCCCTGCACGCCCTCCCACACAGCACCCCCCGCACACCCGCGTTCGTCCCAAGTCAAGCGTGCCCTATAGAAGTTTTACTTCAAGTTTTTTTTGTCAAATATCTTGAAAACGGTGCATCCTACGGCAAAATCAATGAAATTTTCATCCCCCCTTTAATGCCCCCACACCCTCTCCCCCGCACCCTCCCCTCGCACCCCCCCTCCACAACCCCCTCGACCCCCCCCCCCACCCCCACCACCCGGTTTTTTTATCAAATATCTTACCGTGCATCCTACGGCAAAATCACTGAAATGTTAATCCCCCCTTAAAACTCCCGCACACCACCCCCGCACCCTCACCCCCCTCAAACCCCCCCCGCCCCCCCCACCCCCCTGGTGTTAACACTGAAATAATTTTTCAAATCGGAGCAGTAGTTCCTGAGATTAGCGCTTTATAGAAGTTTTACTTCAATACCCCCGATTTTGAAACATTCTTCCGCTCCGCTCCGCTCCTATTGGTGTTAGCGTGATGATATATAGCCTATAGCCTTCCTCGATAAATGGGCTATCTAACACTGAAAGAATTTTTCTAATCGGAGCAGTAGTTCCTGAGATTAGCGCCTATCTAATCTAATACCTTTAAACGAGCAATTCTTGTATATATATAATCAGGATCTCGGAAACGGCTCCAACGATTTCGATGAAATTCGGTATGTGTATTCGGTATTAAATTATAAAATTACCTTTAGCTTCTTTAATGAAATATTTGTACGCTTGCTTGCAAGCTGAATACAAGGACTAAACTTATAATTATGTATGACCATTGTATTTTTTTACTGTATTCTTACAAATAAAGTTAATTTGAATTTGAATTTGAATTTGTGGGGGTTTTCGGTGATGAAAAACTGATCTAGCTATGTTTCATTTTCAGAAAATCGCTTTTACTCGTGTTTTCCGGCTATTTTTGTTTGCATTAGAATACAAAGCTAAATTTTTTTTTTTTTTTTTTTTTTTTTTTATGTTAGAAAGGCCAGACAAACGAACTAGTGGGTCACCTGATGTTAAATGATCACCACTGTCCATAGACACCCGCAGCGCTTTACGCGTTGCCAGTGCGTTGTCGGCCCTAAAGGAAAGGGAATAGGGGAAGGGGGTGAGGGAGGGGGAGAGGGAAGGGGTAAGGTATTGGTATTATCTCTCAATTTCACCGGCTTCGAGCAAACTAAAATAGCACAGTAGAAATCGGGTGGTCGCGGATCCAGCCGACCTCGGTTCGATTCAACGTTTTTTTTTAAGGTTTTTAGTTTTTTTTTTAAGTTTATTTTTCATGAGAAAACGTCAAGTTTCTTCTTTTGTGAGAAAAAGTTACTTTTTGTGAGAATGGTATTGGTATTATAGGGAACGTGCAGTAACTATAGGCGGCAGCACTAATGCGACAGAAGAGACACTATGCGGACAGTAAAACAAACGTATCAAGGTAAAACATTCAAATTGATGGCACCCTTATGGCACCAGTTGGCAGCACCGTCTATGTGCACGTTCCCTATTGGGAGCACAGAACAGGAAAAACCGGTTGTCTGTAAAGTCGGTTTACGGACGATAGTTTAACGTGACTCACCCCTCCACCCCCTCCGGTGTTTTTGTCAAATATCTTGAAAACGGTGCATCCTACGGCAAAATCAATGAAATTTTCATCCCCCCTTTGACACCTCCACACTCCCTCCCCCGCATCCCCCCCCCGCACCTCCCCCCTCTCACCCCCCACCCATCCGGTGTTTTTGTCAAGAGAAAACGGTGCATCCTACGGCAAAATCAATGAAATTTTCATCCCTCCTTTGGAACCCCCGAACCCCCTCCCCCGCCCCCCTCCCTCACACATATATAATCAGGATCTCGGAAACGGCTCCAACGATTTCGATGAAATTCGGTATGTGGGGGTTTTCGGGGATGAAAAATTGATCTAGCTTGGTCTTATCTCTGGGAAACCGGAAAACGCTTGGTACCGAGTTTCAGCCCGAGCAGAGCTCGGTCGCCCAGGTACTAGAAGTTTTACTTGAAAACCCCCCGATTTTGAAACATTCTTCCGCTCCGCTCCGCTCCTACTGGAGTTAGCGTGATGATATATAGCCTTTAGCCTTCCTCGATAAATGGGCTATCTAACACTGAAAGAATTTTTCAAATCGGAGCAGTAGTTCCTGAGATTAGCGCGTTTAAACAAACAAACAAACAAACAAACGAACGAACAAACAAACAAACAAACAAACTCTTCAGCTTTATATATAGTATAGATTTAAACTATATGTGTGCCGAATTTCATCAGAATCCATCAAACTATTTTAGCGTAGCGTAGCGTTGATGTGTGGATGTTTGTTACTCTTTCATGCTAAAACGGTTCGAACTCTTAAGTCATTTGGCATACATATACTTTGTAACCTAGATTAACAAATAGGATAATTTTTATTCCAGAAAATGGATAGTTCCCGCGGGATAACGATAAACGATTTATTTATCATCCCTATTATCATCCATGTATTATTGATCTAAAATAACAAAATTCAGAGTGTTAAAAGGTCTAAAATAATGATCGGAAACTGTCCAAATTTCAGAACCGACTGTTTTTGTAGAGATCATCGAAATTTCATTTTCAAATAGTTGATTGTTGACAATCTAAAGTTTTTCTAACTTATCGCCAGTATTTCACAGCAAGGTCATGTCTATACTCGTATATTAGAACGAAGCATAATCTATTTTTCACGTTTAACCAACCAGGTTAACAGACCCAACCCATAATAAATTACATGTCACATACAAAGGATTTGCTACTTTACATCAACATCGGAAGGTGCTTTTTCATTTGTGTAAATTGTTAGTTAGCACCGTTAGGTTTCGAGCTACTTTGGTCAGTGAATAGGTGAGTTGGGGATAAATTCGGCGGTCCGCCTAAATTTTATACTTTATTGTGGTTAGGATGTGAACGTGGAAACTTAAAAAGGTCTCTGATTGTGCTTTTGAAGGTTATTTTGGTTGCGGATTCGTTTGTTTGATTCTTCAGAATTAAGTTCCGCAGTGATGAAAACGTGAATGTTTGTTATATTATTTTTATTTTTATAGGCCCTTACTACAAGCTTCCATGATTGTTTAATTAATTATGTAAGTAATTTGTCTTCAAATATTGCCACGACAATTTTCCCCGCTTCCTGTGTTTGAGTTGTCATCAAATCTAGTACAGATATGCGGATAGTGGAGTCAGCAAAAAAAATTTTTTTTTAGCAAGGATTTGTTTGTAAGAGTACCTATGTAAGTAGTTTTCAAAAACAAAACCACAATTTTTAGGGTTCCGTACCCCAAAAGGAAAAAACGGAACCCTTATAGGATCACTTTGTTGTCCGTCCGTCCGTCTGTCTGTCAAGACCCTTTTTCTCAGGAACGCGTGGAGGTATCAATCTGAAATTTATATCAAATACTCAGGTCTACGGTCCCTTGGAGCTGTAAAAAAATCAAACGTCTAAGCCAACGCAATCAAAAGATACAGCCGTTTATGCCGCAAATTCCCGCAAATTTTCGAAACTCGCAAGGGAATCAAAACCTACAGGGTACTTCCCGTGAACTCAGAATCTTGAAATTTGGTACGAAGCAAGGTCTTATAGCACAGATAAAGGAAAAATTGCGTAAAGCATAAACTTTTTTGTCTGTCTGTCTATATCAGTACCCAATCTACAATGATCCCACACTGCGCACATTTTGCTAACGAGCAGGGGTCTGCTAATACTGGATGTTCATAGATACATATAAATTTGTACGGAACCCTCGGTGCGCGAGTCCGACTCGCACTTGGCCGGTTTTTTTTATTATGAGAGGAAGGCAAACGAGCAAGCGGGTCATCTGTTGGAAAATGATTACCACCGCCCATAAAATATCAACAACTCAAAGAGTCACTAATCTGTTGCCGGCCTTTAAAGGAAGTATAAACTCTTTTCTAGAATTATTTTCCCACAAGGAATTATTTTACAATTCATTTTTGGGTTTACCAGCTCTTGTGGAAATACCATTATTGTCAACACGCTCCAAAAAATTATTTAAGCCATTTAAAAAACTAATTGGATAGCAAATAAACCCCTATATGAGTTGATTTTTAAAGCTCAAAATGTTAAATTAAAAATTATCAAAACCCCTAACAGAAAAGCAAAAATTTATAAAGTCAAAATTGCATACGTGTGTTTCAAAATAAAGTACATGCCCATTATGCCATTATAATCTTGAGATTATGAGCTTTTTTGACAGCTATGGAAAGCATCTTAGACGCATAATGGGCATGTACTTTATTCAAAACGGCTGAACCAATTTTGATGAAGCATCTCTAAGACCCATCGCCAAGAAAACAAATTAAAAACACCGCACCCAAATCAGTTCATCCGCTTAAGAGTTATGATACCACAGACAGACAGACACACACACACACACACACACACACACACACACACACAGTGGTCAAACTTATATTACCCTTCTTTTTGCGTCGGGGGTTAAAAACAACGAGTGCGACCGAGCCTTGTTCCAACGATTGACATATTCATGCTGCTTCCTATACCCACCCGCCTGGCGGGTAGTTTAGTCCATTGGATCCCAATTCGTCTGCGAAGTCCGTAACGAAATTGATCCCACGTCTCGGCTAAATAATAAATATCCCAAAAGTTTGACAAATAAGGGACCAAATAACTCGGGGTCAGACCGTCAGATGGAGTTGATAATAAAATTGTGCAAGAGGTAATTGAACTAGTTCCATGTTATTGTTTCTAGGGTTCCCTACGATGAAGTTTTAGTTTTAAATTCTATTTTTAATACAAGCTGTTTGTTGACAGTTTGGGGGTAGTTCCAATAGAGAGAGCTCTCTCCAGGCAGATGTTTTGTCTGGGGACCGAAGTCCAATGAATGAAAGTTGGAAGTTGTATTTATGCAGCCGAGTTGAGAAACTTCGATAGCGTGATGTAGGATTGTAGTAATTAGTTCCTTATGTGATGACTAGATGGCGCTAGTAGTCGCTACAACAGTACTTTTTGGCCCTGGGTTACCAAAGTACTCGTCAAGATGAATCAAACGAGCCCAAACTCGATGCGGTCGTATCCTTTGGTTACAGAGTTCCTATGGCCAGCTTCCAACTCCATCATCAGATCAGCTCCACATCATATTTATATTGCATTGTCATCCGATTCATACATGCATACAAAATTTCAGCTCAATCGAAAACCGAAAAGTGGGTCAAATTTAACTTGCAAGATTTGACCCATACGTACATAGATAGATACATACTTAAACGAAATTTTCGGTTCTCTGTGGTTTCACATAATTTAACAAGTCATAATAATAATTATAAATATTAGTGTAGATTGATCTGTTTGAAGTCGGTGCCTTAGCACAAGCCAACGGGAGTGATGGAAGCTCAATAGATAGTACCTATTTATATAGGTAAGGTAAATAACTATGTCCACTCCTGCTGGCTCGTGATGTGGCACCAACATCAAACAACTCAATAGAAAGTTTTTACCGTGGTTTTGTGGAGTCAGCTTAATTATAATCTAATATTTTTTAAAGTCGATTAAAATATATACATATAGTGCAAATATAAGCAAACCAAGTCCCGTAATAAACGCTGACTTTTGGCGTACGCGAGGGCCAAACATTGACTATCGCTAAATGGCAAATTGCCTAAATACTGAAAGCCATTGGATAATTATCACCTATTACGGCCACTGTAACAACTATAGGATAGTAGCTTCAGCATCAAAATATTGGAGCAGCTTGTGCACATATATGTATGTCAAGAGCATTAGAGCGTGTTTCGATAAAGCCCACTTTTCAACCGACGAAAACAAAAGGAGGAGGTTCTCAATTCGACGTGTATATATTTTTTTAGGGTTCCGTAGTCAACTAGGAACCCTTATAGTTTCGCCATGTCTGTCCGTCTGTCTGTCTGTCTGTCTGTCTGTCTGTCCGCGGCTAAGCTCAGAGATCGTTAGTACTAGAAAGCTGTAATTTGGCATGAATATACATATTAGTCACGCCAACAAAGTGGTAAAATAAAAATTAAAAAAATAATATTTTTTAGGGTACCTCCCATAGACGTAAAGGGTGGGTGATTTTTTTTTTCTCGACTAATCCTATAGTGTGGGGGTATCGTTGGATAGGTCTTTTAAAACCATTGCGGGGTTGCTAACGTGATTTTTCTATTCAGTGATCTGTTTGCGAAATATTCAACTTTAAAGTGAAAATTTTCATTAAAATCGAGCGTCCCCCCCCCTCTAAAATCTAAACTGTTAGGTGGAAAAATTTGAAAAAATTCAGAATGGTAGTAAATATATCAAATTTACTAGGAAAATTATAGCGGCTAAGATTGCTTGGAAATTATTTGTAGTTTAAGAGTAAATAGTAGCCTAAGGTATAAAACATACCTAAACTTGGATGATTCCGTACACATACGAAATCCTTCGAAAAATATTACTTGATTTATTTGTAATGGCTACGGAACCCTACCTTGTGCGTGTCCGACACGCTCTTGGCCGGTTTTTTTTTTATGTATGATCACGCAAAACTTTTTACAGAGTAGTCCGATTTTGATGATTCTTTTTTTATTGGAAAGCGTATTCCCCGAGGGTGGTCCCATTTAAATTTGGAAACAATATTCCTAACCTAAGGGTAGAAAAACAGGGGATAATTGATTGTTCAGTTACTGATTGTACTATATGACCACGCATAACCTATTACAGAGTAGTCGGATTTTGATGATTCTTTTTTTATTGGACAGCGTATTCCCCAAGGGTGGTCCCATTTAAATTTGGAAATAATATTCCTACCCTAAGGGTAGGAAAACAGGGGATGATTGACTAACTTTTTACAGAGTAGTCTGATTTTCATAATTCTTTTTAGGGTTCCGTAGTCAACTAGGAATCCTTATAGTTTCGCCATGTCTGTCCGTCTGTCTGTCTGTCTGTCTTTCTGTCCGCGGCTAAGCTCTGAGACTGTTAGTACTAGAAAGCTGTAATTTGGCATGAATGTATATATCAGTCACGCCGACAAAGTGATTGAATAAAATAAAGTAAAAAAAATTTTTTTAGGGTACCTCCCATAGATGTAAAGTGGGGGTGATTTTTTTTTCTCAGCTAACCCTATAGTGTGGGGTATCGTTGGATAGGTCTTTTAAAACCATTTCGGGGTTGCTAACATGATTTTTAGGGTTCCGTAGTCAACAAGGAACCCTTATAGTTTCGCCATGTCTGTCCGTCTGTCTGTCTGTCTGTCCGCGGATAAGCTCAGAGATCGTTAGTACTAGAAAGCTGTAATTTCGCATGAATATACATATCAGTCACGCCAACAAAGTGGTAAAATAAAAAATAAAAATAAAAATTTTTTTAGGGTACCTCCCATAGACGTGAAGGGGGGTGATTTTTTTTTTCTCGTCTAATCCTATAGTGTGGGGTATCGTTGGATAGGTCTTTTAAAACCATTGCGGGGTTGCTAACATGTTTTCTATTCAGTGATCTGTTTGCGAAATATTCAACTTTAAAGTGAAGATTTTTCATTAAAATCGAGCGTCCCCCCCCCCCCCTCTAAAATCTAAACTGTTCGGTGGAAACATTTGAAAAAATTCAGAATGGTAGTAAATATATCAAATTTACTAGGAAAAATATAGCGGCTAAGATTGCTTGGAAATTATTTGTAGTTTAAGAGTAAATAGTAGCCTAAGGTATAAAACATACCTAAACTTGGATGATTCCGTACACATACGAAATCCTTAGAAAATTGTTACTTGATTTTTTTGTAATGGCTACGGAACCCTTCCTTGTCCGTGTCCGACACGCTCTTGGCCGGTTTTTTTTCTATTCAGTGATCTGTTTACGAAATATTCAACTTTAAAGTGAAAATTTTCATTAAAATCGGCCGTCCCCCCCCCTCTAAAATCTAAACTGTTGGGTGGAAAAATTTGAAAAAATTCAGAATGGTAGTAAATATATCAAATTTACTAGGAAAATTATAGCGGCTAAGATTGCTTGGAAATTATTTGTAGTTTAAGAGTAAATAGTAGCCTAAGGTATAAAACATACCTAAACTTGGATGATTCCGTACACATACGAAATCCTTAAAAAATATTACTTGATTTTTTCGTAATGGCTGCGGAACCCTACCTTGGGCGTGTCCGACACGCTCTTGGCCGGCTTTTTATTGGATAGATAGGGTATACCTTGAAGTTGGTATTATAAATTTGGAAAAAAAATTACCCCAAGGATGGAAAAAAATATAAAATAAAAACTAGGTATTTAACAAAAAATTAAACCGCCGAAAAAACTGAAAAGCAAAAAATAGTAGGTCTTATAACCCTCCGGTACTAAAAATCATATAAAATGCCGGCAAACGATAGAGAATCGTATTCCAAATGTACAAAACCTAAGTAAACATAATAAAGTCACAAAGCTCCCTATAAACAATTTAAATTCATAGCTTAAAAGTCTAGACTTAAATGTGACGTTTGAAATCCTTGAATTTGAACGATGTTACTTGCCTCGCAAATTTAAATACATTGTTTGTTTCAAATGCTTTTCAATCATAATTATTTTAGCCTTATTTTCATCGTGAAAATTTTGACAAGCCATTCAATTTCGAACGAGGGAGGGTTTACTTACGTCCGGCTATTTACTAAAATATCTAAAATAAGAAATATAGGTTCTTTTAGTCGACCGAGCGAGCACAAAGTATAAGTGAAGGGTCCCCGTTTTTGGCCCCCGACACAAAAAGAGGGGTGTTTTAAGTTTGACCGCTATGTGTTTGTGTATGTGTCTGTGAGTCTGTCTGTGGCATTGTAGCTCTTAAACAAGTGAACCTATTTCTGAAATTTTCTGAAATTCGTCAAAAATCAGGTCATCGCCCTCACAGTACAAAGATGAAAAATTTAATAAAGACAGAGTGTAGGTTTAGCAGGAAGTAGAATATTTACCCGAATCAAATTTACTCAACATTACCATATTTTCCTTAAGACACACTGTAGGAATGGCATTCATTTTCACGACACTCATTCCTATGCTTGAAAATCCGAATGTCATGGAGGATTTATATTAAAATTTTAATAACGGGAATTGAATCCGATTTCAATACAAACTAAATTGAAATATTTATGAAACGCTGGTTGTTCCACAAGAATTTATGTGAGTAAGCATCCAGATCCATATCTTAGCTGTTTTCTCAATGTGCAAATTTTCATTACAAATGGGTGATCAACTTTTTAGTACCACCCGTTGCTGCTATGGTTGCACAAATTTTGTTCCTTGGACAACCTAAGCATTCTTCTATGAAACAGTATGAAGTGTCACTTAGACAACCGGGACAGAGTAAACAACAGAAATAACTATAAATTAAAAACTTAAAAAACCCCCAACGCAATTATGTCACTGTCAATGCCCGTTATGCGTCTAAGATCTCTTCCGCAGCTAACAAAAGAGCTGATAACTTTGAAACGGCTGCACCGATTTTGATGAAACTTATTTAAGAACCATCGCCAAGAAACCTGCTTTCTATTAAAAAAAACCGCATCCAAATCGGTGCACCCGCTTAAGAGCTATGATGCCACAGACAGACAGACAGACACACACACATAGCGGTCAAACTTATAACACCCCTCTTTTTGTGTCGGGGGTTAAAAAGTTGATTCACCCAGATATGTGCCGACACTTAAAGGCGATTACACCACAAACAAAGCAATCATCAAACCAAAAGGTTACAAACTTTGAGTTATAATATTGGCAAGATTGAAGGTAAGTGACGTTTCATTTCGTCCATAGAGTTAGTTGTTAGTTGACCTAGATTACACTGGATAGACACCAGTCGAATTCTTCGATTATACAGTCAAAGACACACCCAATAAGCTAGACCCAATTACATTGCTGATTTTGCTACCACACCTGTGCATCACACAATTATGTTTCCAAGCAATGTACACGATGATTTTTAGGGTTCCGTACCCAAAGGGTAAAAACGGAAACCCTATTACTGAGGCTCCGCTGTCCGTCCGTCCGTCCGTCTGTCACCAGGCTGTATCTCGGGAACCGTGATAGCTAGAGAGTTGAAATTTTCACAGATGATGTATTTCGGTCGGCGCTATAACTACAAATACTAAAAAACCGGCCAAGAGCGTGTCGGACACGCCCAAGATAGGGTTCCGTAGCAGGTACGAAAAAATCTTTCCATACTTTATTTAATGTGGTTGTTTTGGTCCCAACGTCGGCGGTACAGCGCCATCTATCGGCGAATTGGGTAACTAATCTAACTAGTATGTACTATGTATGTTGATTGTTTTTCAGATGTAATATATTTTTTTTATTTGAAAGAAGATACTGTTAGCGTGATCTTATAGGTACTTAAAGAAAAAAAATGCTTGCAATGGCGGTTAAATTACAATCTTAGTTTAGAAATATTTTTTTACAAAAACTTAAAAACTGCTCAACTGATCAAGTTGAAAATAATTTTCCTAAAAAGTTTTTATTAAGTTTAACTTACGTGATTTTTTCATATTTTTTAGACGTGCGGTTCAAAAGTTAGAGGGGGGGGACACATTATTTTGAACTTTCGGAGTGAATATCGCCAAAAATATTATTTTTATTAAAAAATGGTTTTAGAAAACCCCTATTTATTTTCAAATACCTATCCAATGATACCCCACACTATAGGGTTAGTCGAGATAAAAAAAATCACCCCCACTTTACGTCTATGGGAGGTACTCTAAAAAAAATTTTTTTAGTTCTTTTTATTTGACCACTTTGTCGGCGTGACTGATATATATATTCATGCCAAATTACAGCTTTCTAGTATCAACAGTCTCTGAGCTTAGCCGCGGACAGACAGACAGAAGGACAGACATGGCGAAACTATAAGGGTTCCTAGTTGACTACGGAACCCTAAAAATGGAATAAAAAAAATATTAAAGGGGGCTCCCATACAACAAACGTGATTTTTATAGATAATTGTACGGAACCCTTCGTGCGCGAGTCCGACTCGCACTTGGCCGGTTTTTTATTGGTGGTCAGGAACCAATTTTTCTAGATCAGTATTCGGTGATGACCACGTTATTATGCAGTTACATGAAACAAAACGTCAATATTTAAAATAATAATTATATAACATTTTTTTTTTTATGTTAAAGAGGCCAGACAAACGAACTAGTGGGTCACCTGATGTTAAATGATCACCACTGTCCATAGACACCCGCAGCGCTTTACACGATGCCAGTGCGTTGTCGGCCCTGGGAAAAGGAGAGGGAATAGGGGAGGGGGAGAGGTATTGGGTCCCCGGCGCTCTCACTGACCGTACGAAACGCAGCAGGAGTACTGCTGATTCACGCCGGTGTTCTGTGAAAGGGTGGTACTGCCCCGGACGAGCCGGCCCATTTGTGATGCAGCGGCTAGCTACAACATGGCTCTACCACTACAAAAACAAAACAAAAAACATCACTTTTTAAGTAAAATCGTTGTCACCCTACATATGGTTTAGTCCATGAGCCTAAAATCTCTTTGACAAGTCAGTTTCGTGAACATACTTTGACGCGAGACCTGTCGAATTCCCAGCCAAAACGATGACACTTGACGAAACTATTTAACTTCAACAAAATGTAGGGTGAACATGTATTCGGTGCATGGAGGAAGTTTTATTTATTTATTTATTTATTTGAAAAAAAAACTTACACAGCATGACAGTATGATACCAAAGCACTGAGTAAGACAGAAAAATAAAAACTGTACAATATATGACAAGCATAAAAAAATAAAAATAAATTAATAACATGACGACGGACGTGCATCCATCATCTCGCAAAACTTCAAACATTCATCGCACACTCTCTTCCAACAACAACCAGACAATACATCACACTCAGGCACCGCTGCTAACAACAACTTTACTTTTCAACCCCCAACACAAAGAGAGGGGTGTTATAAGTTTGACCGCTATGTGTGTGTGTGTGTGTGTGTGTGTGTGTGTGTGTGTGTGTGTGTCTGTGACATCATAGCCCTTTAACGGGTGGTGAACCGATTCGGATGCGGTTTTTTGAAGTGAAACTTCTAATGCGACTTCCAATAAGCGTTGCGTTAAATGCGTTGCGTTAAATACGCAACGCAACGCAACGCAAGTTGACGTTTACGAGACGTTCGCATTGTATATATACTAACGGATGTTAAAAACTTCGTCAGTGCGATCCAGAACAATTGCGTGGTTTAGTATGAAAACTTGTAAAAATCAAAACTATTTTAATGGTAGATCGTACAATATAGTACATTGTTGTAGAGGCTGGAAAGTAAGCAATAGATGGACGAGTTTGTTTGAGGGCCGACGCGTAGCGGAGGCCCTCGAATGTACGAGTCCATCTATTGCACTTTTGGCCGAGACTAAACATTGTGCTTTTCACGACTAATGCGAGGAAATCATTATCATCATCATCATCATAATCATCCATCCATCCATCCCGTCCATCCCGTCCATCCTGTCCATCCCGTCCATCCCGTCCATCCGACCATCCGTCCATCCGTCCATCTATCCCGTCTATCCCGTCCATCCATCCATCCCGTCCATCCCGTCCATCCGACCATCCGTCCATCCGTCCATCTATCCCGTCTATCCCGTCCATCCATCCATCCCGTCCATCCCGTCCATCCGACCATCCGTCCATCCGTCCATCTATCCCATCTATCCCGTCCATCCATCCATCCCGTCCATCCCGTCCATCCGACCATCCGTCCATCCGTCCATCTATCCCGTCTATCCCGTCCATCCATCCATCCCGTCCATCCCGTCCATCCCGTCCATCGGTCCATCCGTCCCGTCCATCCCGTCCATCCCGTCCATCCTGTCCATCCCGTCCATCTGCCCATCCGTCCATTCTGTCCATCCCGTCCATCCCGTCCATTCCGTCCATCCATCCCGTCCATCCGTCCATTCCGTCCAACCCGTCCATCCCGTCCATCCCGTCCAACCCGTCCATCCCGTCCATCCCGTCCATCCCGTCCATCCCGTCCAACCCGTCTATCCCGTTCAACCCGTCCATCCCGTCCATTCCGTCCATCCGTCCATCCGTCCATCCATCCCGTCCATCCGTCCATTCCGTCCATCCCGTCCATCCCGTCCATCCGTCCATCCGTCCATCCTGACCATCCCGTCCATCTGTCCATCCGTCCATTCTGTCCATCCCGTCCATCCCGTCCATCCCGTCCATCCGTCCATTCTGTCCATCCCGTCCATCCCGTCCATCCCGTCCATCCGTCCATCCAGTCCGTCCGTCCGTCCGTCCGTCCATCCGTCCATCCATTCATCCATCCATCCATCGCATGCAGCAGACGATTACTGTTGATTGGTCCAATAATGTCGTTTCAGCACGCCAGGAATGAAATTCAGAAATTATCTTTCAAAAAGTCGTATCGTATAATGAAATACATATACTGATACGTTCTGTTTTCGATTAGTGTAACTTTGTTGTCGTGTTTGTGCGCCATAAATGAGTCAGCTGTTAAATGTACATATATAGGCAGTTTTGAGTACTGGATTTAGGTTATCTATGGCTACATTTTCGAGCAGTGTCGTGAAATAGTACATTACTGCAGCGGCCGCGAAATAGGGGATTGCCGGCCGAGTAGTTATAGATGGCCGAGTGTTAACGAGGCCATCTAGAGATACGAGGCCGGCAATCCCTGTTCGTGGCCAAGGCTTGTATAGAGTTTTTCTCAAACATGCATCATCATCATCACCACCATCATCACCGCCATCATCATCACCATCACCATCACCATCACCATCACCATCACCATCACCATCACCAACAACATCATCAACATCCATCAACATCCATCAACATCCGTCAACATCCATGAACAAGAACATCCATCAACATCCATCCATCCATCCATCCATCAACATCCATCAACAACCATCAACATCCATCAACATCCATCAACATCCAACAACATCCATCAACATCCATCAACATACATCAACATCCATTAACCAACATCCATCAACCAACATCCATCAACATCCATCAACCAACATCCATCAACATCCATCAACATCCATCAACCAACATCCATCAACATCCATCAACCAACATCCATCAACATCCATCAACATCCATCAACAACCATCAACCAACATCCATCAACATCCATCAACATCCATCAACATCCATCAACATCCATCAACATCCATCAACATCCATTAACCAACATCCATCAACCAACATCCATCAACATCCATCAACCAACATCCATCAACATCCATCAACATCCATCAACCAACATCCATCAACATCCATCAACCAACATCCATCAACATCCATCAACATCCATCAACATCCATCCATCCATCCATCCATCAACATCCATCCATCCCTCCGTCCGTTCGTCCGTCCGTCCGTCCATCCGTCCGTCCATCCATCCATCCATCCACGTCGACCACGTCGACCTATTAAACGTCATGGTGCTGTGTCACATAAAACAATAGACGATCACTTTGCTGGCCTTGGCCAGCAATGTTGTATGAAATTCCATTATTGACCTCTCGTCTAGCCGCACCTGCAACGTGACAGTTCGTGGCGTATTTTAAGGAACATAACGTCAATATTTCATAGCATGTTTGAGAAAAAGTATTTTAAATGTATTTAGTAAAAACAAGTGTTGAATATCTTTGAGAATTACGAAAAATCAAGAAAAAATATTGAAAATAACGTGCGCCATCTAGCGACGAGTTATGTAACATGTTTCGCTAGCGCTGTAGTTGGTTGCTTTTCATATCAACATTACGAAGTTTCACTTCTTCCGCGCGGAGGAACTGCACGCACTATCTTTTTGTTTGAAAGCAGGTTTCTTGGCGATGGTTCTTAGACATGTTTCATCAAAATTGGTTCAGTTGTTTCAAAGTTATGAGCACTTTTGTTAACTAAGGAAGGGAACATTGACGCAGAATAGGCATTTACTTTATTTTCAAAATATGTGTGACCAAATTGCGTCGGGGGTTTTTAAATTTTTAAATTTATAGTTTGTTAAATTAAACAGAAACTCACTTGATTGAGACCTCATGTATTAAATTTCTATACTATTTGAGAGAAAGAAAAAGTGAAAGCTATATATATACCAAGCGCCCGCGTGTTAGAAAATAAGCATACTACGCTTCTTTCAGTCAAATGGTATAAGATGATGACAGAAAGAGATGGTGGACATGATAGCAAGCGTCTGCGCGTTAGACAATAAGGCCTCAGCAAGAAGTCAGCAAAAGGCTTATATGTATTTAAGGCACTGAATGCCTTAGCCACGTAATTATTCAAAATCATATGATATTCAACACGTTGGGAACATGAATTCAGAATTCTGACGAAACTTAAATCCGCTATGACCTGAAATCGAGAGAATACGAGGAAGGAAATTAAATTTCAAGATTCGGAGTTCTTGCATCTTTTGAATAACACGTATAAGTAGTTATAGCAAAGATCAATATATTTTGATGTTATGGGCATTTAACTAGCTTTCCCCTTTGACTTCGTTTGCGTGAAATTTAGCTATTTGTTTATTTCAGTTGTTCCGCAGCGACGTGTAGACACCAAAAAATTCGTCACCATAATCAGAATTATTTAGAAAATATAATTGACTTTTGAACGTTATAATTTAGGAACAGATGAAAAGGAAAGTTTTCATTTCATTAAGGTATCATATGTGTACAGGGATTACTTTGTACTAAGTCAACAGATCTTGAAGATTACTTTATGCAAAAGCTGATACTTTTATAATCTTTTGCCGTAGCTTGCTTCCGGATAAGTAAGAGCAAAAATATGGAAAAACTAGGCCAAGAGCGTGTCGGAAACGCACGAGATAGGGTCCCGCAGCCATTACGACGTGTACTATCTGTATTTAACAAGTAATATTTTTCTAAGGATTTTACATTTTGTACGGAACTTCCCAAGTAGGTAGGTACTATATTTTATAGGTCAGGCAGCTATTTAGTCTAAAACTACTTAATAATAATTCTAAAGCAAACATAGCCGTTATAGTTTTCCTTGTTAACTTGTTATATTTACCTACTCACACCATGATTTTTTTCAAAATTCATCATTTGGTCGTGGTAATTGCTACAATATATCCATGTAAAATTTCAATTTTCTAGCATTAATAGTCTCTACGCTAAGCCGCGGACAGACGGACGGACAAACAGACAAACATGACGAAACTGTAAGGGTTCCGTTTAGCCATTTTGGCTCCTGTATGCTTAGTGTAAGTTTTACTTCACCAAATACTTCTCGATCGCGTTTACGTAAAAATTTCAATTCTATGGAAACATGAACGCGCGCGCACGGAGGCGCTGTCCATGTTTCCATAGTAAATGATTTTTTTACGTAAACGCGATCGAGAAGTATTTGGTGAAGTAAAACTTATAGTAAGCATACAGAACCATTATTAATGTTTTCATGATATGGAAATGGAATCCAGTGGATAAGTGACAGAGGTACTCGTAACACTAAACTAGTGGCTAAGTGAACAGTTGACCTCGCGAGTTTTTCGGAATGGCTGAAATATAATATTTTTACGTTTTTAAGCCAAATCGAAACCAAAACGACAAAAACCGTATAATTATTAAACCTCCTCATAACATTTCACGAGAATCGATTGAAAAATGCGGCTGATATGCGAGGAAAATGATAGCCTACCTGGATGCTGATAAGATAAGCAAAATGTGTCAACCCACAAAATCTCAAACAAACTGAATAAACCCTAATAAACATTTTTAGCGCTCATTTTCTCAAAGCGACTTTCGTGTGGGCTGACATGTTATGGCTAATCAACATCCTGTATGAAATAAAAAAAGGGTGCAAGGCAAGAACATGTCTAATTATTCATATTTTATCAAAAAACAATTTTAACTTACTATGCAAAAATACGGATATCTCAGATTTTTTTTCAGTTATAAAGAAATGGTTACCATAGAATTGTTCGTGATGAGTAAATGACTAACTTTGAAATCGCTTTAACTGTAAAAGTTGCTTAGCTAGCTGACTAGACATTTTTCCATGTATCTGAAGCGGTTTGCCTCTTCTTTCATTATGCGGACGGCTAAGGAGTGGAACTCTCTGCCGAGGTCAGTTTTTCCGAATCGCTATAATCTGGATATATTTAAGGTCAAAGTGAACAGACACCTTCTAGGCAAGCGTGTACCATCTTAGGCCTCATCTTCGCCTTCCATCAAGCGAGATAACCCTATTACGTAAGCCTATTTTTTTATAAAAAAAAAAAAGAAAAAAAAATCTTTCAAATGTTACTGTTTTTTTTTCAGGCCAAATTCTTAGATTGTATATTTTCTGGGAACGGTATTTCTAATGCAGGCAAAGTCACGGGTTGACACTAGTTGGTTCATAAATGACGGATTTCAGAAGTAACAAATGTAAAAAATACTTTCACCTAATTTAAAACTCGTTTTAAAAATTGCAGATACGTTGACGAGCTATCCCATGAGATTAAATGGAATGCTTCTTGTGAAATAATCATACAAAGTACTATCCTCAATTAAAAAGGAAATGGTTAAGTCAACGCTTTAATTAATTGCATCTTGGCACGTTATATTATTTAAATTAGATTCAAGAATTTAATGCTACGAGCTTTCGTTGAATTTTAATTTTATTTTCAGCTAGGACAGATAAAGCAGAAGTGTCGCAGATAACGTTACATGAATTAGAGACAAGCGTGCTAGTATTGTATTTAAAAATTGGGCTCTTCTTTAAGACTTATGTTTCATTTCCACGCTTGCCAAACTTCGAAAACCTTTCACAAACACCGGGGTGTTTGGCTTAGCTTAGTGAGCTCACAAGAGCTTCAAATTAAAATTCAAATTAATTTATTTCACTGGATTTCAGGTACTATATGATTACACGATTTACATTAAGTCTCACTGAAATCTACCAAGCAAGGCATGCGACATTTACATAAAAACGAAACTAATAACTTAATTTTAGTTATAAGTAGTTTAAAAATTCTTGTACACTGTAAAAGCACTTTTCAGCCAGCCATTATCTTAACATTATTCAAAATTTTCAGATCCTTTAATGTGTCAGGTAGTTTTTTTTTTTTTTTTTTTTTTCATAAAACTGACCCGTGATTGACCACTATCTCACCTGATGAAAAGTGTAGATGAGGCCAAAGGTGTACCTCACTGGTTTATTACCTATAGATTTTGATAATCTTAATATATATAAATTACGTGTCACGTTGTTTGTCCGCGATGGACTCCTAAACTACTTAACCGATTTTAATAAAATTTGCACACCGTGTGCAGTTTGATCCAACTTGAGAGATAGGATAGCTTACATCTCAATTTATAGTCGCAATATTGTTTTAGTGCAAATTATTTGCTTCTCCGGATCACATTTGGGGAGCGGGGTGCTGGGGAGCGGTGTGCGGGGGGTGTGGGGGTATTAAAGGGGGATATAATAATACATGCATAATATAGTTGCACCCGTGCGAAGCCGGGGCGGATCGTAATTTATATGGCAAAACAACGTTTGCCGGGCCAGCTAGTGGTTGGTACATATAATTTGTTGCGATATTGAGATCGCAAAGGTTTTTTGTACATTTCTTTAGCTAGCCGGCCAGGGTCGATTTTTGAACACAGATCAGACTGAGGAAGCTCTAAAAGAATAACGGACTTGAAAGTGTGTACTCGTAAATGGCATTACATTTCAAGCTTTTGTGGATCTTGTGGACGTTAGCTAAGTCTCGAAAAACGTGCAAATGTAGCACACTAAGTAGTGCATAATACTTTTACAGGGATAACGTATGTATTTTGTCGTAAGAATTCAATAGTTCTGGAGCTATTGAATTCTTCAATATGTAGATAGTAATAAAAGGAAACATGCTTTAGTATATTTCTACAAGCTTTTATTTAACTTCCAACGTTTAATTGTATGTTCGTTAATGTCACATCTTGCAATTTGAATTTCACCCACTTCTAGCGAGCAAGCTCACGTGAAATTTGGTAATGCATGAACCTACAGAAAAAAATCGTGCGTGCAGTTCCTCCGCGCGGAAGAAGTGAAACTTCGTAATGTGGAAATTAAAAAGGCACTTATACATCAATATGAACCTTATTGCAATAACTTAAAGAACTAAATTGCGTTTAAAATTTCATCTTGTGTTTATTTATTTTTTGATTTATTTATTCATATTACATTTATGTGTTGTGTAAAGTAGCGTTGCTAAATAATTTCAAAATACTATTTTGAGATCTTTGTAAATTACGTGATTGACATTTTAAACCCTCTTTCAGAAAACGAGGAAATTGTCAATTCGTCGGAATCAATTTTATTCTATACTGAATAATTATTATTGAGACACTAGCTGTTGCCCGCGACTCTGCCTGCGAAGAACAGGGGAAGGTATAAAAAATAGCCTACGACCTATTCTCAGACCTACCGAACACAGACAAAAAAGTTTCATAAAAATCGGTCAAGCCGTTTCGGAAGAGTTCGATAACAAACACCGTGACACGAGATTTTTATATAATTAGAGATAGTTACCTACTCAAATGAACGGACCATGCACGTATTTGAAGTTTATGTTTGGCCGACATGTTTTGAACCAATTCGGGGTCCTTTATCAAGGAGTGCTCTCTCGTATAAATGCGTATAAATTTGTCGTTTGCCTTACCTTTGTGCATAGTACTCGAAAAATGCGACGAGTATCTCAATCGATCTAGTCATAGCAGCCCACATTTCGTGTGGCTTGCATTTTGACGCCGCTAGCGATGGCAGTCTTGACGGACCGTCAGACATTTAAAAAAAATTCACATCTCCAACGCAACCGTTGGATGCAGTTCACAAATAGTTCACTAGTACACAGTTCACGTGATGTGTACTACGGCACCCACGCAAGAACACTGACCTACTCAAAACTACGATCTACAGACTTACACACATTCCTTAAGGCATCTAATTGACACTTGTTGATTCAAAACAAAATCGCATCGCGTTCGACAAAAGAATAACGTCTGTGAAATACAATTTCTATTTTTCGTTCCAAAATAATCGGCTGGTTTTTTTTTTAAAGTTGCGACGCGTTCGCACAAGGACCAAGGTTTCACGGACTGAAAGCCGGACCAACCGCGCATGCCCCCTACAAAATTGTACGCCAACCGACCACTTAAGGAGAGCTCTCCTGTTGCCCCCTATTATACAACTCTTGTAACACCAAGGGATCCAGTCTCACGATACTCAGGGTCAAGTTATGATGGTAATGTGTAGAGTGTAATGTAGGTATGTACACGTTTGTAGAGGCACAGGTATCAGAATCCACAGTTGGTTTCACTCCATTTTCGCACATTGCCTTTTGTTTCGTTGCAATCGATGAAAGTCTTTTATTAGGGTGTTTATTATGTTAGGATACGGTAAATGCGATATAGGTTTTTTGTTAAAGCGTTTCCGATACTGTTTCAAATTGGTTCTCTTTAATTGTTATCTCGTAAAAGGTATTTGGGTCAATAATCAGATTTTGGACGGCGTATTGTTGTTAAACAAATAAAGCTCAGATTTAATTTTTCTGAAATCGAAAGACAATACAATACAAAAATTCTTTGTCGTATGTACACCACAAAAAAAATACAGAGATGACATGACATGTCGAGCTAAAGTCAGTCATATCCGTATTTTTAGGGTTCCGTAGTCAACTAGGAACCCTTATAGTTTCGCCATGTCTGTCCGTCTGTCTGTCTGTCCGCGGCTAAGCTCAGAGACTGTTAGTACTAGAAAGCTGTAATTTGGCATCAATATATATATCAGTCACGCCGACAAAGTGATTGAATAAAAAAAAGTAAAAAAATTTTTTTTAGGGTACCTCCCATAGACGTAAAGTGGGGGTGATTTATTTTTTCTCGGCTAACCCTATAGTGTGGTTGGATAGGTCTTTTAAAATCATTGCGGGGTTGCTAACATGATTTTTCTACTAAGTGATCTGTTTGCGAAATATTCAACTTTAAAGTGAAAATTTTCATTAAAATCGGCCGTCCCCCCCCTCCTCTAAAATCTAAGCTGTTGGGTGGAAAAATTTGAAAAAATTCAGAAGGGTAGTAAATATATCAAATTTACTAGGAAAATTATAGCGGCTAAGATTGCTTGGAAATTATTTGTAGCTTAAGAGTAAATAGTAGCCTAAGGTATAAAACATACCTAAACTTGGATGATTCCGTACACATACGAAATCCTTAGAAAAATTAACTTGATTTTTTCGTAATGGCTACGGAACCCTACCTTGGGGGAGTCCGACACGCTCTTGGCCGGTTTTTTTTTCACTATGAGTGAGTCTATGTAGGCTTCCAACAAGATGGATCGACGATCTGGTTAGGGTTGCAGGATCGCGTTGGATGCGGATGGCATGGGACCGAACTGTTTGGCGAGCCTTGGGGGAGGCCTATGTTCAGCAGTGGACGTCTTTTGGCTGAAATGATGAATGATGAATACGGGCTTACGGCAGTTTTATGTTCGAAGAAAACAATAATTACAGATTTGATGTTAAATAAAAAATAAAACAACAACAAAAAGAAAAGCGAAAATTTCAAAAGTCAATAACTATAAATTGAGAATTTTTAAAACCCCCAACGCAATTTGGCCACACATATGTTTGAAAATAAAGTAAATGCCCATTATGCGTCTAAGATCCCTTCCGCAGCTAACAAAAGAGCTGATAACTTTGAAGTGGGCTGAACCAATTTTGAAGAAACATGTCTAAGAACCATCGCCAAGAAACCAGTTTTCTAATAAAAAAACCGCTTCCGAATCGGTTCACCCGTTTAAGAGCTATGATGCCACAGACAGACACACACACATAGCGGTCAAACTTATAACACCCCTCTTTTTGTGTCAGGGGTTAATAAAGTAAATGCTCATTATGCAGATGCTAAATCTCTTCCGCAGCTAGCAAAGTAGCCGATAACCTTGATACAGCTCAAACAATTTTGATGAAACATTTGTCTAAGAACCATCGCCAAGTAACCTGCTTTCAAGTAAAAAAACTGCATCTAAATCGGTCAGACAGACACAGACATACACATATGGCGGTCAAACTTATAACACCCTGCTTTTTGCGTCGGGGGTTAATAATTAAATATTTATTTAGTAATAAAAATTTATGTGCTTATATTTTAACCTTTGTTGTCCGTCCGTCCGTCCGTCCGTCTGTCAAGACCCTTTTTCTCAGGAACGCGTGGAGGTATCAAGCTGAAATTGATATCAAATACTCAGGTCTACGGTCCCTTAGAGCTGTGAAAAAATCAAACTTCTAAGCCAACGCAATCAAAAGATACAGCCGTTTATGCCGCTTATTTCCGCATATTTTCGAAACTCGCAAGGGAATCAATACTTACAGGGTACTTCCCGTGAACTCAGAATCTTGAAATTTGGTACGAAGCAAGGTCTTATAGCACAGATAAAGGAAAAATTGCGAAAAGCATAATTTTTTTTGTCTATCTGTCTATATCAATAACCAATCTACAATGATCCCACACTGCGCACATTTTGCTTAGGAGCAGGGGTCTGCTAAGACTGGATGTTCACAGATACATATAAATTTGTACGGAACCCTCGGTGCGCGAGTCCAACTCGCACTTGGCCGGTTTTTTGTAAAAAGGTGGCATACTGGGTCACTATTCAATTTGGTCCAACAGCATCTACAGATAAGAAACGTAAAGCTCCAGTCAAAGTTTTTATTTTTATCAACTGTATATACGTGTCCTTTCCCATTGGCATAAAGGTTTTTATTCCCCAACTATACGTATTGCTTTTTATGCCCACTGCGTTCATTAAAGTGTACACAGGCGGCTACTAAGACTTGATACTGTTCTGTTTATCAACCGTCTCTTTTACATCAGCTCAAACGAAAAAGGAGGGACATAGCGAGAAAATTCATGGGCACTGGTAATAGCCGTGGTAGGGAAGCGCTTGAACACTTAAGCGTATTAAATATTTAAGTGTTCGGAAATTCGGTGGTTGCCCAAGTAATTTGGTACGTGTGTGTATTATTTTGTGAATGTGCGTAGAAAATTTTTACACAAAAACATTGAAGAAGTAAAAGGGAATCATTAGGATGGACGCATCACTGTAACTGTAAGTGATGACGCTGATGTTACAGTTAGTGTATCATACCGTAATACACTTAAATATAACGAACCTTTATATGGAGACTTGGATGTTCATTTGTTTGTATATCACATCGACAACGTTCTCATTAGCCAATGAAATAGGTACTAAAGATAAGTAGAGACTGTAGGTCCTTTAGGTAGAAAATACTAAATTGTTGCGTGTAAAGAAGTTCCTTTCGTAGTATATAATCTACTAGTTTTACCATGTGAATTTGTTAGTGCAAAATAAGAATCTAAATCTATATAAAACTCAAAAAAATCCTACCTATAGATTATGTCCGTTATAGATGTTGAAATTATCAAACCAATGAGCCTTAAACTGATTTTATTTGAAAGAAAATAATAACGAAAATGATTTTAGATTACGAAAGCAATGCATTACACTTTAGGTCCATGATTTGTCGATGGCGCTGACGAAGTCACTTCTAAAAGCTAGTAAAGTTAATAATAGTTATTCCACATTCAGCGATGTGAATGAAACATGAAATAGTTAATTATGATACAAGTGCGGAAAGTAGGCTATTCCCAAAGAATGGCGGAGATCTAAACAAACGAGCGAAGCGAGTTTGGTTTAGCCGACATGAGTTGGGAATTTCCTACTTTCGACATGTATATCATACAACATTTTACAATGCATTAAGCGAGGAAAAAAATTGGGGCTAAGAGCGCGCGCAGACAGAGAGCGGTCTGGAGTTCAAGTTCCGCGTTCAGAGTTCTGTGTTTTCATCGCTCGAGAGTTCCAGTCGCCTACTGTGTGCGTTATCGTAAGAGACTCAGTACATTCGAAAGAACGCAGAACTCTGAACTCGGAATTCCAGACCGCTCTCTGTCTGCGCACGCTCAACATTTTCGGAAAAAGATGTTGCGTTCTTATTTACCTTTCATTGAGGGAAAGTCTCGTAGATGTTTACATATTTCAGCATCGATTTAGTCAGCAAGAGGCTATCACATTTAATTTTGTGCTAGGTCTAGGACGTCAGGCGGCGTTAAGTCCTATGTAAATTCATCACTTGAACTCTCCATTTTGGCGGGTTTTCATGACAGGCGCGAACGGAACGAACCATGATTGGTTCGTGTTATGCCATGCGCGCGCACTGAAAGCTCATTGGTTGACAGGCGCGAACGAGTAACCATGATTGGTTCGTGTTACGCCATGCGCGCGCACTGAAAGCTCATTGAATGAATTTCGATTGCGCGCGCATGATGTCGTACGGTCCGAAATGGACTCAAGAAATTATTCTAGTACAAATTTTTTTATTTCAAAACTTTTGACGAAATTAAAATTTGTGTGTTTTAATATTAAAACAATCTGTTTTATTATTTTATCAGTAAATATTCATTTGGTTGCATCAAACATTTTCTTATTTGTGCAAAGCTGAATTATGAAGACACAACTCTCTAGTCTTATTTTTTAAACACTAGTTTGGACGCAACTTTTTGAGATTTGGCAATTTAAAAAGTTACTTTTCCGCACGTGTGTGGAAAGTAAAATACATACAATTTTTTTTCACACTTGCGAAAGTGTGCGGGGATGACTAACATTCTATAGATATGTTGACTCGCGTCAAGAGGCACTTTCCGAGCATATGCATTGTAAATTTTATTATCAATGCGATAAGAGTGCCAACGCAACCGTGACTAAATCTTTCATGTCAACAAAGTTTGCTAGGGTAACGGGAAAATGTGCTTAAAGTAACAGACTAGATTTTATTCTTGTAGTTCAACACCTAATCTTCAAAAATAAACTAACTTTAAATTATTTTAAAGCTGCGAGACAGAGTATCTGAGTCACGTGCTAACGATTGATAGGTACTTACATGCTGCTGCAGTTGATAATGACGAGGAAAGTGGAGGAAAAGAGATGCGCTGGTCGAACGAAGAAAATACTCATGGCTGTGGAACATTCGGGAGTGGACATGCATTGCCTCTTTCGAAGAGTATTTCCGGAAGGCTACGAATAGAGAGGAGTATAAGAAGCTGATGACCAGCTTTCAAAATTATAGAGGCACTAGAAGAAGAAGAAATTATTTTGAGGACTTACAAATATAGTTCTTCAAGGGTAAATCCATATAACTAGCTGTTATTAAATTCTCATGTTTCAAACAGCAATCTCTTCATAATAGTTTATCAACCTGTTGCTCAATTCCACGTAACAAATATTATAAAGAGCGTCTCTTGACAACATAATACTAAATCTAATAAAAACGGTAAAATTTACCTCCTCCCGCATTTCTTTCAACTTTATTATTTCACGTAAAAGAGCTGATCAAACATATCGGTATGTTTTCTCTCTGAAACACTCTGTAATAACACTATTTTCTTACATTCCAGGTAGATAAACACTTCTCTATTTCAGAGTTGAGAAGGTCCATGATTCCGGCATTATTTTACCACTAGAGTGGTTCCTTCACAGTCTTTCGAAACACTCCGATTCGCCGTTTTAGAAGCATCTTGTGGAAACACTCAACGATGCCGTTTTGTAAGGGAGTGAGCAGAACATTCTTTCTTATCACGCCGATTTTTGAATCAAAAGGAATGAGTGTAGCGGTGCCTGTTTGTTGTTGATGGCTTCGTTGGGATCAAGCAAGATACAAATTTGAAATAGTTCTGTTTAGCTGGCATTTTTGAGTAAGATCTTAACTTATCTCCCTTCAAGACAAAATATAGGTAGCCAGAAGAACTAAACAATTTTGGGGAATAAGGTACCTAGGACCTGTGTTCTGAATTTGTTTTAAATTCTTTTAAGACATTTGTATTTACGAACGTCAGCCGAATATTTTAACGAATTAAATAATAGTTATTTATGATACAAGTGCGGTAAGTAGGCTATTCCCAACGAATGGCCGAGATCTAAACAAATGAGCGAAGGGAGTTTGGTTTAGCCGACATGAGTTGGGAATTTCCTACTTTCAACACGTATATCATACAATATTTTACAATGCATTAAGCGAGGAAAAAAATTGGGGCTAAGAGCGCGCGCAGACAGAGAGCGGTCTGGAGTACCGAGTTCCGCGTTCAGAGTTCTGTGTTTTCATCGCTCAAGAGTTCCAATCGCCTGCTGTGTGCGTTATCGTAAGAGACTCAGTACATTCGAAAGAACGCAGAACTCTGAACTCGGAACTCAAGACCGCTCTCTGTCTGCGCGCGCTCATAAACATTTTCGGAAAAAGATGTTGCGTTCTTATTTACCTTTCATTGAGGAAAAGTCTCGTAGATGTTTACATATTTCAGCATCGGTTTAGTCAGCAGGAGGCTATCACATTCAATTTTGTGCTTGGTCTAGGACGTCAGGCGGCGTAAAGTCCTATGTAAATTCATCACTTGAACTCTCCATTTTAATTTACTAAACTAATATGAATTCTCCGGACTGAATTCATGAAATGGTGGGTTTTCATGACAGGCGCGAACGGAACGAACCATGATTGGTTCGTGTTACGCCATGCGCGCGCACTGAAAACTCATTGGTTGACAGGCGCGAACGGGTAACCGTGATTGGTTCGTGTTACGCCATGCGCGCACACTGAAAGCTCATTGGTTGACAGGCGCGAACGGGTAAACATGATTGGTTCGTTTTACGCCTTGCGCGCGCACTGAAAGCGCAGATGTCGTACGGTCCGAAATGGACTCAAGGAATTATTTTAGTACTAAATTTTTTATTTCAAAGCTTTTGACGAAATTAAAATTTGTGTGTTTTAATATTAAAACAATCTGTTTTATTGTTTTATCGGTAAATATTAATTTGGTTGCATCAAAAATTTTCTTCTTTGTGCAAAGCTGAATTATGAAGACACCACTCTCTAGTCTTATTTTTTAAACACTAGTTTGGATGGTAATGGTGATCTGCCTAGAGAAATATTTCACCATCAACATCATCATCATCATCATCACCATCATCACCATCATCATCATCATCATCGTCATCATCATCATCACCATCATCACCATCATCGTTATCGTCATAATCATCATCATCATCACCATCATCGTCATAATCATTATCATCATCACCATCATCATCATCATCATCATCACCATCATCATCATCATCATCCATCACCATCACCATCACCATCATCATCATCACCACCATCTTCATCATCATCATCATCACCATCATCATCATCATCATCATCATCATCACCATCATCACCATCACCATCACCGCCATCATTATCATCACCACCATCATCATCATCATCGTCAACATCATCACCATCACCATCATGATGACGACGATGATGATGATGATGATGATGATAATGATGATGATGATGATGATGGTGATGGTGCATGTTGGAGAAAAGCACTATACAAGCCTCGGCCGGAACAGGGGTTGCCGGCCTCGTATCATGCCGGCCTTGTGTACCACTCGGCCCTCAACTTAGATACTCGGCCGGCAACCCCTTACGTCCCGGCCTCTGCAGTAATGTACTATTTCCGCACGCGTGTGGAAAGTAAAATCCATACAATTTTTTTTAACACTTGCGAAGTGTGTTGGGATGACTAACTTTCTATAGATATGTTGACTCGCGTCAAGAGGCACTTTCCGAGCATATGCATTGTAATAGTACATTACTGCAGAGGCCGGGACTTAAGGGGTTGCCGGCCGAGTGGTACACAAGGCCGGCATGATACGAGGCCGGCAACCCCTGGTCCGGCCGAGGCTTGTATAGTGCTTTTCTCAAACATGCACCATCACCATCATCATCATCATCATCATCATCATCGTCGTCGTCATCATGATGGTGATGGTGATGATGATGGTGGTGATGGTGATGATGATGATGATGGTGGTGATGGTGATGATGATGATGATGGTGGTGCTGAATGATGATGATGATGATGATGGTGATTGATGATGATGGTGATGAATGATGATGATGATGGTGATGATGATGTTGATGGTGAAATATTTCTCTAGGCAGATCACCATTACCATCACCATCACCATCTTACCTTACCTTAAATAAGCGTAGTGGCAGAATGTCATAATGAACCAAAACGAAAATATTGCTTTTAGTTTTTTTTTAAATGGCTGAATGCTATGATGCCATAGACCTATAAACATCATGGTGCTGTGTGACATGAAACAATAGACGATCGCATTGCCGGCCTAGGCCTGCAACGGTGTATTTTGAAGCCTGTTTTAAGGAACACAACGTAAACATTAAATAGCATGTTTGAGAAAAATAATTTTCACACCACCTGCTCGACAATGCCTTATTATATATCATGCAAACCTCTCTCAAAGTAAATCATTATAGCCCTTGGGTTTCGCCGGGGCGTAATGTTGTACTGAATTTCATTTTAACCCGCCGGGCAGTAATGTTGTACTGAATTTCATTATAACCCGCCGAGCAGTAATGTGATTCTCACTTCTCGTAGTTCTTATTGGTATGCACTTAAAGTCTAATTTCAAAATCGCCCCGCGTGCAGGCCGGGCGTGCAGCTCGTGCACGTGCCGCGCCACGCCTCATTTATTTGCAGTTCTGCGGCCGAACGAAAACAAAGTCAAATACTTAAAAACAAAAGCCGCGAGTGTTTCAATACGCTGCAATTTTAACTATCAAAACTGCAAAAGAAGATAAAACATTAAGAAAATATCGAGTGACGAAAGTGATTTGACTCCTGATTCCATTAAATTAGACGCCTTAGGACCACTTGCACAGTTCAGGGTAAGAAAATTAAATCGGTAACCCTGGGTTAAGAATGACAGTTCCATACATTTTGACGCTTGTTAACCCTGGGTTAGCAGTTCACTCGCTCGGAGTTAAGTAGCTAACCCAGGTCTGCGCAAGCCGGCCTTAGAAATTGTTAATAATTTACTCCCAGAGAAGTCGAAGGAAAAATACTTAAAAGCTTACAAAGATTTCGACAAATGGAAAACTGCGAAAGGCGCAAAGTCAGTGTCAGAATCAGTGCTTCTGGGTCTATTTCGAGTATTTTTCTAGTAGCCTTGGTTTTTATTGTCTCGCAAAAGGTGAGAAAAGTAGAGTATACTCCTCGGGGATAAAACTGATTTTGCCTTGGGCGCGCTTAAATCCTTCACTGCTCTCAGGACTCCGTCTTAATTCCCTCGCTTCGCTCGGGAATCAACTAAAAACCCCCTCGCTACGCTCGGGAGTTAAATCTGGAGTCCCTCGATACGCTCAGGATTCAATATCGCGCCCGTGACATAATGCAGTGCTTTATCCCCTTGGTGTACAATCTACTATTATGCTGTGTAGGAGTTTGTAAAGAAAACTTAAATTGGTCGTATTGTACAACTTTTGACTAAATCTGATGATAATTTTTACAACACGGGTTCTTTGATCGGCAAACGATACTTCAAATTCCAAATCACCTCGTAGCACTAGTAAATACTAGGCACAGAACGCTATCGTGTTATGTTAGAGTAAAACCAGTTGTAGAATTCCAAATGGCTCGTGCCGATGAAAATATTGCAAGATCACTAAGTAAAATCCGACCGCATTTCTCAGAGTTCAATGCGTATTCTCAATCGTAGAAAGTGTTACAAAATTAAGGATTTTAGGTGTCACCATAATTATCATCCCAGCCTATTAGTGCCCAGTGCGGATTGGGAACTTCACACACACCATTTAATTTCTTCGCAGGTGTATGCAGGTTTCCTCAAGATGTTTTCCTTCACCGTAAAGCTTATGGTAAATTTCAAATGTAATTTCGCACATAAAATCCGAAAAACTCAGAGGTGCGAGCTGGAATTTGAATCATGATCCTCTACTTGAGAGTTTTTAAAATTTTTAATTTATAGTTTTAGGGCCATTGCCCAGAAGTGGGACACTGTATAGGCTATTAAAAAAAAATAGTTTTTTGGTGTGTTTCAGAAAAAATAAAAGTGAAGTGTAAACAGCTTTGTACGATTACAATAGATAGCTGAGTCCTTCACGTTGCGAGACCTAATGCGTTTTACTTTGTTGGAACGTAAAGCTTCGTCTCAACTTTATGCGCTGTAAAGTGCTGCAGTCTTTACAAGGGGATTGTCTGCATACATGTTATTTTTATTCTTTTGATCCAACTTTGCAATCTTTCTTTATTTAATTTTGATTACCTATATTAAGAATCATAAAGCCATCGATCGTCATCATTAAGATTTCAGCCGAAAGACGTCCACTGCTGAATATAATCCTCCCTCGTGGTTCACCAAAACGACCGGCCCTGCGGTATCTGCATCCAACGAGTTCCCGCAACCGATTTTAGGTGTTCTATGCACTCGTATATGTGTGTGTGAGAGCGGCTAGAATCAAAGCCGTGCGTAAGCGCAAGTGACATGAGTTCCCCGTCCGATGGCCGAAAGAGAACTAACGCAACTAACTATCGGACAAGAGGGAAGCACGATGGCTCAAGATAGGTTGGTTAGACTGCGCGTGTATTTAGTTATTTTCATCGTATTATTAAAACAAATAGTTACATATTTTCAAAATGTTGCAACACTAGGCCCTAGAAAACATCTTGTTTTATTAACAGTACCTGGATGACCGAGGTTTGCTCGGTATTGTTTTTTTTTGGTAAATAGTGTATTTTTGATTATAAAAATAAAATATGTTTAGATAGGAATTACATTACATTCTGATGAAATAAGAATAATATTTTTTAATCTTATCGACATAAACCATCGATACATTACATTGTGTCACTATCTACCAAAAAAAAACAATACCGAGCAAAGCTCGGTCATCCAGGTAAAATAATAATAATATAATAATATTTTTTAATCTTATCGGCTCGCAGTGTTGCCAACTTTGTGGATTTTCCATTAAGGGTGAGGCCACACGAGAGTAATTTTGTAAGTTGTGAGCGGCAGAACTTCGGTTGCGCCATACATTGTGTCACGTGAGTGTCACGTGGTGGCCCGCATATTGTATGGCGCGAACCGAAATTCTGCCGCTCACGACAAAAACACGGGTGGGGGTGGGGGAGGGGGGGGGGTCTGAGTGAGGGGGTGTGGGGGTATTATAGGGGGGATGAAAATTTCATTGATTTTGCCGTAGGATGCACCGTTTTCAAGATATTTGACAAAACTCCGGTTCTCCTCCGATCACCGAGGTTAAGCAACGTCGGGCGCGGATTATGTATGCGACTGTGCATATTTGGATTAAAATCACTCGTGTGATATTGTGATATTATTGTGAAACGAACGGAGTAATTGACAACCACACTCGTGTTTTAATCCCTCTCATTATGCAACAGTCACATAAATGTAGTACATAGTAGTGGAAAATTTAGCGATTTTGAGTCTGGAATGGTGGTTTTAAAAGTTAAATCTGGTGGAAAGCTATTATAACTGTTGGCAACACTGAGTCAGTAGTAGTTATTATGAAACTATAATACCTGGTCTACACTATCGCCTCGTTACCTCGCCTCGTGCCTCGTCTCGTCGTCTCGCTCCGGACGCGAGCCTCAAAATCAAGGCAAATCACGAGACGAGGCGCGAGGCGCCTGTTCACACTCGTTCGATTCCGATGCAGTGGACGCTTAGCTCTAGAGTTGCGTTGCTTAACAACGCCATCTATTGTCAAGTAGTTTTAGTGTTGCTGTGCTGGTTAAGCAGTTACTCAAAAAGTTTTTTTTTCTGTTCTGTGCTCCCAATAATACTTTTTCTCACAAAAAAGTTACTTTTTCTCACAAAAAAGTTACTTTTTCTCACAAAAGAAGAAACTTGACGTTTTCTCATGAAAAACAAACTTGAAAAAAAAAACAAAAAACTTTAAAAATAACGTGGAATCGAACCGAGGTCGGCTGGATCCGCGACCACCCGATATCTACTGTGCTATTATGTATTCTAATGCAAACAAAAATAGCCGGAAAACACGAGTAAAAGCGGTTTTCTGAAAATGAATCATAGCTAGATCAGTTTTTCATCCCCGAAAACCCCCACATACCAAATTTCATCGAAATCGTTGGAGCCGTTTCCGAGATCCTATACAAGAATTGCTCGTTTAAAGGTATAAGATTCAAAAAGTCATAACCTGCCGTGCAGTATTTACTTCGTACTATGCATTTTTTTTTAGAGACTACTTTGGGTTTTTTTCTATAGATCGAACTATAAGTACACATAATCGTGTTTCGATAAACACTGATCATTGGAGTGAATCCTCAAATATCTTACACATGAATTTCAGAACTAAAGCTTTGCTAGTAATGATACAGCACGAGATTAATTAAATGAATGCGATAAATGCACCAAAAACTCGGAAGGGCCTTAACCAGTCATCAATAAAGAATGAAAGAAGTTCAGGTAAAGTGTTATTATGATGACGCTGAAAGAGTAGAGTATAATGAAAGACAAATGTTTCTATAGGTACCTGTGTCCGTTATAGACTTTAAAATCATCCAAACTATGTAGCCCAAACAAGTTTCATTTGAAAAGCATAAATATTCGACAAATTTCGGAGAAAAAAGTTTTAGATAGGTGATACTAAGAAAACAAGAATAATAAAAGAAGAGTCTAAGAAAACTGACACGTAGTTATTGTCTTATCTATAGCTTTATTTTATTACTTAGCTTCACTGCATACAGCAACGTTTGTTTGAAGTAATGTTCTCGACGTTGTCAGCAGTTACTTACCTGTAACAATGAAAACATGATAATGAAATTGGAGAACTTCACCAGTTTTACAAAAAGAATAAGTATTAGGTACCAATCATCATCGTCTATACAGGTTGATCATCATCATCATCATCATCGGGATGGGGACGGTCTTCCAAGAAAGCGGTCTACCTGTTTTGACAAAAGTTTCTGTGAGATCTAAATATCGCTAAGGTTGACTTTTCTGAGTGAAGTCATTTAATCACTGTCACTCACTGTCATCTCATCATATTATTGCAAGGGAAAATCAACATCGTTGTATCATGACGTGCAAATGAACTTCAACCGTAGGGTGGTTCGGGTGGTAGACCATATTTTTGACCGACTGTAGCCTATTTAGTAAAAAAAAAAAATCCTTTAATATTACAAAGTTAATAAATGGCCCTTATAATTGGCCGACGGGCAAAAGCTACAGCCATATTTTAAGCAGCTGGTACGTAACTACGGAGTGAATGATAGTAGCAGCCATGGACAAGAGTAATTGCTCAGCAGTCTAATGAACGGAGGCCTGCATAATGTCTGTTAAGGTTCCGAAGATAACAAGGAACCTTGTTTTACAAGCTTTTATGTAACTTATATTACGAATACTTTATTGTACATTATAACTATAAATTAAAAATTAAAAAAACCCCCAACGCAGTTTGGTCGCACATAATCTTTGAAGATAAAGTAACAAAACAGCTGATAACTTTGAAACGGCTGAACCGATTTTGATGAAACATGTCAAAGAACCATTGCCAAAAAAACAGCTTTCAAATAAAAAAACCGCTTTTAAATCGGTTCATCCGTTTAAGAGTTATGATGCCACTGACCGACACACACTCACACATACTCACAGATACACTCATAGCGGTCAAACTTATAACACCCCTCTTTTTGTGTCTGGGATTAAAAAATAAAACTCACCATTTCAAAGGTATGATATTAATATGATATGGTATGGGATGATATAGGTCGCGGGTGAGCAAACAAATTGTTTCAGTTCATTAATATGGACCTCCGCAAAGTAACGCCTGATTCAATAAATTATATAGGTAGGCTTCAAAAGGTAGGTTTCATGATTCATTGGGCTAAAACTTTAGCAGAATTCTGATATCTAATCCTTATCAAGCATTAAATTCAATGAATATCGAGAAAACCGTTGTATTTTACGTGATAATAATCGTCTCAAGCAGAACTTATGACATGAAGCTTTAGAATTGATGGTCTAATCTAATACGTTATAGCTATTACCACTCACAGGACTTATAACACAAATAATATTTAATACTAGCTGATGCTAGCGGCTTCGCCCCCGCTGATGTAGATTAAAACGTGTATTCCCGTGGGAATGAGATATTTTCCCGTGGTAAAAAGTAGCCTATGTCACTGTTCGGCTCTTTAGCTATGTCCATATAAAAAATCACGACAATCCGTCGTTCAGCTTCGACGTGAAAGAAGAAAAACTAAACAAGCACAATTTCAAAATTACAATATTAGTAGGTATGGATATGGATATGGATTTACCTCGACGTTTCGATCACATTGCAGCGGCGAGCGGGCGAGTCAATTCGCAATGTGGTCGAAACGCCGAGACGTTACACCCGAAAAATATTAGCTATAAATCGTCGGGAGACAAGCAAAAGTCACTAAGTACCAAATACCTACTTAAAACAAAGCTCGTATCTCAGTATGAAATTACTAACTAGATACGACTTTTTGAAGAGCAGTGACAGAAATTTTAGTGAGTTTTGCTTGTCATCCGGCGAAATATTGTTAGTTTTAGTTTATGTAGATCATAATTTGCAAGTCGGATTTTACCGAATTTCAGTTATCGGATTGACTTGAAACTTGGTTTGAACTTGTAGATTGGATGACATTGCAAATGGAATCAAAATCACAGTCTGCGAAATCAACTTCTATAAGATACAGGTTGATATCGGAGACGTTATCAGATGAAGTGTGGCAATCGCAATTGAAGACATGAGTGGATGAAGGGGGTATGTCACAAAAACATTATTTCGAGTAAATCGCAGTTAAAGGTTTGTACGTTGTAATTTTGTTTTTAAATTGAATAGGGTATTGTTACTTTTATAAAAATCAACCAAATAGCCTGATCTATTGTTTTTTTAATAAAAGCTTTTAAAAAAACATTTTTTTATATAAAAAAGTACATAACCCCTTCTTTCTCCTTTAAGCTGTTCTGCAAAGAAAAGAAGTTAAATAAATGAAAGTGTTTATTGTAACAAAATTTATTAATTTAGTAGAATTTCTTCGTAAAAATACATGCATTCAGAGTTTATAAATTTCAGCTGATCCCTAATGTTTTATTTTTTTTTTGGGATATCGGATATGTCAGAATAAGATAAAATAAAAGTTTGTCTCATAACATGGATGAAGGAGCTAAGTGCGTACATAACACTTTCTTCTGTTACATTCACTCGCAAACTGGTAACCACTTCTAGAGTCATGTGCCCTTAGCACGTTCATTCACCAAGAACGTAACTTATTCTTGTACATAGTTCCTTCATGCACTGGGTTTAAAGCTGTTATAGTTTAAAAACATGAGAACTGAAGGCGTTGGGTGTTGCATTATGACTTAAAACCTTCATTTATGGCATGAAACCGAAAATGAACAAAATGCGACATACCCCCTTCATCCACTCACGTCTTCAATTGAAATAAATTAAAAATTTTAAAACCCCCAACGCAATTATGTCACACGTATATTTGATCATAAAGTAATGCCCATTCTGCGTGTAAGATCCCTTCCGCAGCTAACAAAAGAGCTGATAACTTTGAAACGGCTGAACCAATTTTGATGAAACATATCTAAGAACCATCGCCAAGAAACCAGATTTCTAATAAAAAAACCGCATCCAAATCGGTTCACCCGTTTACGAGCTATAATGCCACAGACAGACAGACACACACACACACACACACACACACACACACACACACACACACACACACACACATAGCGGTCAAACTTATAACACCCCTCTTTTTGTATCGGGGGTTAAAGATATTCAAATAATAAAGGTAGCAATTCTGAAGTGAACATTTAAACATTTGATATACGTGTATCTTTACATCTCTTTCTTGTCACTAGGGTGATCACACTGTTAGCATAAAATTATACAATTTGGAACATTGCTGTGACAAGGTATAAGTACTGCATATTTCATACTAAATACAAACTGAAACATGGATACACAGAAAAAAACCCAGAAAAAGAGACCAGCGCTGGGATCGAACCCAGGGCCTCAGCATTCCGTGCTGCGTGCCAAACCCCTACACCACCAAAGTACCTCTACCATGAGTTTACACTAGTTTACGTGACCGTACTCGCTAGCGACGGCGTACATTATTTGTATGGAGAATTGTACAGCGCCTCTAGCGGTCACTTACGGAAGTACAATTCTCCATACAAATCATTTACGCCGTCGCTAGCGAGTACGGTCACTGTGAACTGTAACTCTACCATGAGTTTACACTAGTTTACGTGACCGTCCTCGCTAGCGACGGCGTAAATTATTTGTATGGAGAATTGTACAGCGCCTCTAGCGGTCACTTACGGAAGTACAATTCTCCATACAAATCATTTACGCCGTCGCTAGCGAGTACGGTCACTGTGAACTAGTGTAAACTCATGGTAGAGGTAATGGTGTAAACTCATGGTAGAGGTACTGGTCAGGAGTTTAGACACAAATTTTTCCTATATATCGACATTTTTCAGTTTGTTTTCTATAGTCAAATAAATTTATAAATAAATAAATAAATATTAGGTGAAAATCTTACACAAATCGACCTAGTCCCAAACTAAGCAAAGCTTGTACTATGGGTACTAGACGACGATAAACATACTTATATAGATAAATAAATACTTAAATATATAGAAAACATCCATAACTCAGGAACAAATATTCGTGCTCAGCACACAAATAAATGCCCTTACCGGGATTCGAACCCAGGACCTCTTGCTTCGTAGGCAGGGTCACAACCAACTTGGCTAAAGAGGTCGTTAAAGCAGCGGCACTAGCGACGTCTATGTTAATGTTCTCATCGAGAATCGTCAAGTTTAATTAGTTCGTATAAGCACTGCATTTAATCACCTAAATATCTATGTTTTTACACGCTTTATATTAGCTTCACCTGTATGTTTGTTTTTTTTGTTTGTATGTATGTTTGTTTGTATGTATGTTTGTAACCGACTCCTTAGGGCGCGATTTTGACCCACTTCCCGGTTTCCGATTGAGGTTTCAAGATTGAGGACTCAAGGTACATGTATGCCACATTTCAAGTCTCTAGCACCAGTAGTTTAGGCTGTGCGTTGTCTGTCAGTCAGTCACCAATCAGTCAATCAGTCAGTCAGTCACGGTACTGTTTTATAGGTATAGATTTAATGCTTAATTAATTCGTTCTACTTTTGTATATTTTTCACAAAAAATAATCATATTTTTATAACCTTATACAATCCAATGCACCCGTTAAAAACAAAACCTTAATTTATCCATTCCATAAACGCTTGAACAGGGAAAAAACGGCACTAATGACCAATCTATATTAATTAATACGGTGCGAAATTGCTTTTGATCGCTCAAAAACATTCCACCGAAGCCGGGTTACAAAATTATAGTTCGAGAGCTGGCGATCATTTATGCAACATGTTATTATCTTCTATTCATTATTTTTTCTATACTTCAAGGAACTTTAAAAGAATCAATTTATCGTCCGCCTGTCTGTTTGTCTTTCACGAATCTTTTCCTCAGAAATGCGAAACGTTTAACCCCCGACTCAAAAAGAGGGGTGTAATAAGTTTGACCGCTATGTGTGTGTGTGTGTGTGTGTGTGTGTGTGTCTGTCTGTGGCATCATAACTCTTAAACGGGTGAACCGATTCGGATGCGCATTTTTATTTGAAAGCAGGTTTTTCGGCAATGGTTCTTAGACATGTTTCATCAAAAGTGGTCCAGCCGTTTCAAAGTTATCAGGTCTTTTGCATGCTGCGGAAGGGATCTTAGACTTAATTGCGTTGGGGGTTTTTATTTTTTTTAATTTATTGTTAATATATATATTGCTTTACTATATTTTCTTTTTATACTTATTTCCCGCGGGAAAGCGATAATTATTTTTGCAAACGTAGTCGCGGGCTACAGCTGTTGTTCAATAAAGAGTCACTGTATTGTATTAAGTATATTGAAAACAATATTATTTTAATTTATATTCAGTGCTCACGAGCTCTTGTACTATCACATCAGCTGTGTAAATAGGGTCTAATCGGGAATATGCGCCGTTGGTAAATAGCCATTTGCGAAACAAAAAGCTCCTTATGACTTTTTGGAATAGCGATCGCCTCAATTCTAGCAAATGTTGCGAACATTTTGTTTGACTTCTTCTAGGAAGAGGCACAGTGATCTTGGATATGAAGTTTATATGGATGGATTTTTGTAACTCTTTAAAGTTAAATCGGTTTGACGGGTTCCAATGAAATTTGGCGCACAGATAGTTTATAACCTGGATTAATACAAGACTTTTTATCGCGGAAAAATTTATAATTTCCGGCGGGACAGCGATAAACAAATTCTTCGCAAACGGAGTCGCTGGGAACAGCTAGTAGAAATATATGCCTTCGTCTGTATTTTAATGATGATTGTGACCGACAGAAAGAGACCGCAATATGCCTTGTGGACAAAGCAGTCACACCGTTGAAATAATCGCTACATGACGGAGAGTAGTGCAACCAGTCAGGCTCAAACTCAGACGAGCTGGGTTGATGGTACCGCCGCTCGACAGCAGAGGGCGTATCCTCAAACCTATTGTCTTTTTCCCCAGTCTCGCCCTACTCCCCGTCAGAGGGCGCCGTGAACACGTTATAACTTCTAGATTAGACGCGAATGTTCTAGAAGGCGGAAATGGGTTGTAACTTCCGCCCAGTTTTTAGACGCCTAGCGACAACGGACGAATTCCGTTTTTTTCCTCGGAGTCTTAGCCGCACAGCCGTAGAGAGCGGTCACGTTACGTAATCTAATTAATTGTTCCGAGTTGGTCCGCGCGGGTGTATTAATTTAAGTATTGATCTGTGTAAAGTATCACGAGATTTGTATGCATAATAGTGTGTTTAAATGTTGGAATAAAAGTGATAATAGTCAGTTTCGTTTTACCATTCATCCTCCCAGCGCCAAACCTATAGGAAAGCCCATCAGGCATCCGCTGTGCTCCACACAATGATTAAGAAGTTTAGTTACACATTTTAATATGTACCTACAGTTTTAAGTCGCAAAAACCAGTGAAACTAATACTCATTTGGCTAGGGCAAAAATACATTCGTTTGTATATCCAGCTGTTCGGCTAATCTGTTTTTCTCTACAGGTTACATTTCTCAACCAATTCTCGTAAAATTTAGTAACCTGCAAAGTCAAAATCAAAGTCAAAGTCAAAATTCTTTATTCAATTGATGCTCCCATGAATGTCGAGGAATCTACCACCGGTTCGGAAAAACCCTGTTGAAAAGAATCCAGCAATAAACTCAACAAGGTATTTATTTCAAACAGATCTACATTGTTATTAAATAACATACATCTAAAGTATTTAATACAATTAAATTTTTTAACACAGTAGATTCGCTATTAAAATTTGAGACTAGAGATCGCCAATGCGGATCGGAATTATTTCCAAACATCCCTGTCCATGATAATTATTATAGTCATCCAGGTTCAATTATTACTTAAACAGATTTTTTATTCGGTTTTATTAAATAAATAAAAAAAAACCTTTTATTGCCCATAAAAAATAAAAAATACACAAAATTATGTGGCAAAAGGCTCAGGCGCAGCATTTAAAATGGCAGAGCGCTCGGGATTTGGTAAAATTAAAAATAATTTCAGCGATTTAGGGTACACAATAAAATATCACTCTATCTTAGACTATCGGGATACTGACCTGTTTAAGGTAAATAATTAAAGTTAAAACAAAGATCGCACTTGGCCGGTCTGATTCAATTTTTGTTTGCATAGATTATCTAAAGAATTTAGTTCCTACCGAACTATCGGAAAACGCTCAAAACTTCGAAGGGACATTACGGAGAAGTTGGAGATTGCGTTACTTTCCTGAATCTTTTAAGAATTCCGTAATAAGTCCTAAATTAAAAGAGGGTAAGAACTAAGGTTGGCAGCTTTGGGTGCTTTCATACAAGGTGACGTAGAAAAAAAAATTATGAACAAGATTTTGCCCTAAAAGAATCTTAGTTCATACGATGAAGTTGATTTAATGGCAAAGCAGCAGGAGGACTTTTCAACAATCAAAGTCTCTGAACAGGGAAAAGCAATATCTCGTAAAAGATGACGAGCATTGACATAACAATATTGCAACTTAGACTACTTAGTTACATTAACAGATATAAAATAATAACTTTAAATTTAAAAAACCGGCCAAGAGCGTGTCGGACACGCCCAAGGTAGGGTTCCGTAGCCATTACGGAAAAATCAAGTAATATTTTTCTAAGGATTTCGTATGTGTACAGAATCATCCAAGTTTAGGTATGTTTTATACCTTAGGCTACTATTTACTCTTAAACTACAAATAATTTCCAAGCAATCTTAGCCGCTATAATTTTCCTAGTAAATTTGATATATTTACTACCCTTCTGAATTTTTTCAAATTTTTTCACCCAACAGTTTAGATTTTAGAGGGGGGGACGGCCGATTTTAATGAAAATTTTCACTTTAAAGTTGAATATTTCGCAAACAGATCACTGAATAGAAAAATCATGTTAGCAACCCCGCAATGATTTTAAAAGACCTATCCAACGATACCCCACACTATAGGGTTAGCCGAGAAAAAAAAAATCACCCCCACTTTACGTCTATGGGAGGCACCCTAAAAAAATTTTTTTTACTTTTTTTTATTCAATCACTTTGTCGGCGTGACTGATATATATATTGATGCCAAATTACAGCTTTCTAGTACTAACATTCTCTGAGCTTAGCCGCGGACAGACAGACAGACAGACGGACAGACATGGCGAAACTATAAGGGTTCCTAGTTGACTACGGAACCCTAAAAATTTAAAAACCCCCAACGCAATTTGGTCGCACATATGTTTGAAAATAAAGTAAATGCCCATAATGCGTCTAAGATCCCTTCCGCAGCTAACAAAAGAGATGATAACTTTGAGATGAAACATGTCTAAAAACCATCGCCAAAAAACCTGCTTTCAAATAAAAAAAACCGCACCGAAATCAGTTCACCCGTTTAAGAGCTATGATGCCACAAACAGACACACACACACACACACACACACACACACACACACACACACACATAGCGGTCAAAATAAAATTTAAAACCCCCAACGTGATTAGGTCACACATTATTTTTGAAAATAAAGTACATGCCCATTATGTATCTAAGGTCCTTCCGTAGCTAAAACTTTGAAACGGCTAAACCTATTTCGATGGAACATGTATAAGAACCATCGCCAAGAAACCTGCCTTCAAAGTTATCAGCTCTTTCGTTAGCTGCGGAAGGGATCTTAGACGCATAATGGGCATTTACTTTATTTTCAGACATATAAATGTGAACTAATTTTAAATTTTTAAATTTATAGTTATCCCCAAACTACTTTAATTTGAAAGGAAATAATGCGAAAATGGTTTTGGACTACTAAAACAATACATTAGGCATATTCGGTACATTCATAAATCAATTTTATGGACGATGTTGCCGCCAAAAGCTAGTTTTATAATCTTAAATTTAAGTTTGAACCAAATTTATTGTTTATGTTATACGACCGCTTTAGCCTAGTTGATAGTGACCCTGCCTACGAAGCAAGAGGTCCTGGGTTCGAATCCCCGGTAAGGGCATTTATTTGTGTGATGAGCACGAATATTTGTTCCTGAGTTATGTATGTTTTCTATGTATTTAAGTATTTATTTATCTATATAAGTATGTTTATCGTCGTCTAGTACCCATAGTACAAGCTTTGCTTAGTTTGGGACTAGGTCGATTTGTGTAAGATTGTCCCTAATATTTATTTATTTATTTATCATTGCCATTTCCTTAAGAGCAAAGCCGGCCAATCAAGGTCAAGAAAATCATTCAGCGTGTTTGTACCCGACTGCAAGGACAGGGTTATGTTTTTAACATATGCACCGTAAATATAAAAGGTATCATCGCAAAATTTCGCTTTACAAAACATTCATTTAACAGCTCACCACTTGCTGCCATGGCAACCTGATCGATTGATATCATAGCGCCGTCTTCCTCGCACTAGCAGGATACTGTATTTGGCCGTCCAGCTCGCACCTTATCATTTTAATCAGTGCATTTCGGCGATTTTCTTGATGAGATGAAAATTAATTATGAAGCAGTTTTTGATATGATCATCATCCCACTGCAGAGCGCCGGTTTCCTCTCAGAATGAAAGAATGAAAGGGCTTAGGCCGTAGTTCCCACGCGGGCGCATTGCGGATTGGGACCTTCACACACACCATCAAATTTCTTCTCAGGTGTTGCAGATTTCCTCACGATGTTTTCTTTCACCGAAAAGCTCATGGTAATTTTGAAATATAATTTCGCACATAAACTCCGAGGTGCGAGCCCGGATTCAAACCCACGACCAGCTCCGTTTGAGAGGCAATTAGGTCAAACCATTAGGGCACCACCGTACTGAACTACGTAATTTTAGTAACGTTTTGTGACGTATTGAAATTATTTACTCGATTATAGCCAAGCCAATAGGCAATAGTCGATAGGCAGTCAATATAACAGGCAGTAAGTATATCTCACATACCTCAAAAATACCTCAAATATACCTCAAACATACCTCAGTGCCTTAAGAATAGGGTTGCCAACCATACTTTATAATAAAGTATCCTACTTTATTTTTGGTAATAAAGTATGTGAAAATACTTTATTTCCAAACTTTCTTGTGATGCGTAAAACAAAACACTCATTATGGGTACGTAACTATTTAACGGTGGGTACACATAAAATAAGTTAAAACAGATGGTAGAAACGATTTATTTAATAAAATTTAAATTTCAAATGTCAAACAAGTTTTGAAACATTTAAAAATAAAAAAATGCTAGCATGTGCCAAAAGCAAACAAAAATACGTTTTAAAGTCAATAAAAACATACAATTTGAAAAGTACTTTTTTTTCTTTCGTATACTTTATTTTTTCCTATTCAAACCATATTATACGTTTTTTTTGTCAAAAAAAGTTGGCAACCCTACTTAAGAAGAAAGTCAAAAAAAAATATATATTAGGAGACAATGTTACACAAATCGACCTAGTCCCAAACTAAGCAAAGCTTGTACTATGGGTACTAGACGACGATAAACATACTTATATAGATAAATAAATACTTAATATTCGTGCTCATCACACAAATAAATGGCCTTACCGGGATTCGAACCCAGGACCTCTTGCTTCGTAGGCAGGGTCACTACCAACTAGGCTAAAGCGGTCGTTAACTAGTGAGTGTTGCCAGTAATGTCATATGGATCCGAGACGTGGTGCTTATAGGCCTATAGAATAACCAGGGTCAACGACATAGCCAATCGGAATAGTTCGTTGAAATGTCAATGGACAGGCCATACAGCATGTGAACAGGCAGCCGTTGGGGCCGTGAAGTTCTCGAATGGAGACCACGTACTGGCAAACCTCGTTGGTGGACGGACGATTTGGTAAAGGCTGCTGGTTCAATGTGGATGCAAGTAGCTTTCAACCTTTGTGATTGGGTATTAAAAAGGGAAGCCTATGCCCAGCAGTGGACGTCCTACGGCTGAAATGATGATGATATCTCACAAATTTTTGTTGCGAAAGAACTGAGTCACGAGACATATCATTTCTTTTACATTTTATGTTTGTAATGGAATACAATATTTACGTGGACGATATAATATTGAGGTTTCTACTGAAACTAACAGGTGTCACTAACGAGGGTAAATGAGGCCTATGATTGCTAGCAACCAGCTATAATTGGTCAATTATTACTTCGATACACACACAGACGTTCTTAGTTAAGTACACGGCAACAAATACACGCGGCTGGTCCAAATAGACATGCGTACATCATCATCTTGGTCTACGAATATGTACAAGAATTGCTATTGATCTTTGCTGAAGTACAACAAGGGCGCAATTGCATAAAAAGTACAACTAATGTTACAAGCGGAACTCTCGCTTCAGTTATATTAACTAGAAAGGGAGTTCCGCTTGTAATATAAGTTGTATTTTGTTATGCAATTGGGCCAAGGTCGCGTTTAAACGTTTAACGCTACCATGGAGGGGGTATGAAAGCATTAGTATTATGTAGTGCCGAACCAAGTAATCTCGCATTGTATATACTAACGGATGTTAAAAACTTCGATAGTGCGATGCAGAACGCATACTGTCTGAGCAAATGTATGAGACTTGATAAAAGCGCCATCTAGTGAGTAATTTAAACACATAGATGCATAGGTAAATTTAGTTCTTTAAGGTATTGCAATAAGGTTCATATTGATGTATAAGTGCCTTTTTCATTTCCACATTACGAAGTTTCACTTCTTCCGCGCGGAGGAACTGCACGCACGATTTTTTTGGCATTAAATGTGGTTAACAATAGATCTTAAAATACATCGTACGTCGTTATTGATCTTAATCTTTCTGATCTTAGTAAAATCCACTACACACTGTGAACTTCAATATTCCCTTAATACTCCAGTTCACTGGCCTCTAAACTTCGTATAAATAAAGGCTCTGAAAACCCCAAAGTGCCCCCCCCCATGTGTGATTTGACAGTGAAAGTTATTATGTTTGTATGTTTGCGTGCGACGCATTCAGCGTGTTCCGCTAAGTCAAGGAGCGTTGGCAGATTCGCTTATTAATCAAGATATTATTCATGGTACGAGTTGCTTCTACGACGGTTTTATGTAAATCATTAGGTCTAGTAGTTGAAATTAAAATTCTGAACTTTTCAATCCCATATCAATCGAAGTGAACACGTTTATTGTGTGCCTTCATCGTGTACATGTGTGCGTGCGTGCGTGCTGTCTAAATTCATGAGGACACAACTACTTGAAAAATATATCTGAAATGAACTGAAACAATTACTTTGCTCACCCACGATCTTCAAGGGCTAAGGTCACGGGTAAGCAAAGTAATTGTTTCAGTTCATTAATATGGAACTCCGCACAGTAACGCCTGATTCTATAAATAGCATCTGAAATGGTTTCATCACCCGACTGCCGATGGAGTCATAATGTTTTTCGAGCGTATGTGTTTATGTATGTGTGTATAATTTATTGAATCAGGCGTTACTTTGCGGAGGTCCATATTAATGAACTAAAACAATTACTTTGCTCACCCGCGACCTTACAATAGTTACGTTTATGCAAGAAATGTGCGTTCATGCAGTTCCTCCACCTCCACACTGTACGAACACACACAAATCACATAAACCCAACCATCACCACCACCAAGCTACACTGACGCGTTTCGAACTCAACCAGAGCTCATCTTCAGAGTTACCACAACCGTATGCTATGCTACCAAACGTTAAACTCAACAAAGCAAAGTAATTGTTTTAGTTTATGTGTGTATGTAAGTATCGTTCTTTGCCATGCTCAAGAGCCTAAACAGCTCAATGAATTTTAAAGTGTGAGATATCATTTGACTCGTCTCGGTTGCGAGAGTAACAAAAAGTATTATCAGAGTTCCCGTGGGAACGGAATGTACACAGGAAACACGGATTTCTGATGCCACCTACTTATACGATTTCGAAACTTCCTATTGAATTCGAGTCGAAGTATTCATACGTAATTCGGTGGCCCAATGAAATAATGAGAAAACCTGTAGTATTCAGGTTTTAATAAACATAAAATTGTACGATATTTAACATAATATACGGAGAAATCTTGACTGACAATGACATGACAAATAGGAGTAAAGCTATGGTAAAGTAAGATGCCGACAAGGAAGGAGGTTGCAACTCTTGAGCAAATAGATCATATCACGTCATTCTCCCACACTGTAGTCTTCAAGATATCGAGGTGGGTTTCGAGTTCTGCTCGATCTTCTGAGAACTGGAGGTGAAGCTTCTACGTGTGGTGGATTAGTGCTTGAAGCAGGGACCTGTTGCGTAGTAGCTGGAGCTTGTGCAGGAGAGTGAGAGTTTGTTGTTTGAGACTGCGCAGGAGGACTAGAGGGGGCAGAGTTCGTTTGTACTTCTGCACGAATCGGTGAGCTTGGTGGGGTCATATATTCTTCGTCTATCATGGGCTCCGTGTCTAGGATTTCAAGTCTTTCGCCGGTATTCTCCCCCATAGGGGTAAGGTGTCGATTTGATACCGTTGTCTCTCGTCCATCTTGTAATCGGACAAACGAGTAGTCGGGGTTTGACTGTATTAGTTCGACCTCCTCTACCAAGGGTTGGTATTTGTTTTTACGATCAAATCTTTTCATTAGCACTTGACCTGAACTAGTGAGCTATGTTGGTATCGTATTTCCATTGGGCGATCGGCGAGTGTGCATGAACATTCTTTCGTGCGGAGTACAGTTCGTTGCAGTACACAGCAAAGAGCGAATCGAGTGCAGGGCCACTGACAAGTATTGTTCCCAGTGTTCAATCGGTGCATTATGAGTTCCACAAGCTAATTGTACTGCTTTCCATACGGTCGAATTCAATTTCTCGACCTGACCGTTACATCGTGGATTGTATGCAGTGGTGTTGCTCGTAGCTACCCCTTTAGAGTGGAGGTAATCTCTAAGATCAGCTGACAGGAATTGCGTGCCTCGGTCTGAATGAATGTATGCGGGCATGCCAAAGATCATGAACAGGCTGTTTAGATGCTTGATCACAGTTTTAGCACTCATGTCGCTGCACGGAAAGGCGAAAGGAAATCGTGAGTATTCGTCGATAACCGTGAGAATATATTTGTTGTTAGACTTTGATGGGAGAGGGCCTTTGAAATCTACGCTTAAGCGTTCCAATGCTGATGTCGCCTTTATAAGTTTTGGCGAGGGAGTTGGGTTGTTGAAATACCTCGGTTTGATCTCAGCGCACAGACGGCAATTGCGAGTCATCGTCCTGACTTCGTCGATGGAGTAGGGGAGATTTTTACTCTTCAGCCAGTGGTACATTCTTGTCACTCCTGGATGGCAAAGTGATGCGTGAAGAGATTGGAGTTTAGATGTGGTATTCGTTGTGCAAGCACATATGCGCGATAGAGCATCAGCAGCTTTATTGTCCTTCCCGGGTCTGTATACTATGTCATAACTATATGGCGCTAGCTCGAGCCGCCATCTTTGGATTTTTTCGTTTTTGATTTTACTAGCGTGTTTGGCATTGAGCATAAATGAAACCGATCTTTGATCCGTTATAAGGGTAAAATGTTTCCCGATAAGGAAATGTCTCCACTTTTTCAGCGATTCTACGATGGCATACGCTTCTTTTTCGACGGCTGAATGATTGAGTTCACTGTGATTTAAGGTTCTTGAAAAGAAGGCCACAGGTCGTGAATCTTGGGCTAGTGTAGCAGCAATTGAGTGTTCGGATGCATCTGTTTCTACGGTGAAGGGCATATTATCATCAATAGCATGAACAGAAGACTTGGCGATTGTGGATTTTAAACCTTCGAAGCAATCTTTAGCTTCTTCAGTCAGGGGGAAAGAGTCAGCATGAGCCAGAATATGGATTCTTTCGGAGAAGTTAGGGATCCATTTGGAGTAGTGGGCGAACATGCCTAATATCCTCCTCAGGGACGCTAGATCATTTGGCGGTGGCATTTTAAGAAGGGGCTGTAGTCGATCACTATCGGGCTTGATGACGTGGTCTTGTATTGTATACCCAAGTAAATTGATGGTGCCTTGGCTGAATTTGCTTTTAGTCTTGTTGAGCGTCAGACCATATTTGTCAGCCGCCCGTAAAAATCGATCCAAATTCATGTCGTGTTCTTGTTGGGTACTGCCACAAACAGTTATATCATCGAGGTAAGCATATGTACCGGAGAGATCTTCTTTTCTGATAAGCCAATCGACGGTTCTTTGGAAAATGGCCACCCCGTTAGTTACGCCAAATGGAATGCGGCGAAATTGATACAAATTACCGCAAGCTTCAAAAGCTGTGAAAGGTTTCTCATGGGTGAGGATGGGGACTTGATGATAGGCGCTTTGGAGATCGATGGTACTGAAGACCGCATACTTGGAGACCTTAGTTACCATTTCTTCAATGTTGGGTAGAGGGTATGCGTCTAGTTGAGTGTACTTATTGATGGTTTGTGAGTAGTCAATTACTAAACGCTTTTTGTGATTTGCGTTTTTAGTCACGAGTACTTGTGCCCTCCAGGGAGATTGGCTCTCTTCGATGATGCCGTCTTGTAGCAGTTTATTAACTTCATCCGCAATGAATGCCTGGTCCTCAGCGCTGTGTCTACGGGATCGAATTGCTATTGGCTTGCAGTCAGGAGAGACATTGGCGAAGAGCGGTACAGCAGGTACTGAGGCCTCTGCAACGCTGCACACTTTGAACGCGTCTTTAGGGCCACCAAAGGCGAACTCCAGGGTTGAATGGAGCGCCAGCACATGATGGCCTATAATCAGGTCGGCGCAAAGGTTCTTGACTATCAATAAATTGATCGTTTCGTAACAGTGATCACCTAATTGTACATTCTGACAGGTTGAACCACTGACTTGCGAAGTATGAGATAGGGAAGCCATCGAGACTGTCTGAGTACAAGGGCTTCGCTTCAGACGGCAAAGGTTGGCAAAGTCTTCATTGATGAAGCTAATTGAGCTCCCAGTATCAACTAGAGCTTGAGCTTTGATGCCTTTAATAACGGCAGGAATCATTGCCTTTCGGAGAGAGGCCGGCGCAGCAGCTATGATGGCAGAGCAATGTTCACATTCTTCTGGTGAGGTAATTGATGCACTAGTGTTGAGCTTTGATCGACATACCTTGCTGAAGTGACCTTTCTTGTTACAGAATTTGCAGACCGTGTCTTTTGCCGGGCAGTTCTTCTGGCATGCAGTGATCCACCACAGTACCAGCATTTGCGAGCGGAGGAAGAGTCAGTGACATTTGATGACGTAGCGGCAGTTGTAGCGGCAGTCTCAGTAGTAGGGGCATTGTTTCGCGTTACAGACGTTAAAGGCACAGCATTGATAATAGGGTCGATAAAGGTATGCGAATTTGTTTCTGCCATTTCCATAGACAGGGCTGTATTGTAAGTTTGGTCCAGTGTTAATGATAAGCTCTCTAAAAGTCTCGAGCGTATTTTGCCGGACGTCATGCCTGCGATAAATGCGCCGCGGATGGTGTCGTTTTTATTAGTTTCAGCATCAACGCTGGTGAAATCGCAGTCTTTTGCGAGTAGTTTGAGGGATTGCATGTATAAATCTATAGTCTCACCAGCCTGCTGTTTTCTCGTCGTTAGTAAGTGTCTGGCATAGATGATGTTATTGGGCTTGACCTATAGTTTATCAAGTGCAGTAATCGCAGAGTCATACGTTTCGTACTCACTAACATGGGCGTAAACCTTCGGCGAGATGTGGTTGATCAAAAGCTGGAGTTTAATTTGAGGCCATTTTGCGGCAGCATCTTTATCCGCGGCAGATGGTTCTGACTGAGCCAAGAAGTTGATGAATGTCTTTTTCCAATGTAGCCATTCTTTTGCAGTTTTACTGGACGGGTCTTCGTCGAACCGTTCCGGTCTTAGGTATTAAATTGAAATAATGAGAAAACCTGTAGTATTCAGGTTTTAATAAACATAAAATTGTACGATATTTAACATAATATACGGAGAAATCTTGACTGACAATGACATGACAAATAGGAGTAAAGCTATGGTAAAGTAAGATGCCGACAAGGAAGGAGGTTGCAACTCATAAGCAAATAGATCATATCACGTCACCCAAAGATGGATGTATAACGTAAATAAATGCATTTTAAACATGGATTCACTATTGGGGGTAAATAAGGAAATTACACCGTCGTTTTTAGGGTTCCGCACCTCGAAAGGAAAAAGCGGAACCCTTTATAGGATCACTTTGTTGTCCGTCCGTCCGTCCGACCGGAACGCGTGGAGGTATCAAGCTTAAATTTATATCAAATACTCATGTCTACTGTCCCTTGGAGCTGTGAAAAAATCAAACTTCTAAGCCAACGCAATCAAAAGATACAGCTGTTTATGCCGAAAATTTCTCCAAATTATCGAAATTCGCAAGGGAATCAAAACCTTCAGTGTACTTCCCGTGAACTCAGTATTTTGAAATTTGGTACGAAAGAAAGTTTTTTAGCACAGATAAAGGAAAAATTGCGAAAAGCATATTTTTTTCTGTCTATATCATTAACCAATCTACAATGATCCCACATTGCGCACATTTTGCTTAGGAGCAGAGGTCTGCTAAGACTGGATATTCATAGATACATATAAATTTGTACGGAATCCTCGGTGCGCGAGTCCAACTCGCACTTGGCTGTTTTTAGGGTTCCGTAGTCAACTAGGAACCCTTATAGTTTCGCCATGTCTGTCCGTCTGTCTGTCTGTCTGTCTGTCTGTCTGTCTGTCTGTCTGTCTGTCTGTCTGTCTGTCCGCGGCTAAGCTCAGAGTCTGTTAGTACTAGAAAGCTGTAATTTGGCATGAATATATATATCAGTCATGCCGACAAAGTGGTTAAATAAAAAAAACAAAAAAGTTTTTTTTAGGGTACCTCCCGTAGACGTAAACGGGGGTGATTTTTTTTTCTCGACTAACCCTATAGTGTGGGATATCATTGGATAGGTATTTCTATTTATTTTTTTTATTTTCTTCAATTTCATTTTTTTATTACAAAATAAAAATTAAATAGAAAAAGATACTTCATACTTAACTTGTAAAAGTTGGCCTAGTAGCGCCATCTCTTGGTCCAGGTGAGCGGGTAGCTCCGAAGGAGTGTTGAAGTCTCTCGGTAGAGGGCATAACATAGATGCGCTTTATCACTGCCTAAATGTGATTATAACAGACTGAAGTGTACGATGTATGGGAAAGATTCGTCGCTAACTTCTAGACCAGTGATGGTGTAGGGGTAAGCACGCAGCACGGAACGCTGAGGACCTGGGTTCGATTCCTAGCATTGGTCTTTTTTCTGGGGTTTTTCTGTGCATCTATATTTCAGTTTGTATTTAGTTTGAAATATATATACTAGGTCACTAGCTTTTGCCCGCGACTCCGTCCGCGTGGAATTACTAATTTGGGCAGCTTATTTTTTTTATCCAATTTGCTTTTTCATCAGTTATGGCTCTCCTTAGATCCTTCCGGAAGAAGTGAAACTTTATAATAAACCAACCCGCTCCCAATCCGCCCCCAACAAGCTCCTTACCCGCCCCAACCCGCCTCCAACTCGCTCTCAACCTGCCCCCAACCCGCTCCCAACCCGCTCCCAACTCGCCCCCAACCAGCCCCCAACCCGCTCTCAACCCGCTCTCAACCCGCCCCCAACACGCACCCAACCCGCTCCCAATCCGCCCCCAACCCTCCCCCAACTCGCTCTAAACCCGCTCCCAACCCGCCCCCAAACCGCTCCCAACCCGCCCCCAACCCGGTCCCAACCCGCCCCAACCCGCTCCCAACTCGCCCCCCCACCCGCTCCAAACCCACCCCCAACCCACTCTCAAGCCGCCCCCAACCCGCCCCCAACTCCCTCTCATTCCGCCCCCAACCCGCCCCCAACCCGCCCCTAACCCACTCCTTACTCGCCCCAACCCGCTCCCAACCCGCTCCCAACTCGCTCCCCCACCCGCTCTCAACCCACCACCAACCCGCTCTCAACCCGCCCCCAACCCGCTCTCAACCCGCCCCCCCCACCCGCTCCCAGTCCGCCCTATCTAACTGGGCTATCTAACACTGAAAGAATTTTTCAAATCGGAGCAGTAGTTCCCGAAATATAGAAGTTTTACTTCAAAAACCCCCGATTTTGAAACATTCTTCCGCTCCGCTCCGCTCCTATTGGTGTTAGCGTGATAATATATAGCCTATAGCCTCCCTCAATAAATGGGCTAACTAACACTGAAAGAATTTTTCAAATCGGAGCAGTAGTTCCTGAGATTAGCGCGTTTAAACAAACAAACAAACAAACAAACAAACAAACAAACTCTTCAGCTTTATATATTAGTATAGATAAGTAGATTAGTTACCCAATTCGCCGATAGATGGCGCTGTACCACCGACGTTGAATTCTACATCCCGCTGTTAAGATTTTTCCTGAGTTAATGGGGTCGGGATGGATATGCTTTGTGTTAGGTTATGTCAAGTAAATCTCTCTTTCCCAATTTCATAGGTGGTCCTTGGTCTTTGCCTTTGAGTTGTATTATGTTCGGTCGTGGGTACTAAACTTAATTTTGTTGTGTGCTGTGTGGGAAATTGGGTTTAAACTAACTAACTAAAACAAGTTGTATAGCGGGGTAACATTTAATTTAGTCAGTTTAAATTAATTTGCGTTCCGTTTCGTATTTTGCATGTTGACGGTACTCAATCAAAAATTTTGACGCGAACCAACTAGCATGACTGATCCGACTGGCGATGCGACCGACACTGAGCGCTCCCGCTCCCGAGCTTACGCACACAGAGACAATGTGCTTGTGTATCTTCATATACAAGTATGGCTTACCCGCTTTCGTGAGATAAAACATCTGTACCTACCTAACCTACCTATCTAACTATAAAAGACGTATTCTAAGTCCGCCTATTGTGACGGTCGGGAACTACGGAACCCTACACTGAGCATGGCCCGACATGCTCTTGACAGGTTTTTTTTTTCATAATATATTTATGTATAATGTTATCCCAAACCAATATAAATCAATATGTTTTTTGTATGCCTACATCGTGCATCGTGCATGCGTGCATAATTTTGTAGAAATCCACGCTGTCACCGCTGGACCTAGTTGGTAATATACATCTGAAATGGTTTAATTTTGTCTTCAGTCTTGACTAATAAGACAGTGAAAGGTTGTGTACTTCAGGTTGAGTGTCGTCAACAACGTGTCTTGAGATGAATTTCGTGAGAAATTGACATTTTAATTCTGGTAACGTTTTGAGAGTTAATCAATACGCACATTTTATGAGGTACCGTAGCCAAAATGGCAAATCGGAACCCTTATTGTTTCGCCATGTCTGTCTGTCCGTCCGCGGCTTAGTTTAGAGGCTATTAGTGCTATAAAGCTGTAATTTTGCATGAATTTAATGTAGCAATTACTCCAACAAAGTGGTAAAATAAAATGTAGAAAAAAAATGTTTTCAGGGTCCCCATAGACGTTAAGTGGCTGTGATTTTTTTTCGTCTAAGCATATAGATAGCGTGGGGTATCATTTATTGATAGGTCCTTTAAAATCATTACGGGGTTGTCAAGACGATTTTTCGAAACGGTGATTCGATTGAAAAATATTAAACTTTAAGAGTAATAATCTTTTCACCCGACTGTCGAAGGAGGGTCGTGTTTTTCGAGCGTATGTATGTAAGGTCAAGTGCAAAAATAAGTATCGATTTAATCCTCCCATCGTTACATACCTATACCTTAATTCGACGACATAAGGGCTATGGGACATATTTATGAGCAAGTTGTGTGCACCCATATTTTTACAATTGACTGTAGGTATGTATGTATCATTCTTTGGCACGTCCGGCAGTCCCTAAACGTCTCAATGGATTTTGAAGCGTGAGGTGACATTAGATTCGTCAGAACTAGGTCCGAGAGTGACATGGGGTATATACGTTCCCGGAATTCCCATGGAAACGGGAATTATACAGACGGTACGGACGGGACGGTTATTTCTTAATTTTCTAACACGAGCGAAACCGTAGGCTACAGCTAGTTTATGAAATGAATAAATTAAATAAATGAATGAATTAATAGGATGAACAACAGATTGTTCTACTAACGCTACCTGAAGAGGTATGTCCGACAAAGTGCGCTAACTATCTGTCCCTCCGACCTTTTGAGCGCGGCACGCATTAGGCCCGACACGACATAGCCGTTATTACGACGTGATAAAGTGCGTTATTGCGTAAAAGCTGGGACGTGAAATACATAATTGGGCAATTTTTCCGCTGCATTCCAACTGCTGGTGAAATGACTTGGCTGCTTGAATGCCTCTTTGTTTAAGTCGACAGGGTGACTTCTGACGTTGCAAGCGTCAAAAGGCTTACTTTTAGTGTCCGACCGAAGTTTCGGTTTCGGTTTCGGTTTCGGCCAATTTCGGCCAAAAAAGTGATTTCGGCCGAGGTTTCGGTTTCGGCCAGAATCCGGCCGAAACCTTCGGCCGGGCCGAAATTACTTCGCGGCCTCTCGCGGCTCTCGCATCGGGAGCGCTCGGCTTAATTCGGACACGCTCGGCCGGGTAGGTATAGGTAATGCATCGGCGGCCGGCCCAGCTGGGACCAGCGACAGTAGTATGTATGAGTGTTGTTTATTTATTAAATTATTATTTACTTTTTAGAATCTGTTTGGCGACCGCTTTAGCCTAGTTGGTAGTGACCCTGCCTACGAAGCAAGAGGTCCAGGGTTCGAATCCCGGTAAGGGCATTTATTTGTGTGATGAGCACGAATATTTGTTCCTGAGTTATGGATGTTTTCTATGTATTTAAGTATTTATTTATCTATATAAGTATGTTTATCGTCATCTAGTACCCATAGTACAAGCTTTGCTTAGTTTGGGACTAGGTCGATTTGTGTAAGATTGTCCCCTAATATTTATTTATTTTATTTATTTTATTTGTTACTGCATTTTATGCTGTGATTAAGAGGGTACGATGGGCACCATTTCTCCATACAAACGTAATCCCCTGTTTCCTCCCTGAATAATGGCTTTAGAACCAATTTTTTTTACTGTGTAATCTGTATCTACCACAGCTATGCCCCTATGTTTCGTTTTTTTCCATATTTCAATTAACATAAGAAATATGAGCTTTCAAAAACTGAAAAAATTGCCCAATTTCAACGTCATTTTCAGACACTCATCAGAAAAGAATCCCTGATATAAACAAAAAAAGGAAAACATAGGGGCATAGCTAAATCTGTCCTCTAATTATTTTTGAAAAAAATAATTTTATTGCTGCAGTTTTCGAGAAGAAAACAGGGGATTACGAAATGCTGTTTTGATCAATTTTACGCGCCTAATAACGGTCTGAGCTGCAGTTGTCCCGCTCTCGCTGTACTGACACGGAGGGGTTCGGGCGAGACAGCGACATTTCATTAAAATACCTATTTCTCAAAAGTCTCTCAGCCATCGTACCCTCTTAATGAACAATACGTTTGATATTAGGATTGTGAATTTAGTTTAGACGTGATAAGAATAGGTTGTTTGTTTTGAATAATATAATACCTATGCCAAGACATTTTTCATTAAAAATAAACGTTTTTTATTTTGTTTAACAAAAAAAGTAACTGTTGTCATATAAGAAATCCTTGCAATAACCTTTTCCTTACGATCTGTACAGTAATTTTGAATATTTTGTTTTATATGATACGTCTTCAAAAATTTCGGTTTCGGTTTCGGTTTCGGCCGAAATCAGAAAAAAACCGAATATTCGGTTTCGGTTTCGGTTTCCGCTAAAAATCGTGTTTCTGTCGGACACTAGGTAAGTTAATCGATTTCAAAATAAAATTAAAAGAAAAATAAACTTCTTTAACAAGCTTTTATTAAGTACATGTTTATTAAAGGAACTAAAAAGTTGGAAATAATTTAATTTTGATACTTAAGTAAAATTATCCCTCGCAAAATCCCACCAAAACGGTCAAAACGGTCCATGTCATCCGCCATCTCAATTTTGGTCTGTCCCTGCTCCGGAGCCTAAACGGTGACGATTTTTGCCCAGCGATCCGGATGCATCCGGCAGACATGTCCCGCCCAGTCCCACTTGAGTTTGGCGGTCTTTGTCCCAACATCGACAATCTGAGTTCTGGAGCGCAGATCGGTGTTTCTGATTCTATCAGTTCTCCAAACACCTATAATGCTAAAGTACCTGGGCGACCGAGCTCCGCTCGGGCTGAAACTCGGTACCAAGCTAGACAAGACCAAGCTAGATCAATTTTTCATCCCCGAAAATCCCCACATACCAAATTTCATCTAAATCGTTGGAGCCGTTTCTGAGATTCTGATTATATATATTTAAAGGTGTTAGATAGATAATGAACACCTAATAGACGGGTGGAAAGAAAAAGGGGAGGCTTTTGCCCAGCAGTGGGACGCCCATTAGGCTATGTAATTAAAAAGTAAAGTAAAATTGACCATGTACCTATTAAATCTTTGCGTTTTTATCATCCATACAGACACTCGAAAACATTTTTGCCCAAGCTGAAACGGAGACGCTTTGGACTCACTCAATCAAAAAATACAGATTAATATAATCAACAGAGTAGTCATTTCGAGACAAAAACGCTGATATTTACGCTTGAATCAGGCGTTACTTTGCGGTGGTTCATATTAACCCTCACCCTCCACCTTGGCCTGGAAAGGTCGCGGGTGAGCGCAAAGTAATAATGTTTAATTAATTTAATAATGCAATACTATAGTAATGTTGAAGTATATTAATCCAGGTTTTAAACTATCTGTGTGCCAAACTTCATTCGGTTTTAGCGTGAAAAAGTAACAAAAATCCAAAAATTTATAAAAATAGTAATATTGTTTTAAGCTTTTGCAATTTTAGTTATTATTATTTTATCCGTTACTAAGCCCCCTGCAATGTGGATGCGGAATGTTGAAAAAACTTTAGCAGTACTAGAATTCGTTTATAAATATTTTATTAAATTTTTCGGGATAAAAGTATTATATGTACCAATTCCGGTTATAAAATATATGTGTGCCAAATTTCATCCGAATTTCCGAACCCGTCAAACCATTTTAGCGTAAAATAGTAACAAACATCCACACATCTAAGTAATGTGTACTTACACATCCATTAATCCATACAAATATATTATTAGCAAGAAAAGATGTTTATGCCCTAAATGCTAACTTATCTACACGACGCAAATTGTAAGGGAGGTGTTGCATACATAAAAACTCACTATACTGTGTGTAGTGTAGATTTTTAATCTCGAGTGAAGGGTAAAGCTAAATAAATAAGCGAAAGAAAATATCAAGTTTATTTCCTACGAGTGCATTATCTTAAAACGAGACAGTTTGTGGACAACAGCCACCACAGTACATATGAGTTGCAAGCAGTATGCAAAAATTATTGCTATCGTAACTTTGTGTCCCGTCCAGCTGTTGTAACCTGAGGGAGTCAAAAAACAAACAAGCGCACACACACATGCACGCACGCAAATACCACAGACTTTTGACGTGACGGGGTGAGGGGGGTTGAGCGGGGTGCGGGGGGAGTGACGGAGAGGGGTGCGGGGGCATTGAAGGGGGATGAAAATTTCATTGATTTTGCCGTAGGATGAACCGTTTTCAAGATATTTGACAAAACACCGGTTCTCGTCCGATCACCGAGGTTAAGCAACGTCGGGCGCGGTCAGTACTTGGATGAATGACCGCCTGGTTTCATTTTTGTTTTTTGAATGTTTTGTTATGACGTTGTCACGTTAAACTATCGTCCGTAAACCGACTTTACAGACAACCGGTTTTTCATTATAATATTAGTACTGTCTATAGGATAGCGGGGTGATAGCATAACAACATTATGATCCGTGAATCAAGCAGTAAGCGGGAAGCAGTGGTGGCCTAGTGGTTTGCTCTATGGTCTCTCAAGGAGAGGGTCGTGGGTTCGAATCCGGGCTCGCACCTCTAAGTTTTTACAAAAATATCGGCTCAAAAATATCAGAACACGCACGTACGTGATTGATAATACGGTCGTGTTTGGACCACCTTAAACGCTTCGATGTCTATGATGGTGACTGTACCTACTATATCTACAACCACTTACGGTATTTAACCAGACTTACTTATTTAGACGACCAGATGGCCTAGTGGTTAGAGAACCTGACTACGAAGCTTGAGGTCCCGGGTTCGATTCCCGTGTCGGCGCAGATGTTTGTATGAAAAATACGAATGTTTGTTCTCGGGTCTTGGGTGTTTAATATGTATTTAAGTATGTATCTATCTATATAAGTATGTTTGTCCGTTGCCTAGTACCCATAACACAAGCTTTCCTTAGCTTACTTTGGGACTGGGTCAATTGGTGTGAATTGTCCCGTGATATTTATTTATTATTATTTATTTATTTAATCACGCCACAAAACACTTAAAATAACAGTAATTACACCGTACCTGTCTCGGTAGGACAAGAAGACGACGACGGAGAAGGACTTCGAGCATGTCCGCGAGGCGGCACGGGGTCGGTTACAGGGATCCCAGCTGTTCTGTTCATCTACCCACTCGAGTTTCAAAGGGCTAACAACTCAGCTCAGGCTCCAAGTGTTTGCGAAGCATCAGCAGATGTTCCTGCGCCCCGACTTCTGGCCGGAGGGTGTGATGTTCCGTCGCTTTAGGGAAGCGACGAAGACTACTTCAAAAATCCTTAAATAGTTGTTTTGTGTTTGTTTTATTTAAGTTTTCTTGTCTTTTTATTTGTAGTTTTGAATTTTACAGCGCGTTGCTGTTATACTGTAGTGCTGTAATTTTTATAAATGAATGAATAAATATATAAATAATCATTAGTGGATATCGCAAAATTTTTAAACCCTGACGTACTGCTAAAGCCTACGCACTGTGATGGCCGCCAGTCCAGATAAATTGACCTTTTTGTCGTTCGCAATACGGGTCACTGCGTCGAAAGCTAATCGCGGACGCAGACAGATCGTCCGGTCAGTCGATAAAACCACTAATAGCTATTGCTAGTTTAAACCTACGTTTTCGCCCTACTACTAACATAACTTCCTACTAGGAAGTATCCAACTGATATTATAAAGGAAGTTTGACAAAATCATCGTTTCTATCGAGAAAGCTACACTACAGAAGTACGAGTATGTATGTATGTATTTTTAGTACATAAACATATAAAATTAACAGTTGTCAAGAAAAACAGTTCTACTAAGGCGAACTTATCCCTTAAAGTGATTTCTTCCAGTTAACTTTTGAATGGTTCACTACTAACACGTACGATATTGATTAACGATTTTTAGAAGTTTTCGTAAAGAAAATAATTTTAGTAAATAATGTAAATTGATATTTTTAAGTGCTGATTAATCCTTTTGTAATTGTGTATTCCTACTAAGGTTTGGCCAAAAATTTGTGTATAATGTCGGAAACCTAAGTCCAAAACAGAAATTTGAACAAATCTCTTAGGGGCATTCATTATATGATAATCGCGCAGGATATTAAAATAGGGAATTCATTTTATCATTTCCCTAGAAAAAATCAGTCATTTGATCAAAACCCTAAACCAGTTTAGTGAAAACGAGTCGCCTTTTTAATCTGATTTGTCGTTTCACTAAACAGGTTGAGGTATTTGATCAAATGACTGACTTATTCTAGGAAAATGATAAAATGAATTCGCCATTTTAAAATCCTGCGCGATTTAATCATATCCATGAATTGAAACAATTACTTGGCTCACGCGCGACCTAGGTCGCATGTGAGAAAATTAATTGTTTCAGTTCATTAATATGGACCTCCGCAAAGTAACGCCTGATTAAATGAATTATTTAATCATATCCCTTAGAGATTTCTTCAAATTTCTGTTTTGGCCATTTCCCTGCGACATGTACATAGTAGAATCTAGTTTCACTTTTCTAATCAATCTTTGCTATTATAATACGGCACAATACCCCTTTCACGCTATATAGAGAAGGTTGCGTCAGTGGGTAGCTGACGGATAGCCGTCTATGCGTCTTAGCTTTAATGGTCTCACTCCTAAGTTATGTATTTTGACGGGAGTATTTTTCAACCGACTTGAATAAGAGGAGGAGGTTCTTAATTCGTCTTTATGTTTTTTAAGGTTCCGAAGCCAAAATGGCTAAATCGGATCCTTTATAATTTCGCCATGTCAGTCTGTCCGTTCGTCTGTCTGTCCGTCCGTGGCTTAGCTCAGAGACTATCTAATACCTTTAAACGAGCAATTCTTGTATATATATATATATATAATCAGGATCTCGGAAACGGCTCCAACGATTTCGATGAAATTTGGTAACTGGGGGTTTTCGGGGATGAAAAACTGATCTAGCTATGTTTCATTTTCAGAAAACCGCTTTTACTCGTGTTTTCCGGCTATTTTTGTTTGCATTAGAATACAAAGCTAAATTTCGCCGGCTTTGAGTAGATCATAATAGCACAGTAGAAATCGGGTGGTCGCGGATCCAGCCGACCTCGGTTCGATTCCACGGTTTTTTTAAGGATTTTAGTTTTTTTTTTTAAGTTTATTTTTCATGAGAAAACGAAGTTTCTTCTTTTGTGAGAAAAAGTATTATAGGGAACGTGCAGTAACTATAGGCGGCAGCACTAATGCGACAAAAGAGACACTATGCGGACAGTAAAACAAACTTATCAAGGTAAAGCATTCAAATTGATGGCACCCTTATGACACCAGTTGGCAGCACCGTCTATGTGCACGTTCCCTATTGGGAGCAAAGAACAAGAAAAACCGGTTGTCTGTAAATTCGGCTTACGGACGATAGTTTAACGTGGCTCACCCCTCCACCCCCTCCGGTTTTTTTGTCAAATATCTTGAAAACGGTGAATCCTACGGCAAAATCAATGAAATTTTCATCCCCCCTTTGATACCCCCACGCTCCCTCCCACGCATCCCCCCCGCACCCCCTCCCCCCTCTCACCCCCCAACCCACAGAAATAATAATAAATTATTTCTGTGCCGCAACCCCTCCGGTGTAGTTGTCAAATATCTTGAAAACTGTGCATCCTACGGCAAAATCAATGAAATTTTCATCCCCCCTTGAAACCCCCGAACCCCCTCCCCCGCAAATATATAATCAGGATCTCGGAAACGGCTCCAACGATTTCGATGAAATTTGGTATGTGGGGGTTTTCGGGGATGAAAAATTGATCTAGCTTGGTCTTATCTCTGGGAAAACGCTTGGTACCGAGTTTCTGCCCGAGCAGAGCTCGGTCGCCCAGGTACTTAGAGCTAGAAAGCTGTAATTTTGCATGGACATGTGAAGTAATTATCCGCACGAAGTCTAAAAATTAAATTTTGAAAAAATAAATTTCACTCACTAAATCTTAAGGTCGCGGGTGAGCAAAGTAATTGTTTCAGTTCATTAATATGGACCTCCGCAAAGTAAAGCCTGATTCAATAAATACAGCAGGGCAATTAATTGTGTAACTTCTTTGACACTTGGCATCGGATTGAAATGACAGTTTTTGTATGGCTGTGATAGCTGGTTATTTCCGATACCAATTGTCAGCCCATCGAATAACTGTCAAAATAAACGCGATGGCGATTTCTTGCGAGGGAGTTAGACAATTAGCCTGCTGATGTCAGTTGAAAGACCAGCGCATTGCTATTAAGAATAAGAACGTTCGTATGCAAGAAATAACATTGAATTAACGCGCTATTTTTGGTCAATCACGCTCTGTTTAAATTAAATATGCTATTAAACTTATAACACCCCTCTTTTTGTGCCGGGGGTTAAAAACAATATACATAAACTGCTAATACCATAGTCATTCTAACCTTTCCTTATTCATGCAAAAGGGAACTCTTGAACCAACACTCAACTCCATCTACTGTAAGAGTCAGGTAAGGTACGCCCTCTATGCTATTAAACTAAGTGAAAGACGATTAGTTATTCACTGTGAAATACAGATGGCGCTGTGAGGTAGAAAAAGTAAAGATAGGTGGCGTGGCATAGCATGGCATAGCCTCAACGATTGTAAGTCTTACGTCTTGTTATTAGTTCCATCCAAACTGAGGGAGATGGCGTTGTCGACTGAGTTAATACCATTTTAACTTTAGAAATAACTGGACTCAATATTGATAGAAAAACTTAGACAGTCCCAAAATAGATGGAGCTAAAGCCAAATTTGCAGAGACTAAGGTTCTGAAAGAATGAAGTTCATCATTGATTTTAGTGTTACCATTAGACATAGAGCCGGATCAGTTTGAAAAGAAACCAGAGCAAAACAATTAATTCAGCTACGGAATTTTATAAAAATCAAACAGACAATAGAAAGAAAGAAAGAAAATACATTTATTTACAACACCACAAGAAACAAAATTATTACAAATTAGACAGCATGAAGAAAAACATAACCCTTCTTCGACTGCCAGGGAAATAATGACAGTGTGTCATTGCGGTTGTAAGTCGGACTCTGGCTCAGCATAATGCTGAGGCATGACAATAGATGTCGGTAGTGGGCTCATAATGTTTTAGCTCGCTTGAGAATAGGTAGCTCAACTGAAATTAAAAGCAGAAAAATAATCAACAGGTGGCAGCAATAGCGTCGCAGTTTACGCCTGTTTTAAAATAGATGGCACTTTAATTAATGTTTCCATGGGCGGATGCAAAATTTTAAGTTACGTAATTTTCAAATCTTAAATTAGGAGATTAGAGTTAAAATTGGTAAGGTAGCCAAATAATAATTTGATATTTTTGCAAGCTTTCATTTAACTTGCAATGTTCGTATGCAAGTAGGTATGTAATTTATTGAATCACGCGTTACTTTGCGGAGGTCCATATTAATAAATGAACTGAAACAATTACTTTGCTTACCCGCGACCTTCGCAAAAGCAAAAACAGCGGGATGAGCAAAGTAATTGTTTCAGTTAATTGCAAGTATGTATGTTCGATAACTTTAACAAAATTTGGTGATAATGTGATTGTTCAAATTCTGATGGTCCAGCCAAAATCGTCTTCGCAAGATTGAACTCTTTAAATGTTAATGGTATCGATTTGAACTTGCTATGACAATTTGTATGAGAGTGCAAGTACAGTTTTTAAATAGTAGATTGTTCAACAAGGGACTAAAACAAGTCATTATGATTGTTTAGTCTCGCGTTAAACACTCTACTTTTCACTTTGAAAGCGAGGAAAAAAAACGACCGCGTTTCATACAAAATTACAATACTACTTTTTTACAACGAACGCTCAATACGAATAATGGACATCTGTTCTAAATTCAAATACTATATGTGTACTTAGCAAAAAACTTTATCCCGCGGTTTTTTTTTTCTTTTATATAATTATTTTGTAAAGTGACTAGTGACGCTTTAAATGCTTGCATATTCAGCCAACAGATTCAAACTAGAAAACTATTTTAAAACTAATTAGACTAGAGGTCTGCATAATAAAAATAATTCATCTTTAATATAATTAAATAGATTAATATTCATAATCACTCATTTATCATGTTTCACGAAATTAAATCTTTTTATTTTAAACATTATTGCACAGTTGTCATTTTGAGGTTATTTCCACGCCCTTAAAGGCTTCCACAGACCGAAGTACGAGGCATGCGCGCGATGTCACGGAGCGTCTGCAGCGCGCTTCGGTCTGTGGAAGGCTTTACAATAGTCTATGCCCAGTCACTGAAAATGGCGATAATCTTCCATTCACAAACACCGTGTTTGGCAAATTCCAAAGTTTCCAAAGAAAATTAAAAAAAAATGACTTTAATCCCTAGAGATCAAAAAAGAGCTTTAGTCCCGATATGCAGAGACTAAAGTAACATTTTAAGAGCACGAGAAGTGAAAAGTATATTAAGCCAAAATAGCTTGTATTAAACATGACATAATTAAACAAAATCTTATAAAAGATAGAAAAAAAACCTTAGAATAATTTTGAGCGCTGTAAAATATAATAGGGAGTCTTAACAGGGACAAAAATATGTATATGAAAAGTATAATTTGAAGAAAAACAGATCTAAAAGTTTTCATCCGCTTTTAACAGGGCGATCCGCATCTAGCTTAAGAAATTCTGTGCAGTTCTGATGACAATACATATCGGAACCTAGGAACTGGAACTCTAAGACAAAATAACTTAATCTACCCATATTTGAGCTTGTATTAAGCATAGAGTGTACTTTGACCAAGAATGTTGCCAGTCTCATAAAAGTGTGGTTTTATCAGCAACTAAAATTGCCACAAAAAACAGTAACTATAAATAACTATAACTATAAATTAAAAATTTTAAAAACCCCCAACGCAATTAATGGTCACATGTATGTTTGATTATAAAGTAAATGCCCATTATGCGTCTAAGATCACTTGCGCAGCTTACAAGAGAGCTGATGACTTTGAAACGGCTGGACCAATTTTGATTAAACATGTCTTAGAACCATTGTCAAGAATTCTGCTTTCAAATAAAAAAAAACCGCATCCAAATCCGCTCACCCGTTTAAGAGTTATGATGCCACAGACAGACACACACACACACACACACACGCACACACACACACACACACACATACACACACACACACATAGCGGTTAAACTTATAACCCCCCTCTTTTTGTGTCGGGGGTCAAAAAGAACAGAAGAATGAAATTATTCAGCTAGGAAATGGAAGATGGCATCAAGCTTGTCAAATAAAGTATAAATTTTAAGACCTAGTCTATCTCGAACAGCTCATGTCTACAGGCACGTGAAAGATTACATATTTCAACGCACCCCCAGGGAAATAGGGCATGAATATAAAAGAAACGATTTATCGGATGTTGATATCTCCGGTTACGTTTGCGGTAAAAATAAAATTTATATAAAAAGTTACGAACGCACACCGGTATTATTATATTCGCATATCTGACACATTTTGCATCAACATCATACATTTATGTATTGGGTTATAAATAGAGCAGGTAAATATCTTTTTCACCTCAGCACCTCAAACAGGCAGGTTTTGCTACTAAAAAACAGTGAGCAAAATCCGATTTTGCTCACTGCGTGAGACAAAGTAGCTTTTTAATTTTTTTTTTTTAAAAGTCAAAGACAATGATGGGTCTGCTTACTGAATTCGAAAGATTTGAACTTCAGTTTGATCTGTCACTTTCATTTCGATACGAAAAGAGCGAGAGATAAGATCAAATCGATTCGAATTTCGATTTCAAATTCTATCCTAGTCGACCTAAAAATAAACGAACGATTGAACGTTCGGATACTCATAATAAGTTCTTAACCTTAAAATTGTAATTCGTCTGTTAAGGTTTTAAATTAAATTATTGTAGGTACTTTTTTAATAATTGGATTATATTTTTATATAATCAAATTAATAGTAAAAATGTTGTTGAAAACAAAGTTTAAACATGTATCTATATAATTATTAATAATTTTAACAATCTTGAACATCGTGGTAAATACAGCGGATGTAGCATCGGAACGCAGCGGGTGTAGTATCGGAACGCATCTTTAAAAAATAGCGGGATTCAAATTATAATTCTTTTCTTCTGTTTCTCTAGCTACAGAGTTCGATATCTATGAGTTTAGTACACGATCAGAGGCAATTTGGAAATTATTAGAATAGTAATAAGTACTTATTTAATACATTTTTGAATATGATATGAGTGAATTGAGTGAGTCCAGTGAAGAAGTCAACAATTGAACACCAGACGAATTAATGGAGTAATACATAATGCAGAGTAAGTTT